>CP059611.1:2400000-3600000 GCA_016906575.1 Ceratobasidium sp. AG-Ba | reverse complement strand
CGATGGGTGTGATTAGGCGTAATCTTGGGTCATGAGATGTATTACAATTGAGGGAAGGATTATGGTATCATTAGGCCGAATGGCGCCGGTGTAACGGTGTGATGCGGTGCCATTACACATCATCACGCCATAATCCTTCCCTTCGTTTTATTACACCTTCGGTTTTTGCAGAGCAGTCTTGTCTTGTGTTGTCCATAGCTATCAGATACTGTCTGCTGCCCATTGGCGTGTCCAACGAGAGGGCTCGCAGAGGCCTCTATATAAACCCTACACTTTGCTCCGAGTCACTGGTACGTCTTACTGCGCATATACTGCGCATAGAGCACTTGACTCGATTATATGACTTGATGTTCTTGTATCTTCTACTAACTACATGAATATTCTACACACTCAGCACACAGGCAATGTCTGTCACGAGCCAACAGGACTCGTAGACATAGATAACAATTTATGACATTTTCTTATATATATTTTTATATAGTTTACCTGTCATGCGACTCATGGAACTTTCTGGAATATTTGTAAGCGCTGACGCGTCTATCATTTCACATCCAAAGACCAATTGTAGTTTGCATATGTGTATTCTCGCCTGTGTTTCTCTGAATATATAAACAGGGTCAAGTTCAATGAGATCCTCTCAAGAACTTGACCTCCTGTTGTCTTGATTCTTCCTATTTTGATTTTTACTTGAGACTAGTCGTGACAATGTCTTTGAGGTGCAGCGTTGTATGCTTGCCCTTTGATCCAAATAGTTCCACCATGACTTTGCCTCAACTGGTGATTTGGGCTCCGCCACCTATGCCACCAACCTGAGAGTCTGGCATGGCAATGTAGTTTGAGAAAAGGCTTTTGTCCAACACTACGTGCATTGATGATCCGCTATCAAGTAGCCATGTGCCAGCAGGAATAGATCCACTACAGTAGACTTTTGGTTACTGCTCGTTCAATACATGCTCTCTTTGATTGATGAAGCTTCTTGGGCCGGTCAATAACTGAGGGGTTGAATCATCCAGTGCCCAGGTGCAGCAAGCGCCAGTCGCTGTGCTAGTTGTGGTGTCATTTTCACTTTTGATTTTCATGCTGTAGTTGTAGCTATAAATTGAGCTCGTATGATCCAGAAGTACTACAAACATCCCCTCGTCTACTCTCCATTTTTCTCTGATTTCTTTGCATTAAAATCCTGCACAAACTGTAAGAATTAAATGCATACAACCTGAATCCACGTCGTGTATGCTTACCTTTTCGAAGGCAAATATGACTGGAAGCCAAGGCCAACTCACCTATGAGCAAAAGGTCAAGGTAATCAACCTCTACAAGAGGCACTGCAGTCAGATGCCAATGGAGGAGCTTTTGCTCTTACTTCGTTGCAAGGGATTTGCGACAATATGCAAGCAAACTGTCCGTCGATATGTTTGAAACAAGGACTCCATTCGAAGATACATCCATTCTAACACAGCAAACGGAGCTGCACATCGAATGGCTTCTGTTACGGGTTGGAGTACAGTTGGATATCTGGAGCTTAAGCAATGTAGCTGGTTAGTACTCCAATAGTAAACAATACTTCCTAGATTCGATAGGAAGGCTAATATAAGATCTCAGAGATTATCAAGTAACACTTAGATAGTCTTAACCTTTCACAGTGTAAACTGACTTAATATAATATATAAAGAGCAAGGCTACAGTGGTCAGGTTCCCTTAGATATACTTATTATAGTTCAGCCCTAGTCGCTTGGACTATACTATTACTAAACTTAATCTATACTTAAGCAATAGCTTAATATGGATGGATGGGGTGCGCCTAATGCGTATATTTCCTCACACCAAATAGGTACTTAATTCCCACAACTGGCAGGTACTTATTTATACGCTAACTTAAGCACTAGTCTATATATACAGAATCACACAGATGTATCTAATCAGGTACTAGGATTCCCACTTATTAGATACAGTAGATCACACAAGAGACAAGAGATAAGAGAAATACAAACCAAAGCACACAAGACCGATCAGGTGGGTAGTAATAGGAGGTGGCTCTGCAAGGGTCTCCTGCAGGGTTCTTTTATACCCTGAGGGAAGCCTGGATGAGCCAAATAGAGACAGTCATGCCAAGCCGATCTCTAAGGAGAGTTCTGGCTATATGGGGATCACTCTATCCCCATACAGGATGGTTTAGAGTAATGACTGGGTGTAGATCGGTGGCATCACTGGATCAGTGTATGCTATTGGTTGTTTGATATATTAATAATATGAACTATATACATGGATCGGAGCCAACATCTCAGTGAGTCATAGAGCCTTCTAATTAAGGGTAGCTGGGTCCATTGACTCAGTGTGTGAGTCAGATCAGAACTGATCAGTCAATCAGATCAGTCCGATCTTCGGCCTGGAGCTCGGCGAGGAGCTCGGGGATCGGGCCGATCTTCGGTGAGAAGATACGCCCGAAGCGTGGCTATCGATCAAGCTATTGATCAGCGTGATAGAGTCAGCCGTCGCTGAGCTATAAGCGGAATATGTTAGTAATACCTTATGATAAGCGATGCCTGAACTTGTTTAATGAATATCTCGCCGATTTCTTAAGCTAAAATCATGAAATAAAGTGCGCATAGAAGATAGAATTTAGTACGATTTATAGAGATATAAAACTGTACAAATTGGCGCATTCACATTTAGCAGAAATCAGAAATCATTCATTTAACATCGCATACAAGTTGGCAAGGGCAGACTCTGTTAAGTAAAGATGTTAGTATCCATAACAGCTTCAATGGGTCACCCAGAGGTTGAACAGCAATTGTGTGATTGGATTATGGACGCGGAAGGGCAGAATCTAAGACTGAATGGGATGCTCATTTGATTAAAGGCAAAGCATATTGCTGACGGGCTTCGCATTCCGTCTAGCAAGAGGATCAAGTTCTCCAATGGCTGGCTTAGTAAATTCAAGCAGTGGTGGGGCTTGAAACACTATGTGTTCCATGGCGAGGCCGCTTCTGCACCAGTCCACACGCTTGATGAACATTGGCAAACACTCCATCAACTCCTCACCCACTATGGTCCCGCTGACTGTATCAATGTTGACGAGACCGCACTTCCATACCGCCAGAGTCCCACTGGTGGGCTGGCTTTGCATGCGTTGTCGGGACTAAAGGCGTCAGGAAAAAGCCCCGGGGCAAATTTGCCCCAGTTCAGCAAATCGGGTTGGTTACATCATGTAACCGCCCAGGCTGTGTAATAGCCTCAAATTTACGCGGTTTACCTATGGCAAATTGGGTAAACCGGGGTAAATAACGGCCTGTTTCACCTGGGGGAAAGCAAACCGGGCAAATGGGCAAATTGGGTGTAATTTGTCCAAATTTGCCCGGCACCTTTTTCCTGACGGGTGGACAAAACCCGGCTTACATACGTGGTAGGCACAAGCCAAACGGGCAAGAAGCTCAAACTGTTGGTGCTTGGTTGTGCCAAACAACTGCAATGCTTTAAGAACAGGGCTCCAGAAAGCTATGGGTATTATTACCAATATAATAAGAAAGCCTGGATGACTTCAGAAATCTGGCGGGAGTAAGTTATTTCGCAAATATTTGTGCCTAAGTAAATATTGAAGCTTACATTTGCAAATTAGATATCTTTCAAACCTCAACACTGATATGCAGGCGCAAGACCAACATATCTTGCTACTCTGCAATAACGCAAGTTCGCACAAAGTCGACAACGTTACAACATTTTTGCATCTTGAGGTGGCTCATCTGCCTCCAAATGTCATGTCCTGGCTCCAACCAATGGACGCTGGGATTATCCAAACCTTCAAGGCAAACTATCGACGCTTATTAGGGTTGCATGCACTTGATCTTGATGCACGAGGCGTCAAGGATCCATACCACATCAACCAGTTGGATGCAATGCGACTAGCGCAACAGGCTTGGGACGAAGTGAGTGCAAGCACAATTCAGAACTGCTGGCGCCATACCAGGGTTTGCCCAGAGGCCTAAACTATTTGCTCGGTTGTCCACTCTTTTACTTTTTTTCATCATTCTTAACACACTGTGCAAGACACATGCGCTTTTTCTCTCACTGATGTAGCATCTGGAATGCACTATCTATTATACGCATCCAAGTACACTGGGGAGCAAAAAAGCCAAATTGCTGACAAAGCGCTGACAAAAACAGAAACACTAAGGGCTCGTTGCAAAGCGGGCACTTGCTTAAGGCCCATCAACGATCATCAAGCAAAAGTCTACTGTATAGGCCATGCATGCCATCTTGACTAGTGCATTTGATTCACCATTCTTGCCTTTGGCTTGGCCTCCATGTCGCCTATGGTTTTTTCCAGGCTTGTATGCGCCTCCCCCTTTGGTCCAGCACTCTTCAATCTTGTGGCCTTTCTTTCTGCAGTTGTGGCATTTGATGTCAGACTTGCCTGAGCCAGAGCGACTCCATCAGGAAAAAGGTGCCGGGTAAATTTGGACACATTACACCCAATTTGCCCATTTGCCCGGTTTGCTTTCCCCCAGGTGAAACAGGCCGTTATTTACCCCGGTTTACCCAATTTGCCATAGGTAAACCGCGTAAATTTGAGGCTATTACACAGCCTGGGCGGTTACATGATGTAACCAACCCAACTTGCCGAACCGGGGCAAATTTGCCCCAGGGCTTTTTCCTGACATCAGGGATGACTTGGAGTACATAACAACTTCCAATCCAGTCATGCATGCCTATAAAAGGTTGCTGACTGCTAGGCTGCAATCCAACGACCTGTAGCGCATAGTCAAGCTTGTTTAAGGTCTCGCCAAGGACGGTGAGTTCATCCATTGCAATGCAAAGTTTGCGCATATGGTCTTTGAGTAACTGATTGTCCCACATAACCATGCAATAGAAGCGGTTTCAGGTGGATAGGAGACCTAGGAGGGACAACAATTTGTAGAGCAAGTTGAGGTGGTCCCAGCACTCCTTTGACAATTGGAATTGGACAAGCTGCATGGAGATAGCATCAGAGCAGCGTAAACAAATTGCGCTAAGTGCTTTTTGATCATTTGACATCCATTTTGGTTCACTTGGATCTGGTTTGGGCTTTGTTCCGTCAACGTAGTCATATAGGCCACAGTCAACTAGAATATTGACCATTCACATCCGCCAGACAATATAGTTATCTTGGCTGGTGAGTTTGTCGATTTTGTACATGCCAGACCCAACTGATAGCAAGATTTTGGGAGTTTCAGAGCGAGCAGGGGCAGGTGACTTTGATGTATCAGATGGAGACATGGTGAGGTAGCAATGCAATAGTAAAGGTGAATAATTGGTATTTCAGGTAGTTGAGTTATAGTCCGCCGGGGCTCATAACCTGTTGGAAGTAGGCAGTGGTAGTAGTGGAATAGGATAGAGATTTGTGTACAGAATATGCGCATATATGCGATACAAGACAATAAGAGAAATGGTACAAAGGAGCAACAGCGATAATAGTAACCAAGAGAGATAAGGGACAAAAGATACACTCATACAATAGTAACCAAGTCTCATTGGTTTGTTCTTACAACATATCAGGAGCGCATGCAGGCTCCATAGGTACTCATCCCTTTTTTTAATATCATATCAATTATATTGTCTTAAGCACACTGCACTACGCACATTTATTCCGTGACTATGTTCAGCATCGGTTTCAACAGGTCACGTGAGCTGTCCGATCTGCTCTTCCTTTGGCTGAGTATTCACGATGTTTCCTCTGCAGGCTTTGTCCCATCATGTCACGGATTGATACCTAACATGAAGTTTTTCTGCATTTTAACACTAGCTTAGAGACAATACATGCATACACGCATCCAGTAGTCATCAAGATGAGCTTATCGGCAGCTTTTAAATGATGGGCGGCCATATCGTTTTCAAAACATGGAAGGATTGGGCTCGAATGAAAACTCACGTGCCGAGGCAGGTTCTAGGCGCCAGGCCCGATCAAGATATATTTTCGCCAAAACAACAGTTTATAATAAATCAACCTTGAGATCGGACAAGACTCAGGAGTTGCTTCAAAAACACAAAAAGCTCAGCTGCAAGTCCCGATATGACTAAGCGGATACGCTGCTGGAACGACGCATCTGGCGCTATAAGTGGCCACCGGGTTCTCCAGCCTGGCAGGCCAGCGAAGTGAGTATGTAGAGTGATTTGTGCCACTTGAAGATTTGGTCGTTTCCGGGGGTCGGAGTTGGTCATGTCGCGCGCAAGAGGTAAAAGAATGTCCAATAGTTTATACCTCTGAAAGAATGTTAGCTGCCAACTTGAAACTCCGGAAAGATGATCGACGCACAGGAATGAGGTCTCTTCTAATGATAGCCCCGAGCTGATAGATGTCGACTTTGAAGGGATCGTAAGCTACATCATCCGCCTGCTCCGGTGCCCTTTCCTTGGCCTGCATGCCAATTGAAGTGCGAGGCGTCGTCGGATCCTTAAACCACTTCCCATACCCAAAGTCGATATAATAATACAGAACAGGACGTTGGGAGCGAGTGTACTTGGGACTAATCGTTCTTTGTCCGTCGAGAGAGAGATGGTTGTGGAATGGATGGAACGGCTCGTCGAATAGTCGAGACTTGTCCATCATGACGTTAGCTGGAGCAATGTCACTAACAAACGAAGAATGTTAGCGACAAGCACAACCGTCAGCGACGGGTTTAATACCAGTGAGCCACATCGTTCAGATGGAGAAATTCGAGTCCCTAGATTAATAGAGTCGGTATGGACTGGAAAAAGAGACTGCAAGGTGGGGTACTCACTTCGAATAGTTGCGTTAGAAAATCATGAATTTCTGAGAGGTTGTAGAAGGGTGGGTTTTTGTATTTACTGAGCAGGGGCATGACAACAAACATCGCGCCCTCCACGTTGGGTATGGGAAAGGTATCAAGGCATGGTACTACATGGTTAGTTGGATCGTCCTTGAAGGGGGGCGTCGAGAAACGCTGAAGGATCTCCAGCTCTTGCCGGCCTTCGTGATCTATGTCAGATGGCACTATCATTTTGATGAAGACCTGCAGCTGGTCATCGACTCGAGTTGCGTCGAGGGTGCGCAGAGGCTAAGGCGGAGAGTTAGCATAATCTCGAATAGACACAACACAGGTCACAACCAACCAACGCATCAGGGCTGTCCTCGCATTCGAGTGGATTAGCACCGGTTCTGATCCAAGACGGTACCCAGTCAGGTCGGTAACGTGGGCGTAGCTGATATCCTTTCGACCGGAGGTAAGGTTGAAACGAAACCCATCGCTCCTCGGCCTCTGACCGTTTCTCGGGAGCGTGAGAGGCCAAGTCGATAGCGTCAAATGACTGGGTGGGTGGGGTTGACATGGGAAGGGTCAAGTAAGCTAACGACAAGTGCGCAAGGGCTGTCTGGTCGGAGAACCAAATGTCGACATGTTGCGAGCCTCTTTGAGCATTCCTGGGGGCATGGTGATGGCTGAACGGTCTGAAGCGACGAAAATCCCGAACCTGGCAAGAAAACTGGTTTCCGGGAATCCAACAAGACAACTCCGTGACTTTGAATGTCACTTGCACTCAGCGTACTCCTGATTCCACAATAAAAGAAAGTACCATATCTTCGTTAGCTATTGTCAGTCCATCAACACGGTGGGCGACTGAGCCGTCGTGTGTGTTGTCGCTTCGGAGGAACACTTTGGGTTGGCGAATGTGATGTCACGTCGTGACATAAATGCGACAAATGTTGTTTGAAAAGGACTTCAGCTGCATTAGACACAAGCTCCGCCTGCAAGTGAAGCTGTTAGCTCCTTGCTTTTCCGTTGGTCGAGCACCAAACAGTCGGAGTGGTCCATTGTGACAAAACACACCGGATTTGTTTCCGCTGGTATCCGCAGGCCTCGCAATCCCGACTCTTCCCCAACACGAACGATGCTAACATCCCCTTTGTAAACACCAATCCCACTTGCGCGCGCCCTCTAAACTACCCCGAAATGCGATTGACTCGCATATCCTTTTCAGCCACTGCGAAACATCATCTCGGTCATTACATGTGACTTGAGCAGCACAACCCGTAACACTGGATCGCACTCCGTACGTTTTCGGCTCTCCTTATGACTGGGCCCCGCTAATGATCCATTATTTTAGCCATCGACTGCTTGACCACACCTGAAATCATTCATCGCACACCCCCACCGCCCATCCACTCAGTCATGCCAGGATGGATAAGCGTCAGCGCACTTGTCGGCAAAGTTGCTAGCGCTTTCGATCTCGGTAGTCGCCCGAGTACTCCCGCCCGACCTGTCGAGAGTGACGCCGCAGTGTTGCTTGACGAAGTCGACAGAATCCTTGTACGAGCCAAGGACATGCTAGACAACCACAAGGACCTCCTACCCGCTTCCGAATACGCCTCGTTCAGCGCCCAGTACCGAGTGTGAGTGAGCTGTTTTACTTACTGGTTTTCTATACAACGCTTGCTAAACCCTTTCTGCCTTATGTCAGTCTTCATACCAACTTAGCAGAGGAAGAAACACGACAGCGAAACCTTAGCACCAGACTAGCTCAGAAAGGTCGCATTCCAGCCCAAACAAATGACACCCCAGCAGCTGCCCAGTCCCGTGCTCTTCGACTGTTGAATACGGCGGAAGAATACAAAGACAAAGTCGTGGTAGGCAGCTCTTTTCTTCTGAAGTTCCTCTGGCGGTCGGTTGAATGAGCTGATTAGACTGCTAGCCGTCGGGCTCATGCCGCACCGACGATTTCCTTCCCAGACGAATCTCCTGCTGCTATGACCGCCCCTAGCCCCGAGAACGCTCCTTCCACATCTGGTGTGCTGCCTCCTGTTCCCTCCTCTTCTGCTCCCTCGACTTTCGATACGCCGGCTCCAACACCTCCCAGGTCCGATCTACCGAATCAAGCTCCTTCTGCATCATTCCCATGGTCGATAAGGATGCCTCTCATCCGAACCTGTAGGTCTTTCTCCCCATCCTGCATTCTGCGCAACCGCTCATTTGTTCGCAGCCGTCGGGTTGATGACCTCTGGTCCGGGCTGGACTGGATCCTCCTCAACGACTTTGAGCTCTGAGGACTCTGCGAGCATCCAGCACGCACAGCACACCCTTTTTGAAGGTCTGTCTGAAGCGCACACACCTGAAGTTTGCTCTAAACATTCTTCACGCAGACGAAGATTTGCTTGTAGCTATCACGCACATTCGTCAAGGCTCGAAAGATTCTTCAACGCAGTCCTCTGTTTCCACCAAGGGCCTGTATCAGAGAGTCGTCTCTGTGAGGGAAGGGGGCAGGATACTGGATATCCTCGGTACGCGCGTACTTTACAACCCTAAAACTCTGCTCTGAAGTCATGGCTGCCCGTCTCCAGATCCCCGCATCTACGAGCTGACTGAGGATCAGCTCACCATCGGTGAGTTAAATGAGAAAGATATTTTCCGGTGCGTCTATTTACACCTTACTCCAGAGGATCAGGCTATGGCTGCGCTGCATAGAGCGGCGGAGAGGTGGAGGGCGAGAAGATTGGCTAAGTGAGTCCAAGATTTACATCTTCCACAGGGAGCTGAGTACGCATTCGTAGCGAAATCGACTAATCGTATTCTTTTGTGCACACCCCCCATGTATTGATAGCTCCATGAAATTATTAATGATGAAAAGAGTTATAGAACGGTTAATTACATCCCTTTGAACGTCGTTCCGTATGGGTTGAGCGATGGAAACCATGATCTGAAACGCGTTGTCCGAATCTCCGTCCCTTTTGCCCCTATATGTGCCGAATATGAGTGGCTATGGATCGAGAGACAAAAAAGTCTCCCAAATGGGGAGAAGACCCACAGCTCCTGGGTGGGCCGAGCGTGGGATATTTTTGACCCGAGCCACATGGTGCACTGCGAGTCACGTCACGTACCCGCGACCGGCCACCCGCCCACATTAAGCTAAGATCACTTGTTGAAGAGTGCCAGCTCTACGGTGCTTGAAGAAAGTGAGAAACTCCGACAGAATTTAGACCATTACAGGATAGACTGTTGATTTAAACAACGCCTAACGCGGGGACTCATGACGGTTTGTATCCGCCCGCATCCGTTTTCAGCTCACCCCCACAACCATACCGTCATATACCAGCCACATCGTTGGCCTTTGTTCATCCAATTATCCCAGAGCCTTATGCGGAGTTTTATTGATGGCGCTGGTCCCTATTGCCAGTACGTTGCCAACATCATAGCGTTTTCATGATTTGCGAGAGCTAATTTGTCATTTTACCCGCGAAGTTTTTGTCGCGCGCATCAACAGCGCAGAGGACCATGGTGCAAGCATCCAGCTGGAGCTTACAGCTGGGAAGGGAAAGGGATTTAGACCCTTTTTCTGCCTCTACACTTCCCGCTCTTGCCCGACGTGCCCTGAGTGATAGTCACTTACGAACGTAGATAGGCTCCATATTGGACAGCTAACAGAGGGGATTCATTTTTACCTCCCGCGCAATGAGGAACCACACTGCTGTAGACCACTATGACCGACGCCACGCCGCCCTTCACCCGTTTGAGTCAAATGGCACGTCCCGCTCCGTTTTCAGTCTTTTTAGCCTCTGTGCACATGTAGGCTTTTGCTGCAATGCGAACTGTGAAACGTGAGTGGACACTCCGTGATCGACGCGAGTTTTAACAACGCTCACATCCGTTTTTCATCGATCATTCAGCTTATGATCCGCTGCCGCAGCCAAATGGAAGAACATCGGTTGTGCCATCGTAATTCTCATGCTCGCCATTTTGCCCACTTTTGAGCACTGTACACTTCTAGCTCATCTCCTGTGAAGCTACAATACCTATTTTTAGTTTATCGACCCGAAGTACATTATGCTCATCAGCATCCCCTCAGACACCGTCAGCCCAGGTATGCGAGTGACCCAAATATTCCACACATGTGGAAGATCGCAGGCTGGATTTCGATCTTCAATTGTTCATATAGGTTTCAATATCTCAGCCGGTCCATAATTCCGTTTCTCCTGCCTGGTAAATGCTGTCAGATGAATACCTTCGAAGCTGCCCCTGTCCCTGCACCAACAGGGGTACATATGAAATAAGCGCCCGTCGCTTTGACACGACCGGCCGTCATTCGTGTCAGCAACGGCATGCATATACAGTCATTGGCCTAGGGTTTCAATTCAACCGCTTGCATGAAGCATCTTTCAAACGGTGCTTCTACAATCATATCTTCGGAACCCCCATGAACCTGGCTGGCATGTTTAACAATACGTACACACACAAGGTGTCATATTAAGCACTGTTATATGCGCTAGAACAGTATCGTTACTACATAATATACAGTCAGGTTCTTCAAATTCACCGGAATTGAGCTCTGAAAGATGATAAAGAAGCTGAGCTCGATCCACGCCGAGTCACGTGCTATTTTCCCAGTCTTCACTGCCGCAAAGCTTACAACACACTACGTTCATCACAATTCAAAACGCACACAACAGAGGAAGACTATAATACATCGATGTAATCACCTTTCATTGGCTCTTTTATTTTGTGACTTCGAAGATACAACCATAAGATTTTTAGCCCATTTGACAACCCTATGCATGAATAAGTGTGAGCTTGAGCGCGATACCATGAGTCAGAGCCAATTGCTTACCTAGGGTGTGTGAAAACTACGCCAGGAGAGAATCCGTGAACTTCCAATCCCTCCAAAGAAGTGCAACGGGACAAGGCAACGTACGCTAAATACCGGTCATAATCAGAACGATTCAAGATCTGCCAGCTACTAAAGACATCACCTTGTCCTTTCTCAAAAGTACATTCTAGGTCTACCCTAACTCTCTCTAACGATTGGCCTTGTGCTTTGTGTACCTATTCGCAGATTACTACTGTGAAACGAATAGAGTTACGATGATCATACAGTAAGCGCCCACGCCAAGCTCAAAGGCACCTGGAACCTCGTTGCCTCCATGCCTCCCTCGGCATTAGTGTGTTCAAACAAGTGGGGCACCATCAACACAATTGCGCCGTTCAGGAACTCTACTACTGGCCATTCTTCATGCTCCCATAGGCTGATGTGGGAGGACTCAGCTTCGCACCCAGGCTTCCACTTGGGATCAACATTTGGCATTGGGATTAGAAACTCGGACGCCCGAGCCTCTGCCGGGTATGCAAAGCGTGTTATTCTGCCCACCGAGCCGTTGATAATACCTGAATCTGGAAAGTTCTGTGCCCCGTTGAGATAATCTAGACAAACTCGGAGACGAGAGAACTGACCTGCAAACACATCACTTGCGCACCGACCTATTATTCCGTTTCCTTCATTCATCTCGTTCTTAAAGTCGGAGCTCCAACTAACGTACCTTCAACTCGATCTCCTGGGGAATCATTTTCTCCAGCAGGAGCTGACCCCTTTGATATGTGATGGGATAGTTGTATATATCCCTCCCAAGCTCGTCTGTGCTCCGAAAGATTTTGGATTGCCCAGCCAATAGATCCATATGCCGTTTGTTTGAAGCATCAGCCAATCGCCGCAGGGGGAATATTTCCGTTGGATGGACTCCGTCAGTATAGTTTCGCTTCCTTGCTAGCCCGTACAAAAGCTTAGCCGAGGACTCAGAAACGATTCCGACTCGCATGTCGTTGAGTAAGTTTACAAGCTCTGGAAACGAATAAAATTACAATCTTGTAAAAAAGAGACGAATACCCGCTTACCAGGCTCCCTTTGACGAAAAACTTGGGTCAACGCGATTGTATTAGGAACAGCTGCTTCCCAGCAGGTTGCTTCAAAAGCAAAGGAAACGGGGACACGGGCGTCTGAATACGGCTGTGGTGGCACGGGTGGTAGCTGAAAAAAATCACCGCATACGACTAACTATAGATGATATCAGATTGTGGTTACAACAATCGAAAACAGCTGGACGCATACCTGGATGCCGCCGAACGGTTCTTTATTCGCCCTTGTGAATTTTCCGATTTCGTTGAGGACATCGAACCATCTTGCTTCTATCATTGACACTGAACGGAGTCTTTATCAGGTGCACGAACCCAGAATCAAGAAACCTCCTGCCTTCGTCAATGATTAGCACCTCCGTATTTCGCCAGCGCCTTATAATCCGATTCCCTTTGGCCATCTCAAGAAGTCGGTAGGCGTGCTGGTTACCTAAACCCACACCTATAGGTCATTGAAAACTGAGAAACTTCAAGAATGCAAGATAAGTATCCTACCCGCAAACGAGTGCAAAGTCGTCCCTTTGATATTCATAGCAGCAATGCCAGTGCTTGCCGTAACTGCAACACTCTCGTATCCCTTCTGCTTCCTCAGCTCTTCAATGATCGCGCGAAGAAGGACCGATTTGCCGGTCCCTTTATTGACTTAAGTGATCTCCAACTCATGAGTTTTCGGTGCTACTAACCTGCGGGACCGGTAAAAAAGACGCTTTTTCCCGAGAGAACCATCTCAAGAATTCGCTCTTGCTCTGTCGAAAGCTTGATCCCTGGTGTTTGCTTTTCTTGCGGCACTGGACGCCTAAATCGTAGCTTGTCGATGATGCTTCCAACACTCTTGTAGGAAATATTAGCCAACTCGGAGTTCTTTGTTGAGCTCGAGCGATGATGATGAAGAATGGGGGGAAATAAGGTGGGTCTGATTAGACTATTGTGCATATGTTTTGTAGAGAGCCGAAGTGTGGGCAGCATAGCCGACCAAGACAAGATTATTTTTTCACCCAAAGGACTAAATTTTATGACTTAAGTGCTGGCTGGTGATTCCCAAGTTGGTCGTGGCTGGCTGTGGCGTATCTACGACAGCTACAGAAAATTACTCTATGACATAATCAATTGATTCAGCAATTGAGAATGTATCGGAGGTTCCCTAACATTTTGCACGTTGTTAGAGGTCTTCAACACAGTTGTGCAACATTGAAAAGTAGGGAGCAAGGACCGCTTGGGAAGTAATCACCTTGCAGACATAGGCGTACCCTCGTGATTGCTGAAGTCCGCCAGGAGAGGCTTTAGGAGAGCAGCCGTTGGCCGAAGTGCGGGAAATGTTTCATTAAAGTGGTGCCCAGGCCATTCCGGGATACATGGACACGACTGTGCGGATCTTGAAGCCAAAGCCGCGGCAAGAGAGAAATCACACGAACTAGTTTGGATACCGGACATCCTACGCACGCACCCACCCCTAAAAAACCCGACCCTGCTCAGACAATCGATCAAAGATGAAACCCAAAGAAAGGCTGTTCAGTTTTGGCAAGCCTTGCCTGCCGGAGAGAAGTTCCATCGACGCTATGCCGTGTTATCTCCCTCCAACTTCCTGTCCCACACTCGAAAGCTACCCAGATCCCAAGCAGTCCTCCTCTTCCGATTCATAGCTGGGCACGTCCAACTCAATCAGCACCTCCACCGACTCCAGGCAGTGGGCTTCCCCAACTGCGCCGGCTGTCCAGGAATCCCAGAGGCCATTGCGCACTTCCTCCTCCGCTGCCCCAGTTACGCGGCCGAACGGTATTTCCATTTACGGTTAGCAGACCTCGAGCTGCTCTCACTAGACTACCTTTTTTACGCCTCAGAGGCAACTCGTCCCTTTTTCGATTTTATCAGGGCCTCTGGCCGTTTCTCGGACTCTCTTAGATAGCCAGCTCTCTCCCCTTCTTAATGATACTAGCTCCTGTCGCCTTTTAGTCCATACTTAGATCTCGGTCTTGTACTCGGCAAACCCCCGATGTCCGGGTTTTCGGGAGAACATAGTGGGCCCATTTTGAGGTCATAGATGTTGTTTGGTCCCTGTGTCAGCTGTCAAAAACGGGATAGATAGTGTGGAGCACTCCGTCATCGTGTTTTAGCAGTGGAGTGTCGGCACCGACCACGAATTTGAGCATCGCGTTTGGGCCTGTTTTAGTACGGGTGATCCTAATCTCGCTCCACTACCAAAAAACAGTACGTCACGGTGCCATAGAGGTACCTACTGTCCTCCGTGATCTGTCTCGCCTCCGGCATCTGTGACTCTCTGTTCTTCCCCTCTCCTGTTGATTTCGGGTCTTTCCCTGTCCTATACTGCACGTCGCACCGTAAGGCTCCGCCTCGTAACGACGCTAAATAATACTTCATTCAAAAAAAAAAATCACATCAGGACAATATGTGGGAGGCCAAGCCTGAAAGGACGAGCTATGTCATCCAAAGTAGCATGTATGCGCAGCGTAGAGGGAGCCAGTCAGGCTGGAAGAAGGGATATGAAGCGCAAAAAGCCATAAGATATAGCGGAGAAAGAGAAAACTACACGCTGTATCAGTTGCACACATTGCCTCGATCGCGTGAACTAGGGACAAACCAAGATCATAGTGAGACATAACGGCAAAGGTATTCATATATAAGACACAAAATTGCCGCATTTAGCCTGAGATACACAATACGAGATTGAGAAACCTATACATGTACCGAGATGAGAAAGTGGACGAATTTTCGGATTAGTCTGAATCATATCGGTCGCTGGAAGCACCCGCGTCGGGAATCACAGCCAACGTTCGAGCCCAATCGATTACTCTAGCATGTACACGTTAATACATCTCGCGGCAGTGAAAGTAGTAGATTGACTTGCTTTGGGTGCGCGAAAACGATAGCGGGCGAGAAATTCTGCACTTCAAGCCCGTCTATCGTGGTACATCTTGAGAGAGCGACATAGGCTGACGAAACGTTAACGGATCATTTAAGCCAACGTTCGATAGTGGCCCACCTTGACCCTTCTCGAACGTTCCCTCTAGATCTACTCGTACTCTCTCAAGAGTTTGCCCTTGAGCTTTGTGCACCTGAGATTGACCGAAATGAATACTGGCTCAACCGTTATTGCGTAGAATTCAAACATACTGTCAATGCCCAGGCCAAAATGAGCGGTACCTGCTGTCGAATGGCCTCCACGCCTCCATCCGCATTCTCATGCGAGAAAGGAAACGGCGTCATCACCACCATTCGCCCATTCTGGTATCTAACTACCGGCCATTTTTGTGTATCCCATTGGCTCGGGTCAGACGGTAGGGCCGCATCGCCGACCTTCCATTTTCGATCAAGAGTGGATTTGGCGACCTGGACTTCGGGTGTCGAGTGGGCCTCTCCCGGTGTGACGAAACGAGTTATAACACCGATTGAACCATTGACGATCCCACAGTCGGGCAGATTCTAGGCGCCAGGCTTTAGTGTTCGTTGCAAGAAAGAAATGCAAGGCGTACTTGTATGCACATGACTTGAGCGCCGACCTGTCAGCAGCATGTTAATACATGCACATGAGACTATTGGTATACTCACCTTTAGTTGGATAGCGTCTGAAACCTTCTTATCCAATAGTGACTTTCCCTTTTGCGGTGTGATTGGCTCTCCGTAAAGATCTTTCCCGAAAGTGTCCAGCGCCTTGAACTTGATTTCCTCTCCAGTCAAAAGATCCATCTGTCGCTTATTAGCGTCATCCGCTGACCGACGAAGTGGGTAAATCTGAGTGGGTTGGATGCCGTCGTTGTACTCGACTTTTCGAGACAATCTTGAGAATAAATCGGCTGACACTTGAGACACGACACCAAGTCGCATATCGTTCAGCATGTCGACAAGTTCTGTCCAAATATGTGGTTAGATGATGGAACTGGATTTATGCGAAAAGTCACCTACCGGATTGTTTTTGACGGAAAACCTTGGTCAAAGTTATTGTGTTCGGTACCGCTTCATCCCAGCATCTGGCTTCGAACGCGAAGGATACAGGTATACCAACATCCGAATACGCTTGTTCCGGAACTGGAGGCAGTTGGAAGAAATCTCCACAGACCACAAGCTAAATAAATGTCGTCAGACATGCGAATTTGCGGAAATCCAACAGGTCCTACCTGTATACCCCCAAACGGCCGAGTACTGTTTCGCAAGGTCTTGCCAATCTCGTTCAGCACATCGAACCACCTTGCGTCAACCATAGATACTGAATGATAATTCAGTTATTTGACTGTACTTATTCGTTAATTATTGAAAAGCTTGCTTTCATCAATAATCAGGACCTCGGTCCGCTTCCATCGTTTCATGGTCCGTTTATTCCTCGCCTTCTTGATGAGGATATCCGCAGATTGATTCCCTAAACCGACGCCTATTGTGATTTGAGCTTCAAATACAACATGGAGCATGCCTGACGTAGCTCACCAGCAAACGAATGAAGAGTCTTGCCCCCAATATTGATTGCGGCTATGCCAGTGCTCGCCGTAACCGCCACGTTCTTTCCTTGATTCTGGAGTTGTCGGATTATTTCGCGAAGTAGAACAGATTTTCCGGTTCCTGTTGTTTGATAGAATGGGTTCGGCGAGAATCATGAGTCGGACATGAAAACGTACCTGCGGACCCTGTAAAAAAGACGCTCTCGCCGTCGAGCACCATTTCCAGAACATGATTCTGCTCGGCCGACAGCTTGATCTCTTCAGATCCAACGTCTGCTTGAATGTTCCTCGATAAGACTTGGTGATCGAGTTCTTGAAATGACGATTCCTCTTCCCTGTAACCGAAACTAGCGTCCGCAGATTGCTGGCTAGAATCAACCCGAGAACTGGATCCCGAGGTAGCCCAGTACTTGGACTTTACTGTAGGGCTAGAGTTGAGTGATACGAACGAAGATGAGGGTCCAACTGGGGAAGACTGTTCCGAGCGACCGGATAGCCGGGGCTTAGATCTCCTTGGCGATAATTGGCTACTCGGGCCGGAGTCGTCGTTGATTGAGATGGGTGGAGCTGGTCGTTTGTAGGGGGAGTCGTTATGAGGTTTTTCTGTGCAAAATACTAGTTGTATATACGATCGCCGGAGAATTAGACAAGCGCTCACCTTTCTCGGTACGTATACATCCTGTCGAGGCGTTTCGATCGCTATCACCAGCTGATTGAACCTCTCCAAGCCACGTACACGCATCTTCAAAAGACTGAAAGGTCTGGGATTGTGCTTGAGGATAGATTTTGAGCTAAATGAACATGGAAAATTCAGAATACGCCCGTGTGGCGTCAACAAAACACTACATTACTCACAGCCTCATCCAGTTCTTCCTGGGTCATAAAAACAGTCGAAAATGCACTTGAACTGTATACCGCATACCACACGCTCGGTTCCGACATTGATGCACTTATTTCGGGTGGTGGTGGACTGGAGACGGTGGCTATCACGATCAATGTGTCACGTGCTATGACGACCCTATCAGCGCCGACTCCGAGGCTGGGCCGGCCAGGTCCCATCAGCGACCACCGCCAACAGGCATTATACCCCTCTCCCCCGGTAGGCCAGCCATCGTGTGTGGCGATGGCTTCGTCTGTGATTGGAACCTCTATCGACGATGCAGACGGGACTCTGAGCGGATTTCAATATTTTGGGGGTTGGGGCTTGGGCGAGAGCATCCCGGAACACTACGACAAGACGGCACATTACTCCAATTCGCCCGGCAGTCAGGCTGTACTCTATTTTAGAGGTGAGTTCTTGCATGCTACACGCGTTGGATAAGGGACGGATTACTAACAGTGTACATTCATAGGCACAACAGTCCTCTATTATGCTGACCGAGCACCAACGCTGAGCATGGCAGCCGTGTCGATCGATGGGTTACCCCCAGATCAAGTCAACTTGACGAGTCCCACGCCTCAATACCAGCAGCCGGTATGGAGCAAAAATGTAACCGATGGTGACCATCAATTGGTGATCCAACATGCGGGAGCTCCTCAGACAAACATCATGGTAGACTATGTCACGTACGTATTTACTTTTGTATTAGGAGCGAATCTATAATAAATGTCTCGATAGCATTTTGTCGAACGGTAGCCCGGTGTCTCAAGAGGCTGGTCTGTGAGTCACATTCTCGTTCTAATATATGTCCTGCCTAATCCCTATCATTAGTGCCGCAGCAAGTGTCAATGTTTCCGCTCAATTTATAGACGACACCTCTCCGCAGGTTCAGTATGCGGGCAGCGGCTGGCGCTTTGTATCTGTGCGTTGCGGAAATTTGAGCCCGCCCTTATCTCCCGCTGAATGACCGTGCCTACAGCAAGGGTTGTTCTACAATCAGAGCAGCCAAATCACACAATCACGCGGGGCAAGCTTCCAGCTGACTTTCAACGGAACCCAAGTGTGGTACTTCACGGACACCGGACCTGACCACGGGAATGTGTTGATACGGATCGACGATAGCGAAGACGGCCAGACCGCGACTGGCTACTCGCCTCGCCCAGTGAGTCTGATTTGACTATATCAATGAATCATTATCAATCTCACTTCGATTCAATAGCTAGGCCAACAACTCATTTGGGCCAAAACAGATCTTAGCCCCGGCACACACACGATCAACATCACACACGCCGACACAGACGGGAAATACATGACTCTCGACTTTTTCAGGTTCACACCAAGGTAAACCAACCACTCCTTCCTTGCTTTGTATGGACATTATTAACCTCTCGAGAACAGTGAGGGTACCCCACCCTCTTCAGGGCGAAAGTTGAACAAAACCGGAGCGATAGCCGGCGGTGTGATTGCCGGGCTCTTCGGTCTTGGCATCATCTACTGTATATTCGTCACCTGGGCGCTTCCTCGGTTTAGACGCCGAGGCCAAGCAGACGAAACCGGCGCGCCTGTCTCGCAGGAAGCTGGCAACAGACCGTCATCACGCAGTTCCATGTCAACATCTCCTTACTATCCGTATGTCGATCGACCCGAGTCGGATCACGAACCCATGGGCGGGACCATCCCGATGAGTTATGTGGTACCAAGCACGCAGATCGGGAGGTACCCGGTAGCATTCAAGAGGGAGTCTACGATGAGTGTGGGTGGAGATGTTGGGGAGGACGGGGGTCCAACACCAGCGCAGGTCTATAGGGACAGCATACGCGCGTCATTCCTGGGGCCGAGTGGGAGCGTGACGGACTCGGGCGTCGAGACGAGTAAGTTGATTCACTCGTACACGAATATAAAAGCTAAAACGATTTTCTATAGCGCCGCAAATGAGGTTGACTGGACCAGATAACAATCTGAACCTCATCGCGGAGGCTGAGGAGGGTAGCTTTCGAAGTTCGCCACCATCCTACAAGCAGCCGTAGATTTCTTTTGTTTCATAGTTCTTTGGGTTTTTTTGTTTTGGTAGTTTGGCCAAGCACATGTTCCACCTATCGTATTCTCTTCGGTGTTGTATTTGAAAGTATTTTTGCACTCGGACACTCGCTTTGGCCTCCTTCAGTTGTCATTTTCGTTGTACCCGTCGCTTTCATCCCAGCAGTTTTGACACCAGGTGTGAGTCCATGGCGATATTACATAATTAGAGAAAATCTATGTAGCGAGTGCATGACGTAATCCTCGATCTGTATCTCACTCTTAACTGCCACAAACACAAAACTAGCCCCCGCAAGTACCAATCGTACTCCCAATTCGACCTATGGAATCAGCACTCGACCACTGGCTTGCAGCCCCGTCCGAGCTGCAAAGCACCGTTTTCAAGTTTTCAACCGCGTGCATGGCCCTTACTACACCGACGCTTAATAGTGCTATGTGTGTGCTCCTGACTCTGGTTCAAACTCGTTACAGCCCATGTTGGCCCTATTGCACGCGAAGATGGGCATGATTGGCGAGGCCGAAGCTGCTATAACCGAATCTCGCCGTGTACTTGACCCTTTACGCAACCTCTCGACATCTCTCGTGCCTATTCACAGGCTTCCTACCGAAATACTGAGTCGGATATTCTTGGATTGCATCAGTATCACACCGTGTTACCCACCCTGGGATGATCATCGCACGGACGTACTAGACATCATTCCATCAGTATGCAGGCTATGGCATCATGTCGCTGTCGGAACAAGCTCACTGTGGACGTACATCGACCTTGACACATACGTCATTAATGAACATGAATCTAGATTATTAGAATATATTCGCCTAAGAGTTAAAAGAGCGAACGGTGCACCAATTCACGTTCACCTGTCTTTCGCAGCCAGTGGTGCACTTATTGATGAGGACTCATATGCAAGACTGGAGACCGCGTTACAACATGGGGATACGCCAATCCTATCCATTGACACTGTGTTAATTTACCAGATTGACCTTGCAAGGCGGCTGCTACACACAGATGCGACATGTAGTACCCCAAGCTCACTGCAATATCTCAAAATCCAGATGTGCCGGGGCGATGGAACGCCTGACAGGTTGGACTAGACAACGTATCTGTTCCCTGAGCTTGTCGAGCTAGATCTGTACGTGGTATTCGGTACGGCTCTGCCATCTCTTAGTGAATTATTGGCATGCTTGGCCGTAACACGCTGTCTCCGCAGAGTTCGACTGCGTGAAACAAATTTCAGTGTAGATGAACAGGAGTATCCTTATGTCCTGTTGCATTCACTGGAAGTGTTCGAATTCCATGACCCGCTTAGTCCAGAAGTTCTCTTGGCATTATCATCGGCTATGAGACCAGGAGAACTTGAACTAAGTGTCACCATTGACCTACGTTCGAGGGGCACCAACAACGGTACCAACTCGGTAACAATGTTACTTGCGCGTTCCCGTGTTGTATCCCTCTGGTTAAAACAAACCCACTCAAATCAAAAGAATATATTTAGGTCGTACCTTGCATCCGTTCTACACTTGCGTGCGCTCATCCTTGAACCCAACCACAGGGTTGCCAAGTCTTCTTGACGAGCTTGCTTTTTGGGTCAGCGATAACTCGAGACAAACTCTCCCCGCTCTCCAAAGCCTCGGTATATCGTGTAGCATGCTCCGATATTCCAGTGTACGCCGGATTGAAAAGGTTATCGCTGCAACAAATCTACACTCAATTTGCTTCTTGAGATGTACTTTTACCCTGGCTTTCGTCAGGTCTCCTCTTCGTCGTGCGGAAGATGACCTGCTTGGGTGGGAAGACATGCCAGAATCCACTAATGCATGGCTAGAGGATACGGTGGGCCGAGTAGTAGTGGGTGAGGGCTGGAGGACAGCAGACTCATTGATGGAAGGGCTGGCTCGATTAGCTTGATGTATCACGATCAGACTTCTTGCTCAATATTGATTTTTTGAACGTGCTGTGGATCGATGCTTTGGATTGGTTTGATATTAAGCATACAGCCACTCGCCGTGCGTCGGCTCTCTGAATCGTAAGACGTAAGATCCATGACCATGTAAATTACTAGCTGATGCTCTCGTGCCTGCCTGCGATCTTTGTCACATTGTTTTATACAAGCTTCATCCCTTTGATAGCTATTGAAACAAAAACATCCGCTTTTTCCTTTATGGGGTCATGCGATGAACAAGTTTAGCCGAGATCCTACGACTGACCATTACGAAGCGAGTTGCATTGGGCTAGTTCCCTTTCCTTTGGTCTACATACGAACAAAGAATGGTACAAGACCATAACGCAGAAAATGGGAATATGCTCAACACTCGAAACAGCCTTGTCATCTCCCGCATTCGGCCTTTCTGCTTTGAATTCCGCTTGCGAAACCAATTCTGTCGTTGGTTTCATTATATATTTACTTTGTCTTCATACCCTGTTACAAATAGAGCTGGGTTTAGGCAGGCAGGCACGTCGGCTAGAACATCTATATCGCGTAAGAAGTGAAACCTGATAGCCTGTATTCGAGTCGGCAATGGGCGTAACGGAATAATTGATTGGGCAAAGTGGGCAATATATAAAGTAGAGTAGAAACTTACTTTGTAGGCCAGATCTATATATCCAAGACGAATGAATTGAATTAGTTACGAGAGCAAGAATACAGGAATAATTCAACGGGGTTGGCGCCGTATAGCAGACAAGCCATGTTTTGGCATGGTTGGGGTGTTGATCCTCAAATACGGTGACTTGGATCAACAAACCAACACACGACAAGGGCGACACAACTCTATGTCCCAGATCAAACCTACAGGACCATTACCAGAGCGTAAGAAGTCTTCCGAGCCCTCACTCAACTAGAGAGATCTGTTGATTGATCCACCAGATTACACGCCTACGCATTCTTCCGTAGTTTCCGCATTATCATGTAAACCATGACGAGACGGATATTCCTGCCCTACGTCGGGGGGAGAATCAAGGGATGAGATGAGCGCATATTATGAGGTCTAATGCTGATTTTTCAATGCGGCATTACCTGAGGTGCTCTCGCATAAGGAAATAGCCCCAACTGTGCTCTAATAACGCATCGAGAATAGAAAGCGAGGTCGCAAATGAGGAATTCGACAGCTTATTATATAAGCACCTGCAGGTCCATGTGGGCTGAGCGGACCCACACTGAACTTCGTCCGTCTCGCCGGCCACAATCACCGCATCGGTTTCTTCCCGCGTGCGGAGCTTGGCATTCTAGCGACAAGATAGCCAAAGGTTGCGGATCTCGATTTGGACAGACCACCCACTTCTACATACTGAATCTGGCTGGACCAGATCGCCAAGCGGCTGCTCCCATTACTAGATTGCTATGATATAGTTCATCTCTGCGGGCAAAAAATTGCGATAGAATTTCATTCCGAAACTGATCTGATGGACAGGATTATCCCTAAACTCGAGGCTAATCGTCCACCGGTTGATTTCCTCCCATCAGAGACACTTAGCGTTATACTCGACCTTGCTACTCAACCCTGCTTCCTGTGCTATGACGACAAGAAGAAGTGTCCTTTGGCGGGATTGATGGGAGTTTGTCGGAAATGGCATGATGTTGCCGTTAACACCCGCTCGTTATGGTCTCACATTCATATTCGGATCAACCCATCCTATGCGAAGGAAAGCAGAGTACCAAACAAAGCTTGTATCGCATCATGGCTAGCGCGCCCGGCAGGTGTGCCGATTCATCTGTTCCTCGGATGCTTCACATATAGCGATCGGGAGCGGTATATCGTAGAATGGCTGTCTGGACTGGTACGGGCCCGTGTGACCAGCATAAAATCCTTGATCATAGACTCGGGAAAGGGAGCTGGGTCGATTGCCGCTCTTTTGTTCCCACGCCCAAACGAGGGGCTTTTGGGCTCTCTCAGCACACTTATTTTAAACGATACTGAAGTACCCCAACAAAGCTCCGACTCCTGGTCGATTGAGTCTCTTACTGGACTTTCAGTCTTAGAGCTCGGTTATCTTAACCACCCAGTACCCTTCGGTTTCGATCAATTGTCACAAGCAATATCCAAATGCCCTACCCTACACACTCTTCGGCTTAAAGACATGCTTGTCCCTCGTGGTACATCAATCCACGCGCCCCTTCACCTACCTCAACTCAGGCTACTGGACGTTTATGGGCTCGAGGTAGAGTCCCAGCAGCAGCTCTTCTCAATGATAACGCCCGGTTCATGCGAGCTAGACCTGCGACTTGATTTCGATAACAGACCTCCTCTCGAGCTTGAGCGTTTTATCACCTCATTTCTCAGGAAGTCCAAGGTTGTTTCTATCACCATCCGAGTTGACTCCTTGAGGCACAGTTCTTGGTTTAAATTGTGTCTACTCGCAGCTCCTGGTCTACCTTCGCTAGTTTTAGACATGGAGGATTACATGGGTTGGGAGCTACCACAAGAACTTATAGCGCTCTATGATTGCGACATACCGAAGTCACTTCCTTGTTTCCAGTCGTTGTGCCTAGCTGAGGGAGACATACACGCCATTCATCGTAACGAACTCGAGCAGCGTATTTCTGGGCCCAAATTGCGGACTATAGCATTTATATGTTGTTCGTTTCCACCCGCCGACGGCGATCAACACAACTCCGAGTATACTGATCTTCCGGAAGAAATGCAAACATTGTTAAATAATCGAGCCGAGAAAGTGATAGTGATCAAAGGGTCCCCACCCAAGTGGTATGAGCAATTTATGGACCTGCAAATTCAAGGATTGATGAGGCTTGATTGATGCGAACTGTACTTGGAACACTATTTGCAATCCAAATGACTTATTCCAGTCATGTGTGTTTTAACAAAGATAACGCCTACGACATGAACCTCTCAGATCGAAGAACAAAATCGCATCATTGAATAGCGAAACCATCTGATTACACGGCTCTGTAGTTTGGCTTGGTCTCAGCCATCATTATCTCCTCGTTCATAGACTGCTCTTATCTAGGTTCAACCTCTCTCGTACGCGAAGGCGCTCAGTCACTGGAAATCCATCCATCAAGCTCACCTATCAGACGCAACATCCTGGTTTAGGTGCTTATGATTCGCTTAGGAAGGCAGTCGCTGAGTCGTTCTCATCGGACCTTAGTATGATCATTTTGGACACCAAGCTATCCAATGCTCAATCCCTAATCCAATCGATCTCAATTTCGGGGAGCTACATGCATGCGTTTTGGACGGTACGATCGATCGATGATTCTACCTTGTCTTCTCCGATTGGCCGGCCGCCTCCAGAACGCGTCAGGCTCATTAACCTTAACAGCCGCCTCATCATTGATGTCTTACCGCCCCGAGAAAATTCGAGGTGAGAAACTGATAAACATTTATTTAATATGGGCACAGAATTCGGTGTCAAAAAAAGCAGATGAACGTTTCGGTGCAGCACTACCCTCGATCCGTACTAGTTGTACAAATTTGGACTGCCCACAATGTAGTTTAACGCATTTTGTCTGAACCCGTCACCGTCTGTCGTAATTTTTCTACCCAGCAGCAGGAGCGTGGCGTTGGTACCATAGCGGGGCCAGTACGGTCCTAAAATAAATTTCAGTACCGTCGCCTTTTGAATCGATGATTGATAGCCTTTTACTTGGCGTAAGTAATCCTTTGTTTGGGTCCAAGTTATGGGCAAAACTCAACCTGGATGTTACCGTCCTCAACTCAAATGTTCAGTTGCACAAAAATCGGGATACGTACCAATATTCTGCAATACTCTGTTCCAATGTGATCAAAGCTTGGGGGATTCCGGGAGTGGTGTGAACTGTCTGGAATACAAAAGGTATGTCTCCGCCATGATATACTCCATACTGCTCTTTTCCAGCGGGGTCAAGAACTTCCGTGAGTTGATAAGACCTGAGACAATGCGTTAGTTAAAGGTAACCATACACTCGCGCCAAATATATTGTTCTTGCCATGCTTTGACCCCGAACTTAGTTGCAGTGCTTGTGAAATCGCGTCGACTAGCCTGTATTGCCATATATCAGGAAAAATCTGACTGTAATTGAAATTACAATATACCTCAAAGACTAAGTCCCCAACGACGCTTGCCAATCTCTTGTACTGCGCCGCCAGCCCAAAGGTCTGGTTACCGGTGCCATAAGGAGAGCCGGCAGCAGGCTCAGGAGAGTAGAATTTCAGTAACTCTTTCACCGAGCTAGCGTTTGTAATCCCGACATATCCACCTGGAGTTTTACCGGTGAGCCAGTTGATGAGGTCCTGTTCGGTCTCTGGTTTGTTGAACGAGAGGTAGCGGGCAGGCTACATGGTGGTAAGGTAAGAACTCTCTCTCGGTGTAAAATTTCTGCTACGATGTGTAAATACAAAGATTCCGATCACATGACTATATGCGTACATCCGAGTTTGATATCTCAACACACCCCCTCAAACGAGGTAGTAAGCAGAAAGCAGAGAAAAGAAAAGAAAAGAAAAAAAAATGAACAATCTGAGCAAAAATGACGAAATGAAAACAAACATGCGAACAGTGGAGTCATGGTCGAATAGAAATCGGTTTAGGACAGGCTCGTCGCCTCAGGTAATCACCCCCTCGCACCACGTTGATCAGCGGTCCGCTTGTCGCTCAGGGACCGAACCAGCCAAAGCTCACCGGCTCTTCCAGGCTATCCACTCGGTTTATCGACTCAATGCGGTTCAACCGCTGTCGGTCTGGGTCTTGAAGTTATCCGCCCCGTTTCTCGTCCCCCTTCTCCAGCGTTCGTCCATCGGATTCGCCCAAAAACTCAGATAAGCATCGAATGCGCGATATTGACCTCGCGCTTCGATCGAGTACCGATAAAGTCCATCGGCTTGTGTCGTGTGCGTGCGCCTCGGCTCGTCTCGGTACGTATCGCCGCCGTCCCGCAGCACTGACCAATGCGTTTAGCCTCGCCAGGCATCGAACCGGCGTCTTTGGATCGTCCGCGGTAATGAGAAAGTCCGCCATCGTCCTCGTAAAGTCGCCGTCTTGCGCTCCAGGCAACCATCGGTGAGCCAACCGTTCGTCGCCGCTATAGCGCCTTGATCCGAGCATAAAAGCTCGGCCTTCGAGTCGCGCCCGTGCTCGTCAATAAGCCAATGACATAGCACCCCCGCGCTCGCTTATGCGCTCCCACATGAACATGGGATATGCGCCATCGCCCCAGCATCGTGCTCGTCCCGCCTCAGTTGTCCGTCCCTGTAAGCAACTCTGCTCCACCAGCCTCGGAATCGTTGGGTCTTCCCGACAGTCACGTGCCCTACCTGGGCGAAAACTTTGGCACTACAGGAGATTAGGGATATTCCCTCGGGGATAGTCGGATGAAGGCTTGGCGCTTGTTCGGCACTTTTGTTTGTGCAAGCATGGTTAAAACGCCGGACACTTTGCCCGTGTTTTGTACTCGCGAAGGAGCGTAGAAAGCCTCAACACTTCTTTCGACCTTTCTCCTTCCGTTTTCACCGTTGGGATATGTATGTAATTGACGGTCGCTTTTGCAAGAGAAAGGGCGGAAGAAAGCCCCACCCTTTTACCGGCTCTTACCGGCGGAAACGGCAGGTAATGCTTGAGCGCATTCTCCCAGTATGTTTCTAAGGATTCACGAACAATACGCGAGGATATCATCTCCCGTTTACCGTGAGAAAGTTTTAAACTTCCTCTCGACATTCCCTACCTTGAAATCTGGTTTAAATGTCCGAGATTTTTGTCGAGCATCTCCGGCGTTTGTGTTTGTAAATGCTTTCGCCTTTTCCCTCACCTTCTCTCGGTTTATGGGCTCTGGCTTTCTATGTACATTCACAGAGGAAAAGGCTGAGACATTGTATGTATATGTTCCCCGAAATATCTTCATACATTTTTGGCGTTGTCCCCGACAAAAGTTCCGAACCATTCCCAGAACATTCTCCTTCGCATATGTTACGCCTTCCTATGAGTTTTCGCCGGAGGAAAGGTCGATGTATGCGCTGTGATATTTCCTCGATATCCACACTGTTTCTCCGTACGTATGTGTTGTGATATTACCCAAATATTCAATCCGCTTTTCAATAGATATGTGTCATAACATTCTCCACGCTTCCCAACAAGTATGTGTTGTAATATTATCTCGACATTTACAGTACATTTCAATAAATATACTCTCTGACATTCCCTACACAAATGACTCACTTTCTCATGGGTATGTGCCGAAACATTCTCCACGCAACCAACAGGTTTTTCCGCCGGTATGTATTGCGACATACTCAAGATATTCTCAGCGCATTCCCGTAGACATGTGTTGACACATTTCCTGCGTCGTAGCTGTACTTTAGCCGTATACATAACGTACTGAACAACACACTCTGATGCTATCCGCCGAGACCCACTGTCCCGAAGGACGTCGCACCCTCTCTCGAGCCTTCTTGAGCACGCCCTCGTGACCTGGTTGTCTCTCGATCTGTCGATCCCCGGCTCTTCGAGTCAGGCGTGCCTATGACGGTTTTGTATCAAGTCCGCCATTTGTGCAATGAGAGCAGAAGCAACTCCTTACCCGTCAGCGATTCGGACCCCTCGTCTGTCACTCCCACTCGTCTTTCTGCGTTGATTGCGTCCCCTTGGCGTGGTGTCATAGGTCTGATCGCAGCGTGATTGTTCGGTTAGTTAGCGGCACCGGTCCGCCAGACAGGCGCAAGCCAACGACATACAAACTCTATGACGACCAACCAGATATGAGCTCTCACGCCAATTCTGCTATACTGCTCTGAAACGCTCTCTTCGCTTGCATTGTTCGAGCCGACGTCAAGCTGTGTCCAGACATGTTGGCGAGGAAACGGGGTTACTCGTATCGAACCTGGACGAGGTTAGTATGCCATAGGCCAATAGATCAATGGCTTCTAATTCGTAACAATCCGAGTACCTGTGAATAAAACATGAGTTAGGGCACGTGCTTCGATTACCTCAAGATCAAGTCTTTTGCGAAAGAGCGTACCTCTTGAACCGTCCCTAGAACATGATGTCCCATAGTCCACCCCCTTCGCTCAGCTCGGGTTTGTTAGTTTTCCGTTGAGTAGGACTCATTAATTAAATTACGCACTACTTATACATGGGGGCATATTCCCTCCACTCATCCCATCGCCAAACACCTTTTGCTGTCAGGAGGGCTGTAACGCGATCTGCTTGCAATCCACTCCTACAGTAGCGTGGTTTCTCTACACGTCCCAACAATAGAGGAGACAATGAGATCTTTTGGAAGTGCATAGTACATTTTCTGTCTTCGCTGTTGCAAGACTTCGCCGAGTTGACCAGCAAAGGACATGGCATGCGAAGGTCGTGGTGAGAGACAGGCGTAGAGAAAGCACGTGCCGTTGTATTAGGTAAACATCGATATCGCATATTTGAGTTGACAATCGTTCTGAGAACAAGCGTCGTATAGATTACAGCGCGATACATGGCCAACAGCCTATTTGCGGATATCCGTAGCATACAAGCATCATACATACGGTCTATGGACTTTTACGCTTTTGACACTTGTTTGCTCTGAACGTTTGAGCCCGAACCCATGCTGGTGGCTTGGTATCCTCCCGCGATCTCAACACGTATCCGTCCATTGTTGGATGACGCTGACCCTCCACGCACGAGACCCACCGCTTCGGGCCATCACCAATCACGACCCAGTATTCGTGCTCTTCCCCACCGGAGAACCCAGGCGAGAAATGCAAGTCTCCAACCTCTCGATTCTTTAGTGACTGACGTTCCACCCCATCCGAAGAGTAAGACCATCTTCCGGGGGTCACCGAATCCGTGCGCCCTGGCCGCTTGCGAAACGCCAATGGGCCTTGAGATGATCCTCTGTTGATTGGGATCATTGTCAGCGCCGTCTAGTGGCTAATTCTATAGTGCAGAACTCACTTCCATGGACCCGCTTCAGGCCGAGGAGTAGGTTGAGATTGCTGCGGTCTATATTCCAGAATCAGCCGGCGCATATAAGCTCAACAGGCTTACACTCACTCGTCAATATTCAAAGCTGCACTGTCCAGCTTTGCAAACTTCTTCCCGTCCTCGAAAGCCTGAACCAAACCTTCAAGCTTGGCGATTGCTGAGTTGTGGGGTGAGGCGTTGCTGCTCAACTCGCTTCCTGCCTCGCTGTTGGCCTTCCGAACATACCGCCCCCCACCATCGTATTCCCCTTGTCCCTCCTCCGTCTCTCCTCTCCCTTCGTCTTCCGGTCCCTGCTCCTTTGCACCTTCCTCCGCCTTTCCAGCATCGTCGCCACGATCAACCCCCTCCTCCTCGACTGTGCTCCCTTCTACCTCCAACTCCATATTCTCGACCTCAACCTCGACCCCCTCGACCTCAACTTCATCCATATTCGTCCCACCGTTATCTGCCTCGACAGCTCGCCCCTTCCCTTCCATCTCCCTTCTCTCAGCTTTCCCCCCTTCCCTTCTCATCCCGTCAGGTCCCCTTGCTTCTAGCCTTATCGTCCGCAAAAACGAATCCGCCCCTGATCCTCTAGCACCTCCTTTGGTCTTATCGAGGCCACGCGATTTCTTGTCAAGGTTGGGTCGGGGTGGGGGTGTAGAAGGTAGCTTTTGGATTTTTTTGAATTGTCGTAGGGCCGAGCTTGGAGTTGGCGTTGGAGTTGGCGTTGGCGTTGGCGCTGGCGCTGGCACTCTTGTACATGCAATTGGTGATGGCGGTAGGGCAATTTGAGTTGGAGATAAGGTTAATGTCGAAACTTGGGACTTGGCATCATAAAATGTATTATCGCTTGCAACCGAAGATCTGACAACGTCTCAGGGCAAGAAATATGACAAGGAATAAATAACACATACGTAGGCATAAATAACGGACGCCTATCAATTTCCTCAGTCTCAGAGCTCGATATACTGATCACGTCGGAGCTGCGCATTAGAATGTGAGTACGTGTAGTGTTGGTCCTGATCTAAACATAAAAGAGTACTTACGGTTCTTTCTTCATAGCGGGAGGGTTGTGTTGTTTCTCGATCCATCGCTCAATCAGCTGTGGGGACTTGCTAGAATTCATACCTATGGTTAGTTCCCAACGGAAGATCGCTGCACCGTAACAACGCACCTGCGCCGGGAGTGGCGGTTGGAGGGACCTCGAGCGCTATAATACCACAGTTACGAAAAGTGTTAGCAGGAAACATTGATAAGACAGTTATGGATAGGAACCTAGAAGGCAAGTTGTTCGATCGTCCAGCGAAAGAACTCATTGTGCTGGCGAATGCTCTTGAAGCCGACCAGTCAAATAAATCGCAAAGCCCAAACGGCGGGGGTAGACTCTCCGGAATAGTGTAGCAGCTTTTTGGGAGTGGCGAAGCACGGTTAGAGTAAGACTTTGCAACTCGTTCGACAGGCATGTTTGCAGTACGAGATCGCAAGAGAAATAAACCAGAATCGTATGGACAGACCTAGAAAGCGATAAATACCTAACCGTAAAGCCTTTGTACGACCAGCGTAGAAGATTGACGAGAGATGTTGAGTAGGGGATTTGAGAGCCGGCTTTTATGCATTTTTCGACGTCTCAAAGCCTTTGGAAAGCCCCCAGGTAGCATTGGGATCAAGGCCTGCCCCTGTGATCTGCAATCACATGTCACGAGGACTTGCTAATTTGGGAGACCTTTGTCCCAGCGTGTGGTTTATGCTCGAACTGACTCAACGCTATCGGCCGCAGGAATTTCGACTCGTAATGTCTTTACTAAATGCTAAGACTCAAGAGGACATTATTTCTTATTATATTGACGATTGCAAACAGCTTCAAGAATTAATTGGAACTACTGGAAACCCACTTGATCATGTGCGCCAGCCTGGTTCTGGTGAGGATGACGTCGGGGAACTTGTTTTAGAGAATAATCCCTGCAAACTCGAGCTTGAATTCCTGGAGGAACAATTTCTTGCCTATTCTCAAGCTCCTTTGAATATTGCCGAGCTTCAGTTCAATCTAAAGAACCAACCGAACATCCTTCCACTAGGCAACACTGAAGCTCTTGACATTGAATTACTCACAGAACTTCTTCCTGCGGCTCTACCTGCCTCAAAACAGTTTGAATATAGGGCCCGTGGTTACGAAAGCTTGCTGGTTAATCTCCGGAACCTAGAATGCTCATCCAGTCGATTAGACGTACTTCGCAAAGACTTCATTACAATTGTTTCGACAGAACTAAGGAGTCTACTTGTTGAGGCCACAAACAAACTCAAGTTTCAGGACTCCTTGGGTTCTCACTCTAACGGAGCAAGACGCATACACTTTGGTAAGTCCGAACATCAAATGACTTATAGTAGAAATTTAAATAATGAGCCTAATTTTATAGTTCCTCCAAACCAGGGTCGCTATTGGTCGCCTGTGGTATCGGTAACTGTTGTGCTCATCGCAATCATTCACTGTATGATGGGAGTTGCTCGCGATCACTGCAACTTGATCCTAAAATGTCTTCGGTGCATCTTACAAATCGCGGCCAATCTACAGAACTCCCGATCCGACAGCTTCATCCAGAATCATATCAACCCAATCCCCATAACTCTTCCAACCGCACTTCACTATCTGGGGTTGAAGGACGAATTAGATCTCTTTGTTGTGTGCCCGGACTGCGATTCCTTGTACAAGCAAGGAAATGAGTGCAACATTCCCGACAAATGTTCAAGTCTCAATTCGCGAGGCGAAGTTTGCTCCGCTTCTCTCTTCACAGAGCAACACCGAGGGAATCGCACTTGGAAGAAACCAATCCGTCGGTATACCCACCAGCCACTTGAGTCATGGCTTTCTCGCTTCCTGAACCGTCCGGGGATTGAGGATTTGCTAGAGTCAGCACGTCCAATGAAGGAACCGCTCTGCACTGACATTTGGGGTGGATCATACCTCTATGATTTTCCCGGCAACGGCCAAGCTAGCTTCTTTGAATGCCCTAGAGATGAGCTTCGCTTAGCTTTCTTACTCTATTACGACCAATTCAACTACTTCACTTTGAAGATAGCCGGGAAACAATGCAGCAGCGGATTTGTGATGATGGTATGCCTCAACCTCCCACACGAAGTGCGCTACGACCTCAAGAACATCTACGTTACTGCTATGATACCCGGCCCACATGAGCCAGGCTGGGAGAATATCAATAAATTCATGAAACCGATCATTGACAATCTCTATGAACATTACGAATCTGGAGTCTATATCTCAAAGACGCATAAATACCCAGCCGGTCGCAAGGTTCAAAGCGTCGCCCCAGTATCTAGCATGGATATAATGGCTGGCCGTCCTATGGCTGGGCTTGGAGGACCTAAGCATACTATTTTCTGTTCGTTTTGCAACACTCCAATCTCGGAAATCAACAATTTCACACCTGGTTGCTTTCATGAGCGAACTATGGAAGAGTACCAAATCGGTCTCAATCACTGGGATCAAGCAAAAACGGCCGCAGAGCGCGAGCTCGTCTGGAAGGATCATGCCGTACGACGGAGCGAATGGTCACGGTTTCCTTGGTGGAACCCCTTCAAATATACAGTTGTTGCGCCAATGCACTGGGCCAAGAATGTCCTTGAGAAACAAATTCGCGAAAATATGGGAGCAAGCCTTAAGTTTCATGCAGACGATGGCAAAACGCAAACACCACCGTTATCCCGGGCGCTTACAGCAGTCGAGGTGGTTTGGGGGTTCAAGGCGGCATTACACCTCAGTGCTGCAGATTTAGAGAAAGAAGGTCTACCAGAGCCCCTGCTTCGCTTTATCTGCAGGGGCCGGGGAATTTATGAAGCGGGACTTCCTCGTGCGCAACTGATAAAGGATCTTAATGCATATGTACGTCCTCCATAATTACAGAACAGCGAGAAACTGACAAGCAATGCTTTCAATTAGCGCTATAGCCACAACATCCTTCACCCAGATGGATCCCCCATTGTAAAGGACCTCACTAACAAAGTAGCTATCGCAAAAGCTGAATATTACTTGAGCAAAACTGGGGATTCCCTAACAACTTTAAGAGACAATTCAACCGTCCCTGGGTTGCAGGGCCTTTGCAATCAGTATTCGGTGCCTTGGGATATCAAGGACACCAAACTTACGCTTATGAAGAGGCTAGTTGTACATCATGTGAGCTTCTCTGCTTGGGTTCAAAACAGTTGTTCATTATGATTACCAGCGAGCGAACATTACAGTCGATGTCCTTGAGGATACTATCAAACCAACTGATACACGACCTCTTGGACTAGAGATAGTTGAAGAAGTAAAAGGCGATATGGAACGCACCACTCTGCCAAGCTGGATAAAACACCCGCCCATAACCTTCGCACAGCTGGAGAAAATTGGTGCAGAAGAGTACAAGACCATCGGATTGGTATCCTTGCCGATAACGCTCATAAGGCTTTGGAGCACCGGGAACTCAACACTTCGAAAGCGGCTCACAAACTTCTTGAATTTGTCTATGGCTATCCGAATTTTATCTTATCAATCCTTGACCGAGCATGATATACGCTATTTTGAGTACTATTATCGCGCATATCTGAACGACCTGCAGGCGCTCTATCCTTTCTGCTCGGTAGTACCCGTTCAACATCTTGGACTACATATCCCATATTTCATGCGAGCTCTTGGGCCTCCTACTCGTTTTAGTGAAAACACCAGCGAGATGTTTATTGGCATGCTAGAGGACATTTCATCTAATTCCCGAACTGGTATGTGCGCATATGCTAAATGTAGAACGTAGAGATCTCATTAGGGGGTTTCAGGCGAGTTTGAGCAAACGCTACACAAAGAACTCATTATGGCCGCAAACCTCAAGGGCATGGTGGAACAGTGGAACTTCTCTGATGTTCTAAAGCCATACTCCGAAATCCTTGGGGAGTTCTTACAGACGAGATATCCTGGAAGCGAACGACCTTCATCCGCCGGCTGGTACACGCGACACCATGGGGAACCAATGAGTGTTGATGCCGAGACATATTCCTCGTTATGTGGATGGGCCCAATCCACTGGCACGCGGAAGTTCACACGCCGCTTGCACGTTTGTCAGCAGCTTCGCCGCGGCAACGTGGTTTATCAGTCGTTCAAGGACGCTAAAGGCAATAGTTGTATTCGTTTTCGGCCTCAAGGGAGCATAACGGCGGTTCCCGGCCGAATCAAAACCATTCTACAGGAAGATTCCGCCTCGGTTTCACCTCCAAATCAACCTCGAATTATTGTCCTGACACGCTCATTTGACGATCTTACCCCTGAAGATGCTGCGAATGACCCATATCGCAATAATCCGATTATGGGTTTGTCGCATTTTAGAATAGTGCAACTCTGCTACGACACTATCAATACTCAACGGGTCCACATCATCCAGCCCGACGATATTGTCTCACATGTGGCTGTATGCAAGTTCGCTGACCCTGATGGCACGATGTCATCACCATGCTCGATCATCTTGAATCTAGACCTGGTGCGTTGCTCAACCTCTATAAGGTATTATTGTGCTTATTTGTGTATAGAAACATACTTTTGCGGGAATTGAAGCAAACTAGCTCCTCTATAGTGTATCGTTGTAAGAGTATCAAGCTATTTGTCAATAAAGAATGTATGCGCCACCATACGCGATTATTCATGCCGTGAAGTATGTTTACCGTACTAATTAATGGTCACTTGGGGAATCACCTAGCGCCAACTGAGGATTACAGCGACGAAGAATGCCGGTTACTCATGTACTGTTAGCAAACTTACAGAGAACGAAGGTGCGGTCTTGTCCAAACGACAAAGGAGAAGATTGAGCAACATGCATGGCGGATGCAGTAAGAGGAGCAAGTCAGAGAGAGACACGCTTGAAGATTACACAGCATACATGTCACATGACCAACCGACCATTCTCACCAACAACCACCTGGTTTTCGTCTCTTCAACGACTCGGCGTTTCTATGATGCCAACCGCTCGGGCTAGCTAGGTTGGACTGCAAAGCTGTGGTCATAGGCGAGCTCGATTTTTCACTGCCAACAGTTGAAACCATCTGGCTATGACACCGCGTAAGCTTTTTTTCAACGATTCGTTTGATTACTAACTGTTGCTTGCGTAGGTATATGTTGATAAGCGGCACCTCGAGATGTCGCACCAGCTCGATTTTCAGCTGCTTGCCCTTTCACAGTCATCTTAAAGCAACATAGTAAGCCATTGCAGCTGTCCTATTATCCGAGTGGCTGCTCGGTTTTGGTATCCGCAAACTGGTGTCTTTTGGATGATCGTGCTATGCACACTCCAGAAAACCCTGTCTCAGTACCCCCTCGGCAGTCCGTCTAGCAGCCTGATTGTACACTTTTTTTTGCCGTCCTATCACGTCTCCCGTTCCCTTTTGCTGATAGTGTAGAGTGTCAGCTACAACCACACGACGACCCTCCATTACAGGCTGCCTTTCAGTTGGTCTTGATAAGTCAACCATATCCCCATCCTTTCCCATTCCGGCTCGCTCAGGGGTTTAGAGGGTTCCGATGTCGTTTTACTCTTGCAGTAAGTCGACCGTCGGTTTTTCCTGCTCTCCTGGTTGTCCCTCTTCGTGTAAGGATCAATCCAATGCTTCGAATTGTAATCGTAATCTTAACATCGACATGAAGCTGACATTCACCGAGCCTAGATCAATACGACATCCAGACCTGCCGAACACCAGAAATCCGCACCCACCGGAGCCGCACCAATGCCGCAGCCCCTCGGTTTGCGCCGCACCTCTCTGCGAGTCGCTCAGAACGCTTCCTAAGCTCTGATTGACGGTTCTTAGGCTACTTACACGGGCCCGTTTGGCTTGACGTTTGGGCGCGGCTCACCTTGGTTCTAGCCACAAAGCAGTAACCCAGCCACAGACACCGGCCTTGTCACTGGACCGCCTTCCATCGTCCCGGCGTGCGGTTAAGCTCGCGCAAGATGCCGCGCGCGTTGATAGCTCGGGATTAACCTGTCGCGGCGCATAGCAAAAGCTTTGTGCTATTTGGCCAAGCCATGGATCGTGTTATGTGCGGCGAGGGCACAAACCGACAATGGTTCAACGCCGCATGGACGCCACCCCTAAGGACGAGGTCGAGCCCCTAACGTCGGCTGTCAGACCTTTTTTCGATGCTCCTGGCCAACACAACGCATATGGTTCGCATTCCGCCGGCGCGCTTGTGCTGCATGCTTACCCGGCGTTGTATCCACTTCGCTCGCTCAACCACTCGCCCCGATGCCTATCGTCGAACCCGGTGATTTTCTCCTCTCCTAGTCCACCCCCGCACCGATCCCTAGCCTTCGTCTTGGTTCCTGTCGTCCTGATGCGCTAGATAGCATCTTTTGGTGTACGTAGCTTTATGTAATTAGATGGTTTCGGTTGTAAATACACACGCAATATGTTTCTATGTACGCGTGGTTCTTTGGAAGTTCAGACGGACGGCCTATGTCTTGCCGTGGCAATTTTGTTGTGTACGGGCCGAGAATGGACCAGTTCAATTGGTAGCCGTCAATCCTATTCATAATCGACAATAGGCTTGAATTTATGCAACATGAAATTAGGCGTTTTAACTACTACTAGAACCGTATGGGTTATATGGATATGGAAATACAAACATGTAAGGAACGTGAACTATGAGCAACGAGCGCAACGAGTATAGGAATCATAAGTAGTCTTCAGGATCCAGCCTGGTGGTGAATTCTCCCGCTGGTGTAGGACATGAGTTGGGTAGAGCGGGTGAGGAACGCCCCGTCCAACCTGAGCCCATCGCCTAAGCCGCCCTTTCTGCTTCACACAAACCCAGAACGTCGCGCCTGCCCGTCCATGGAGGAAGGAATAGTGAAGATCGCCCACTTCTCGCGTAAGAGGGTTCTGTCGGAGAATGCCGTCCGGAGAGTACGACCAGCGTGCGGTGCAGTCGGCGCGCAACCCTTCGGGGGGAGTACGAAACTTGAGCGTGCCTGAGCTTTCGGACCTACCGGAAGAAATGAAGATAGAGCAGAACAACTACTAAAAGAACCAACCTCTTGTCGACGCTACCTCGGGTTGGGCGTTTTGGGACCGAGCGAATACTTAGACGGCGAGGACTAGACGATACCAACGGTAATGAGAACATGGCACGATATTACCCAGAGCATACAACAAACCTATATGGATTATATGACGACATGAGAAGAGGACACGTCCAGCGTGCAACGGAAGAAGGTGGATATAGAACACTTGTAGAGGGGCTCTGAAATGACCAGTGAGGGAACGAGAACCGGGAGTTATAAGCACCAGCCCCCAAAAGCCGGGGCTTGCGCTCGTATCGTTTAGGGTTCGATTCATTGTCGGATCGCCTGTGCCCCTAAGCAGACGGTACGCCTTCGTATTATTGCTTACCGTCTTCGAGTGACGATTCTAAACAATAGCGAGCAAATGTTGTTGCGGAATATTTGCTAGCGCCACCAGCCGTAGCATAAAGCAAACTCGCCAAAGGCAGACAGGGGGTATTTCATTTGTTCCTCCGACAAGTCTTTGCAAACCATTCTCCGGTTCTATAGCTATCTGGCTTGATACGGACAAGACGGCGGTATGTGCCGAAAAATCAGGTCTTAGGTTACCCCACGGCAAGTATGAATTGGCGCGTACTGGCCAGCCTCGCCACTGCGTGTAAACTCCGCTTACTCTACCGGTCCACAAGACAAAGTACACCAATTTGGCTACGGAGTTACCCGGGCATGTCACAAAGAAACATGAAAACGTGTTTGCTCCAGCATATTCAAGCAGCAATGCGGAGTGAAGCGTACCACTGAAGCCACTTATTGAACAATAATGACAAGAACAAAGCGAGACGTTCTAGAGTAGTTGAAACCCATTGAGAAGTGGATCTACCATTCATGTTTGGGGCGAGAACCGTTGGGATGTGTTGAGTTAGGACGGCATATAATCCCCACATTGTACGCATACTCGAACCGTGTATGTTTTGTGAGCCAGCCCGAGGCGTTGAGAACTGTTTAGTTGCGCATACATCGGTAACTGTTGATAACTGTTCGGTCAGGTTGTATCTGAGTGGTTTAGAGCAAACCTATGGCGGAAAAGCCTACGCAATTAGATGTGGGGCTGTCGAAGCGGGCTGGCTTGCTTCTCAGAAGCCTAGTGATACTTTGGCAATTGTTGAGAACCACTCGGATATGTTGATATACGACGGAAAGCGCTCCGAGTATGTCCGTTGGATGTTATTTATTTCAACAGAAAGCCATACACGAACATACAGAGATATTACTGCCTTCTGCTAATTGGGCTAAGTGGCGCCTGAAAACACGGTATATGCAGTGTGTTACACTATGCTGTTGAACGTGGACTAATCAACAACCGTATTAGTGGTTAGTCTTTTCCGTCAGGGCCAAGATATACCATCATAGAGCATTACGGCTAATAGGTGGCCACCGGCCCCGTAACCAATCGCCTGGAACAGATTAGCCCCAAACGTGGAAGCGCGCATGCCACTTGACTCTGCTAAGTGGCCCAGTGGGTCCTCCTGCAACACCGTTGTTCTAAGCCGGTTGCTGCATAAAGCCCAAATCTACGAGTCACAAACCAATACCCATCATTCACCGTATCTCGCATCTGTGTTGTGTCTACTCCTACAGCCCGTCATGCCTTGTTCTTTTCGGAGTGAGCCGATTTCTTGCGACATGAGCCCGGACTCTGGTACTCAGGGTACTGGAGTCCACATTTGATACGTTTGTAAGCCTATGGACAACTCCGATGATCATGATGCAACACATTTTGCGGGTAATCATCCGTCCGTTCCTGACCTTCCAAGGGAGTTCACAACGCTTGAAGAGCTTTGAGCACGAACTGCCAGACGGGTTCTAGAAAATGTGTAAGGGTAGATCTACGTGATCGACGAGCCATACAACTAAGTATAGAACGCAGCACCAGCGGTAATCACAAGTGTGAAACGTCTGCCCAATCGCTCGTTCTCCTGAACACAAAAGCTTATACGTTCTCATCAGGGACTCTGAAGACAAAATTGAAGCTCTCATCGAAACTGAAGTTGCTGGCGTTCAATTGCCAGTTATGGATAGCTTTTCAAAGCAAGCGTATAGAGAGGAAGTTGGAACGTTCTTTTGGGCATGCCTTGGCGGACCATATGAAGCTATGATTAGCCACAGCAACGATGAAGCAATTCAATCCTCACCATCTCCAACATCCACTTACCGTTACTCGCATAGTATGCGCTTTGACATTTCCCAGATATCTAATACCGACGCTTTCAGTCAACAGCACCACACGGTTCACCAGAATTGACTACAAAATGCTTAATTCGATTGATTTTGGGGTTGACATCAACCCACTGGGGTGACATAGACTGTATGCTAGACATTTGCAGTTGACATAAAGATTGTACACGACTGCCAGACTAGTCGGTTTGGATAGGAGACGTGTATTCGCCGCAGACGCACTAGTGTAGCTGGCTATCTCGAACAATAAACAAGACCAGTGAGTTGAGGTGGATCCAAGCAGGGTCTCCAAAGGATATGACGTACATATAATCGTGAGAACATGGCTAGCGGGCGTGTCGAAACAGAGCAACGGCGTGGAAAGAACCATCGGCTGCGATGAAGCACTGCCCTGCGAGCCCCATGGCAATATGATAGTCTCTAAGGGCAAAAACTTGCTTGGATGTACTTTACCACAGGGCACGTTTGAAACATTGAGTTTTGCGAGCGAACGTGACTATAACTGTGAACAGGGCTCGTCTAGTTTCGAGGCTGGTGCTGGACTGCCACTTCAACGCACGCACAGACTCTCCCGACCCAAGGCGGGCGGGAAAGTATTGGACCCGTAGGGTGGAGGTCGAGATGGGGGGTCGAAATGTGGTTGGTGAAAGTGCAGTGCTCTTGGCGCATTTGACAGAGTCTTTCGATCCCTCTTGAGGTAGACCGAATTGCTGCGTATTATCATTTCAACACTCCTATCAATAGGACAACTGTTGAAACAAACGTTTAGCTCCTTGCATACGAGCCGCTCATACACTCCAAGATCAAATACGCACTGCCTGTCACCTTGTCGTGGTCGCTTGATCCTAGGCTAGACCTGACGTCTGAACAGACTACTGAGAATATGGGCAATTGAGATAAGTCTTGTCGCCTTGTTCTGAAGACAACTGCTCAGCCTAATCAACCCTCATCCACCTCAAACAAAACATATGAACGAACCTTAACCAATCCGAAAGCTCAGCCGAACTGATCAATGTGTTCAGACGCCAATACAGTAATTCTATCTCCTCCAAATCAACTCCATCGTGCTCCCTGATGGCCTGTGTCCGCTTCGCACCAGCGATGTCGCTCTTCATTTGACCTGGCGAGACTGGTCCGAATATGATGTTTTTGCGTAACAAGGTGCAGTCCCAGGATTTGTTTTCGATCCTAAGTGAGCTGTGATTTTGGGGTAATTGTGTCGAGTATTTTGTAATTGCTGTCTGTTCGGGATGAAAGCCGGTCAAGAAATGAGCTCACGACGAGTTGACGAGACGAGGACCTCATTGCCTTGGCTGAGGTGCCATTTTTAAGCGCTGAGCGATTCCCTGCTTATGACATCCCATTGGCTAAGCTATACAACCATACCGTTACGTTCTGTCTGTATGAGATCATCAGTTGCCCGACCTCACTTGTCTCGAAGCTGCTCCTCCCGCATAGATGTTATGTGTTGTACGCCGAGGCGTAAGACCTAGGCTCGGGTGATCGTTATCGCATCGACCATGGACAGAATCAAATTATCAACAGCTCTCGCTTGCTCAATACGTATTTTCTGATATAACTTACAGTTATCTCTTCTCTCCTTTCAATAGTGACTCAGTCCTTCCTCATCTCCCGGTGCGTCATAAACAGGACACCTTTTGGCTACCGGTGATAGTACGGACAGTCGTCAATTTCAGGCTCCGAGTCTCGAGTGAGATTGCACAGAAACTAACAGTTGTGGAGTCACGTAGAAGCAAAGAGGAAATCAAATGGTTCAGAAAATATATCTCCCGGTCATAATGTAGGGTGTCTGTTCACGCGATCTTACTGAAGTCCAAAGCTATCGAGCGCTCCAGACATATTTGCCAGGTTAATTCACCGAACACTAGTGGTTCAAACTGGACGACTACGCATATCTTATACTCAACAATTTTAGTTTATCATCTGTTGAAGGCGAGTGTTTTCCTAGTTACATTTGGGCCACACGACTTTGAGACTAACAATCCTGACACTTGGTGAAACGCTGTCTTAATATACTGATTTGGGTCAAATGTCAAAGCTAAGTCAGCTTGATCGTGTTTCGTCGCAAACAAAGAGCCTTGGGCTATATAAAGCCGCCCCCTCCTCTGTTCGCCCTTCACACTGCTACTCGACCTACACACTCGCCAGAAGTTTACGCATACTGTTCCTGTCATGGTAATTGAATCCACCGATGCCAAACCGACTCCTGTCCCTAGGATTGGCTCTACACTTGTGCCTCATACGCGCCCACTCTCAAACTCTTTGTCGGCTCCTGCTCAGAAGCTGCTTCCGAAGGCAGACGGTCTTTCTGTGCTCAAAAGCCTTGCTTTGGGGTTCGCATTGACATGGATTGTGATGGTAGGTGCTCATTCTTGCCCGATTCGGCTGGTAGCTAATACCATTATAGCGTCCTGATCATCTCTACGGACCATATCTAGCTCTTCTTGAATCTAACTTCGTCAAGATCTTGATCCTTGCCGTTAGGTATATCGTGAGTTGCATATTGTCGCAATCTTTTGCGGGATTTACATTACTTTATAGATACTCTTTGTTGCAATCGGTCTTATTCAAGTCGCTGGGTGGATGATATCCTTCGCTTATGGCCATGGAATGGAAGGAGTAGACGGTTTATGTGAGTGTCGATTCGCATAGGATGTACATCGTTGCTTAATCTTTGTTCCAGATCGTTATTTTGATTAAGCTGCTGGGCGACGTGTTTGACCCTTGCATGAAAACAATAAATTAGTTACTATTGGTATAGAATATACATGGTGTTGCGTCTGTATTTCAATCTGAGGACGATGTATTCGACAACGGCGCAAACTGCCGCAAGGGCGCGTTGATTGTGTGGCGCAATTATGCCATCACGTGAAATAGCCGAATCCATTCCTTTCGTGTTTCGTCCAAATCATACTCGTTGAGATCTCCCCTGAGGCTTATATAGTGGCACAAGTATCTTAGTGTTTGAAACCGCTCCTATGGCAGGGCAAGAATTGATTAGCGTCAAGCCTCTCCCCTCGGTATAAGAATGAGGGTGCGTTCCTGTGATACCCGCGATTTCTCCCACCCCCAACCCTCAACGCTGGCCGCTGAGTTTCTGTTGTCTGATATCCATTACTTAGACTAATACTTCTTAATCGGTTTCGAGCGTCATGCCTGCCGTGAAAAACGATAGAAAACTTCAAAAGCTTGTACGTTATGTTCACTCTTCTCGCAATCGTTGATTGACGTTTATTGCCCTGGTAGCTTAAAGAACGCGCTGAAAAGAGGGTATGAATATATGACTCTTTTCATATTTTGCCTGAATTTTTAACTGGCCTGGGCAGGTTAAAGTGCATACGATCGACTTGGACGAGGTGACAGCTGGTCGAGGTTTGAAGCGGGTACAGTGTTTACAAATCAACATGGAAGCTAGACTAATTTCATTGATTGCAGCGTAAACGTGAGCACGACAAGGCTAAAACAGCTACTAAGGATGCGGGGAAGAATGCGCCTGACGCCGCGCCACGTCCTTGTGAGTTGGCATACACAAGCTCGGCTAACTTCTGCTTACGTCCAAATTAGCTGGCTCTGGGAGTGGTGATCCTAACCCTGGACCAGCATCTGGTACGTACTGTGCCTCATATGTACCAGGACAACGTAATCAGGTGTTCCTTCATATTGTTTAGGTCCATCACACAACCTCAATGGATCGGAAGGCTTGGGTCGTAAAGCTCGCGAGGTATGATTTGAAGCAGAGGGGTCGAGAATATGGTTGAATTCGTTAGCAGAATTTTGTCAACCAAACTCTTCATGAAGCAACGTACCCAACCAACACCGGTCCGGAGCACGCCCAACCGGCGCCTCCAGAGTCAACCGATGAGCCATTTGAGGAGAAATCGACCTCCGAAGACGACACTCAAGCTCAGTCTGATAGCGAAGATGTTCCTATGAACGAGGGGCTATCCGACGATGAATCCGAAGTCAACGACGAAACAAACAAGAGGCATGCGGCTTTACTCAAGCGTTTGAAGGAGCTCTACAAACGGCAGCCGACCAAGGAAATGAAGGTACATAACCGTCTTATCATTTGTTCGCTAGTTCATAGCTTATTCCCACATAGGAGGCCGTCTTTTCACTGCTAGAAGAACTTACCGGCAACGGCGCAGCCTCCCAAGGTCCTGGCGGCTCCAAGCGCAAGAACCATAATCGAGACCCGAAGTCCGAGTGGGTCCAAGACAATGACTTTGTCGTGACCGACGGCCCGCAGCGGCGGGATGAAGATCGTGTTTTGCTTTCGGTAAGTCGTTGTGCCCGCCAGCTGCCTGCCTCCTCTCCGTTCGCTGATTCAACGTGTGTATTGCTAGGCTTGTATCCGACTTATCATTGACGAACTCCTCAACGTCAATGATACGAATCGCCTGCCTCCAGGACCGCCTCCCGAAGTAGCGGCTCCTACAGCTGCTGCGTTCTATCTCAAGTGGGACGAATCCCAAAAATCTGAGTTCAACGCCACTGCTGCTAGGATTGTCGCCAAGCGTGTAGTCGATGATTACTCGGAGCTGGTGAAATGCGCCGAGGGAGTCGAAGACATCGATGATGTCTTCGATTTGGTTACTGAACACATTAAATACTTGCGCACCTGTTTTCGACGACAAAATGTGCCCAAAGTCACCGCCAAGGAACCACAACGCCATCGTTCCACGAACGCCACCAGCCGTAAACACACCGTAATGAACCTTCAGCTCATCTCCATTGTTTCTGCCTGCTAATACAACACTATGTCTAGCTATACAAACACCGCTTGAAAATCATTGATGCGGTACCAGCCTTGGCTAGGCACGGTCGCCTCATCGAACAACTTGGGATCGAGGGAACTAGTTCTGACGAGGAGACCGCTCGTAAGGGTACTTACCATGTGAAACGCAAGAAGCAGCTATCTTCGAAGGTACAGCACTTAAAGAAGTAAGTGTGAATATCACCACCATTCGAGTTTGATTAAAAATCCACACTTCACAGGCAGTTGGATCAGGCTTATGCTATACGTTATAAAGGCCCAGGATCCAAAGGGAGCCAGCTACGTCGACGCATTGATACTGGACTTGTTAGTACACGCCAGTTCAAGGTCACCGGGCTTCCGCTGTCTTGCATGGATCCTGCTTGGCTGGCCAAGTTAACCGATGTTCAGAAGGAACTATTCAGATTCAACGAAAAGCTTGTCTACGACTTCTCGTTCCCTGTCGAGCTGCTTGAGACCCCCGAATGATTTGTGCCGGTTGGCGTTTGGTTCGCATATTTACCGCTGTACCGGATTGCTATTGATGATCGAATCTAATCCTATTCCTGTACCCATTGTTACGATAAGGTTTATCACGCGCATTCGCAGATCATCGTTTTCGCTCTGATATAGCCCCACTGGTATCCCATTGTCGCATCGAGGCAAGGATGCGTATCAGGGGACGAAAAGTCGCCGTTCGCTTGGTGCACTAGCATGGAAACATAATAATGGACTGCTGGGTACCGCTTGAGATCGCGCGGAATCATCTCATGATGCGCATACTTTCCATTTGTCTTGCAGCAATAGCCGTCGCAATTACGACGGAGACCTCGCCGCCTGAGCATGACTCTGTCATCGGCATTGACCTGGGCACAACCTATTCCTGTGTTGCGATCTATCAGGGTGGCCGAGTTGAAATTATCCCGAACGACCAAGGAAACCGAATTACCCCCTCGTGGGTTGGGTTTAGTGGACAAGAGCGACTGTACGTTTTTTATGTTCATATTGTTTTAGATAGGCTCAGATGTTGTTTCTCTACAGGATTGGGGAAACAGCAAAGCATGCGTTTCACAGCAATCCATCACAAACTGTGTTTGATGCAAAGCGGCTTCTGGGCCGGCAGTTTAATGAGCATTCGCTGCAAAAAGATATTCGCCACTGGCCATTCAAGGTTATCGACAACTATGGTCGGGCGGCGGTCGAAGTGATTTTTCAAGGGGAAACAAAAGTATTTGTGAGCTGAAGCTACTGCAAACGACTATATGCACACTAACTATTAGAGTTCGCAGACGCCCCAGGAAATTTCGGCAATGATTTTGGGCAGACTGAAGGAGACAGCAGAATCCTACCTTGGCCATCCGGTGACCCATGCGGTTATCACAGTTCCCGCCTACTTCAATGACGAACAACGTCAAGCTACAAAGGATGCGGGCCAAATTGCCGGGCTCAATGTCCTTCGCATTATCAACGAGCCGACTGCGGCAGCAATCGCTTATGGGCTTGATAAGAACGGTACGGTCGGATTCAATTTAATTATATCTTATGCGCTCCTCTGATTTGGCCTATTTAGGGAAGTCTAACATGATTGTATATGACTTAGGAGGCGGTACATTTGATGTTTCTTTACTACGAGCGAAAGGTGGCGTCTTCGAAGTACTTGCAACCGACGGCAACCCCCGCCTCGGCGGAGAGGATTTTGACAATCGCATAATGGACTATCTTATCGATAAATATCGGAAGCAGACAACTGTCGACGTGTCGAAGAACGTTCGCGCCTTATCAAAGCTCAAACGCGAAGTCGAGAAGGCAAAACGAACTTTATCGTCCCAATTTACCACCAGGCTCGAGATTGAGTCATTCGAGGGAGGAAACGATTTCTCCACCGTCCTGACTCGTGCCAAATTCGAGGAGTTGAATCTTGATCTCTTCAGATTGACACTTGAGCCCGTCGCAAGGGTTCTCAAGGATGCTGCCTTGAAACCCTCAGATATTGACGATGTAAGTTCTCAGCTTTCGTAATGTTATACTCGAAGCTCAAGCTTCTGCCTATAGATCATTTTGGTCGGTGGCTCAACTCGCGTGCCACTTGTACGACAATTATTGAAGGACTTCTTTGGAGGGCGTGAGCCTCGAATGGGTATCAGCCCAGATGAAGCCGTGGCTTATGGTGCGGCAATCCAGGGGAGCATGTTGTCGGGCGCTGCGCCGCTTGATACCGAAATTGTCTTAATCGATGTGTGCCCCTTCACTTTGGGTATTCAAACTCGAGGTAAGAGAGGCGACATGCTGGCGAGTAGATACTTGAAACATTTGCGTTTAGGAGGCGTGTCCAGCCCGCTTATCCCCCGAAACACCCCAATCCCGGTTCGCAAGTCAGAGACATTTTCAACCGCTAGCGATAACCAGCGAACAGTCCTAATCCACATACTACAAGGGGATAATCATAGGGCCCAGGATAACATCCTACTTGGAACCTTCAAGCTATCGGGTATTCCCCCGGCCGCACGTGGTGTCCCTCAAATCGAGGTCACTCTTGAGATTGACCGGAACGGTATACTGACCGTCGTCGCCCAAGACAAAGATAGGTGAGTATATGCTATACCTCTCAAACACAGCTAACGTGTACACATTAGTGGCAATATTGAGTCAATCACCATCACTAGCGACCGACACCAGGTCAACGAAACAGACCTTGTTCGTATGATGGAAGAAGCTCGGACCTTTTCCCAGAACGACAACAAGATGCGTGCGCAATCCAAGGCTTTGAATGATCTTCAAAGAGCGGTTGGTGATCTCGAATTTATGTGTAGAGTTGCTCACTGTTCTGTAGATTGCTATCAAGCGAAGCCAAATTGACTCGACCCAAGGCCCAGCCCAATCCTCCTTGACACTCACGCAGCTAAATGAGCACTCTCAGTGGGCAGAGACTTTTGGCGAGAACGCTGAAATTGCTGAGCTTCGCGCTCGAGTAGCACAGGTCACCGGGCTGAGCCTTGATCAAACCACTCTGGACTCCGAGGCACCAGCCCACGATCCGCCGTTGGTGGTTTTGTCAGTCGCCCAGCAAGTTACCTCGAACCCTACAGAAGGAGCGTCGGAGCGTGATGAGAGGCTAATGGCGGCGGACTTGTCGCCTAGCCCATTTGCTCGTCACGAGGAACTTTGATGCACGAGAATCGTTTGTTTCCACCTTTTACTATATCGAGAAATGTATTTATTAGGTTTGATGAACACGATGCCGAAGTCCGGGACTACGGCCACATCTTCCCCATACGTCTCAATAAAGTGGGTTTCTTTGGCGCCAGGGGCATACGGATACAAGCTCAATCCTCTCCGAGCTCCAAGTTCCCAGCCTCTGCTCACGCTCTCTGCTCATGTCGACCATGAGCGTGTCGTATAATCCTTCATGGAAGATTGTCAACGAGCAACAGAATCTTTTGACAAGTCTAGCTATCTCTCTTGATGGAGCTCGTCTGGTGGTAGCTTCCAAAGACTGCAACATGCTCCTCATCGATATGGAGGATGGATCTGTACTAGCCAACCTATCGTTCGAGAACCGGTTCTGGGCAACCTCAACTAAATGGTATTCGAGTCGCAATCTATTCGTTGGCGGTTCAAACGGTGTTATCTATCAAGTTTGCTTCAACCCTACAAATGTGAGTCGCTATCGATCATGACCAGTAAAGGCTAATCTTCCAGTGAAAAAAATAGCATAAATTCACAGCCACAATGAACCCGATTCTAGAGCTGCAAGAACAAATATGGTCGCTAGAATTCGATCCTGGCCAAAACCTTTTAGCAGCGGGACATCGTGATCGCGTTGGGTTGTATACTTACCATGAAAGGGTCAAAAACTCCGAGCCGCAGTGGAAGAGTGTCGAAAATATTAAAGGACCTCATAACGACGAGAGAGGTCTTGTTACTGCGCTTTTATTTTATCCAACCAGGCAAAACGAAAGAGATCTCTTTATTGGGTACGCTGAGGCGGGCTGGAGGTATTTGTGTTTGCCTTGTCACAAGCCGTTTACTGATTGTCACTAATTCTTCAGCATTTGGAGTAGACCAGGCTGCTTGAAACGAGTTAGTCCTGATCACAACCATAACGTCTGTCGAATGTACGTTTCACAAGTTGATTGTGTTTAGGGGGTATACTTACTATTTGCAGAGGATCGGTTACGTTGTCCCCTGACAAGAAATCAATCGCAATATCAGCTCTCGATCGCTGCATCATCACATACGAACTAAGTGACGGCGGTCCGCTCCTGGAATCCATGAAGGAACACCCCTACGAAGATATATCCGGTACTTGTCCAATTGTCCCAATAGCATTCACCTCGGATGGTGTGATTATTGGAGGTACGGCATGCGGTGATGTTCCAATGATCAATGACGGCGGTGTGACGACGTTGATTCACCACGGTGGGCTCCTGGTATTCTGATATAGTGGATTCATATTGATCTATGCGCACAGAGAGACCGAACCATGTTATTCGAGCAATTGCAGTTAGTCCACCTATTTGTTTATCCAACCCTACGATCATATTACTCACGCATAGAGCAGACTTTTGGGCAAAAAATAATAGTTGGATCCTCGGCTGGTTCGGAAACCGTACTGACGTGTTATGCCCCGTCCGTTGTTGTTGCTGGTAAGTTGAGTTCCCGTTTGTGGTTCGACGGTATATAAGTCTCGTGATACACAGTCAAGCCTCAAAAGACTAAAACGTCCTTGATTACCGCCTCGGATGCGCTTGTTGGGTGGGAAGAACGTGATAGTGGGTTGAGAGGGAGGCCAAAGCCGTGTACACGCCATTGGTGTAGTCCCATGAAACGGTCTGTCAGATTCTGGGTGAGTGATGCTGGGTCAAATGCAGAGCAAAGTAATAAGAAAATAACGTAGGCCATATGTACTATGTCTATCCTGGTCCTTATGTTAGCGACAAGTCCGCCAGGCGCGCCCGCTTTCGAAGGCACTGAAGAATCCGACGAAACTGATATTATGCGACCAGGCCTGAAAAGGCATTATTACTGGTTAATGTTTGCACCGCGGTTGTTACGAGATTTCATTTTGTTTCGGATAACTCAATGGACTGAATGGGTGGTAAGTGGACATATACGCGTTGGAGCTTCATTCTAATGAGGAGAGCATGCTAGTTCCAATCGTTAGGAAGAGTTATATATGGTATGATTGGGTTAGTAGGTGGCACCTTCAATGTAGTGACCTTAGGGGCTGCGAAGTGGGTCTGCGAGCGGGTTGATCATTACAGAAAGTGGGACGTGTGTCCCAAGCTAGACTACTAGCCATGTATTGCGCCATGGTTCATAAGATACTTGTCCTCGAACCATACTATCAACGGTTACCTAATACAACGGCACGTGCTTTCTCTACGCCTGTCTCTCACCACGACCTTCGCATGCCATGTCCTTTGCTGGTCAACTCGGCGAAGTCTTGCAACAGCGAAGACAGAAAATGTACTATGCACTTCCAAAAGATCTCATTGTCTCCTCTATTGTTGGGACGTGTAGAGAAACCACGCTACTGTAGGAGTGGATTGCAAGCAGATCGCGTTACAGCCCTCCTGACAGCAAAAGGTGTTTGGCGATGGGATGAGTGGAGGGAATATGCCCCCATGTATAAGTAGTGCGTAATTTAATTAATGAGTCCTACTCAACGGAAAACTAACAAACCCGAGCTGAGCGAAGGGGGTGGACTATGGGACATCATGTTCTAGGGACGGTTCAAGAGGTACGCTCTTTCACAAAAGACTTGATCTTGAGGTAATCGAAGCACGTGCCCTAACTCATGTTTTATTCACAGGTACTCGGATTGTTACGAATTAGAAGCCATTGATCTATTGGCCTATGGCATACTAACCTCGTCCAGGTTCGATACGAGTAACCCCGTTTCCTCGCCAACATGTCTGGACACAGCTTGACGTCGGCTCGAACAATGCAAGCGAAGAGAGCGTTTCAGAGCAGTATAGCAGAATTGGCGTGAGAGCTCATATCTGGTTGGTCGTCATAGAGTTTGTATGTCGTTGGCTTGCGCCTGTCTGGCGGACCGGTGCCGCTAACTAACCGAACAATCACGCTGCGATCAGACCTATGACACCACGCCAAGGGGACGCAATCAACGCAGAAAGACGAGTGGGAGTGACAGACGAGGGGTCCGAATCGCTGACGGGTAAGGAGTTGCTTCTGCTCTCATTGCACAAATGGCGGACTTGATACAAAACCGTCATAGGCACGCCTGACTCGAAGAGCCGGGGATCGACAGATCGAGAGACAACCAGGTCACGAGGGCGTGCTCAAGAAGGCTCGAGAGAGGGTGCGACGTCCTTCGGGACAGTGGGTCTCGGCGGATAGCATCAGAGTGTGTTGTTCAGTACGTTATGTATACGGCTAAAGTACAGCTACGACGCAGGAAATGTGTCAACACATGTCTACGGGAATGCGCTGAGAATATCTTGAGTATGTCGCAATACATACCGGCGGAAAAACCTGTTGGTTGCGTGGAGAATGTTTCGGCACATACCCATGAGAAAGTGAGTCATTTGTGTAGGGAATGTCAGAGAGTATATTTATTGAAATGTACTGTAAATGTCGAGATAATATTACAACACATACTTGTTGGGAAGCGTGGAGAATGTTATGACACATATCTATTGAAAAGCGGATTGAATATTTGGGTAATATCACAACACATACGTACGGAGAAACAGTGTGGATATCGAGGAAATATCACAGCGCATACATCGACCTTTCCTCCGGCGAAAACTCATAGGAAGGCGTAACATATGCGAAGGAGAATGTTCTGGGAATGGTTCGGAACTTTTGTCGGGGACAACGCCAAAAATGTATGAAGATATTTCGGGGAACATATACATACAATGTCTCAGCCTTTTCCTCTGTGAATGTACATAGAAAGCCAGAGCCCATAAACCGAGAGAAGGTGAGGGAAAAGGCGAAAGCATTTACAAACACAAACGCCGGAGATGCTCGACAAAAATCTCGGACATTTAAACCAGATTTCAAGGTAGGGAATGTCGAGAGGAAGTTTAAAACTTTCTCACGGTAAACGGGAGATGATATCCTCGCGTATTGTTCGTGAATCCTTAGAAACATACTGGGAGAATGCGCTCAAGCATTACCTGCCGTTTCCGCCGGTAAGAGCCGGTAAAAGGGTGGGGCTTTCTTCCGCCCTTTCTCTTGCAAAAGCGACCGTCAATTACATACATATCCCAACGGTGAAAACGGAAGGAGAAAGGTCGAAAGAAGTGTTGAGGCTTTCTACGCTCCTTCGCGAGTACAAAACACGGGCAAAGTGTCCGGCGTTTTAACCATGCTTGCACAAACAAAAGTGCCGAACAAGCGCCAAGCCTTCATCCGACTATCCCCGAGGGAATATCCCTAATCTCCTGTAGTGTGGTCGCTCTTGCCATCCTCCCGATACGAGCACCAACCCAGCCTCTTACCCTGTTCAAGCGTCGATACGCGCAGGTGGACTGGTACGCAGTTAGCTCCTAGGTAGGTACGCAGTCTGCTGACCTTGCTCAAAAAGAGCAAACGTGGAGAGAGCGCCGCGCATTGCGCCACGGCTTTGACTATCTCGCCTTCGCCACCGCTCTGCCCCTCTCGCATCGCCACTCGCCATTGCTCCACATCTCCCAGATCACGTTCCTGTGTATTGACACCACAAAGTCGACCAAAAATGTCGCTACTAGAGTGCATACGGTGGATAAAGACTAAGCATCCGATAATCGTCGAGTGGAAAACGAGTGACTAGCGCAGGTAGAACAGGCTAGCGGGGCTCATAACCTGTTGAACGAGAGGTAGCGGGCAGGCTACATGGTGGTAAGGTAAGAACTCTCTCTCGGTGTAAAATTTCTGCTACGATGTGTAAATACAAAGATTCCGATCACATGACTATATGCGTACATCCGAGTTTGATATCTCAACATGGTTGTTGACCGTCAACAAATAGAGTTCCTTCATCAAGTTGACCTTCACGTTTGATTTAGTTGAGAAAGCGACAAAGGAAAACGATAGCTCACTTCCAGCTAGGAAGGGCACCTTCGCAAATCGTCCACTATGTATGCTCAAACCCGGTAGTTCCGAAAGGAACTTATCGCCAGGCGCGAGCGTGGGTCCCAGAAAGATATTTCCAGGGTCAGGGCCTGTAGAGCTCAGAGGAATCTACACGTAAAATCAGCTGGTGCAGGACGAAACCAATGGTTTGCTTACTTGGAGGATATCCTGGTTTGCCTGATATAGTTTGGCATACGGGGCAGCACGCATACACTCGAAAGCGTCAGAGGAATCTGTGCATCCCGTAGCGTTTACGACAAACTTGTATACTCTCTCGATAGCTGGATCGCTCGCAGGTGGTACATACAATCTGCCAATGACGTCAAAAATAACTTTCAGTGAACTGTGAGGTCAACACATACGAGGACGGAGAACCAGACTCCAATATCATACCCCTAAATACACCCCCTATTTTTCCACCATTATATAGCGCTTGAAATGCAGCACTGATGGCCCCAGAAGACTGTCCGAACAGGATGACCTACACTCGTAAATGTGGTGAGAGAGCTGAACACCACGATAGCGAGTTTGAAACCTTTTTAGGATCACCGCCGAAGAATTCGATGTACTTTTGCACCCACTCAAGAGCCATCCGCTGGTCCTTCAATCCTAAATTGAGTGCGCCGGCTCCAGCCGCAGCTTGACCTGGTGGAACTTTTGCGAAAGTGAAAGCTTAGTCTTTCGATTCACCATAGACTACAGTCACTCACATCCAAATATCCCTGTTCGGTAGTTCGGCACAACGTATATAACAGGCTTCTTCTGCTATACGGTTAGACACCATATCTTGAGTCTCAAGAGACTTTACATGCCATCACAATAGAGGCGTTGACGATTTGATCGCCTGGATATAAATCCGTAGACCCAGCATAGTAACCGCCACCATCTGAGAAACGCAACGTGGTTTATACTAAATAATATACTTCTTGTGCGAATATAACCTACATAACCAGATCATGACGGGCAAAACCCCGGTTATATTCCTAGGTTTCCCTTCGCTATATATAGCTTTCATATGACATGTTCAGTTAACAGCTCACTTACAGATACTCAAGGTTAGGCAATCTTCCGACTGAATAGGAAGACTTTTATCGGCCCCTTGAGGACAACTAGCCCCGTATTTGGTCGCATTTAGGGGCTGTTTAGCCCTAGGAGGCGACCAAGGTTGTGGAGGTTTGAAACGCAGTGGCCCAACTGGTGGTTTGGCGTATGGAACGCCAAGGAAGGAATCAAGTTTGAGGGCATAGTTTGTAACTCCGATAAAAGAGACATCTGAGGCCTTGATAACCGGGTGAGATATCTGGGCGATAGTTACGGTGAACAACCCAAAGATGAGGTTACAACGGAGCAACATGGTTGTCGAAAGACTGGCTGAGGATCCTACGAAACGTCAGTTAAATGAAGCATCACAAACGTGGACTGTGGACCAGATTCGTAATGAGCGGAGATATGAAAAGGCCTCTCGCGAAAGGAATTCCCCGTGAGGTAGTACAGCTAGCACCCCGTGATACTAGAGCTTGATAAGAGCGCTGGCTCGGAGCGCCATGGCCGCTAGCACACTTACGATATCAGAAGTGGATGATTTGAAGTATTACTTATTCCACTCCATGACCATCTGGGCAATTTTCGGATCACCATGCTCGCTAGAATGCTAGGAGAATATACATGACGCGGTAAGCGAAGAGTTGGTTCTTGGCAATCGGGGTTCGCAGCTGCTCAGAGATTATGCGAATGATGGATCTCTATGCATGGTCTCACTTAGGCGCGAGCTAAGACATATATGTATACAGGTTAGCCGTGTAGGTATCAAAATATGTGACGACATACAGGAGATAGTTTTGCTTGAAGACCTTGGAATGATGACAACTCCAATCCAAACCCATCCTTGATCAGAAACCTCGTGTACTTACATCCCTAAGGCTTATTTAGTTACCGCACTATCTTCATACGCCTCGAAAATACCACCGAGCTCTGGCCGACGTTATTACCTTCCATCGGTCTCAACCTCGGGGAAATACATGGACCAACCGTAGAAGATCCTTGTATGTACTAGAATGTTCTCGAATGAATGAATCATCGAGCGAGTCAGTTCGCTATATGCGCAGTATAAGCGGTTCGGAACGGTATTATGACTCGACGGTTTTAAGGTATAAACAAGGGTGCCTTCGGCCCCTGCCAGCATCCCAATCCCTTTCTCTTACTCCACTGTCTCTACTCGGAATTTTAAACATTTTATTTAGCTTTTGTATCCTACATATAAGAATCGCATTTCAATACCAACGCCTAATCAAGCACAACCGCCCATCATATCTTCGCTGCTTGCCACGCAGGCCCAGCTAAATAGCAGCATCGCTCAAACTCGTAAGCGTGATTTCGTGAATTGCATGTCAGATGTGATGACGCCAGGGGACAACCCTCCTAGAACCAAGCATGTACATGAAATGTATAGTATATGTACGTCATTGGGAGACTCCATCGCCCAGCAGTAATGTGTAAGATAAGAGAGGCTTTTACTCCTAAGAACAGCTATCAACTCCTCCATAGTTCTCAGGCGTGAAAATCAGTCGGTTTTATTGGATGACTGCCCGTAACGCGAAATTCTTTTCTAGATCTTTTCAATCCCATTCTAACGGGTCTATCGGCCAATCACACCTGTGACATAGCCACGTGTACATACAGACACAAGTAAAATATTTCAACTGCTCATGTGGCGCGACTTGAGAGGTGTGGAGCAGGCTGGTCGTCCGCCTCCAGCTCGACGACAACTGAGTGCACAAGTCGGGTGGATACCTGACATGAGCATTGTATACACACCCGGGGGTATTTTAGCAAAAAAACGACGTTGGCGCATGTGCCAAACAAAACGCGCGGACAGATGAGCATATTGTCCAAATTTGGTAGCTGCCATGACAGTCGGCAAGACGTGGGCTCCACAACCTGATGTTGAAATTCAAGGCTGTATGCTCATCCGTCCGCGCGTTTTGTTTGGCGCATGTGCCAATGTCGTTTTTTTTTTTTGCGAAAATACCCCCGGGTGTGTATACAATGCTCATGTCAGGTATCCACCCGACTTGTGCACTCAGTTGTCGTCGAGCTGGAGGCGGACGACCAGCCTGCTCCACACCTCTCAAGTCGTGCCACACGAGCAGTTGAAATATTTTACTTGTGTCTGTATGTACACGTGGCTATGCCACAGGCGCGATTGGCCGATAGACCCGTTAGAATGGGATAGAAAATACCTAGAAAAGAATTTCGTGTTACGGGCAGTCACCTCTTTTGCCTGTGTTTTTCATCCCGCACTGGATTGAACTGAGTCTAATTCGAACCCTTACGCCTTTGCCATAGCGATATCCACTTCAAATCTAAAGCTATTGCATTAGATTGGGGTTCTTGAGATATCAAACTCGGATGTGCGCACATAGTCATGTGATCGGAATCCTTGTATTTGCACATCGTAGCAGAAATTTTACACCGAGAGAGAGTTCTTACCTTACCACCATGTAGCCTGCCCGCTACCTCTTGCTCAACAGTGGTTACGTACTTTCTGCCCGGCCTGTCTTAACTGACGATCCGTTGGGCACTGGAAATCGTAAATTTCTCTCGCCATCGCAGCCCACTCTACCAGAGCAGCTCGAGAGGGTCAGGCATTTTGTGTAAAATGTAGCCAAACAGGAAACGAGCACTTGTTAATTGACCTCATATCCGTCATTCTATCAGAAAATGACAGACACAATGCCATTCCATCGCTTCATATGAAGCGCAAACAGTCGCCTGTTATTTTTCGTTCTTACAAGCTAGGTTAACATGCTAATGGCCCAGTTAGCGGTGCGGAAATGGTTTAAACAAGAACTTAGGGGTCCTTACATGATATATAGACTGGTAGAAGGGACCGCGCACTTTGTCTTAGAATACACGGACGTGTGATCTTGAAGTTCGAGACACCAAGTGTTTGAATCTATCTAGTTTTCATTGAGTCATATTGTCTCTACATTTTACTGATTCTTTCAAATTCATGTGACACCCTTTTGGTTTCTTGGTCCTAAAATCGAGCCCAGCGATTTGCATATACTGCAACTAACCACCTCTATTCAGCGGTCCTACAACGTACATGTTTCACTTCATTTTGGTCGGCATTCCGTTCGGTAATTACCATTTTTTATTCTGATGTTTAACCTCGGCAGACCATTGAGCATGCTGTGGAGCAAGTCCCGTAGCTGTCAGCGTGTATTGGGTTCCAGATCATTGGACTTTGTATACAATAGGCAAATTATATTTCACAACTGATACAAGCGCGCACGTGTTCTCATGGGATAAACTTCAGCGATCAGGCGCGTCTATTCCGCCTTGACCAGTGCTCGAATGAACGTGTCTTCTCCTTTATGAACCCAGCCCGGCCGAGAGTCCAGAACCAAAACTCGCTCGAATGTCTGTAACAACTCCACTCTCGTATCAGCCATAGGGTACGCGCCAGTACTCCTCCCAACTTCAGCGACGTGGGCAGTATATATCTCATCTGTAACATCACTTTCTTCATCACTATCGCTGTCCCCATCCTCGTTACTATCATCCACCTGGATGCCTGTGTCCGATGTGTTGATAGGGTGGAAAAAATTGCAGCCCATGAATGCTAAATTACGGATAGCATTGTTTGCTAAGAATGTCTGAGTTCTAGCAAGATACGTCGGTCTAATGAAACCGTCCATGAGACAAACCGATCGGAGCAAAGGGAGGTGTTTTCGCAGATCGAAATCCGTAAAGGTAGCCCGCTGACCGAAACCCCACGTCGGGGAGATCTGGTTCGATATCAGGAGCACGCGTAAGCGAGGAACATACAAGAGGTAAGATATGAGTACTTCAATACGAACTCGCTTTTTGCCGTTAATTGTCAGAGCTTCAACGTTGGAACGTCTCAGTAGTGACTCTAGCTCAGACCTCGGACTAAGATTGCGTAAGAACAACCGGAAATCGAGAGATTGGTCGCCAAAGCTCACCAGAGTTAACAAATGAAGTAAACCCGGTTTGGGTTGGTCAGAGGTCACAAATAGCTTTAGGGAGGGCAGATGAATGGTCGGATGCTCGCGATCTTGTTCCCAAAATGGATCGATATTGTTGATTCTTAGAGTATGTAGCCTTGGGCAATTGGCGAGTGTGTTCCCTAATTCATAGGAAGAGGGACATCCAAATTTAACCATACCTGACAAGGTCAGTTCTGTCAACTTGCGCCAAGAGTCCAACGGCCATCGAATGGCGGCCCGCGTGTCAGCAACTCCAATAGTTAGAGAGAGACGTAGGAGTTCCAGCGAGGTGTGCGCGGAGGCCATCGAGACCAAGGGATTGACAAAGTCCATGTTATTAAATTTGGGGATCGTCAGCCCTGCAAGCGATGTAGTTCCCGGTTGTAGGACACTGACGAGTTCCGAATCAAAATCCGGTTCTTCATGGTAACGTTCATCTCTTACGTAGAGATGGATAGGTCTACCACGGGAGCGCTCGACATATAGTTCTACGCATTCGATCAAGGCAGAGTAAAATCCCCCTGCGGGGTGCCGAGGAAGATTGATATCGATGTTAGACCAGAGCAGAGGACCACCTATCGCGATCTCGCGCCATCGGGTACATACTAAACATATCTTGTTTATCGGATTACACTATTGGTCTCGTTTTTTAGATGACTGGACAACGTCAAAGACGGCCCCGAGGATTTCTGTGGGAAGTTTATGGATCGGCACTCGCTTTCTCGAGTCATTGAGAAGCGAATTAATCAGGCATTCCGAGTTACGCAATCGCGCCCCGGTCGACGAGATAACACCCAGGCGACATTGGACATCGGACACTACTTGCTCTAGCTAGGGGTCAAGTGATCGGGATTCAAGAGCAGACAATGCCTCTGAGCGGAGCGCAAGGCAAGCATCATAGAATTCAGCAGCAGCAGCCTCGAGACGGGAGCAAGCAATCAACCAGCGTTCGGAGATCTTCATCGATACCTCCAGAACAGCGTACTAGAAACAGCAGGCTAGCCGATGAGAAAATGATGATGATGGTTGAGTGGCGAAGGTGGATTAGGTAGGTTGCTTGTTCATGTATACCGTAAGCGCCGGGGAAGTGGGACAACCCCTAGAAGTGGGACATTTCGCATTTGTGAACTGTCCGATGAATTTTTGAGCTTCAAAACGTCGCCAGACGTTATTTAATCACGGCTGAATTATTTCGACCACCATTAGAGACAAAAGGACTTGAAGCACATGGCAGCGATCCAGAATTAATCGCATAATCTTAGTATGCTTGACTTGAGGGGTTAGAAGCGCAACATAACCCATTTCGAACACAGATATGAGAGTCTTGTGGCGTATATTAGCTTTGTGTTGCATAGTGAGACTTTGGTTATTAGTCCGACTCCTGTCTAGTGGCCGCGGGCAAGCCCACCTGCCAGTTTCCTACGTTCCAGCCCATCTAGAAACATATTCTTGAGCGTTCAAAGTCTTAATTAGAGCCTTGCCCTCGCCATGCATTGATTCCATCACCTGTGGGCACCAAGACAGGCAGAAAATGTGAGTTAAGACCAGCGATGCTCAAATTTCAAATTGAGAGGCTCTATGCGCAGGTTTGCTGTATTTTTGCTCACCGAAATCGATTTGAATGGACATATTCTGTAATATGGAAAGGGAAGATTCCCTGCTCATTCATCACCGCAGTTTACCTCTTCATTTGGTATTGCAATAACACTTTATAGGCTCTGTCCCACTTCCCGGGGTCTGATGCATAAACGACCGAAAGATTAGATCCATTGTATCTCCAGAACTTAAGACCACTTAGGCTTGAAACTTTAACCAGAGGTAGTATTGATCGGCGGCCATATAGGATCCTCAAAAAACCGTGTAGTTATAATTCTTGTTCAAGCTTAGAATGGGCAACATCCCAAATCCGTCCCACTTCCCGGGGTCCTACGGTAACCAATGAATCCGGTTTCGGTACAGGCATGTCTGACCGATATTTATTATCTAGGTTGCAGTTCGAGACTAGATCTCTTGTCTCCTCACTACTGCCACCTGCGTTTCCGCACTAACGCCAAAAAAATCACATTCCTGACCTGATACCTCATTCAAATGGATTGATAAACAACCAAACGGGGGAATATACAAAAAAAGTTCTACAGATATTACTTTTTTCACGAATCGACCCTGGTGACCCGTCGTCGTGGTTGTGGACTCGCGCTCTTCAGAGTCTGGGCTTTTCGAGGTGGTGTCAAATGGCCGTTGCCCGCCTCAGTTGGCTGTGCTTGCATTGATGTATCAATGCGGCTGACTGTCCAACGACCGAATATATAATTAGCGCGCAGAACCAGCAAGTCCTTGAGCATCTCGGCCGAGTCCCAAATGATGTTGATTTTAGAACCTGTCCGGTCATTAATAACAAGCAAGTGAGAACTCGGGTAGAACACTCACCGGCGACCTCGTGCCATCCGACGCTAACTTCATCAGTCCTCATCCCACACATCAGAGCGACGACCAGCAATTCCACATCAAATATCCAGTGGGGGATATGAAGGGTCTGGAACAAGGTATGCGCGGCGCTTCGGGTGAAAAGCTTGAACCCGCACTGGGTATCACGGATATGGGAAACGCCAAGGAATCGAAGTAGAGTATGTAGAGTATGCATCAATAGGTTCCGCAACAACGAGCGCTACAATCATTGTACTAATCAGCCATCGGGAACACCGGTCAATTACCGATTAGCCCACCTTGACGACTGCCTCGGTCCCGACCAAATGGGCTCGACTCCCACACACAACATCAGCGCCCGCATCCATTGCCGCCCATAATTTATCCAAATCCGAAAACTTGGATGCGCCATCGGCGTCGACCATCAACATCCGCTTTCCCCGTGCGTGAAGCACCCCGTGCTTCACAGCCGCACCTTTACCGCTGTTTTTCGGTAACTTGACGACCCGGATCGAGACGTTCACACCGCTTTTGGGGTCTTCGGGGACTGGAAACCCGAGTGCGACGTCGGATGTGGTGTCTTTGCTTCCGTCGTCAACGATGAGAAATTCGACGGTTTTCCAGGCGGTGTTGTTGCTCAAGACGTGGCTCATGGCTTCGGTCAACATGGGAGGGAGTCGGGCCGATTCGTTGTACGCGGGAACCACGACCGAGAGGTCACATTCGGGAGCAGCGGTTGGGGGAGGAAGTGGATGTGTAACGGTTGGGTCGTTGTTTGAGCGGTATTCGAAGGCTTCGGGGCCAGGCTGTTTAATCGAAGGAGAGAATAGGACAAGTAGTGCGTATATCTGTGTATGCAAGGGTGTCAGCGATTGAGAATAGATATCCCACACAGAGGCAATAGATTCAGCAGCGAGCGGCAAGCGCCCAGGCGCTGGGATTGTCGTCCTGGTCTTGGCGAAGCAGAAGAGCAGCCCAAGACTCGAAGAACAAGGATGATAGCGGTGTCATCATGATCGGAGAAACCAAAAGATGGCCATGCATACTCACCAGACCCAGGAAAACGCAGATCGCGGTACAAGCAAGTGCGAGCAACATGTCGGGAAAGCCTGGCAGTGGGAGAAAAGATAGTGCTGAGCGGGCGCTCTGTCAGATTAGGGTCTACGTGGTCAAGTCCATAGGCTGTTCACTAGCACGGCCCGCAGTTCTATCTTGGGCGACGTGGCGGTGGGAATATCATTTGCGATCGGTCACGTGAGCGACGGGAGTTTATCACATGTTTTAGGGCTCAACTCTGCTGCATGTGCCACAAATAACACACCTCAGGACCTTGGGGGATGGTGCGCCAAACTCATGAGTGCAGCGTGTGACATTACGAATCCTTGTACACTCCTAAGCTCCTGTTAGTGAAATATTCATTTACGAATCAATGTACAAGTGTCTTTCAGTCTGTCCGAGCTTTCGACCCCTTATGAAGATAGATGACAGACTCTCATTTGGCGTGGTCAACTTTTATGCTGCTCTATTCAATATCAATGGCCAAGTGTTAACAAACAGGTTTGCATATTATATTCGGGAACCAGAGAAGTAACAAAAGATGCTGATTAGGTGCGATGCGGTAGTTTAAGACTTTCAACGATCAAAACAGCATAGACAGGCCACACAAACTAATGTACCAAACAAAAGCCTCGCGATCTAAACCAAGACGAGTGAGATGTGATTAGATTCGCCGGTGCGGCTACTTAGGTTCGTACAAACTCATAATCATCCTGGACAGACTAGCCACTTGTCGCGAGAGGCGCGCTATCGACGAATGTAGCCAAAGCGTAGTACCATCCTCGGACAATAGGATTCTCAAAAAAATGCCTTATGCAAAACTTGAATCATGTATGGCAGTGAAGTTAGCTACGTTGTGAGGTTGAGGTAGAATAGACAACAAATCCCACGTACTCGACTCATCGGGGTAGGCAACACGAACTCCCTATAAAAAGGACTAGTGGTCGCTGGTTCAACACACAGACTCCTTATGCCCATGCTGCTCGTTCAAGATATCGGTTTCAACGTTAGTAAGTTATAAGTGCTATGATTCGGGTATGTAGTCAAGTGTGGTAGACGGGTGGCGCACTTGGTCCATCTTCTGGTTTATATGTATTCCGCGATGGAAGAAGCGTACTCACCTCAAGAGGGAGAACGGAAGCGTTACGGAGTAGAAAGGAGTGAATTGCTCCACGTGTGACAAATATGTGAGACTCACAATACCGGCCAGCAGTCTATCTCCTAGTAGGGTAGCACACTATCGTCATGACATAAGAGCGTATTCCAGTAGTGGCCTTTTCAGCCTCGGTTGCTACCTCCCTATTCATGCTCATTGTCAAATTATGGCGTCATTACAGTGGTTCTCAGCGGGAACTTGGATCGAGCGTGATGATTGCACGGTGACTGATTTCACGAACCGGGAGGATCATGACCAACCTCTCCGTTATTTGAAGTCTAACTTCTTCGGGATTTGATGTGGTAGCTGTTCACTACGTCTGATCCATTTGGGTTGCGTTGTCTGCACTAGCCGACATCCATACCCACGATCTAGAAGGTTACGAATTTCAGACGCCATTCATTCATTGGGGTAACGTGTGCCAAGGGTGCATTGTAAACCACGCGGTTGACTTGAGCCTGGAAGGATATATTCAGGAGAGTATAAGCTAATAGGTCATAGTCATCCTATCCAATTTCAAGTTGTAAGACTGACGAAGGTATTGCTGAGAAAAGTACAGGTTCAAGACGGATGATTGTTTTGACACTCTCATCCATTCCAGTATTGAACTCGAGCCCCATAGCTCAATTTCGAGAACACTCCGAAAGTTCACTTATCTTATTACCCGTCAGGTTCTATACTCCGATTTGCAACGTTGCGCCCCTATCCCTACGAATCGGCAGGCATTTCAAATACGCAACCTGAACCGAAGATATTTCCAATACCGAGGGGGTGACCCGTCCTACCCATTATAGTCATTGCATAATTAAATGGTGTCCATGCCTTTTGCATGCAGCAAGGGCGTAAGTTCCGTCAAGCAAGCAAATTTGATATGAGCAGTATTAATCGGTATGGTGAGGGTGGGTTGCGATGGGCGTTATTTACCCAGCAAACAGAGCTACTGCCGGATTAGAGATCGTTCTGTCCGATTGAACAGTCGGATAGCTGACTCGAGAGACTACCGCGGGTATTTCATTTTATCATCGCCAAGATAGGAATCGCCTAAACGACTGGAATGAAGGATCCAAATTCAACCGCAAAAGCATTAGCATTTCTGATACCCTACGTGAACGTTTTGGCCAGTATTTTATGGAAAACAGGGGATAGAACGGGATTCTGACCGTGATTTCAGCACGTGGTTCAAGAAACGATCATCCAAAAATTAGTCGTAGGTTTGCGCATGCCATCGTCATAGCTAGCGAGGTATTTCACTCGTAAATACAAAACATGAGCTCTTCGAAAGAACGCAAAACGACGGGCTCAACCACGCAATTGTACGCTCCTGTGGCACTTATCCTTCTGACAAAGGCGCCCCTTTGTGATCCAGACCTCAAATAAGAGGTGCCTGTATTATATAGAACAACATCTTAGTTATTAATCCAGTGCGCATGATATGCGTTCCTTTGATCCTCGGGCAGTGTATATGCGTACCCTCGCTGAATATAACCTATATGGTCAGCATGCCTTCTCTTCGATCATCTATCCGACTCTTTGGAATACTTCAATGATGCATTCTTTCCATCGTGCTCATTGTTCTGCGCGTCTTTTCTCATAAGACAGTACTTCTCCCTAACCAAGGTTTATATGTCTGTGAAGCCCGTGGCTTATGCGGAATATACATAGGGGTAGAGGAAAGGGGAAATAACCTTTGAATTTACTGCACCTCGCGCCCATCATCCCATAAGGCCGACTGGCTTCTCGTTACCCGTCGGGCAAGATTACGCCACCCAAGGTCTGAGCCATTGACCCATTTTAAGCTCACAAGCCGGCCCTTTCTATACGAAGTGTATGCTACTCTCGTTCACCTTTGGACGACATTCGGGCTGTTCAGCGTCTTTTTCCGGCCAGTTTTAAATGTGTGCTCCGTTTGGAACGCGTTATCTGCTGCTTGGCACCTAATCTGTGACGCGTCACCTAGTGCCTGGATGTTACGCACCCGATGACGAGATGAATCGACCGTGTAGAAATCAGTGTATTGGACCGATTTCTAATGTAAACTATAAGCTTCTTAACTAGAGCTGCTAAGCTCGTATAAGTGTATTCGAGAGTAGACGAGAGTACAAGAGGGTGAGGAAACTACAGACAAGAGCGAAGCTCTTTTATACAAGGTAGAGACAATAGACGATCTACAAGTGTGATACATGTGTGAATAGCTATCGTGCAAAGCATACATGTAATACAAAGTAGAAAAGAAAAACATGTTCGCTATTCATTAGAATGCCATTCAATATACATTGCCATTCACCATATCGCAACACTCCCCCTCAACCGGATCATTCAACTATGTAATACTGAGAGTCTTCTGGTTGATAAACATGTGCAAAATCGCGACGATTAAGCCCCATGATCGAGTCGATAAGATACCAGAAGCGTGTATGCTGCAACGGCTTGGTAAAAGCGTCAGCAAGATTATCTTCGGTTGGAATTTGAACTATTGCGATATGCCGCCTTGTAACTTTCTCTCGTATGAATAATAGACGAACGTCGATATGTTTTGTTCGAGTCAGATGTGCAGGATCGGTAGCTAGTTTAATCGCTGCTGCATTATCGCAAAATATATGCGTAGGAGCTGTTGTTCGGCATCCAAGTTCCCCTAAAAACATTCGTAACCATTCAGCTTGTGAACTTCCTGTGTAGCACGAAGTAAATTCAGCTTGCGATGTCGATGTGGCTATGTCGTTTTGACGTTTAGATGTCCAAGATACTGCTGCTCCTCCAAACATAAAGACATTGCCTGAAATAGAGCGTCGGTCTGCCTGAGATGCGAAGTCCGAATCAACGTATCCGACTTCCATGAACGGTTTGTGATTTCTATTGTATGTCAGACCTAGCTCGATAGTCGCTTTGAGCCATCGATAAACTCGCTTCACAGCTGTAATTTGCGCTGTGTCAAAATTGTGCGAAAAAGTTGCTAGCAGGTTGACCGAAAATGCAATATCGGGACGGCAAGTAACAGCTAACCACATCAATTGACCAATAGCGCGATTATATGGATAGTACGGTGCGTCTTCGCCTTCTGGTCGTGGTTCGAGCTTTACTGATGTGTTCATCGGCGATACGGCAGTGTTGGCATCGCGTAGTCCCATACGATCAATTATGCGGTCGATGTATGCGGGCATGTTGAGTGTAAGCGTTCCAGCTTCACGATCTCGAGTGATTTTCATGCCTAGAAAGTGTCGTGCCTCGCCTAGATCCTTGCAATCATAGATGCCCTTGATTTCAGCCTTGATTCGTTCGGCGTGTCCTTTTGTGCAGCAAATCACGATGTCGTCGACATAGAACATGATTATCGTGAAGCAGTCTGCTTCGGATCGAGTCCAGACACATTCGTCTAAAAGACACTTGCGAAATTGGCATTTGCTTAGCTGTCCGGTAAGTTCGATTTGCCAGTTATATGCGCCTTGATGTAATCCGTACATAGTCATGTTCAGTCGCCAGCAGTGCCCTGGAGCGACAGGATAACCTTCTGGTGCTTGTACATAGATACGTTCCTTGAGTGGCGCATTTAGATAAGCTGCTTTCACGTCCATTTGATGGATATCGAGATCTAGATGATTGGCTAAAGCAAAAACAATTCGTACCGAATCCATTCGCACAGTCGCTGCGAAGGACTCCATGAAATCCCAACCTGGACGTTGTTTATTGCCTAATAGTACCAGGCGTGCTTTGTATCGCATAGGGTTGCCGTCTTCGTCAAACTTCAGTTTTAGCAACCAGATACACCGGAATATCTTTGTATCTTTGGGCGTTGGTACAATATCGAAGACTTTCTTGAATATAAAAGTGCTATGCTCTTCGTCCATGGCTAGTTGCCATTGAGGTGCGTGACGTGGATCTTCCATAGCTTCTTTGAACGTGGGCGAGTCATTCAAGAGTCGTCGATCAATGCTTGTGAGTGACATTTCGTAGTGATGTTTGCGCATATATTGTTCGAGTTGTGGTTTTTCATCATCAACTACGTAGAAGGCATTGTCTAGTTCGTATTGAGCACCTTCATCAAACTCAGTCCATTCGCTAGCAAATAGCGTGCCATAGCTGTCGTCAAAATCTTCAGCATTATCAGGGTCATTGTATGCATCGTCTAGGTGGTTCTGATGAATCATATCGGCCACCCAGTTTGTAAATTCTGGCTGCCCAAGACGAGATCGACGTGTTTGAGGACCTGGCTTAATAATACGCCCTTGTGAGTCTCGATTCTGTAACTGTGCAGAGCGACCGTCTGCGCCTAGCTCAAGTGTCGATGCTCCTGTTGTTCGTGACCGAGTAGGAGCTGGGCTGCTGCGAGAAGGTATGTTACGATTACCAATAGCTTGTTTGAATGCATTTCGAGTTGCCCGAGTAAGCTTGTCAGCTTTCGTGCGATTAAATCGGCTAGTGGACATTGGAGACGATGTTATGGGAGCTGGGGATGGTGTCTCCTCATTCTGCGTTGGTTCGTTTATATCCTCCCATTCCTCTTGTTGCTCCTCGGGACGCTCTTCAGTGACTTGCTCATCGGTTTCTTCATTTTGTGGTAAGTCCGATATGTTGCTATTCATAGGCGCTTGTGTTTGATTGACTTTAGGCGCCATCGCAGGCTCGCTAGCTGAGATTTGAGGTACTTGTCCAATCGATTGACCATCAGATTGTTCGGGCTTATCCGCATGCTCCCCCTCGATGGGCGCAGTCACCTCTAACCAGTCGTCTAACTGAATTTCAGACTCGACTGAGGTGCCCAAAGGAGGTATAGACTCCGGATGCGCTGGATCTGCAATGCGCTTCGGAAAATAAACGTTCCGCGAGAACTGAATGGCGCGATAAGGGGGTGCAATGTATCGCCATGTGCCTGTAGGAGTGACGTTTATACCTGTAAAAATAGCAGATTTTGTGCGCGCTTTCAGTTTGCTTTGATGCGTTTGAATCAGGACTTGGCATGTCGTTCCAAACTGCTGAAAATGTTCGAGGTGCGGCTTCTTTCCGTAGAATGCTTCAAAGGGGGAACAGAACTTTCCGTTTATGTTTGTAGCTGTCGCATTCTTCAGATTAACCTCGTAGCGCATGGCTTCTTCCCATAGGTATTCCTTTGTAGCTGTGTTCAAATTTCCGTGTATCATTGATTGTGCCTTTTCAACGATTCGCCGATTGAGTTGCTCTGCATATCCATTTTGCTGTGATGAGTATGGCGCTGTAGTTGTGACCTCGGTACCTTGGCGCTGGCAGTGCGTACGGAACTCTTCATGAATGAGTTCTCGGCCGTTATCAAAATGTATGCGCTTAATCGGCCTGCCTTTTTGGGTTTTGAGCCATACCTCGTAGTACTGATACGCATTAAAGGCTTCGTTTTTGTGTTTCATGAACCAGAGTGATGTAAGACGTGTGCACCCATCTGTAAAAGATATATACCAGCGATGTCCTTGTAACGACGTAGTCGTGGCTGGTCCCCAGACGTCAGAGTAAACGACGTCACCTATTTCTTGTGGCCATATTGATTCAGGCGCTTTCTTGAATGATCGTACGACTGATTTGCCTTTCAGGCATCCGATACAGTCGAAATTTGGGTCAATATCTTTCTTGGATATATGCAGTCCGAGCGCAGTCTGTTCTTTCTCCATTTTGAGTATATGCCTCGGGTCGATGTGTCCAAGGATCTGGTGCCAGTCTTTGAGCGATCGCGTCACTGTATATGCGTATTGTTTTCGCTGTGCAGTGGCTACCATGTGCCAATGGTTGCCGGCCTCGCGATTTCCCAGTTTTATCGCTGTGGCGAAGTGACAATTGGTTCTAGACCAGATAAATATCATCATATCACCTTGAATTTCGATTCGCAGGTCGTCGAACTGGTCAGTTAGCTGCGATAGCGAAATAAGATTAACTGGAGACTTCGGCACAAAAGCGCAATTGATTAGTTCTAGCATGCCTTCTTGCTTAAAGTTGATTTTCTGTCCATGTATGCGCGGCTCAGTTGTCGCTGTATGCAGTATTACGCGACCTCGACCTTCGATTCCTTGGTCGCCTCCTATACCGGATACGGTTGAGGTACTAGGGCTATAATCCTGGAAGTGCTCCTTCTCGTTTGTAACGTGGCATGTCGATGCTGAGTCGACGATCCAGCCATCAGCTTGGCCAAAAGAATACTTGTCGACTTCCTTTTCACCTAGATATAGGGGCTGTACTTTTGTAATTGTGTCCACAATGGTCGATGTATAAGACGCCTCGCGCTCAATTTCGTCCAAATGCCTTGGCGCGTCAATGTTATCGCGCATAATCTTGTCCATCCGATCAATTTCAGGCTCGACAACTTCTCCGTTAAGTTGTGCTTTCACGATGTCACCTGGGCCAACAATATATTGTTCATCTTTGGTCAAGAAATGATAGATGCTCGGCCATTTGTCTTTCGTGCTTGGCTCTTCTTGATCGATTATGGCGAAAGCAAATTCGTCGGTATTAGCGCCGGTTGCGCTGGTAGAAGAGGCTTGGGCGATATTCACTGATTCGCCTTTACTTTTTCGGGATTTGCCTTCAAAACGAGGCTTCTTGCTCTTCTTCTTCTCGTGGTAAGCACCTCCACCGGGCTTTCTACATTCGAACTTCTTGTGGCCGTGCCTTCCGCAATTGTGGCATACATTCTTGGTGCGATCAATAGCGCGCTTATTTTCAGGCAAAAATCGGCCTCGATGGTCACGATTTGTATTTGTGGAATAGAACGTTGATTGGCTGCCTGATGCGCGGGTTTTGCGGCGATTCGCCTCGTTGAGCAGGCGTGTTTGGATCTTCTGGGACATTTCAATCCCATTCGGGTCTGTGGTCGAGTTAAAAGTAAAGTCTATCATTGAGACCATCATATCGTAAGATTCTGGAAGCGATGCGACTAGTTGTTCGACCCATTCGATTTCAGTAACACGATTTCCGCCAGCAGTTGCTACGGTTAAGTTTATTTCGTCGTGCAGCCTTCGCATCGTCTTAATGTGTTCTTCCAAATCGTCTGATTCAGCCATTCGATTGCCATAGAACTTCTGTCGTAACAGCGTCATCGCTGATGTGCCTACTTGCTCGTACATGCGAGCCAATGTATTCCAGGCTATATGCGGTTCTGTGGCTGTGGCTACGTGGACCATTGGTCCAGACTCGACTCGACGCCGAAGAAGACCGAGCGCTTGCCGCTTCTTCTTGAGCCATCCGTCTACATCGGCTTGTGTGACGGCGGGAACTGGCGGGGTAGATGTGGAGTTACCAGCTGATACCACCGGCTGAGTTTCTGTGTTGTCGATATATCCCCATAGTCCAGTTTCTTCGTACATATCGCGCATCTGTACTTTCCATACGGAATAGTTTTCGCGCCCTTTTAGCGCTGGGATCTTGTACGTATTATCTGATATCATCGCCATCCTAATACACAGGGATGGAGGGCCGTAGTATACGCAATACTTTGGGTCTGGTGGCGGTGTAGGTGGCTGTGGGTACTCGCTTGGTACCGCGTCTAGTAGAACTAATAAATCAAGAGTTTCTCGAGGGATTAATTGTGCTTCGTCCTCGTTGCCGCCTAGATCTTGTACGTTGCCGTCGTTAGAGACAGGAGATGGTAAGCCGTCGGATGATACTGTCGACAGGTTGGTAGGTTATGCTGATTCGATGGTTTCTCGTTCCTACTTATGTCACAACCCTCGTTTCTAAGGGTGTTTACTTTCTGTTCTGGATGCGACGGCGTCGGCGTCGGATCCTAGCCTGATGCGTGGCAGCCTCCTGTGGCTGTTCGTAGATGTAGTCGAGTGTGGAAGCGTCGATGACAGCCCTGTGTAGGGTATCGAGCCTCTTAGTCTTAGAGGTATAGTCCTCTGCTCGTCTGGCGAGTAGGACGTCGAAGGCACCCGTCTCTTGGAGAGACTGTGATTGACTCGTGGCTTGCAGTGTATTACTAAGTACCTAAGTTAATAGGACCTAGTATCGATAGTTGAGTCTTAAGTGTATAAGTCTTATGTATATCTCTTAGTAGTTATCACCCTTGAGGGGAGATCGACGAGGTAGAGCAAGCTGGTCTTGGAGCAGCTTGCACACCGAGTATTTATACTCATGGGTACATGGTCTGTGCGTACAGTTCCAAGAATACATGAGCTAAAGATAGTACGTGTTTCTAAAAGAAAGTGTGTCTAAAAGTAGAGCGTAGCTAAGAATAGTCCAAGAAGACTGTATGCGTACTACAAATAGCCTTGATCAGTAAGCATCCATGTGGTGCGTGCTAAAGATAGCTTTGATCAGTAAGCATCCATGTGGAGGCTTAGTTAATACGCCAATCAGCCTTACTAAGGAGAAGAAAAGAAGTGAGTGGCTTATACAGCGTGTAAGCCACGAGAAAAAGATAGAGGTCATGTGCGCGGCTCATGACATTACCCCCCTCTTAATGGCGAGTCTTAGGGGACATGAGACGAAGCGAACAAGACAAAAGTTTGTGGAGGATAGATAGAAAAAGGTAAAAGATTACAAATTTTCAAGTCCGTATACAAAGATTGTCCATTAGAAATCGGCAGGCGGGAGATGAGACTTGACATTATGGCTACCATTTGGGGCTTCTGCTCCCCAGACCTCCTCTTTTAGCTTCACCCACTCCTCATCCTCATCTAGAGGTTCCAGTAGGAGATCGGCCATGTCGACCGAGAGATCTTCGTTGCCTTTGTCCCAGGCTCTCTGATCTAGCCAGTCCAGTAGCTCCCTCTTTGACCACCTTTCCTTCTCAGCCAGCTCGACTACTTCTCCAAAGGAGATTTCCTTTAGTACCTCCTGGTAGCTTTTCGAAATGTCGGGTGCCTGACACCACTCTTCGACTACCCTTGCCACAATGGCCATCTTCTGCCCTTTATCGCCCAACGACCTCATCCATTCCTTCTTCATCTCCTCTATATCGCTCAGACGGAACCACCATTCCGTCGAGTTTTCCACCCACTTGGGCACCGCCTTCTCCTTTCCTTGGTTTTCCCATTCCTCCAGTCGTTTGATGAGGTGGGGGGTGCTGAATTGGTTTATTGATTTTTTAATTAGCCGGTCATTTCGATCTTTGGTCCTGGTATAATCTTCGTACCAGCTCATCTTCTTGACCTTTTGCACCTCCCTCACCAGGTGCTCGACTTCACTCCCCACCCACTCCTCAATTACAAATAATTTGGTGGCCTGCATGGCCTTATCGGACTCCGGCCGAGGCCCCTTGCCGACCCAGTACAGGTTACCCCGTTTAGGGCATTGGAGGGTGTGGGTGGCGAGCCATCTGCAGTTCCACCGCTCGGCCATGGGGATGTAGTCAAGGGTAAGGCCCGGGTCGAGGGACTTGGCGTAGTCGGCGCTTCTAATGAAGCTATCGCAGCGCCTAATGGCGTCTTGGTAGCTATAGAGTCTATCGCCACCATGGCCCCATGTGAGTTTGTGTGATACGCGCTGTTTTCCCCATACTGACTTGGGGGTGTGGTCGACGACGATCCGAGCGTCCCGGGGGTCGTAGCGGACGGTGGTGGCCTTGGCAGACTTGTTGGAGCGGATGGGGGCCATGGTAGTAAAAGGGGTTTTGGAGAGTTTGTGAGCTGAGGCTGGTTGTTTGGTGGAGAGCTGGAGTAGCTGGTGGTGAGGTTTGAGGCTTTTCCTCCCGTTCTTTTATATTCTTTTCCAGGATGTTTGTAATTCTTTGGTAAGGGAGCTTTGGGGTGTCGTTTGAGTAGATCCTCCATGATTTGGGGTAATTCGGCTATTTTTTCAGCCCTTTCCATAGTGTCTTCTATCGGATCATACCCCTTCCACCTGATTTGGTAGTATAGACCGTTCTTCCGTTGTTCCCATGCGACCACATGGTCCACTTCATATTCTTCTTCTCCTTCTTCTGTCACAATTGGGGGTGGTCTTGCTTGACGTCTGTGAAAGTCCTTGTCTTCTGTGAAGGGTGCTAGAAGGTTGATATGGAACACATTGTGTGTCCGCATGGTTTTTGGAAGTTCTAGCCGGTAGACATGTGAGGAGATCTTTTCTGATATGACAAAGGGCCCCAATTTTTGTTATCTAGTTTCTTCGAGGGTCGCCTCGTGGTGATGTTCTGGCCTACTAGCCATACTTTGTCCCCTACTTTGTATTCGCGTTTTGGGTCACTTTCTTTTGATCTGTAGAATTCCATGGAGGCTATGGCCTCATCCCATATTTCTTGCATAGAGTCTGCCATGTCGGCGGCATTAGGTGCATTGACTTCTAGATCTACAAGATCCCATCTGGGGTGTAGTCCATAGATTGTCTCGAAGGCTGTCTTCCCTGTGGCGGAATTGACTTGGTTGTTATGGCAGAATTCTGCTATTGGTAGCCATCTGACCCAGTCGTCTTGTCTATAATTGCAAAAGCTTCTTAAGAAGCCTTCTAGCCATTGGTTGGTTCTTTCCGTTATTCCATCAGTTTCTGGGTGGAAGGCTGTGGAAAATTTGGGGTTGATACCCAGTTTGGCATAGAGGGCTTTCAAAAATTGGCTATTGAAGGTCGGCCCTCTGTCTGACACTGTTGTCTTGGGTAATCCATGTAGTTTCCAGACTTCCTTGATGAAAAGGTCGGCTACTCCTTCTGCATTGGTGCTTTCAAGGCAAGGGATGAAATGTGCTTGCCGAGAGAAGCGATCAATTACTACCAGTATACTATCCATGCCTTGTGATTCAGGGAGCTTGACGATGAAATCATATGCAATATCTTCCCAAGGTTTTTGGGGTATTGGTAGAGGCTTTTGGGGTGCGTATTGTTTGTGACCTTTACTCCTTTGACAGATTTCACATGTTTCGACAAATCGGTTGACTTGTTGTTTCATAGCCGGCCAATAGTATCTTCTGGATATGAGTTCCAAAGTCCTGGCTTGTCCCTGATGACCAGCTATTGGGTTGTCATGGTGCATTTCCAAGATGGCTAGTCGTATCTCTTTGTTTTCAGGGATTACTATTCGTCCCTCGTACCATAGGAGATCTTCCTTCCATTCATACTTGTCATATTGTTTCCTAATAGAGGGTGGAAGATCTTCCTTTTTCTTTGTACTCTCGATAAGGGTTGTTAGAGATTCATCATCGCTGATGCTTTCCCTAATCATAGAAATGATGTCGATTTCTATGTTTGCTTTGAAGCCCTTGAATCGTTCGGCATTGATCATGATTTGCTGGGGATTTGGGATATCTTCGTGGTCATGTCTTCTTGACAGGGCGTCTGGTTTATTGGACATTTTACCGGGCCTGTAATGGATTTCGAAGTTGAAAGAAGCGAGTTCCATATGCCATCTGGCATGCCTTCTGTTGAAGGTTTCTGCGTTCTTCCATCTTTCTAGATTTCGGTGATCGGTGAAGACAGTCACAGGTAATATAGTCCCTTCAAGGTATATGCGCCAATGTTTTAATGATTCCACAATGGCGAGTAGTTCCTTATTGGCGGTATCATAGTTTCTTTGTGCGTCGTTGTAGCTTTTTGATAAGTATGCTACTGGATGGAGGTACCCATCTTCACCTCGTTGGCTAAGTATAGCTCCTATGGCTATTCCAGACGCATCGGTTTCCAAGATAAAGGGTTTATCGGGGTCAGGATGTATTAGTACTGGGTCTTGACTGACCCGTTTCTTGATTTCCTCAAAAGCTTGTTGACATTCTTGACTCCATTCAAACCTGGTATCCTTTTTTGTTAGGTCATGTAATGGTCTGGCTATTTTGCTAAATTCGGCTATAAACCTCCTGTAGAAGTTTACAAAGCCAAGGAAAGCCTGGACTTCTTTTATTTTCCTGGGTGCGCCCCACTCCATGATTGCCTTGATTTTCTCTTCTTCCATGGAAATTCCTTCAGGGGTAATTACTAGCCCAAGGAAAATGACCTTCTTGACAAAGAATTCGCATTTGGCTAGTTTGGCGTAGAGATTGTTATCTCTTAGGATTTTGAGTACTTCCTTGACATGTTCTGCGTGGTCTTCCTCTTTCTCTGAAAAGATAAGGATGTCATCCATGTAGACTACTACTGTGACACCTAGCAGATGTCTAAAAATATCGTTCATCATCCTTTGAAGGACTGCTGGAGCGTTCTTGAGTCCAAAGGGCATGACTAGATATTCATATATTCCGTATGCTGTCCTAAAGGCAGTTTTCCATTCATCGCCTTCTTTGATACGGATGTTATTGAATCCCCATCTAAGGTCTAATTTTGAGTAGATCTTGGCATTCTTGACCTGATCGACAAGTTCTACCTGGAGTGGCATGGGGAATTGATCCGGTATGGTGATGTTGTTGATTTTTCGGTAATCTGTTACTAGCCTTAAGGATCCATCCTTCTTTTTGACAAAGAAGCAAGGTGAAGCTATAGGGGATTTGCTAGGTTGGATTTTTCCATCGGCCAGTTCTTGATCAATAAATTCCTTTATTGTTCTGCTTTCGATTGGTGAAAGGGGATATACTTTTGCTGGTTTTGGTAGGTCTGATCCTTCCTCGAAGTCTATGTTGCAATCAAAGGACCGGTGTTCTGGAAGCTTCTTGAAGAGTTCTTCACTGAAGACGTCGATGAATTCCATGAATTCCTCTGGTATAGTAGGTAGATCTTTCCCAGCTTTGGCGGTAAGGGGTCTTCCCTTCCATGAGATTTCTAGGGTTTTCCAATTTATATCTGGGTCTGCTTCTTGTAGCCAATCTAGACCTAAAATCATGTCGGTATCCCCCAGATCCATTACAAAGAAAGTTACATCGAAGGTCCATCCTTCGATTTCTACTTCCAATGTGGTTTTATTTTTTATTTTGTTTGGGAGTTCCTTTCCATCTATGGCGATCACCGTTCGTGGGTTGACTAAGGGTGTTAAAGGAATGTTGTTGTTTTTGGCAAAGTTGATATCTAGGAAGTTTTTTGAGGATCCAGAGTCGACCAGAGTGGAGATGGGGTCCATGATTCCCTTGACCATAGTAAAGATAGATGCAGTTTGTTCGGATTTCTTTAGGTATAATACACGCTTCTTTCTTTTTTGATTCTTGGTCAAGGGTTTATGGGCAGGTACTGACATGGACTCAGCCTGCAGTTCTAGTTTTCCGACTCCGAGTCAGAGGATTTTTCTTCCTCCTTTACTTCTTCAATCTTGGCTTCCTTCCCTTTGACAGCTTGGGGTTCTTGTTGCCATTCCTTGAATTTGCATTCCCTCATCCGGTGCCCTCTTCTTCCGCATTTGATACATCTTCCTTCTTCTCGCCTTTTTTGAATGACCTCTGATGGTACTATTCCCGCTTTGGCTTGGGTTGTTCTTGGTTGGAATTTCTTGTCTTGGTTCCCAGAGGAGCTGTTATCCCTTAGGCTTCTCCCGGTGAATAGGAGGTCGTCTATCCTGATAGAGACTTCCATCCATTTTTCAAGGGAGAATGTAGATGTATCTTGGGTAATGGTCGCCTTTAGGAGTTCCTGTTGGACGTTATTCTTAAGTCCTTTCTTGAAGACATCTATAAAGGCGTGTTCATCCCAATCCAATTCTTGCATAAGGGTACGGAAGGCGGTGACATAGTGTTGTGCTGATCCTGTTTGTTGGAGTTTATGAATGTTTTGAATTGCTCTTTCCTTCTTCATGGGGTCTGAGAAAGCGAGGAGGAAGGCGTTCTTCAGGGCGTTCCAATTTGCAAGGTATTCATGTGGTTCTTCATCGAGGATTTTCCTAAGTAGGGGTTTGGCCCATTTGGCTGCTTCTCCTTCTCCCATGTTAGTGAGGAAGGTGGCCATCTTCCGGTTGTTATCGAAGGCAGTACCATAATCGTTGAAGTAGATCTCCATCTTCATCAGGAAAATTTCAGCCTCCTGTCCTCTTTTCCCATTAAAGGCTTCGGGCTTCTTAGCCCTAGCTCCTTTTGGAATTTCATCCTTGGTCTTTTCTTCCTTCCTATGAGGCCTTGGGTTTCTAGGAGGAGGCGTGTTACCCCTTGATGGAGGTCCCGATGGGGGTCCTGGGGGATTATCCCCTGGGAATAGTCCTTGAGGCCTTTTTGGGGCTTGTGCTCGAGAGGATTCAGCTTCTGGTTCCCATTGATGGTCTTGGTCCATAATATCAATGTTTGAGACCCTTTCTTCTACTACTTGTAGTGTCTCTTGAAGGGTTTCTGTATCGGCCTTGAGTTTCTTAATGGCCTCTTCTTGCTTATTTAGGGCAGCGGATACTTGTTTACCCATAGCCCCCATGGCTACGACAATAGTATCCATTTGTTGACTGAGCTTGTCGATGGCATTCTGGGTTTTTATTTGTTCGTTGACTCCTAATTGAGAGCTGTTTGCTGCTGTCCATGCATTCTGGGCTGCACTCTCTACTTGCTGTCTAATATTGCCGGTGGACACTTCCAGTTTAGAAATGGAATTAGTCATTTGTTGTAGGGTAGTATTGAGTGTTTGTACCCCTGTATCTTGTCGGTTCTCTTGTACCTGTATAAGAGCTGTGATACCTTCAAAGAGTTGATCCTTGATGTCGTCTAGTACCCTGAAGAAAAATCCCAGTGTGGGGTCCCTGGCTGCTGCTCTTCGGATATCTTCTATAGGTCCGTTAAGAAGCCTTTCATATTCGTCTTCATCCCTTTCCACTGGTACTTCTTCAGGTGCAGGTGACGCTGAGTGAGGTCTAGGTGGTGTAGGATTCGCTGGTCTTTGCTCAATCCTAATTTGGGGAGGGGCTTCTATCTGTTCTGGTACTTGTATGGGTCTCTGTGGTATGGGCGCTTCTATGGCATTTGATGCTTGTGATCGGGTTCTTATCCCCGTTAGGGGATGTGCCGAGTATAGGTGTCTTTCCTCTCTTGGAATGTTTGTGGGGCCATATCTTCCGGTAGGTATCTCCAAGGGGTTTGGTGCATATGGAGGTACAGGGTCAATTTGGTCTTCTATCCCTGCTGTGGGGTCCATTTGTGCCCTTCTTCTTACGGAAATTATCCTTCCTGGGGATATGCTGGCCCTCGCATTCCAGAAGTGTTCGGGTCCTGTCGTTTGTACTGTTTCTTGTGTTACTACGGGCTCAGTTGTATCTGGGGTTCGCCCTATATCCTCGGAAAGTCGGGATTCCTCGGGATCCGATACTGACTCCACAGTGGTTCTTGGTATAGATCTTCCACCGACGATATCAGCTGCTGTCGCGGTTGACTCATTTGGATTTCCTTCGCCCACTATAATGGTAGATTCAGCCTGGATAGTTTCGTCTGGATCTGCATATGATCCTGGTATGCTCACTCGAGCGTGGATAGCATCGGTTGCTTCTGTAGTCATTTGTAATACTTGTTCCCTTAAAGCGGATAGGGATGTTGCGTTATCTGATCTAGATACCGACGGCCGGTCAGGGTTATCTACCGGTGGCACTAGTGGTTCTCCTTGAGCCGACTGGCTCCTGGTTACTCTTGATGAAGATCGTTGAGACATAGCCACGGATCAGTGTGAAGCTTGCTCTACAATGTCACAACCCTCGTTTCTAAGGGTGTTTACTTTCTGTTCTGGATGCGACGGCGTCGGCGTCGGATCCTAGCCTGATGCGTGGCAGCCTCCTGTGGCTGTTCGTAGATGTAGTCGAGTGTGGAAGCGTCGATGACAGCCCTGTGTAGGGTATCGAGCCTCTTAGTCTTAGAGGTATAGTCCTCTGCTCGTCTGGCGAGTAGGACGTCGAAGGCACCCGTCTCTTGGAGAGACTGTGATTGACTCGTGGCTTGCAGTGTATTACTAAGTACCTAAGTTAATAGGACCTAGTATCGATAGTTGAGTCTTAAGTGTATAAGTCTTATGTATATCTCTTAGTAGTTATCACCCTTGAGGGGAGATCGACGAGGTAGAGCAAGCTGGTCTTGGAGCAGCTTGCACACCGAGTATTTATACTCATGGGTACATGGTCTGTGCGTACAGTTCCAAGAATACATGAGCTAAAGATAGTACGTGTTTCTAAAAGAAAGTGTGTCTAAAAGTAGAGCGTAGCTAAGAATAGTCCAAGAAGACTGTATGCGTACTACAAATAGCCTTGATCAGTAAGCATCCATGTGGTGCGTGCTAAAGATAGCTTTGATCAGTAAGCATCCATGTGGAGGCTTAGTTAATACGCCAATCAGCCTTACTAAGGAGAAGAAAAGAAGTGAGTGGCTTATACAGCGTGTAAGCCACGAGAAAAAGATAGAGGTCATGTGCGCGGCTCATGACAACTTAGAGCTCGGGGCTCATAACCTGTAGAAATCAGTGTATTGGACCGATTTCTAATGTAAACTATAAGCTTCTTAACTAGAGCTGCTAAGCTCGTATAAGTGTATTCGAGAGTAGACGAGAGTACAAGAGGGTGAGGAAACTACAGACAAGAGCGAAGCTCTTTTATACAAGGTAGAGACAATAGACGATCTACAAGTGTGATACATGTGTGAATAGCTATCGTGCAAAGCATACATGTAATACAAAGTAGAAAAGAAAAACATGTTCGCTATTCATTAGAATGCCATTCAATATACATTGCCATTCACCATATCGCAACAGACCGGCCCTGTGGCTGTAGGTCATGAAGTGGCGTGTGGCCTCATCACCTGGAAACTGTTTTTTCTGAAAATTCCGGATGAATGAATCACGGCCATGTTGAGTAGATGCGCCAGCATGCAGTGGAATTACGGAATGTATAGCCTGATATGGGACCACTAAAATAGCTAGGAACTTCCATGTTTTGTCAAAACTGGGGTGGAAGGTAGAAGTATGTAAATGGCTTGTTTACTCACTCTGGAACTCAATTGTAGGTCTAATTAAATGTGCAAAAATCAAATCAATGCCCGGGAATACGAATTCTCTGATCGACATGGGAAATTTCTACATGAAACGGACGTACAGTGTCAGCTGATGACAGGAGCCTGGGAAGTCGGTTCGCGGCTGCAGGGAGCGCAATATTCTTTCGCTGCCTTGCTCGCTCGTAGTCTGGACACTGCATCAGATGTGGAAGTACTTATTTTATGTTTTATGTGTGATGCGATCCCGCGTTAGAGCGCCCGATTTCAAACTACTTACGATAAGTACTCTAAAGAGCCTGTGGTCATGGACCTAGCTATCTCCGCTTCTAGTCACGCAAGTTCAGCCTGGGGTCTGTGTTTCATAATTCATGATCGCAGCATTTGCACGTGTAGTTTTATCTTCATATCTACGGATATGCACGATATGTATAGGCGCGCCACTGGTCACACGGTATTTGGATTTATGCTTGATTTCTGGAACATCGGGGACAAGCACATAGCAATGGGGACGTCTGTACACTATGCAAAATTTTGTCTTTACCTATATGGTCTTGATCATATGTGCAAATATGTTCTGCCTGATTCCCGATGTCCGATACTCATTCCATATTGCCCGAGTTTGAACTTTATAAAGCACACTTAGAGCAATTCAATTATTGAAATTATCTCAGTCTTCATGGAGCTCAATGTGAAGCACCGAAAATTGAAGCCAGCCAGGAACCTTCACATCGACCCGCTCCCTTGATTCGTCCACAAAACGCGTCCCACCCCAAAGTACCAGTTTGATTGTGATGTAGCAACCAGCTACTGCATCTAGTTGAGTTAGAGCTTTAAATGGTATTGTGGCTGAGATTAGGCATAATGTACGAAGCTCAGGGCTCGCGCTTGGTGCTTCCTTGCGCTAATGTTGTAAGTGCGCCTAAGCTACTGCACTGATGGTCGTAGAAAGGGTTCAGATGAAGCACCCGCAGCCGAGGTACGCAGTCTAGGTACTGAGCTAACAATTGCTTATCTCCAGGTCCAAAATCAACAATATGCAAGCAGTTGATGTTCAATAGCTGTAAAAAAGCCCAAACTGCGTTGTTGAACTCGGCATCACTAGACTTGGAAGTATTGTGTGAGGCCGGTAGGCCGAGCGAGTCGAACGCGAGATGGGAGTCGGCGGTGTCGAGGCTTAGGGCGAAGCAATGACTTGCCAACGATCCCGGATTCGAGGTAAAGCTGAGTATCTACGTACATGAACGAGAGTCTTATATAGACGAGAAACGAGAGTAAGGGTTCGAGGATGAAATATAAGATAAAGAAAGAGCGTGCGTAGATACGAGATAAGAGACGCACAGCCGTGCGGCTGTGCCGGTTGTGTGGTGTGCTCGCGCACCTCACATATTGAAGCCCACATCAAGTTGACATACGCCGGGGTAGATGCTACGGAAGAGGTGGGTGTGAACTTGGCAAGTGTATAGAAAAAGCTCCAAGTGTTTCAGATTGGGTAATTAGATTGCTGTCTGAGTTTCGGCTTGATCCTCAGGCAAATCCACCGGAAATCCCAAGCACTCAAGAGCGAGCTAGGCGATTCGTAGAATCAAGATTGGTCATGAGTGTGGCTCATGACTGATCTGGATTCTACGGATCGCAATGAGTGCTCGGGATCTCCGAGGGATTCGGCTGAGTCCGACAATGCAAGGGCGATATTTTGTAGAACTAAGGTACTCAATTTCAGAGTATTTGAGAGCAGTATTGTTAACTCGTCTAAGCTTGTGTTAAAACCATGAGAGCAATCAATCAATTTGAGGGTTGTGAGTGTATTTGATGTGAGTTTGACCCATGTCACTAGGTCCGACAGACGTGATCTCAAAGTGGTCTGGATCAGAGTAATTTCCTGAAGCCCTATAGTTCTTTCCTGAGCGGCATATATGTCGAATATGGCTTTAAAAGAATCGCCATATTTGTCTTTTACGAAGGTAAATGATCTTGCCCGCGCCAAGAGGTCTTTGGTTTCTGATGCCATTTCCTGGACTACGACACCACAATCTGATATCAAACGGAAATGGATAGGCAGTTCATGTGCGCGTTGCGACCACAGAACCGCTCGATTCATCATCGCTATCTCCTGTTCTGTACAGAGCCTTGAAGATCCTCTGCACAAGTCAATGTGTGTCCATAGCGGAGGAGTTCCCACTACTATTCGACGCCATAAGGCGCAAACTGACAGTACAATAATTAAAGGATGAGTTCCGAGCTTGTTACTGCGTGGGAGAACATAGGGCGGAAATCCCGTAGCTGGCTCAAACTCTTGAGACAAGATTTCCGGAGAAAGCCGTTGTATAGGCACAGCTAGGCTTTGGTTGCTCATTGCTTGGTAACAGTGGGTTAATTGTTGGACATGCCCCGCAAACCAAGGAAGCTCACTTTGATACTGCTAGTGATAGTTAGGGCGTAAGTCTCTGGCAACAATAACGACCCTAAGTGGTGGTTAAGGAAGAGCCAACTCTATCAGATGCTTAGACCTAAACCCCTTCCGATCGAAGCACGCACGTAAATGGTAGCAAATGAAGAGGCTATTATGAAGGCTGAAGTCAGCGAGGACACGAGATTGAATATTTTGATATGTTCTTTAAATCCGAATCGGCGGAGTCTGGGAATTTTCTTATAATAGCCCAAAGGTGGAAGTGTAGATGTCAGTTTTTAAACCCATCGAATCGATGTGAGGTGTACACGAGCGCGCCACACACGTGGCATAGTGACTAGCTGCTCCTATCTTATATTCTGTCTAAGATGGATTGTGTTCCGTGTAGCTACGTTTACGGTCTCTGCATGTTTCTAAAAGATATTTTGTATTTTGTATAGTTCTTCATATTCTTAGCTTGACCACGAGTACTGAGCAGCCCGATGTCTGCGGGGTAAGCCCCCAAGCCCCCCACTTCCTTGTCATCAACCGCCCGGTCCTCTGGACCTCACGGTTAACCTCGCGCATCTCATCTCAAGGCTTATTCACACTTCACCTGGATAAAACAAATCCAGCCGTTTCAAAGACCAAGTGTTTGCGGGGGCTTTTGTACTTCTCTTTTGCGGTACGTTTGAGGGTCACCGGATTCGCCAGGGGTGGGCTGGTAATCAGCGAGGCTGGTACCAGTACCGGAAATAATTCTCTCGCCGAACAAGCCAGTTTGTACAAATGGCCCCTGACTTCAGCCTAGCGTCGGCAGAGCCTCTTAAGCCATCGTACCTATTTTATCTCGTATTGACACGTCGGCCTCCGTACATGGACCACAGGGTCAAGTTCGCTTATGTCTCAACGGTTTGAAGACTCTTGAAAAGCCATTTATATAAAGGCGTGACGGTTTTACGCCCGCAACAAACTCATTGCGCCTTGCCTCCTCAGAAAGAATCTTTTTTTTTACATCCTGCTCACCATGATCGCGCCATCCTTGGGCTTCGTGCTGCCTGCTACCGACGGCTCTATCCCCCTCAACTACCTTATCAATTTTCACCTCAAACACAATTCTCATCATCCATGGATTGTCCTCTCCGCGACCAATGCTTCTCCGGAAGTCACTGTGACCTATGAGCAGCTTGCACATGCCGTGCGCAAGGCCGTGCACATTATCAATCCAAACGGATCAATCCCCCAGGGAGAGTGTGTTGCAATCATCGCTATGACCGATTCGATTACATATCTCACGCTAATGCTTGGTATATCGCGGGCTGGCTTTGTCGTATGTCATTGTTACACTTCTATTGAAACTTACTCATACACCAACTGGTTTCATAGCCGTTTCCGATCTCACCTCAAACACAACCTGCTGATATGGTCCATATACTCAGCGCCACCAACACCTCGCATGTTGTTATGGCTGATAGTCCCGAGATGCTAGAACTTATCAATGCCCTTTCTGCTGCGAGCGATCGACCTTTGACCATTATTCCGCTCCCCATTTTGCCAAATTATATTCTGACATCGGAAAAATGAGCGTGCAAGAACTTACACATCTTCCGTATATAAAACCAGCTGAGAAGGATTCAACAATTGCTATCCTCCACAGCTCTGGCACGAGCGGACCACCTCAACCTAAATATCTCACTCAGCAAGGAATTATGTGTAACCTGGTGGGCCAATGCAAGTCAACGAACTAGCTTTGCTTCAGGCGTACTGGGAATTGATTAGACCCTATAGCTTTCATTCATTCGTTTGCAAAGTCAGGTCAACGATTCGGGCTAATGACTCTCCAACTTTTCCATATAACGGTATGTCCGTAGAATTTAAACGGTATCAGATGATGAAATAACTGAGTGAACTGTAAGGGCTACTTTTCCCTATATCTGGGGCCGCTTTTCACGGGCTATGTCCCAGTCCTATTTGCACCAAGCTGTTCGCCAACGATTCCAACCGCACAACTCACTTTGCAAACAGCCGTTCGCTCGAGCTGCGTTTCTATATTTACAGCCCCAGCATTTCTAGAAGTACGTTCACCCCCAGTTCTGCTGGACCACACAATGATTTGTGAAAAAACAACTCGTAAGTAGAGCTGGACCAAAAATGAGGAGTCAATAAATCACTTGAAAAAACTCGAGCGCATAGTATGGATATGTTTATTTGCATCTATGATTCAACACTAAATACTCTGTAGATGTATGCAGGAGGATCTCTTGCGCAATGGGTCGGGAACAAGCTCAGTAGCCAAGAAATTTCAATCCACTCCATATACGGGACAACTGAAATAGGAGGCGCGACGCGTCTCACCTCATCGAAGCGTTCTCAGTCCGATTGGGATTACCTGGAGTTTTCTGACCACGTGGATGTACGACTCGTCCAGTCAGGCGATTCTGGAGAGTTTTACGAACCAGTTTTTGTGGTACGCTGAACTTATCTGAGGTTGCGACAGTACCTGGTTACCGTAACGTATATAGGAATGCGATACTCATAAACCATTCATGTATAACCATCACATGGACGGGAAACGCGCATTCAGAACAAACGATCTGGTTGTGCAGCACCCAACCAAAACGGGGCTGTGGAGATTGTATGTTTGGCTAATTAATAGCTATTGGAATTACCTGGGCTGATGCATGATAGTGTCGGGCGCCTGGATGATCGAATCACCCTAAACAATGGCGGAAAGGTTCATCCGGGTCCTATGGGTGAGTGACTTGCCACATTTTCCCTGACATGTTGGCCATCCACTAACGTTCAGGGTTTCAACTCAGAAACTGAGATCACAAAGAGCCCGGTTATTTACTTTGCTGCTATGTTTGGACGAGGGCGAAATCAGACTGGAGTGCTTATTGAACTAATCGATACCGCTCAACCCCAGACCTCAGATGCAACGGGACGCACAGAGTTGATCAACGAGATTTGGTGTGTCTCCGAAAATCTAACATTGCCCTACGAATAACTCAATTCTCCCTTCTTGGAAGGCCCTACATTGAAAATGCAAACGCAGTCGCTTCAACCTACGCCCGAATTGACAAAGCAGCTATATTGTTCACTCGCCCCGATAAACCGCTTCCGCGTACGCCAAAAGGATCCGTCAAGCGCTCAGCAGCACTCAATGCGTACCTAGACGATATCGAGTCGCTTTATGCGTGCATAGAAAGACCCATCGATTGAAAGACCTTTGCATGAAGCCTTGAGGCGCCGCTCACAAGAAAAGACCAGGAAGTTCCCAGATATGACTCCAATAGATAAAAGCAGCAGAAATCAAATCTATACATTCAAGCATATATAAGGCTATTAGAGCAAAAAGTGGGTGAGAGTGAAGTGATGAGGATGTCCAGAGGGCTCGAAGAAACCTCTATTTATACCCTACACTTTGATATGAGTCGTATGTACGTCATACTGCGCATATACTACGCATTGAGAACTTGGATCGATTTTATGACTCGTTCTTTCAGCGTAATAAATTAAGTACAAGTAGTTTTTAAAAAATCACTAACCATCTGCTGAGATAGGGGGGTTTGTTTTTTTGATCTGTCTTGCTTGAGTCTCGACTGTCCCAATTGATACATCGATATGGGCTTGTTCCATTTGGGAGGCTACCACCCTTATCTGATTATCCGCTGTATTCAGATATAACGACGGATGATGGCATATTTAGCCAGATGTCTTGGTCATAAACTCCACCATCTATATATGGGTGCAACCCCGTAATGGTATGATGCCAGCACAGCCGATCAACACATTTTTTTCCTCGCTTGACCGGGACCCACGCATATTTGTACAGAGTGACGATAGGCCGAGTCATGAATTCAATTCTCGGCCTCTTGACTTTGCTATCTAGACTTTTGCTTTTACTGAGGAACAGTGGAACTGATCGTCCTAGATAGCCGCCACAATCTATCAAGTTGTTACATTCTACGTTGTTTGCACGGGGATTACTCCAAGCGAGTCTCGTTTAGGACGTGAATGAACCCCCAGGCCACCAAATGTGTACGAAGTGTCTTAAGCTCGGCTAGCCGCGTAAGCCGAAGAAGGAGCCGTCAGCAGAACCCTACGGGTAATACCTCGTGTTGATGATGAGCAATATATGCGCACTGCCTCGATTCAATTAGCCGCAGCCCCAATAACCCAGGTAAGGCTAATAAATACAGAGAATGTCGAAAGATGTTTACGTCCCACCCCCTTCACCTACTCAGAACTATTTCATGGGCATCCGTTCGCTCGCTACTGCGTCGACGGAGGGCGCGCTTGAGCCGGCTCAGGCGCCAGATCGGATCGTCCTACTATCATGTTGGCTTTTGGTCCTCGTTGTTCTCGCTTTTGAGTGCACGTTTTGGCTAGGCCAAGTATTTCGATCTCGATCTCCCGATGGGAGGCTCGATGGAGTGCCTGGATTGCAGTGACTGGTAGGAAGCATTGCGTGCCACAAGTATGTACAAAAGCTGATCGGACCCTTCCCCAAAGGAAATGTAGATCGCACATCCACCATGATTCAATCATTCAGCCCATTCTATGGGTGTACCATTCGTTCATGGTCCTCCCTCTGGACGGGGATACAACCCTGAACTTGTGCTGATCTGATCGTCAAACAAACCTCGCACGTCATCACCTAACTTATTGGCCCGGGCAAACATATCTTATTTATATCAGACGTCTCAAGCTCGAGATCCACATCAGAATAACCTATTAGCTTATTTATTATTTATGTTCATGACTTGCGCACACCGTCGTCCTTGTTCTGTATGACAACTGTTTATTTATTTTCACACATCCTGAGCTTTGTCCCATACCCATCGTGTACGAGACGCTTCTATCCTCATTGCCGTGTTTTACTGCCTATTTATTATTCTTTGATGATATTTTTGATAACGTGCGGATCGCACACGCCGGGTAATGTTGATGGAGAAGGGCAATTGCTTAGGTGGCGCTCCTTGAGGGGATCTGATTAGGCGAGTGATAGCCGAGACATGAGATCCAGGATCGTCAGCCTCTTGGGTCAATCGAAAATAGCACTGGTACAAGCCCAATGGGGGATAGATGTCTCTGCGAGATGTTAACACCTCCTGAATATTAACTGGGGCTCCAGCAGGGAATTAAGAAGCTGATGAATTACGGGCTGATAACCTGATATAGGACAAGCAATGATTCAAGCGACAATATCGAATAGCTGGCGGGGATATCCCGAGAGACAAAAGAGGCATCTGAGCTCAAAAATACGATTGACGATTCGATGCAAATGGGGCGCAACGGCGAGCGGCTGTCTCGACAGGCTTATAGTTTGAAGAAGACTCTCGTGTGCCTGTGCCTCAGCCTACGTTTCGGTTAGGCTGTGCCCATGACCCGAAACAAAAATCGAAGACACGAAGTTCAATAGAATTTAGGTGTAGTGTGACGTGAATGCTGTAAAGGCTCAATGCCACGGCTGTCGTATGCCGTACCGCGGCACACTCACGGGGAGAGCTATGCCCGAGACGATTACACAGCTTTGGCTGCGGCGATCGCTCGATAGAGGCAGACAAAGTTTATTCGAGGCGAGTTTCGAACCCAGAGATCTTTTGTGCTCCAGTGGATTTTTAATCTCCGAGGTGGAGCGTCGCTAGTTATCAGTTTACAGTAAAGGTCTCGCTAAATCCGGCTTTTGCGCGCCAATCTAGTTGGCCGAGCCGGAGATCAAACGAGCTGCTATTCAGTACGGATGCAAGCCTGTGATTTTTGGTGGAAGCGTATCTGGGAGGAGATCTCCCTTTCCGCAAATGATAGACGTACTTCATCGGCTCATCATTGCCTCATTTATTGTAGTCTATCGATCGCATGAAATGAATGTTTCTGGGTTCGATTAATTTACAGTGGGCACATGCCGAATGAAAATTTCAATCCGGATCCGCACGAGCCCGACGCTCATCGCTATACGCGTGGGTCCCGCATCGGGATGCGTCCCTAATGACCTCCTCACCCCTATACTGAACAATAGCCCACACGAAGGCACAATTGTCGGATTATCAATCACCATAATCGGGGGCCGACAGACTTTGGGCAGACGCTTGGGTCACAGTTTCCGTCTAAGCACGAACCAGCTATGGTCTGTTTGGCAGAAACCGGAACGCGTACCGGTCTCGATCCGTTTCAGCTTCCCTCGTCAGCTACCGACGATATTAGAACCCTGGGCTGACGGTTCGTATACTGATATCGTTATTCGGCCAGCGTCCAAATTCCGAGCCTCGGGTCGGCGACTGGTCAGCGCCAGCCGAAAATGGGCCTAGTGAAATGGAACACGTGTGAGATTGAATGGGCGCCGCGGCGTCGATGATCACCGGGTTTCCTTATAATCGAGGTCGGGGAAGAGGAAGAACACATAGACTGTTTCCCTTTCTTTCTCTTGTCCCCTTTTAATTCTTGTCCTCCTACACGATGGGAATGCGTACTCTCCCCGCCGCCAAGTCCGAGCCTGAACTTGAGCTGGCTCGAGTTCAGGAGTGGGAGGTTGAGCCCACGTCCGCGCCGGTTCCTACTCTTCGTATCCTGTTTGTTTGCACGCTTTCGGCCGTGCTTTGGGCGTACCTAGCTTCATGACTCTGAGCGATTGATTGGGTTGATGATGTGGGGCATGGTGTGTGGGGTGTGGGTCATTTATTTTGGTCGTGTGACGGGAACCGAGCTGATAAATTGCTTTGGTTTTCCCAGAACTATTAAATAAGCTCCTATTTGTGCACGCCGGTTTCCTACCCTATCTATTGCGTGCGGTATACTTATTTGCTATGCTGCGCTGGCTCTGCCATCCTGTCTTCAACGGCATTTATGACACTTGTATGATTTTGATGATGACAAATGTACCCTGTATTACTGTTGTACTCATGTACTTTTGTTTGTTCTTCGCCATGCCTCTACGGCTTTACGATCGTCTTTTATGTGGAGGTCGGCACCATGTACACTTTGTGAACGCATTTGTTATTTTTATATTTGCCATAATATTATCACTCACTACAAACGCCTAATACCTAGTTATCGTATCGTGCAATTTGGCTGAATGTAGCAAGTGAACCATCGCCTTTTGGTGGCGGGTGGTCGCGACTATAAACACACATGCTCGGCCCCAGTAAATTTTATTGGGCCAGATGTCCAGCCAATCTCGAACTACGAAGTCCGGTTTTCGATGTTCTTCGGCGGTGGCAGCTATATGCATATGGAAGATGTATCTTATTTGCCTACAAAGTATTGGGCTATGTCCATAACGCTGTGGTTGATATCTGAGCTGGGGTCCGGTGAAATTTACCAGCGCCTATGATGTCTAACGATCGCCTGGATGACTAATACTGTAAGTATTGATAAGTCCCAGTTATGGCACAATACCGTCTACACTTGGTCAAGACAAGGCTCTCGGAGACAGAAGCGGGATGAAAGTCCGAGAGCAGGGCCAAGCCAGAAGTGTTTCGGTCAGTGGTCGGGTGTTTGTGCTGCTTTGGTCCGGCCACGTGACTTGACCTCCACTGCTGACTGATCCAGCTGCCTGTTTATAATCCGCGACAGCTGAGAACCGCGCACGCCATCCCCGCCGGCCATGGCGCAACTCGTCTTGGCCCCGTTATCTCGTCCGCACGCGGGCTACTGTGCTGATCCAGAGGGGCTCGGCCCCGCATCTCATCTTCGCGAGCTTGATTTAACAAGATGCTTCGAGCACGTCGTTCAAACCGGTGTGTTGGCGATTTTCGTTCTCTTCGCCGGCGTACGGTGTCTTCAACTCGCAAAGAGGGAAATTCGAGCTGAAGGAGAACCCGGAAAACGTTTGTTGCATGCAAAACTCGTGAGTTTTTGTTTTGACCCCGATGTTCAAGACTTCTAATTAGTCTGTTTCTGGGGCCCGATCAGGCGATTGGAGCAGCGCCCCTCGTGGCTCTATCTTGCGCTTCCTTTGTTATCAGCCTTGCTCAGCTTGGCCCGAACAACGTTGCGAGCGCACCTGTCGTTAGCGCTTTCATCACTCTCATCTCGTCCCTTCTCGTCGGCAGCCTCACGTATCTCAACCACACACGCACACGCCGTTCTTCCACCATCCTCCTTACCCTATGGCCCCTTTTCATTATCGAACAAGCTATTTCTTTGCGCACCCAAGTTCTGATTGGTCATACCCGAAATGTTCGATTCGCACTCGACTGCGCGCTTGTGGGAGCTGGGCTGATCTCCTGGTCGTTGGAGTGTTTTTGCCCGGACCGAACGAAAACGGACCCAGATGCGGAACCAGAGGAAAAGGAGTTGCCGTATGAACGAGCAAACGTGTACAGCCGTCTTACGTACGTCTCTTTCTTTCATTTGCGGCACATATTCACTTTTGAACATAGGTTCGGATGGATGACTCCCCTTATGAAACTCGGATACTCGCGCTTCATCACCGAAAAAGACATGTCGGCGCTCTCACCAGGCGATACCGCCCATGCGCTCTCTGACAAACTCTCTCACCAATGGGCTCGTCAACTCGAATCCAAAAACCCGTCTCTGTGGGGTGCGTTGTTGAGAGCGTACGGTGGCCCGTACGCCATCGCTGCACTCATCAAGACGTGCCGCGATATCTTGTCGTTCGCGGAGCCGCAGTTGCTCAGGTTCCTCTTGGCCTTTATCGCGGCGTATCAGAGTGGTCAGGAAGGATGGGGCAAGAGCGCGTTTGTTGGATGGGCGATTGCTGGTGCCATGTTCCTTGTCAGCGTCATTCAGACGGCCATGCTTCATCAGGTATGTGATACAACATTCGTTTGAACGCGGAACTCATCGCTATTGAGCGTAGTATTTCCAAATATGTTTTGTAACTGGGATGCGAGTCCGAGCTGGACTGGTTACTGCGATCTATAACAAGGCGTTGGTTCAGGCATCCGAGTCTCAGGTGCGTATCTTGCGGCGCCCATTCGTAGTTTCCACACGTCATCTCATTCTTCTCGATTCTTCAGGGCTCTCGTGGAGATATTGTCAACTTGATGAGCGTCGATGCCACTCGTCTTCAAGACTTGTGCACGTATGGATTGATTGCGTTCAGCGGCCCGCTCCAGGTATTTCGATGCGCTTCACTTGCCTTGCTTCTCCCACTCATCTCCGTTTCTTGGCATAGATTACACTTGCTTTCGTCTCCTTGTACAACCTCCTTGGATGGCCTGCATTCGTCGGAGTTGCCATTATGGTCATCTCACTTCCTCTCAACACATTTATTGCCCGAGTCTTGAAGAAGATGCAAGGCGAGCAAATGAAAAACAGGGGTACGTCATCATTGTTATTTTTACCCCACCCTCCAATCCGCACCATGGCCCCGGACCCTGAGTTCCGCCGAATCGGGTCAGGTCCCGGCCCGGTCGATCAGTTGCCTTTTCCGTCTCGTGCTTTTTCTCATCGCCGATGGAAACTCAACGTGTTCGATAGACAAACGCACGAGGTTGATGTCTGAGCTTTTGAACAATATCAAGAGGTGGGCGTGTTTCTTATTTTTGACGTGGATGCAGCGTGGCTGATCGACGATCAAGTATCAAACTCTATGCTTGGGAGGACTCGTTTATTCGCCGGGTGTTGACGGTTCGGAATGAGCAAGAGTTGAAGATGTTGAAGAAGATCGGTGTTACCACTGTACGTTTTTGTCAACTCTGATAAGGATAAGGAGGCTGATTATAGGTGAATGGATAGGCTGTGAGCACGACGTTGTGGACGGGTGTTCCTCTGCTTGTCGCGTTTGGGTCGTTTGCGACTGCTGCGTATACCGGGTCGAAACCTCTTACGGCCGATGTGATCTTTCCGTGCATTTCGTTGTTTAACTTGTTGCAGTTCCCGCTTGCCATGGTACGTCTGATCGGCTCCCTCACCTCGGCGGTTGGGCTGATGAAATGACTAGTTTGCGAACATTACCAGTCAATTGGTCGAGGCCTCTGTTGCAGTCACTCGTATCCGCAAGTTCTTGTTGTCAGAAGAGTTGCAGGCGGACGCGAGGAGCGTCGACGAGGTCGAGGTTGCCGAAGGAGACACGGTGAGTACCGTCTACCTCGAGCTCGCATTACGATTGCTGACGGCTAATTCGAGGTTCTCGAAATCAAAAACGGAGAATTCAAGTGGTCCAAGAGTCTTCTCGAGCCCACACTTCAGCATATCGACTTGACGGTCCGCAAGGGCGAGTTAATTGGTGTTCTGGGCCGTGTCGGATGCGGAAAGGTGCGTGTCTCGAGGAACACGGCACGATGCGAGTGCTTATTCGAGTAGACTAGCTTGTTGTCTGCTGTTGTAGGCGAGATGGTTCGGGAGGAAGGGTCAGTCAAGGTTATGGGCAAGATCGCATACGCACCCCAGAATGCCTGGTAAGTGAAGTGGCTCTCTAACCTGTGAAGAGAGGTTTACGAAGGAATAGGATTATGAATGCCACGATTCGGGAGAATATCTTGTTCTCGCATCGCTATGATGAAGAATTTTATAATATTGTCTTGGATGGTGCGTTTCGTGGTAGCCTCGAAACGTAGAGCAGGTGCTTACACTTCATCCTTAGCTTGTGCACTTCGCCCAGATCTCGCATTGTTCTCGGACGGAGACTTGACCGACGTTGGAGAAAAAGGCATCACTCTTAGCGGTGGACAACGTGCTCGCATTTCGTTGGCCCGGACCGTTTATGCTCGGTACGTCTGGCATCAATCGTACTGATCCCGTCTAGGCTAACACGTGTTCGATCCAATTAGAGCTGATTTATATCTTCTCGATGACCCCCTCGCTGCTGTTGATGCTCACGTTGCCCGGCACGTGTTTGACCACGTTATTGGCCCGAACGGATTGTTGGCTGGAAAAGCACGGTTGCATGTGATGAATAGTGTGGCGTATCTGGATCAGGTGCGTCATGAATATGGTTAGTTGCAGAGAATCTCATAACGTATGCACTGGCGGTAGCACGACTCTATCATGATGCTCCGTCGTGGTATTATCTTGGAATCCGGGACGTTCACGGAAATCATGAGCGATCCTACCAAGGAATTAGCCAAGCTTATGTGAGCTGATTTGGTCAAGACTATTCATCAAGAGACTGACGTTCCTCTCAGCGCGAGCAACAAGAAAAGCAACCAGGGAAGCCGTAATCAATCTGGAACAGCCACTCCCGTCAATCCCCCGGAAATGCAAGACAGCAGTACTTCCTCGGAGCAAACTCTCGCTTCCTCTACTACGGCTCAAGAGAAAGTCGCGCCCAAGAAACTTCGCCGCCCAACCATCCTCTCTGTTCGATCTCAACAACGACTTCGGGCACGGCTTCAGGCCCAAGCCGGGTCGACCCAAAAGGTCGAACATCGAGAGCAAGGAAATGTCAAGATGAGCGTCTATAAGCGATACTTCCAGGCATCGAGCATCCCAGGTGTTGCTGTCTATATGCTATGTATGGTGCTTCAACAAGCTTGTGCTATCTGTGAGTCTCCATTAGCCCCGAAGGCGGCCCTAAGCTGATATTGACTAATTAGTGTCAAATGTGGCACTCAAATCGTGGGGCAATCATAACCAAGAAGCAGGCGATAACACTGGCGTGGGATATTATTTGTTCGTTTATGGCATGTTCGCGCTCGCCTCGGCACTATTTTCGTTTGTCGCTTCGGTATTGCTTTGGGTATATTGTGCGATCAAGAGCGCGAGGAGCTTGCACGATGCGGTGAGTACTAACGTGTTTTTCAGCAGATATCATTGGCTAAACGAGACGATAGATGTTGTTTGCTGTTATTCGAGCCCCTCTTTCGTTCTTTGAACAAACTCCTATGGGACGCATCATGAACTTGTTTTCGAGGGATCAATACGTGATTGACGAAGTTCTCATTCGGGTCTTTAGTGGATTCTTTAGGACTATGCTGGTTGTCACTGGTGAGTTTAATACTTGGGGTTATGACATCTTGTTCAAAACTGGCGATAGGTATCGTGGCGGTTGTCGGCGGAACTTTCCCGTTGTTCCTGCTCACTTTGATCCCCCTTGGATACGTTTACCGAGTAATCATGTTGTATTATTTAGCGACATCTCGTGAACTGTGAGTCATTTTTGCATTCATCATTATTTATACTAACGCGCCTTCAAGTAAACGTTTGGATGCAACTTCGAAATCCCCCATTTTCGCCTGGTTCCAAGAGAGTTTGGGTGGTCTTTCGACCATTCGTGCGTTTGGTCAGCAAGACGTGTTTACGGCTCAGAATGAAGCCAAACTCGATCGGAACCAGATGGTGTATCTTCCTGCTGTCTCGGTCAACCGCTGGCTTGGTATGTTACTTCAAGTCTTCGAATGGCCCTGTACTCAAAGGTTTGCATTTGAACAGCCGTCCGACTTGAGCTTTTGGGCTCATGCATTGTGCTCTCCGCCGCGATCTTCTCACTTGTTGCATTGGTAACGACCGGCGTCGATGCTGGCCTTGTGGGACTTGTTCTATCATACGGCTTGTCGACCACACAGAGTTTGAATTGGGTTGTGAGGAGCGCTAGCGAAGTTGAACAGAACCTGGTCTCCGTGGAGCGTGTCGTTGGGTGAGTTCGAATCTGCTCGTGACGCAAATGCATTCACTCAAATCTCAAACAGATACATTAATCTTGAACCCGAGGCACCACTTGAAATCCCGGACGCCGATTTGCCAGAGGGTTGGCCTAGGAATGGTGAAATCGAGTTCAAAGATTATTGCATGCGCTACCGCCCGGAGCTTCCTCTCGTCTTGAAAAATCTGAGCATGGTTATCGTACGTCATTTCCCCCCTCAAACTCCATGCATATTGACTGTGTCAAATTATAGCGCTCGGGTGAAAATATCGGCGTAGTTGGCCGGACAGGTGCGGGCAAGAGCTCCTTGTTCTTGAGCTTGCTCAGGATACTTGAACCGGCTTCTGGTACGATATTGATCAATGGCGTTGACATAACCAAGATTGGATTGCACGATTGTGAGTTCCTATCCAGATCTCGAAATTTACCTCGCCTCACTATGAAACCGTAGTGCGCCGTGCGATTAGCATCATTCCTCAGGAACCCCAGGTCAGCATAGCGATTTAGAGTATCACCCATTTTTACTAATACCGCATACAGCTATTCGAGGGAACGATCCGGGAGAATATCGACCCCACGGATGAGCACGATGATGAAAAGATTTGGGCTGCAATCGAGCAGGTATGTTTAGTTAACAACTGCTCATTGCGAACCCCTTACTAATTCGTGATCAAGGCCCATCTAAAAGAGTACGTCCTGAAATTGCCTGGAGGTTTGGATTCTATCGTCAAGGAAGGCGGCTCCTCGATGAGCAGTGGACAACGTCAACTTGTTTGCTTTGCCCGAGCTCTACTTCGCAACGTCAGTTATCATTCAAGTTTATCACGATCTCCAATATTTATTTGACCCTTGTTTATTAGACTAAAATCCTCATCTTGGACGAAGCCACGTCTGCAGTCGATCTTGAGACAGATAAGGCGATTCAAGAAATCATTCGTGGCCCGCAATTCAAGGGCATCACCACGTTGACCATTGCGTGAGTACAACACCCTGGCACCTTCTGAGATGGGCTCTGACGGATTTTTCTAGCCATCGTCTAAACACAGTGATTGACTCGGATCGTATTCTTGTTCTCGAAAATGGATCTGTAAGTGCCTATATGCAATCATTTGGGATAATTGCTCAGTGTTCGATCAGGTCGCTGAGCTCGATACCCCCGAAGCCTTACTACAAAACGAAGTGAGTACATGTTTTACGGTCTCAATTAAATCCTAACTAATGCTTCACAGAACTCGTTGTTCCATGCCTTAGCTACGGAAGCGGGTGTTTCCTCCAATCGTGATCTGTCTTGAACGCTGGAGTGTTGCCTGTCAGCTGTGGATTGGGATTTTTAGACGTGTATTAATGGTCACTTGGCTCGTAATACAATAGCCTTATAGAGCGACCCGGGTGCCCCGCGTGGTATTGAGAGAAAAACGTGCCGCCGCCCGAGCAAGTACAGTATCCGAAAGTCCAACCTAACATTGAGGCGGCGGGCATGATATTTCTAGCAGATCGAACGGGGTCTGAAACGGAACCGATTGAGTTGGTTCAATTGAAAATGGGGAAGGTTTGTATGTTGAGATGCTATTCGGATGTTTTACTCTAATATACATCGTGAGTTGGATGTGAAATTTGTTGTGCTTGGTGGTTCTATTAACTTGAGGTAGAGAATCGAGCTCATTGCGTTGACTCTACGGGCCAGAATTGACTCTAAAACAAGCCCTAGGTCCAGCATATATTGTAAGGTTGCGATAATCGGCCAATATATATACTTCTACAATATCCGATTCCCGTGGAATCGATTCAAAAACGTTTGAAACTTAAAAGTGGAGTTAGCGTGTTGTAACATCGCAAAATCTAACTATGCGTAGGAGCTGACTAAAGCCAGGTAGGGCTGGCATCGCGCCTTGCTTGAGAGCCATGTAGAAATCAAATATGTATATTAAGAGTATAGAAAGAGTGAGAGAAGTGAGTGTGTGAGTGAAGTGATGGCGTCCAGAGGGCCGTGTTCTCTATTCGGCCCCCTCGCTCACCCCCGTACTAGAATCACGTACAACCTGTCGGACGGGAACACGTTGACCGTGATGCACGGGGCTCAAGGAGGAGGAAAGACTGTCGTCGATATCGCTGGTAAGCCACCGCCGACTCGGCGTCCATGTTTTGATCGCTGACCGCACGAACGAAAACGCAGCTACGGAGAGGATCGTCGGTACGCGGTCCAGCTTCACCTGCTGACTCGGCTGATTTTATGCTATGCAGAAATCAACGGTATATGGGGTCTCTCCTCTCCGTCGACCAACTGGGGTGTCCAGATGCAGCTCCTGCGCTTCACCATCTTCGACTCGGTCACTCAGTTCTATCGCACCACCAGTACGTCGTTGATTTCTGAAGAACAAAATCGATCTCGCGTACTGACGAAACTGCCGCCCCAGACGCGTTCGGTACGCCCAGCGCGAAAGACTTTGTCCAGGAAACTCGCAAGGACATCTGCGTGCGCGGGCCGTTCGTGGGTGTCTCCGGGACGGCCGACAACAACCTCAAGCAAGGTAAGTCCGGGTCGCGCTCCGAAGCTGTGTCGACCGGCTGACGACGGAATCCGCAAGTCGGGTTGGACACCACGGTGTTCTACACGCAATGCCCTACGATCTAAGCCGGCCGCGGCCGCCGTCCGCCGGGGGACTCGTCTCGGGGATAGGAAACGAATGAAACGTCTGATGACTCGGGTGTTTGTGTTACGAACGAATGAAATATGTGACTGGTTGTCCGCCTCAACCAACCGAAGCTACCGTATTTGAGATCTTCGACAGAACTCAGCGGGGCGACCGTTCAGCCGACCGTGGTCCTCCAAGGCACCCGCTAGCGCCTCGCATATACCCCAGGACACGAGCGTGCCCGGACGCTTGTCCCGTCTGTCTCAAAACATGCGCCTGAAATGTGAAGCTCCAGCTTTGCGCAGAGTCAGGAGCCTCGGCCACAACTCTCGTAAACTCATCTTCGCTCTACAAGAGGGCGGAAATTAAAACCTGACTGCCAAAAGATCGAAGCGTACCAGTTCTATACATACACTACAAAAATCAATTTCGTGCACTTTCTTCACAATTTCTAAGCGCAAACTCTAACCTCTAGCCCAAGAAAGACTGAAATTCACCACTTGAAAACAGTTCTTTCTGGAAATTCGGGATGAGCGAATCGCGTAGATGCTGGATGAATGCGCTAGTATATGGAGGAACTATAGAGCGTGTAGGTCTGAAACGGGGCCACTAGCATAGCTAGGAATTTTCACATTCTGGCGATACCCGATTGAAGGTAGAACGTATGCGTACAACTCCTTTACTCACTTTAAAACTCACTCTTGAATCTAAGGCAATGTACAAAAATCAAGCTCAAGCTCGCGAATGTGAGTTTTTCCGGTCACGATATGAATTTTGCACATGAAACGGGCATACAGTGCACACCGATGAACATAACAGCCGTATGGAGGGATCGGGCCTATACAGGAGATGTATCGCTAAAAGTCCTTAGGGACGTCTCAAGGCATGACGAATCTTGCCCTCCATCTGGCCGGCGTCCGTCCTCAAGCACAAGTAGTAGAGCATCCGACGCGTTGGTGAAGCACTCATTGAAGGAGAGGCACGGTCCAAGTCACACAACCGTTCATTACACAAGCAGCGTCCACGTTCTTCATGTCCAAGCGTTTCATACATACACAGTAGACATGCACAATGATTTATATTCAACCAAAACACTGTTCTATCAACAGGAAGCACATTACCGAGATACTTCAATCAAAGATATGAACCCGCAAGCGGTGAGAGGGTATGACAAGATGGAGAAAGCAGCAGACGTATGCAATACATATTTTACTACTCTTGAGGGTTTAGTTTGATTCGGATTATAGGCGTGTATTCAGTCGAGTAATTTTCTTTGGGGGTGTGTTGGCCAAAAAGGGTGAGTGGAGTCGTCTATTCGGTACGTTGGTCTGGACGGTCGGAAAGGCAGTTCAAGAGCGAAGCGAGGCAGCGTTTTGTGACTGTATCTCCCTGTGAAGCGGTTAGCGGAATCCAGATGCCATAAACAACTATGCATACCTTGAGAAGATTTGCAAAAGTGTTGTCACGCAAAGGTTCGGGGAGACATGCCCGAAGCGCCTCTCGAGCCCTAGGATGGACAAATCAGCACAAGGGTCACAAACTGGCGAGAAAAGGCTTACCGCATATTGTCGCTCAAGCGCAGGTAACAACGAACAACATGCTTCAACAATCGGACGACTTGGTTTTCGACCAACTATACGAACAATAAGCAAGCCGCAAAACACAAGCCGATTGAGATACGAACCTGCGCAACCATGTTACTGAGCACCGTCCCGACGGCGTAGAATCTTTCATAAGTATGGCAGATATAGTTGAGACCGGTATCGTCGAGCAGAATTTTTTGAACAATAAAGATAGCGACAGTCTTGGACAGCTCAGATCCTAAATTATCGCACAGAATTGAGTACGATTTTGAGAGAAATCCCAGGTATACGCACCAGTCTCCATAATCCGCAAACACAACGGGATGATCTCAGTCGAGAGTAGAAAATGGATAACCCCAGCATTGTCATTTTGCTTGACAAGGGCACCGACGACTCCCAACGAGGTCAAGCGAAGATATTCAAATGGACGTGTTTTTGAGGTCGTGTTCAGGAATGGGTAGAGAAACAAGGGAATGTGTGCTAATGTGTCCAAAAATGGTTAGCGAGGGCGGAGGAAGAGAAAAGTGGCGGCGGCTAACCATTGAGAAAAAGCTGACGGGTCTCTTGGTGGCTCGCCACACATTGCATGAGCGCTAGGGCATTGCATACTCTGTTCGATGCGTGTGCGGTGAGAGCGGGGGGCGAGAGCAATGGGTAGACGGAGACGATTTCTTGCAGGAGAGCAGCCATGACGCCTACGCAAGCTCGGTTCAGCCATCATAGCGCGATTCGATATGGTGAAACGTACCAAACGAATGCCACAGAACCAGCGCCAGATCATCAAACTGCTCGCGCTTTTTGCTGAGTTCGAGCAGCGCACCCTCCCGCCGCGACGGATCCATCAAATCCATCACAAGCTGATATATCTTCGCCTCTTCATGACCCATCTGGTTCATCTGTCCCTGGGAACCGCCCATGCCCATGCCAATGTTGGCGTTTGGACCGCCCATCCCGACGCCGACGCCCATATTGCCGACACCGACACCGACGTTTCCCATCGTCTGCTGCATCTGGAGAGCGAGCTGCTGAGCACCCATGTTCATAAGCGCTTGCTGCTGTTGTTGTTGTTGACCCATCGCAGAGTATTGGCCAAGAGCCCCTCCGCCCATGTTTCCGCCTCCGACGTTGTTCATTCCGCCAACCCCGACGCCTAGACCACCGACGTTATTTCCGAGCAGATGGTGGGGTGCTCCTTGTCCGTAGGGAGGTGCAGGGGTAGTGCCGCCAAGGTTGGGAGGAGGTGTGGAGAAGCGAAGCGAGTCCATGTTCATGTTTGGGTTGACTCCGACGTTGGCGGCGTTGAGGCGCGGGGCATAGTCTCGAGAAGGTGTATACATTATAGACAAATTTTAGATTTTACAGATTTTAACAATTCAGGACCAGCGGGCACAAGACAGCCCAGACTCGCACTCGATGGCCGGTGGTGGAAGTGGAGAGGATGCGGTGGTGCCAATCGTACCACCTGACCGTATCACGTAAGCGCGTCAGGGCCGGCGCTTCACCGTGGTGCATTTCCCTCGAAAACCAAAGCGAACGCGACAAGGCTCTATGCATTCTGCGATTCAATCGCGTTTTTTCAAATTTATACACAATAATTTCTGCTGAAATACTAAAGGAACCAACTATCAGACCAGCCTTCAATATCGCATCCAAGTTCGACAACCGATCACGAAAACACAATAAGCAGCAGGTAGTGCATACAACCCATCAAATTCACTCAAAGTTCGCCAATTTCTCCATAAAACTGAACACGCCTTGGTATATTCGGCAGGATACTGTGGGTAGGTGACAACACGGTCAACGCTGCCACGGAACCACCTTTCGAGCTCGCTGGGAAGATCGCCACTGGACAACTCTCTTTGATCAGGTTGTTGATAGGCAAGAGATTCCTTGTTCTGAACTTTGGACTCGGGGAAGCTGATATCTATGAAAAACAGCGTGTGAGGTCTGATTACATCCACGACCATCTTGAGTTTCGCCGTTAGGTTTGAGTTCACCTCTCCGAACATGAGCCCGAGAGCCCGAAGGCGCAGGGGTGGTTGACTCGAATCGAGTCCAGTGACATACTCTATCATATTGTCAAGAATATCTTTGGGACAGCATCAACTGATATCAAGGATCAGTACTTAGAGATAGGGTATGATAGACATGAAGCACGGGGTCATGTAATTGAGTTCATATATCTCACGAACAGTCAGTGAGGACACATTCGATCGTGACAACAAGGCTCGAAATGCATCAGGAGCTTGGTATGTATTTGATGAATGCAAGCCGAGCCGAACGTGGAGTCGGGGTGTGCCAGGAAATATCCGCGATGATAGCAACGGTATAATGTTTGGCGCGTTCTTTGGGTCTAGAAGCCTCAGATTGGGCAATTGAATGGATGAGGGTAGTCGACCACAAGGCTCCGTTTCAAGGTTCCAGAGTTGTAGTGTGTGTAGAAGTGGGCATGCAGACATCATCATACAAATTGCACTTGGCGAGGGACAGGCAGGCTCCGCTAGGTTCTCCAAATTGAGTTCGACAAGCTGGGGAAGTGAGGTTAATGGCCACATGGGTAGGTGTTCGAATAATGCTGGGCGTAACACTCCTGTAGCAAGAGACCGTAGCGAGACTGATGTACCAGGCGTAGTAAGAAGCAGCAAACGCATGCTTTCAGTAAAGCTATAATGTGCCGAAACCATATCTCCATAATATTCTCCACCATGAAGCTGTATAAAGCCTACAGCGGTCGGATAGTTCTGGATCAAAAGGACGAGCTCAAACATGACACAGTCATTCGAGTATCGGCCATCTAATGAGGGGTTGAAGTGAACAGGAAGACCTCGCGATCGAGTAAGAAAAAAATTGATCCAACCAAATCCACATGATGCATCCTCATAGATCTGTTCAGGATATGTGCGCAAATCAACATGGTTCCAAAGTGTAGGAGTGGTCGTCGCCACCTGATACCAGCGCGCGCAGACTGAAATAATATCCAGTAACTCGTAACTACCATGATGCGAGGAAGCTAAGAAAGCGGGGAAAATACGGATGAGTATTTCTGTAGGCAGCTTGCTAATTGGTACTCGCTGAGGAGAGAGATTGGCGACCGCGTTCAAAACGCGCTGTGAATGATGCATACAACCCTGGATCAAATCAAAAGATTCTAGGACTGGTTTGTACTGGTTCGTAAATGATTCGATCATCTCTTCTCTCGCAAGCGAAGCCCCAGATCGAATGGCCGCATCCTTGAGTGTGGTACAGGCGTCGAGAAACCCCAGGGCTGCCTCCTCGAAGCCCTTTCGGGCAGCTAGCCATGTATCTGGAGCTTCCATGTATCGGTATTGATTCTAAAATCAAGTCTATAATGCTGGCTGCAGAGTCCGCCTTGAATGCTGGTGGTGGTGAGCAGAGAGATGGTCTTATCTAATACATGTCCGCGAGTCACGTTAAGGTAGTCATGCTCGGGGATCGATCAAGGAGTCCCCGAGCTCCGTCTTGATAATCAAGTTGCATTGGATGTACCTCCCTCGTTACATCATCTCGATAGTTGATTGGTTCACTGCTTAGTTCGGCTGCTATGGCTGTGCCCCTCTGTAACTGTGTCCCAAGAATTGTCAACTAATTGTACACTTTGCGGTGGTAGTGAACACTAATATCCAAACCAGTCGAGCATAGATGAAACTTTTGATGGAATCCGGAAGTTATTTGGCTATAGCGCAGAGCCCAATTCTCACTCATCAATCTTTAGCTTGGGCGGTGAGTCTGTTCAAACAATGATACTCATAGTCAGGACGGTGGTACGGCCTTGAAAATCTCACCGCCCTGGGAGAGTCCCATTTCAGTTCACAGGAAACTCCCGTAGATTCGCTTGTCTTAGAATCGGTACGAGCTGGTGCTGACAGTATCTGCTTGGTATAGGGGTAGGAGCGCTTTGGGACCAGCGCTTGACGACATGCTAAGTTGTCACTTGTGCAGCATTATAGGATAGATTTGGTAGAAATCTCGGCAATTCAGTCTCAAATTCGGTGTATAGTTACATCAAAGTGTCCGCCTGACCTCTTGAGAATCAATCCTCAGACGAACACTCAGACATCACATGGTGGATCAACCACGGATCAAATGAGCAGTAATGCATAACGAATCTGTCTTACATAGCCGCGGGCTGAGCGGACAGAATAAACTGGAATCCAAAAAAAATGCATAACGCATACAACTTATAATACTATTCAAACTGGTCAAATTTTCCAGAAATACTACAGGACTGGGCGCGGTATCCGATATGCGTCATCATGTCCGCTAAGCAAAAGGGAAGTCAAGTGGCATGCAAGCGGCGCTCGGGTACCCTTAACAGCGGGTCAATCAAATACTAGTACAGTGTGCGTATATCCCACTATAATCATTCAAAACCCGCCAAATGTTCCAAAAAGCTGTCTACGCCCTTATATACTTGTGATGGATAAATCGGGTAGGTGATAATCCGGTCAACACGACTGCGGAACCATTTTTCATCCTCACTGGGAAAGTAGCCACTGAAGGCTTCCCTCCGATCGAAGTGCCGATATTCAGCCAACTCTTCATCCTGATCTCTTAGCGCAGAAAAGCTAACATTTATGAAAACCAGCGTACGAGGCCTCATCGCATCTACGATCTTCTTGAGTTTCGCCATCAGTTCCGAATCCATCGCTCCAGACATGAATCCTAGAGCCTGAAGACCCGGGGGTGGCTGGTTCGCACTGAGGCTAGCTACATACTCGAGCATTGGGTCGAGAACATGGCAAGTGGGGTTATGACACATATCAAGAATCAGTACTCGGAGATTGGGTGTGGATGTTAAATACGAGCCCATGTGCACTGTCTCTTGGAGCTGGCGAACAGTCAGCGAGAACACATTAGACAAAAACAACCCTTGAGTAGCGCCGGTATTTAAACGCATTTCTGACGAACGCAAGTCAAGCCGAACGTCTAGTCGGTTTGCACCGGGAGATATCTGTGATGATAGCAGTGGGACAACACCTGGAACATTGCTTATGTCCAGTAGCCTCAGGTTAGGTAATTGAATAGGTGATAGTGAGTCGTCAAGATTTGTCTCAAGGTTCCGGAGTCGAAGGGTGTGTAGAAGTGGGCACTTAGATAGCATTATAGTAACCTGAGCTAGCGATGGACAAGCAGGTCCAACCAGGTCCTCTAGGGTGAGCTCGCCTAGTTGGGCAAGGGGTGTAGATGGCCATATGAGCGAGTATTCCAGTATTGATGGGCGCAATGCCGCAATAGTAAGAGCACGTAATGAGTCTGATCTACCAGGCGTGCTGATGAGCGTGAGCATGCTTTGGGTCAAACTATAACGCGCGGAATCTGTATCGCTGTAAGATATTCTACCATGAAGCTCTATCGAACCTACAGTAGCTTCTTGACTCTGTAGCATCAGGCCGAGTTCTACCATGTCGGTCCTATTGAAGTGGCGCCTATTTGATGGGAGGTGAAAGTGAATAGGGAGGCCCCGCGACCGAGTAAGGAAAAGTTTGACGCGACCAAATCTAGACGACGATTCCCCGTATACCGGGTTAGGGGATGTGCATAAATCAACATGGTTCCAAAGCGCGGGAGTGGAGGTTGCGACCTGATACCAACGGGTGCAAACCAAAATGATATTCAAGAGCGCGTCGTTTTCATGTTTTGAGGAGGAAGCTAAGAAAGAGGAGAAGATACGGCTAAGTATCTCTGCAGGTAGCTTACTGATTGGCACTCGCTGAGCGGATATATTGGTGAACGCATTCAAAATACGCTGTGAGTGCTGCATACGGCTCCGGATCAAATGAAATGATTCCGCAACTAATTCATGTTGGCCCAGAACGATCTCAACAATATCTCCTTTAGCGATTGAAGCCTCCGACCGGGTGACCACGTCCTTGAGCGTGGTGCTGGCATCGAGAAATCCTAACGCTGCATGTTCGAACGCCTTTCGAGCAGATAGCCATTTATCAAAAGCATCCATGTACTAATTTTGAATTGGAAGTTATAACTTTAGGGGAGCAAGGAGTCCAGATGGAAAAATCGCTTTGAGCGCTGGCAATGGTGGTCAGATGATACAGCCTTATGTAACGCACACCAGGGAGACCAGCCACACAGCCTTAACACAACCGCCTAGCGCTTCGCCTCCTACTTCCGCGCTCTCGCTCTCTCCTCTGCACTCTCGCCTACCTAATGGTCAGAAACCACTCCTGAATATCGTACGAGGTCCCACACACATACCGTAGGCGCCCTGGCGGATGTATGCGAGGCTCTGACGACTACGTGGCTCGCTCCGCTTCGCTCACGTCAACTATTGGCCCTTCGGGCTATTTCTTATGCTTATTTCTCGTTTTAGTCGCTTATGTCTTCGTTGTATTGCTCCTGTCATAACGGTATTGTCTTCACTCCGCTCGCCCGTTTATACATTCATGGCCTAACCATTTAATAGGTTACCTGTCCTATGGTCTAACACATCTACTCGTCTTATGCGACGATCTTATTCTCTTCTTATTTACTGCGGTTGTCACAAGTTCGTGTCGGTCACATGATTTTGAGTGGAAGATCGGTCAGAAACTATGTTTCGGTCCATCGTGGCCGTGCCAAAACTGCCTAATATTATTCTACGACTCGATAGTGCATGGCATGAAAACAAAAGAATAGAAATTCTGTATATGCTGTCTCCCCTTGATACCCGATGATAAATACGCAAGGACACGATATTACTACATTTCATCTGAGACAGGAAATATATCATGCAAGCTTTTGAATGATAGATCGCACGATACAATCAATGACAATTACAACTAGCCAAGTCTTGAACAAACCGATCTACTTCATAGTCAATCTGAACGGGATACTTGTCTAGTTCCGTCATCTTTCCATCCCTAGAAACAACCAGCCGCCTTAGCTTTTCCAGGATCTCACCGGCGTCATCCTCTTCACCATCTGAGTCTAGCCTAAAGGCCGATTCACCAAACCGAGTGTTAAATAAGACAAGATTACGAAGCTCTAGCTTTTCAAGAATTTGCTCGAGTATCTCTTCTACCGCCAAGTTGATTCTTCCAGAGTTCAGCATTAGGACATCATGTCTTAGAAGTCTGCCTGCGGTGTCGTGTTTGGTTAGATAATTCAGGAGCCCAGGTATTATTTGCTTTTCATGACCGTAATGGACACAAAGTATCAGTACACGCAGGTTCGGGACAGAAGCAAGTTTCAAGTTTGGCACCGTCCCACTAAGATCAAATACATCTATGGGGCGAACCCCGCGGACGGTAAGAGTAGCAACGGCACAGCGGGATAAGAGCCGCTGAATCTCCCAAATATTCAAGGTATCAAAGTCCATTCTGACATGAAGTTGACACGGCCTGACATTGATTAGGTTAGCAAGGGGTGATAGGCGGTTGGCATTTATGTTCATTATATCCAGGAGCCGCAGGCAGCCGAAGTCCAGGATAATCTCCTTGATGGTTAACATGAAGGTCTAGACGACGGAGTTGCAAAGTATGCAATGCGGGGGAACAGGAAATGAGTAACACTAGCTCCCGGAGCGAAGGGCAGGCAGGCCCGTGCAAGTCTTCCAATCGGAGCTCGACTAATTGAGAGAACGGACCTGCTGGCCATTGCAGAGAAAAGTTGAACACCAGATTGATATCGCAAACAACCAGCACTCCCAGAATATCACGGTTTCCATAAGTACAAAATAGCGAAAGCACAGCCCGAAGTATAAAGTCGCAAGTATTGTTAGAGGGATACCCCTTATCACTGTGTATCATTATCGAGCGAATACGGTTCATATGGCGTTGCAAATATTCAGTCAACCCAACGATCTCAGGTGTCCCGCAAACTTCGATCTTTGGGATATGTAAATGGATCGGAAGCGCACATGATCGTTCTAGCCCTATCACGACACCATTGTATAATCGATTCTTCAAAATTTTCGATGTGCGCAAGTCAATATGAGTCCAAAGGCAGGATTGGCTTTTAAAACCCGATACCAGTCTCGGCAGACCAAGGGGATAATGCATAGTGCATCCTGGAGCGGCTTGGGGGTTTGCGACTTCATACACGTTGAAGAGCCTATCAAGATCGAGAATATGCGACCAAGAACCGCTGTTGGGAGCATTTTGATTGAAACACGTTTGGACGAAATGCCGGATATGACTTTCAGGACTCGTTCCGATTGTCCAATATAACCAAGAATCTTTTCAAAAGACGTAGAGTAGGATTTTATTTCTCGGAAGACTTCTTCGTGTGAAATCTCGCTGGCATACGAGGTACCTGATTGGGCAACGATGTCTTTGAGCCTGTTACAAGCATCTAGGAATTTCAACGCCGCTCCTCAAAATCAGATTTTGTATCCAACTATCGCTTCAGGGCTTGCATATAGTCTCGAAATTGCAGCGAAGTAGTATCTTCCAAGTAGGGAACTAGACGTCAATTATATGATGGTCGTGATTTGCAGCTACAAAACTTGTCGAGGCGAAGTTAGGAAGTTTTGTGCCCAAGCACTGCCTCGGGACGGAGGCCTCTGACCGCCGCAGGCTACACAGCCACATGTTTGAACCGTTGAATGCACAGTCGGTACGGCACCACTTACGCCACTCATTAAAATACTCTTGAAGTTTCTTGTTATATATATAGTAGTTCAATTCAGCAGCAAAAAGCGTGTAGGCTATTAATGTGGTCGTAGTTGGTCGCAGGCTAGGTCAGGAGATCGCACCTCCTCCCCTCCTAGTTCTCAAAACCTACTATTATTGTCGTTTCGAAGTAAAATAACGCGGTGCTTACCCCTGAGTAGTTGAATGCCTAATTTTTGGGGTCTAGCTGATATAGAAGTTTGATACTGGGGGTGATTGAGCTCAGTAAACCGACACTCCGGGTCAGGGGGTATATACGCACGACCAACGTATCGTGGTACATGTAAATACATACAAGAAGTCACCCCATAGAACCTCCGTAGCCCTAGAACGACTATGATATCTGTACTTAATTTTATCAAAAAACGACCGAAGCTTTTGAGCCAATGAATTAGCCGTTAACAACGCGTGTTCAGTATCTCGAGGTGATCACGCCTGAAACCCGATACGAATGACACAGTATTGATTTTTGACCATTTGGCGAAGTACAGATAAGAAAAATATTCAAAACATAGCCCATATACTCTGCTTTTAACATTGTATATAGCCAAGTGAACCCAGCTATCCCGAGGGGGCCATTTAGAAGGGCTGGGCCAACAAGTTGGTGGTGCCGGAAGGAGCACCGGTGACGACAGCGCGTGCGCTAGACTTGAGAGCAGAGCTGACGGCAGACGGGGTGCCTCCACTGTTACCGATGCGGACGGCAATGTAACCAGCAACTCGGGGCCTGCCCGGAATTTATGAATATATGCGAACACAAGAAAGCACAGGTTCACTCACGAAGCCATAGATGTACCAGAGATCGTGTTGGTGCGGGTGGTACCACCGATCCAGGCGCTGAGGATGTTGACACCGGGTGCCCATACGTCGAGAACGGAGCCGTAGTTGGAGAACGATGCCTTGCGGTTGCTCGAGTCAACAGCGCCGACGGTGTTAGCAGCAGCAACACGAGCGGGTGAAGTCGATGCAGCGTCAACGTTGCTATTCCCGGCAGCAATAGCAAAGTGAAGACCACCTGCGACGGCGTTGCTCACAGCCGAGTCGACAGCAGTGTTGGCACCACCACCGAGCGAAAGGTTGGCGACGGAGGGGCGACCGCTGGAGCGAGCCTGAGTGGCAGCCCAGTTGATTCCGGCAATAACATCAGAGTTGGTGCCAGAGCCTGAGTCGGACAGAACTGAAGAAATTTGTTAGTGGACAAGTCCTCGAAAAGCTCATAATATGGCGCACCCTTGACTGCAATGATGTTCGCAGAGGTTGCAACTCCGTAGCTTGCACCAACAGCGGTTCCAGCAGTGTGAGTTCCGTGGCCGTTGCCATCTTGGTTAGCATAGCCGCCGAAAGTGGCACCCCAGCGAGCACGACCGCCGAAGGAAGAGTGAGCGGTGTAGATACCCTATGAAAATCCTAAGTTGTGAGTCTTATAATGCAAGAGTATGAGATGGCACATACGGTATCAATTCCGTAGACGTCAACACCAGCACCGTTGGCACGCTTGTCAAAGGACTCGACAGGAGCCTCTGAGCGAGCAGCCAGAGCAGTAGACTCATCGCCCTCCCTGTACAATTAATCAGACATCTGCTTGAGCTAGCAAAGTTATACCACTTACTCATAGTCGATGGACATGATACCATCCTCAACAATGTACTCGACATCCTTGGACTGACGAACGAAATCCAGTTCCTTTCCCTTGAGGCTAGCAGCGTAACCATGGAAGGCGACGCCGTACTTGTGTTCGATCTTGCCGCCAGAAGTAAGCGCCGCGATCACGTTGGCGATGTGAGAGTCCGGAGAAACGCCCTCCTTGAGTTTGCTGTGTAATCACCCACTCATCAGCATGCCAAGTCCAAAATAAATAAATAGGTAAAAAGATTACGAACATGATGTAGGAGTTAGCCTTGACCGGACCAGCGTACTTGCTGATGGGGACATTGGTAGGGACAGCAAAGACCGGGAGGATGGCCGCGAGGGCAGCAGCAGAGATGAACACGGCGCGCATCGTGCAAGGGATGGTTTTGAATGGACCGGTTGAGAGAAGGCTGAAGCTGAAGCGAAGGCAACTGCTGCTGGTAGACTGAGGCCACACATATACCATCTTATATAGCTGTCTCCAGCAATGCTCATCCTCCTCTGGCAGCACGCCAAGAATCGTTTATCTCGCATACGTCCGAACTTGCACATGCATCGGCGGGCCGGACGCATGCAACGATGGCGCAAAAATGGGTTCCAGTGGGGCAACAACGTCCGCGACGCGAACTGGTTCATGTGGTCCCTGACAAAATGAACAGAAGCAAAGGGCTGGGCAGCGGCTCGGCATCCTCGGAAAGAGCAGAAGAAGGAGGTCTATGCGTGGTGTGTGACCGGGGAGGTAAAGTCGTCAAAGGCTTGGCCAACCATTTTGGGGCACGCACGCCCGATATCGCCATATCTGCGCTGTACTAGGCGGGAAATGTGGATTAGAACTGCATTTAAGCGCCTGACAAATATGAATGCGCCACTCTCCTTTTTTGTCCTAATACAGCCTCCCGACACGATCCAAACCGCAGCCGTGACAACCGTTCAAACGCGCAGTCGGGCCTCGTACAAGCCAAATGCCTACAAGAAAGAAGGCGTCGATGCTGTCTCGCGAAGCTGCCAGATTACCGTGTACCGCATGCTTAACCTTACCTCACTCTCGCTTCTTCAGCGTGCTGCACTTGCTCACATAAGCGCCCTATTTGGAATAAGCTAACCTCATCGATCTTCGCTCTGACGAATTTAAGGAAGTTTACGAAGAATTCATTCTGGATTCAAATAGCATGATACAAAGGGTGCGTGTGTCTACATGTAGACATCATCCTCAGACAGCCGGCTTGGTACCAGGCGCGAATGTATAGGTCAAACCGCACTTGCCGCAGTACTGGCGGTCAGAGTGGAAGGCCATGAACACACCAGCACCGCAATCGGCGTTCTGTTAAACAAGGATTATTAGCAGATGGATTCCAAGTAAGAGCAAGATTACTTACGGGGCATTCACGTCTCAGGCGCTTGATCTTGCCATCAGAGTCAACCTTGTAGTACTTCAAGATCGCCATCTTGACCTTTTTGCGCTTGTGCTTGATCTTCTTGGGGGTGTTGTAGGTCTTCTTTTTGCGCTTCTTGGCACCACCACGCAGACTGTTCCGCCACCGGAGTCAGCAAGTATCACCCGGAATGAAAGACCAGGCACGCACCGAAGCACAAGGTGAAGAGTCGACTCCTTCTGGATATTGTAGTCACTCAAAGTGCGACCATCCTCGAGCTGCTTGCCGGCGAAGATGAGGCGTTGTTGGTCGGGGGGAATGCTACGGCGAGTGGAGGCCGGATTAGTAAAGTTCAGCGAGACGAGACGCTGACGTACCCCTCCTTGTCCTGAATCTTGGCCTTGACATTGTCGATGGTATCAGAGGACTCCACCTCGAGGGTGATAGTCTTCCCCGTGAGGCTATTGTTGCATGGTGAGCGACATTCTACGGGGTGAATAACATCATGCATACGTTTTGACAAAAATCTGCATTTTCTGTAAAACTTGTCAGCGCGAATCTACGGTCGAGCGACGTCATACGCACTGCTACGGACGCTCTTGTCTGTCCAACGAGTGTTCGATGGAGTCCTAAACGAAGAGCAAGTGCCGGTCGTGGTTTGTGATGATCCGAGTCTGTTTGCTTCCGATGATTAACTACAAGCCACTCCGGTGCACGTGACAGTGCACTCCTCTCGAATATACCAGACTGAATCGCTACAGCTGACGAAGCCGGCAAACCGAAGCAAAGGAAGTCGTACAAAAACTCTGCCAATTCATTGAATCATACAAGAAATACACTTCATAGTAGAAAAAGCTAGTTTCGAACTCGGGTTAATCTTTTCAAGGAATCGAATGGACTCCGTTTTCATGGAGCTGTCGTCGAGGATGAAACAGTTTGCCACTTTTCAACTTTTTTCTTACTATTCATGGTGTGATGCTTCAAACAAACCGCATACAGCATCCCCGTACCCCCAGCCTAAAGTAAAAAAAAATGTGAGCGGAGAAAAAGTTTGGAGTACTCGGCATAATTGATGCCGACATTCTCGCTCAGATATATTCAATTCGAACGCCAAATGAGCCTGTACAAGGTGACTGAGGGCATTGCCGGGATGTAATTACCAAGACCAGCCAATCCGGTTGCCGAGGCGCCACATGACTCTCGGGTCCCATTGAAGCCTCTTTCGTCCCTCTGGACGTTGTAAGATATATTACATATTCTCCTGGCAGTTTTACTACCCAACTAGAACACACTGAGTTGACACACCAACACGGCAGCTGCCTACAGGTTGGCTAGTGGTTCGTTGCTACCTTGAAGAACTTAGGGTTGAAATACTTGGACTTTGATCAAATCGAGACTGAGGACAGGGTGAGTAAACGTCCCTGGGTTGGTAGCGACCTGATGCTGATCCAACGACAGACTATAGGAATGCAGCTCGAGCACACTATGAATTCCCTAGCCCATCTTGAAGAGCTACGTATTTCATGTCAAAGCCTCTCATTGCAAGATACGTTTACCACCGCATTCGCATTGCCAATGCTTCGTGTAATTACTTTGTAGAGCGTCGAGACAGGTCAAAATGACGAGATACACCCTTGCATCGCCAATAATCATGCTGTAACCATTCGGGGCTGTATGAATCTCTTCCGTCGCTGGCGATCTGAGCTCGAACTGGGGCTTAACTATACTGCTGATGTGACAAGGTGAGCAGACCCCACATATCCGATTCTCGCAAACAGTCACGGCATGTATTGTTATTAGATTGGTTTATTCATTCTGGCCCAACGCTAGAACATGGACTGAACCAGCGAACTCAATCAATCTATGGAATGTTTGAGGCTAGAGCCTTGGAGCAATTAACAATGGAATCTTAATCTACAGTAGCATGCAATAATTTTTTCAATAGTTTCGGAAATTTTTGGCCAGCTTTTTCAGTGGATTGCTGTGTCCAACCGATTGCCATAGTGGCTTATGGCCTTAGTTATATGCTGTGTTGCTTCTTTATGCTCTTGTATCGTCTACCCTAAATCTTAACAATACCGTTAGAGCTTCTCCAATGACGGACTAGGCCTTCGAGTGCATGATCTTATGGCATGAAATGTTCGTACATGGGGCCAGATCGCATACACATCGCACGTGAACTCCTAGTGCTGCCGAGCTAAGCGCCGGGTGCTGAGGCGATGCGACCCTGTTATGAATGCACCCTTGAGCACATGAGTCGAATAAACCGTTGCTAGAAGGCCGCACTCGTAGCTCGGCTTCCGTCAATGACCTTCTAGCAGTAGCTTTAATCTACCGCACTTTCACAAACTGTGCGTCAGCTAGGGCGCCTACAACAAGAAATTTCTCGAAACAGCGAATTCAACAATATGGAAGAGCCACTTCGTTTGAGAGCTTCTCCAGTGCACGATGTAATGGCGACACCAGAGTTATGGCTGTCTATCTATCAACACTTATCACGAATAGATCTGGTCAGGCTACTTTGCGTTTGTCGTCAAACCTTTGCTTTGGTCGTGCCACTTCTGTGGGAGGCTGTGGATATCAGATCCCTAGCTCTACTCATCTCAGGAACAAAAATTACCAGGTACGAGTGGGAGCATCGTTTAGATTGGGATGGAAATTACATTAGTGTGAGTTGCTTCGCCCACTCTGCAATGATGTGTCGTAATCCCCTGGTCGTCTAAGGCAATCACTTTCCCCTGGAGCATCAGCCTTCGCCGCTTTAGTGTTTATGCCCCTTCGGTCAAGACACTGAGTTCGGAAGGACCTTGTAGGCTCTACTGGCCCAGAAAACTCCTCGCCCAGAGACAGCTTGCGATATCCTTCCCAAATCTTCGGCACATTACAATCAATACTCTGGGACGGACCGGCCCAGGCTACACCAATTGGATCTTTCCTTTACTGAATCCAAGCGTTAGAACAATCGAAATCGTCACCTCCAGTCAAATTTCACCAACCGGCGCGGAATGCGCTTGCCAACAAGGATGGATCGACCCGCGTAGCTATTCAAGGTTGATGAGAAAGATTGCTCTTGCTTGCCCGATGCTCGAAAACCTAGCGGCTTTATCTGATAACAACTACCCTGTGTGTTCATGGAGTTGCCACTTGTGGTCCAGTGCGTCCCGACGTTCGCGACGCTGGGGTCTTGTTAAGCAACGAGTCCAATCGGGTTCGCGTACCATGCGAATGCGTGCGATTGAGATTTGGGACCCAGAAAATTCAGCAGCCCCGATGTTTACTACTCTTGAACATATCCCCTTGCTTGCTCATTTGCGGTCGCTATCACTGCCTTCCAGCTGTATAGATGCAGCAGCTCTTTTCGCCATCGGAAATCTACCTCTTCTCGAGACGCTCTCAATTCATGCAAGTGCGTTGCATCGTCCGTCGTGGGGGTTGGATCACTGTGTTCTTCCGGTCGACTCGTTTGCGTCGCTCCGGCACCTCGAGTTGTACAGGATCAGTCTACCCTTGATACTCGGGATTTATGAGCAACCTGTGCTACTACGCAACTTGGACCGTGCAATTGTCGTATTCCCTTGGGAGAGCCGTAATGAGTACGAAGAACGGCCAACTTCCTTGCGTATTGTAGAAAGCCTTGCTCGTAGCAGACCAGAGCTCGCTCGGTTTATAATGACTATGGACGACAACCGTTGGAGCATGTCGTCCGATTTGCGTTATATAAAAGCGTTCAAGCGGATGGCCTTGAGGTATTTGAACGTAGGTAGCCCATTTTTGTGTATCCGCCACGTAAGTTTCACTTTTACAAACGGTCTCGCCGAGTATCTAAGACATAACCAAGGGCGGGCCGCGTTGGGCTGACCTGTTCGGGGCTTTGCCAAATATCGAAGAACTTCGTTTACCGGACTCAGGCTTTGAGATGAGTGTGCTAGATGCGGCACAACTCAAGCTTCCCAAATTGCTTGTACTGGAAGTGGCATACATCGAACCAGACCCAATGGTTATTCAACACCCGCCGCGAGTTCCATCCGCAAACCCCTTGGTCGTTTACTCCAATGGATTAGTTACATTACGGGGCCATAGACCTCCGGGATATATAATGAATCTTGTTAGGTATGTCGTAGGAGTAGGTGTTAGATAGTTGTTTACGTATTGGGTATTTAGGAACGTACATCGCTTGTGGCCGAATGCGAAATTCGGAATGCCTGAGGTGAATTACAACTTATGGTATCGCCCAGACCGAAGCATGGTGGTCGAGAGTAATTATTTGCTGGAATTGTTGAGATCTGAGAACAAGGATGAGAGGCAAGAATAGTATGAATTCGGCATATAGGTATGGGCCTGAATATAGATCCATCGTGTTTGCCTGCGTCTCGGATTGTCTTTTGAATTTTTTCCTTATTTTCAATTTTACACGGTTAGTTTATACTTTGTATCTCTAATGTGCTTTATTTCGAGATATTGGATGAGTTCTCGTTAGCGCTAAAGGTAGCAAAGCTGCATACTTCGTCACTTTTGCGAGATAAGTAATGGATTTCTTTTATCATAGAGCCAGTGTCTCACGAAGCCAGTTTATAATCCTTCTCAATGTGTTCCGCCGTATCGGAAAACGATCCAGGGGAATCAACAGGTACCAACGGCACAGGCAAATCCGCCAAAGATCACAAGCATGAAATCTGCTCGTGATTGCCCCCCATGCTGCCTGTAGTCTCCCGTCTGAGTGTGGTGTCCTGAGCACTTGCTAAGTATGGGGGCCAGCGACGAGCTGACTCTGTGCTTGTGATCTGTTGGCGGATCCATCTGTAGAGGCCTCGGCATTGATATTGATGGAGGAGGGGATATATTCCTGAGGCACGGCAAGAGTATTGCCTGCTCAAAGGAAGCACTGTTTGGCCAACTGACAGCAGACCTAAGCTAAGCTCTGTTTGCGGGCAAACGGTTGTCGCTCCGGGTGAGCGATCCTATCCGACCGGATGCCCTTTATTTCTCGAAGATCTTTTGTACCTTGACATGTGCGGTGGGTGCATTGCGTTTGTTGTATAGGCAATATGGACATATGCTTAGAATTCACATTGTGCATGATTCGTCAGGTCTAACATCAAGAATTGTTCTAACAGTTAAGCCTACATACAGATATGTCTTCTGTAGGGAGTACTTATGGTACGCAAACCACTCCTGCCAGGACGCCGACGCTTTTGGAGAGAAAAAACGAGTCTGGGGTCGACAAATGCGGTCGGATTGGATCGATCATCCGGAGCGGCTAAATCATTCATCCGAAAACCAAGCATGGCTTATGTATGCTGTCGGTTGACAGAACCATGCTTCCTTTGAGCAGGTGAAAGTTTCTCGTGCCTCGAACCTGTGTCCCTTCTTGTGGTGCCTGAGTTGCTAAATACTGAGATCGGAAGGCATGCTGGTATATAGACCTGTACTTCTCCGTGGATTCTTCGGAATTCCCTCACCTACGTACCTCTACTGTCATTTTGGATCGTTGCTATGAGTCTCATCGACCCACAGTTGTATGACAGTAAGATTATCATGGCAGATAGGAACGGAATTCCGGATTCATATACGGTAGGTGACGCATATATCCCTAGGCTTTCGTAGTGGCTGATCCTTGGCCATTCGTAACAGGTTATACTCCAAGTCGACGCTGAATTATCTGCCCACATGAGTTTTATAGCGGACTTAAAGATCAAGTATGCATCTCACGATGCTCGATGCGAAGTCACCACGGAATTTGAATGTATGTAGTATGGTACTGTGAAGACTACACTGCCTTGACTGTAGCTAGTCCCTAAGGGATACTCTGCATTTCTCAGTGAAGGCCCTCTGGCTGAGGTAGTTCGGTGTCAGGATGTGTTCTGGGTATATCAAAACTCTCGGGGGTAAATGGGAAGCGATAAAAATCACTCCGAGGTTATACCTTTCTTGAATGAATCAGCGGTGGTCCGGCATGCGTTACATTGATAGCAAATGTTTGAGATTGAATTTATCCATGCGAAGGTCTAATTTGCCGTGGCGCTGGGGACTCCAGCGGCTCAACGAGATAACCCGGATCCCAGATATCTCAATACGGGCACGATACATCAGCAAGGCTCAATAAAGTCGACGTTTCTCAGGTATGCAGGTCGATCATGTGGCATTCAATGGTAGAGTACACCGGGGTTGGCCCTTCCCGGCACCAGTCGAGAAGATAAAAGGGGCCACGGCACCCGGGTCGATGGTATCATTGCCCGACACTGGGGGTTGCCAGAAAACGGGTCAGCCACAGCTCGGCACGGCTCCTGATTCACTGAGGATTAACCTGAGATTTAAACCTTTTACGGCGCATATAAAGTGGGAATATAACTATCTATTCGTGTGTGACTACTATCGCACCACAAATCGTCTGGTCCGGTTGTCGAAACTCGTTTTCGTTGGCTCAAAAAACAGCACTTGCTGGCGACTTAATATGTCTCGGAACGCCTTGGTTAGGATTAAAGGTCAGTTGGCGGTTAACGGATGACACCTCCTTTATCGTTCAAGCTACCCACTCCCGCTTTGACGTTATGACAACTACGTATTCGCGTGGCCCTCTATGGCAATATGTAAGGATACGCGGTAGAAGTAGAGTGGTTCGAAACCTCTTAATGTCTCCTAGATTTTGTCCATTGATTTCTTTCCCAACGAATAACCATATGGTTATGATTGCCACATACTCTGCGCATCCACGTATCACGTGACCCAAACGCGTCTCGGACCGCGCCACGACCAAGATGAGCGACAACGAGATGGAGGTTGACATTCCCGCCCCTGTGGCAAACAAGGGAAAGGGTAAAGAGGAGGATTTGAGAGATGATACGTTGCCCTGGTATGCTCGTCCTATCTGGGAAAAGGAGTGGTAGAAACTGACATGATTTGGTCAGGGTGGAGAAGTATCGGCCTGTTACGCTGCAAGACGTTGTTTCGCACCAAGATATCACGAGTACAAGTAAGTCCTGATCTTATCGATATCTGAGAAGAGTGTACTGACTAGAGAGATAGTTGAGAGGTTCATCGAGAAAAACCGGCTACCACATCTTTTGTTTTATGGCCCTCCTGGGACAGGAAAGACGAGTACAATCATAGCTGTAGCAAGGAAGCTTTATGGGAATGATTACAAGAAGCAGATTCTTGAGGTACGCCTACTTCGCCATCACTAATACACCAGCACTGACATGATTTGGAAAGTTGAACGCATCGGATGATCGAGGAATCGATGTTGTTCGTGAGCAGATTAAGCAATTTGCAGAGACCAGGACACTATTCAAGTAAGCTTGCTATCCTACTGTGAAAAGAATACGGAGGTGACTGGCGGGAAATAGCAAAGGATTTAAATTGATTATTCTGGATGAGGCGGATATGATGACCCAGGCGGCACAAGCCGCCCTCCGTCGAGGTAGGTATTTCGTTATCTGTCTTTTCCTTCATGCTCCAACTAGAAATTTGATAGTTATTGAACAATACACTCGCAATGTTCGGTTCTGCATCATCTGCAATTATGTGAACAAAATCACCCCTGCGATTCAGTCTCGTTGCACGCGGTTCAGGTTTAGCCCTCTCCCAATGGATCAGGTTGAGAAGAGGCTGGACACTGTTATCGAGGGCGAGAAGTACGTTTCTATTGCATGTCATCGCAAACAGTAGGTCTGACGCAGCAAGCAGGGTCAATGTAACGAAGGACGGGAAGGAGGCGTTGTTGAAGCTTTCAAAGGGAGACATGAGGAGAGCTTTAAACGTGTTGCAGGTTTGCGTCTTTCTCTTGTGTTCCAGTCCAGCCGGGACTGACGGTGGAACAGGCGTGTCACGCGGCATACGACCGAACAGACGAAACAGCCGTATATAATTGTACGGGGAATCCTCATCCGACTGATATCGAGGCGTTGGTCAACTCGATGATGTCGGATGATTTTGGTACTAGCTATCAACGTATGTCGCGCTTTGTCTTTTTCGTTCGGAGAGGGGAGGGACTAATGTGGCGAATAGTGATTATGAAAATGAAAACCGAAAAGGGACTTGCGCTTCAGGACTTGGTAACGGGGGCATACGAGTATTTTGAGACGCTGGATTTCCCGCCAGCTGCGAGGGTGTACTTGCTGGACAAGCTTGCGACAACCGAGTAAGTGTACCTTGTTTTTCCATGATAGACGATTGACCTGACTCGACACCAGGCATTGGCTTTCTACAGGTGGGACGGAAAAAATACAGCTCACAGCGCTGCTAGGGGCGGTAAAAACGGCAGTGGAGATCACGTCCAAGGCGACGCTGGCCAAGGCATAGGATAGATACCCTGTATAGTTTATGAGCAAACCCTAATTGGATATTTGCAATTGGCCTTGCACTCGCCTACCACATTACGATGAACATTGAGAATATCCGAGCAGCCGTGACGGGTTCTGGCGCGTTTTACAACCTCAAAGGTGCGCGATACAAGGCCTGTAAACTTGGTGCTAAAGAGGTGGATAGCGTTGATCAAGGGGATTCGGGCGTGCAAGGTGCGTCACCCCAGTCATGTGTCTATCCACGCTAATCGTTTGCAGACTCTGGCAGATGAACGCGCTCTGATCCAAAAAGAATCGGCGGCGATTCGAACGTCGTTCAAAGAAGAAGACTCGTTTGCACGACATAACAATATCGCCAAGTTGCTATATATCCACATGCTGGGATATCCTGCCCACTTTGGCCAGATCGAATGTCTAAAGCTAGTCGCCAGCCCACGATTCTCGGATAAACGACTCGGCTATCTTGGGATTATGTTATTACTAGATGAGAACCAGGAGGTACTGATGCTCGTTACGAATTCGCTCAAAAAGTGAGTCTACACTCGGTTGCCATATTGGCGGTTTGGCTAATTAGGATATAGCGATATGAACCATTCGAACATGTACGCTGTTGGGCTTGCTCTGTGCACGTTTGCGAATATCTCGTCCGAGGAAATGTCGCGCGACTTGTGCAACGAGATTGAGAAGCTGCTAGGGTCGAGTAATACGTACATTAGGAAAAAGGTGCGCGTCATTCCATCCATTTTGACTCGTGAATCAACATGAATGATGCAACAGGCTGCTCTATGCGCACTACGAATAGTCCGGCGCGTACCGGAACTCTTGGATCATTTTATCGAAGGCGCCAAATCTCTCCTCACCGATCGAAACCATGGAGTACTTCTATCCGGTATCACACTTGTCTCGGAGATGTGTGAAGCTAGCGAAAGTTGCCTCGACGAGTTCCGAAAAGTGAGTCCAATCATTTCGCTTTCCTCCTACTCTTCCCTAACACGACGATTCGGCCTCGGCAGGCAACAACCCTCCTCGTCCGACACCTCAAATCTCTCATTACCACAGGATACTCGCCCGAACACGATGTGTCAGGTATCACCGATCCGTTCCTCCAAATCAAAATCCTTCGTCTTCTCCGACAAATCGGGAAAAACGATCCTAGGGCAAGCGAGGCAATGAATGATATTTTGGCTCAGGTTGCGACCAACACAGACTCGACAAAGAATGTCGGAAATGCGATTTTGTACGAGACCGTGCTAACTGTGCTCGAGATCGAGGCCGATTCCGGGTTGAGGGTTATGGCTATCAACATCTTGGGCAAGTTTTTGAGTAATCGGGATAACAATATCCGGTGAGTCTTTGTGCATGGTATTCGTGCATTCACAATTTTGACGGGCGAGGTAAAGATATGTAGCCCTAAATACACTCAACAAGGTTGTGGCAATGGACACAAACGCAGTGCAACGGCATCGAAACATTATTCTTGACTGTCTTCGCGATGGTGATATCTCGATCCGACGACGCGCACTCGAACTCTCATACGCACTTATCAATGAGACGAACGTACGGGTTTTGACGAGGGAGCTTTTAGCTTTCTTAGAAGTCGCGGACAACGAGTTCAAGCTGGGCATGACGACGCAGATCTCGCTCGCAGCCGAACGGTTCGCGCCAAATAAGCGATGGCATATTGACACGGTTTTGAGGGTCTTGAAGCTTGTGAGTTTATATCTGTTTCCTCCTCATTTCTGAACTCAGCATCATCTGGACGGTTAGGCCGGGAACTACGTCCGAGAAGAGGTTCTTTCGTCATTTATTCGACTTGTATGTCACACTCCCGAGCTTCAAGCTTACACGGCTTCGAAACTGTATACGGCCTTGAAGGAAGATATCTCACAAGAATCATTGACGCTTGCCACCGTTTGGTTACTGGGAGAATTTGGAGAGGCACTGGTTCAAGGTGGATTGGTCGATGAAGAGACGCCTAAACCAGTACGACTCTATTTCAATATTTTTCCTCATATAAACATGATGGTTGGCACAGATCCAAGACTCCGACATCCTCGACCTCGAAGAATCCATTCTCCAATCACCCTACGCCAATGCCCTAATCCGTCAATTCGTCCTAACATCCCTCGCCAAACTCTCTTCTCGCCAAGCGATCTCTGAACCTCAACGGCAACGGATTGTGACGATCCTGAGCAGCTATGCGACATCGACTGAGCTAGAGATCCAACAACGTGCGGTGGAATTTGCCACGCTGTTCGCTCATCCAGATATCAGGGGTGGCGTGTTGGAAGTTATGCCCCCTCCAGAAATCAAGGCGACTGTGATTGGAACTGTTAGTGAGAAGAGGAGCGTTGGAAGTACGAGAACTGATAAAGATGTGGGTGTTATTCTACTCGCTGATCAGACAGAGTTTGACGGGACGCTCAGAGTTTGTTGGATCTGATGGGCGACGAGCCCGCTGCCGCTCCTGGTGCTAGTTCAGCTCCTGCGCAACCGACAACTGATCTACTGGCGGACCTGTTTGGGGGCGGGGGGGATGGAGGTGCGGCGAGTGCCGCCCCAGCAGCTGCTCCCGCACCGCAAAAAAATTCGATCCAAGATATTTTGGGACTATTCGATGCCGCACCTGCTGCACGGCCCGCACCTGCTCCGGCTCCGGTTCCCGCGACAAACGGATCGAATCCTCTGGGTGGGCTATTCGATGCCGCGTCTGTCCCTGCCACAGCTTCCCCTGCCCCGGCTCCGGTTCCAGTCCAGAGACCAACCGCACCCACAGCTGTGCCAAACAGGCCGACATTCGTAGCTTACGAGAAAAACGGACTGAGAATTACGCTCGTTCCTCAGGTCCTCGCCGCTCGCCCTGGCATGATCCAGATCCAAGCTAGATTCGAGGCCCTTGCTGGCCCGGTTAGCGGTGTTAGTTTCCAAGTTGCTGTTCCCCGCGTGAGTCCATCCCGTTTAGGGTAAATAGAGAAGCAGAGGCTGACGACTAGCGGATATCCACAGACTCAGCAATTACAGATGCTTCCAATGTCATCAGCAGACGTTCAGCCTGGCACGGTCGAGACACAGAATTTGAAGATCTTGGCACCACCCGGCGTACGCGTTTGTTTTATTTATTGCCCCTTCTGATGCTGACGATGACGCAGAGCCAAGTGAAATTGAGGATCCGAGTAGGGTTCACTGCTGCAAGCGGACCAGTTCAGGAACAAGTTGACTTTGCAGGGTTCCCGGCGAGCATGACAAACGGAGTTTTGTAGTCGGCTAATTGGGTTTCTGATCGATCGACATTGTGTGTAGGATCAAACAGTTGATTATATGATTTTTGCCTGGGCCGTGCAGGATGAAATCGGGTAGCAAATGAGAGGCTGAAATAATTGACGGGGACAACTTTAAATGCGATATTAAGAGCGGAAATCAAGACGGATGTGTCGACCTAACGTTAGCAATGGCGTCGGCTGTTTCAATCCCATTGTTGTAGGTTGTTGTATGCGCTGAACTACCAATTGCAAGAGCCCGGACTTGGTTCTAGTATTCGGCCGTGCCTTATTTCACAGATGCTACCCAGATTGATAAATGATATTAAGTGATCTTTGTATCCACGTCTGAGAAGAAGGAAAGGTTATGTGTAGCGGTGGTAGCATGGTACGGGCGGATCGAGGCTACCCCTGGGTAACGACGGTACAAGGTCCACCGCACGTGAATTCCTGGCACGACTTTCGATACCTGGTGGGAGTTTACGAACAGATGCACAAGTCATCTCGGGTGCGGTGATGAGGTCGCCGTTGCAGGTCAAGCTCATCCTTTTTAGGTCGTAGATACATTAGTGTGTTTCAAGACGCCCAAAATGAGGCTAAAACGAGGGCTAAAGCGTCTCCCAAAGTGGCTTTAAATCTTCGACTAAACTGCAAAGCCAATTTAGCGCCGAGGCCCACAACCAGCTGTAAAATGCGCCCAAACGTTGACGAGGGACGTGAATCGGATTAATAGGCGCTATGCGATACGGCAGAAACAATATGCTATCAAATAGATACCGTTTCTGCATTACAATCCTCACTTTGTGAAGCAACAAGCCTCAAATTGCAGGTCTACCCGTCTTGTTACATGGAGCCTTATTTCAGGAGATTTTACTCATCTGGGACAGAGGCGTTTCAAACCTGAGCTACAGTAGGTCTAAAACGAGGGCTAAAGCTTGCTTTAGTGCTTAGTGTAGCCATGGTCTTAGGGCCGTTTTGGCCCCAATTCAGGCGTCTTGAAACACCCTATTGGGTGGCCTTTTCCGAATAGCAAACGAAAAAGCCTAGCTAGCAATGAGGTTTTTTTGTGCCTAACGCTCAGAACAGCGAACATGCAGGCAGATAGACCCGAGAGAACGCAACAAACCATAGATACTGGATGACTTCCCGTAAGAGCTAAAGCTAAGCTGGGCTAAGCTAAAGTCTAGATGACATCATAATTTACTAATGTCTAATTACTACTCATTGTAATCGCTCCACCTTTAGAATAGCCTAGCTTTAGCTTTAGCCGTTACGAGAAGTCATCCAGTCTTGGCCAATTCAGACCTTACCAAACACCTGGTGCGCTCTCATCCGGGGCTATCAGTCATAACCACCTGGCTGCCTGCACACGAGGGAGTCCCAGGAAATGAACTTGCTGATGTGGCGGCGAAGGAAGCGGCGAGAGGATTATTGGACGGCGCGAACGATCTGCCAAGGCATTTGCGTGATGCGATAGCCAACAGCCTCACTGCAGCCAAGCAGGCCTACAAAAAAGATGTGATAATGGACTGGGTTATTGATGGCCCGGGGTATTCTTATAACAGGTGAACCATGTCCATATGAGACACTGATTTCCTTCCATGCATCTGCTATTGAGTAAGCATACAATTTCCTTCGACTGACACGACCCTACTTCGAGTCATAATTTGATCTCGGTAAAATCCATGTAATAGGTTCAATTGCATTAACACCGATTGAGCCATTCGCTTTTCAAGATCGCGCTAACCATTCTGGGTTTTGTGCCTTTGTCGTTAAACGATACACATTTGCAGGTTCAGCCTTCAGTGATTTGGCTTATCATTTGGCATACCGATGCAAAGGTCTCAGCCCCGATACACGATTTTGGGAATACCAGTAATGGGGATATTTGTGATATGCTCCTGGGTTTTGGGCCGCCCAAAATGTATATAAGAGGCCAACCTGTGGTTGTTAAAAGGCATCTTCACTCGAGTCACCTGTTTGCTCTTTACTACCATGAAGCTCTCTTTGGCTTTCACTATCCTCATTGCTGGATATGCCGGCGCGCAGACTGTCCCTCCATGCGTTCAAACCTGCTCTCAAAACGCAGCTGCATCTACTGGATGTGGAACTTAGTATGTGATTCATTTAAAAATGGCTGGCTCGACTTTAACTTACATTTGTGGTTATAGTACCTCTAAGTCCTGCGGTTGTGATAGTAGCGCCTTCCGAACAGCGGGTCACAATTGCATCCAAAGTAGTTGCAGTGCTAGTGATATGCAAACTGCTCTCAACTTTCAGAAACAGCTTTGCGGTTAGAATTGTGAGATGGTTTCAATAAATGAACGCAGCAATTAAACTAACTCGTGGGAGGTAGACATTTTCTTCTATCTCAAACTGGTCCACACGGGACGAGCAACGGCCCTGCGCCATTGAATCTGTTCTGTAACTTTGTGTATGGCTCATTGACGTAAATTTGTTCGCAAATGTACCGTTTTGAACGATCGGGTCGTACTAATGGAGGTGTTGTGATCAGCCATACATGAATAATCTTGTTTCATGCACAAATTCGCATTTTGTTCCTTTCGTTTCTCAACCACTACACAAGATAGCGACATGATCTAAAGTGCCATATATTCAGAGCCACCTCCTCACTGGTGAGATAATCGGGGCTCAAAAAACCCGGCTATATAATGCTGCAGATTTCAACATGACTGCAAGATACGCAAGTTTGAGACGAAGCAATCACTATATTTCCTTTGCAGATAATGCGCCTAGTGTGAAGGAAGAAGCGCATCTACGAGTGCTAAGAAGATTACAAGGAGTTTTGACACGAGAAGCTTCCATAACAGCGTGTCCAGATACTTTCCGGGAGCGCTTGTACTAGTATATTTGTCTTAACTTCCCTATTTAACTTCTGAGATTTGGTGTTCTCGGATCTTCCACTCTGCGTTGTCCACTCGATTCCGGGCGAGACCAGAGCTAAGCTACCAGTTCTCAGCGTCAGTTACTTCGTTTTACCGCTCCGAATCATCATATGGGTAGCCGAACATGGCTTGAAGTTGCAATCTTGCAGGGTGGATCGTTTGCCTTTTGATAGCTGTTTTTCTCATTGATTTTTTGGCTAGCTGCGTATACTACTGCTATACAGTACTAAGTGTGGAGCTGCTTTGACGACGGGGATGTGCATGGCATGGAGAACCGCCTGGTTGTGGATCCCAATTCAAGCCGATTCGATGTCGTGTTGACCTATCGCATGTCTTAAAACGTATGCCACTGTACGCCCGATTTATCTAGAAAAATATATATTTTGAGCTGAAAACCCCACATTCCCAGCCATGGGCTTGATTTCTACACCTTGTCCTTGATTTAAAAGTGAGTTTCAAAGTGATGAAATGAGTCATGCGCATCATTTTCTGTCCCATCGGGTTTCGCCAAGATGTATAAATTCCTTGCTATGTTAGTGGCCCTATATTGGGAATACGCACTCTTTAATTCTTCCAAGTGTTGGCGCATTTGTGCAACATGACTGCAATTCACTCATCCGGAATTTTCAGAAAAACCGTTTCCAAGTGCATTAGCCCGTCTTCTTCTTGTTCTCATGTGGATATCAGGCCGTGTTCCTTCGGCGTTGACTAAACGATGTGTGGGAAACAGTCGTGCTGATATATGTATGTGTAATCGGTATATTAAATATCCATTAACTGTTAGGCTTAGGTCAAGCAGACAGAACGAGTCGGAATTATGGCTGTTTTCATAAATCCGTTCCGATCAAAAAAATAAACGCCGAGGGTGCAAAACGGTAATTTGATGAGTCCTTCGCAACGACAAGGGCATTAGATATTCTAAAGACATTTTTGGAATTGCCTTGCTTGGGTGCATATTTCTATGTACATACGATTTTGATACGATGGGTTTCAATTCGGAACAAAGGAAAAGGGGGTGTACCCCTGAGTGCACGATAACGAGGGCCGCTATCAACAAGTGGGTTTGCGAGCGCATGAATGAAGGTCTCAATAGTGTGTGTGCAAAAGTTCGCGTTGATAGAATCTCTGCTTGAGGAGGACTGTATCATACCGCTCGGGGATCTGGGCGGTTCCAGTCAATCATCGGTCATATCTCGCCAGAAAGAAGAGCTATTACCACGGAACTTTGCACACACACTATTGAGACCTTCATTCATGCGCTCGCAAACCCACTTTTTTGATAGCAGCCCTCGTTATCGTGCACTCAGGGGTACATCCCCTTTTCCTTTGTTCCGAATTGAAACTCATCGTATCAAAATCGTATGTACATAGAAATATGCACCCAAGCGAGGCGATTCCAAAAATGTCTTTAGAATATGTAATGCCCTTGTCGTTGCGAAGGACTCATTGAATTACCGTTTTGCACCCTCGGCGTTTATTTTTTCGATCGGAACGGACTTATGAAAACAGCCATAAGAGAACGATGCAATGGTATCTGTGTTCGAGATTCGAAAGCTATTAGACAACTATGGATCAAGCCGCATTGGGTAGGGCACCCAAAAGAAAGCAATCCAGGGGAACGATGCGTCAAGAGCTATCTCTGTAAGATGTAGACGTTCTGAAATTCCGCATGAAACAGCTTTTGTGACTTAACATGCCACCGCCTCTTGGAGAAATCGGAGAAGCTGGAATGATAAATATGAGGTTCCGGTATGTTTCCAATCAAATACCATAAGGTCGTTTCTTACTGACTTTCCGCATCTTTATCTGGCATGGTGGAGGCAAGCGAACTTACGAATTGAGAAGTCAAAACACGACGTTACCCGGCTTACGACGGGAAACGATAAAAGATAAGCAAAAACTGATATGCAGACAACAGCCGCAGCCAAGTGTCGATACCAGGATCAGCGTACCAACACGTGGTTACGCGTTCAACAGGCTAAGGTAACATAATTTGAACCTTTCAATGAAGAGAATAATCATATACAGCGGCCCATTAAGATGCCGGCGCACTAATTCATACTCGATCAGATAAACATAGTAGAAATCAGAGAATGCAGAAACATCGCCGACTATCATAGCTAATCGACTAATATTTCTAGGTATTCTCGTTTCAGTGCTACATCATTTGAAACGATTGTTTGATTGCATGTACTCACAGTTTCCACAAAGCTGCTTTTCAAGTTTCAGAGCCGTTTGCATGTCGCTAGGGCTGCAATTCTTGATGCAAGTGCTGGCGGTTGATTTGAAAGCATTGCTAGAGCAGCCACAAGCTTTGCTTGGGCTATAATATGATGACGTTTCGTTACATTTCTAATTGTATTTATAGCCACGTACTAGTCTCCGCATTTGGTAGATGTAGCAGCGCTGAGAAGAAGATTGAACGCATACTGAGACACCCTGCGTAACCGCTGGACCAGCGAAGACGATAGCGAGAGCAAGCAAGAGCTTCATGAGTGACCGAGTTTGGGGGCAAAACAAAACGATGATACCTTTGCGTACGATTGTGTAACTCAGCCTTGGTCGCTCTGGGTCGGACATGCCGATGTATGCAGGATATATGCGCCGAGGCCAGCGTTCGCGGTGTGCTGGGGTAGTCGGTCTGCTGCAGGCGGACCGACGAGTGGCCGGGCCGCCTATACTGCGACCGCGGGGATCGCCCCCAACCAAAAACACATCCACGCGAGCGCAGGAAGGGCGGCAAAACACGGTCAAGGCGCCGAGCGCAGTGAGGCCGCCTCAAAGGAAGCGCCTGGCGCCAGGCATCCGGCACCAGCCGCAGTGCATGAGGGGCAGACCAACTGCGTCTCATACAGAACAATTATGCGTGGTTTACTAGCGTAGCGTCATGTTTATAGTATGCAAAATCCATGTCCGTTCTCGGTACTTTTATGAGTACTGGACTACGCATTCTTTCAAGCATGAGACACTGTCTGTTGTAGCGTCTTAGGTGTCAATTGGCGCCAGACGTTTAGGCCTGACTTGGGTGTTGCACCTCTTGCGGGATACTTATTCTTCTATCAAATTCAGGTCACGTGGTGATAAACCCACTCCTCCTTCGGTTGGGTATTCACAATGCTTCCTCCACAGGCTTCGTCCCATTGTGTCACTTATATAGGTTTTTTGAGGTTTGGACCCACGAAGAATGTGGTACCTGGGTCAAAATTAAAACCTATTCCTGCGTCTTGGCCACAAACGCTTGGCGTTCTAATTTGATGTCCTCAGCCTCGACAACAGCTAATGAAACCATGACATGAAATGGCTGAAACCCACTTTTGTCGGCCAATCACATCGGCGGGTAGCCAAGAGATATCGGATGGTTTACCCGAACTTGCGAGCCCTGCGTGGCCCAGTCGTGATGGTCAGAGGCCCTAATTCGACAGCATCAAACTAGCGGGATATGGGGGTAGACGTGATACAGAAATTCACGTTTTGCCGCATAGGATGAAGGTTTGACCCAGAAAAGTGTGATCGCGTGCCTTGGAGTGACATACTGTATCTGAGCTATATGCGCGATAAGGCAGCGTAACACGAATCGTATCCACCATTTCTAGCCCCTAGACAGTTCTATATGACGTCCATCAGCACAGGTTTTACCACAGTATTAATTATATTTACCTTGTACCGTATATGTTATGGAAAATAGTAGGTAACCGTGGGCTATCTGCATAAGTGCTTGTCGGTTACTCGATATTTGGTTCTATTGTATCCTATCCCTCTCATATAAATAGGGACTCTTGGTCCGCTGGCCTCGCCCGGTTCTGCGCTTGCTGAGACATACTCTCTTGTATTCGCTCGTTCTGTATCTCTTCATTACATGAAATATATTCCGTCTCCCTCCTTGCTCGTTGGTTTCGTAGTGCTAGCTCTGTGTGAGCCAGTTTACCTGTTTTATAGATGGTCCCTTTTGGGTACTTTTAGCGTGTTTAATAGGATGTATCGACCCGTTGATCTGAGCCGGGTGCGTGACCACCCATTTTTATAGGCCGTTTGCTAAGCGCCAAGTGGTCGCTTTTGACCGAAAGTCACGCGTTTTATCAAAAGTGAGCTATAAAAATAGGACGGCCACCTAATAAATAAGCTTTCTGGAATCCATAGAGTAGGCGCGTCAGTATGTATGCAACATCTTTAATAAATACGCCTCTGTGGCACCGTGACGTACTGTTTTTTGGTAGTGGAGCGAGATTAGGATCACTCGTACTAAAACAGGCCCGAACGCGATGCTCAAATTCGTGGTCGGTGCCGACACTCCACTGCCAAAACACGATGACGGAGTGCTCCACACTATCCCGTTTTTGACAGGTGACACAGGGACCAAACAATATCTATGACCTCGAAATGGGCCCACTATGTTCTCCCGAAAACCCGGACATCGGGGGTTTGCCGAGCGCCCTTTGATCTCAGATTGATCCCGCTTGCTCGCTCTATGGTTGAAGTTTTTGGTCAGTACCCTCATTCTGTATTCCTTAGGGCCCATGGCGCATACATAATGGATTTTACGCTGGCAATGTATTGGTCATAGATTGACTAAAAATACAGAAGGGTGTTGAAATCGTGCTCGAGACGAAAATGAATCCAGCTCACGAAGGCCCCTTGTAGTTTAATAAATGCGTATATTAGGCTGCGATTCCGCTCAATCTCACGCGGACCAGTGAAATATCCGGTTGGCATCTATCAAGGTAGTCATAAAAAAGTATGTTGACACCTAGAGCCTATGTGCCGTTACCTGCGGAGGAACATAGTCTAGTCTTAGTCGCGATGTTAGCGGGCTACTCGCATGCGCATTTCACAACGGAAAGTCACATGAGGTCGGCTCGATTGGACTCGCCGTCCACGACTGTTCGTGCACTCTGGGTCTCAGTTTTGGCTTTCCCGCCTGCCTTCCTAACATACAACGGTTTGACAACCATATTTATTGTTTTTGAACTTAGAAAGTCCCTTGCGCGCAATAGCATCGATATTGCTCGAGAATTGGGATACTATGTTTTGGGCCCCGGTTTGGAGTATAGCACCTAGCGGCAATCGGCACCGGGTTGCTCATCGACTGCTAGGTGTTACTAGAGATTTGCGCTGGGCATACGCGTAATAAGCTGAGAAATAATGCATATCATGTCAAGTCAGTTAATTCCGTCGTGCTTCAATGAGTGCTACCAACATTTACTTTGGACACTGCCTAACCAGTCGGGCCATTCAGAATCACAGCTATGATGTAGAAATTATCATGTTTCGAGGAACGTTCTGTTTGCGGATCCACAATCTATTATATTGCATACCCCGGTGGTTCGGCGATACGAGATATCAAACCACATCATTTCAGCAAGCTTCAGATGTAGCACCTGTGGTGCAAAGACAGAAGGCCTGTTGCACGAGATCGTGAGCGAGACCCTGAGACTTTATATGTTCAGAACACGACGGTCGGGGGAAAACACCCCCAGAACCGGATGTATACACGTAAAGCTATGCACACTTTCGAGACATGCGTGATGCTGCCGTATCGGGCGGCTCCTCCGCCTAACAAGGTCTTCCCTTGCAATCCAATAAGATCAGTTTCTAAAATGTCCGCATTGTAATGAGCATCAGGCTCCGCATATACACTTGAACTCCACCCCCCAGCCCACCTGTCGACGTTGCCGCCGGGGATGGCCACCCAGCAGCGAGTCTCCCCCACGTATTAGTGTCCCGGTTTTCCCTCAGTTCGAGGTGCTGAGTGCCCCCACTCCAACTTTTTTCGTCGATTGATAAATTATCACACCTAGCTAGTCTATGCGTCTACGCGATTGCATGTTCGCGATGGAGGTTAAGAAATGCAAACTGAGGGAAGCGGGGCCAGTTGTTTTAGATGGCCACTTCGTTAACTCGACTCTGTACAAATAAGACTTCATTAATGGCGTTTGGCTCCTACCGCGAACTACACATCGAACGGTAGGACGTTGGGCATTCTTGTGTAATGTTCTAAGAGTATGGGGACAAGAATGCTCCATCGAAGCTGACACATACTAAGCCATCGTCGAAGCATCAAGAGACCCGGTCGGCTTAATGAAGTGTGGAATCAATCATCCCCATATGCCAAGATCTCGTGTAGAAGACTGATACCAAAGGGACGAGCCGATCTCTTTGCATGGTTTCACTGGTGGCATGGATCGAAGAACGAAACGGGTGGACAGTTTCACAACACCGAAATGCAAGTAGTTAAGGTCTCTCGAGGCTGGTACCCACTCGCTTACCCAGGCTGGCATCATATGAACCTCGACAGTACGGCCTTTCGACTACCTCCTAGTAGGTCGGATTTAAACGTTCGAGCAAGATGATGTGTTTTCTCAGCCATGGGTCACCTGCCAACTCTCTAGTACAATGCATCCAACTCACAATGCTAGCGAACCGTGAATTCGACTTGTTATATCCTATTCCATAGGCCGTGTGTGCACGGAGGTTGTGATATAGGCCAATAACTGAATCTTTATTTCTTTATTTCCCATACTGACACGTGGGTATATATATGATATAACCAAGGCAGCCGGTTAAGCCAAAGATATCAGCTGTACAATACAGCTCTAGCCATCTTTGCAGGGGGAGGGGGGTATTGGTGCATGTCTGCGAATGCATACGGCACGAAACAGTCGTGGCATGTCAAAGGGTTTCCTCTCGCGTAGTGTACCCGATTGGTCCACCTTGCGAGGCTCGTGTTGGAGTCCACCTGCTATAGTGCCAAACATCACACATTTCAGCCTCTGCCGAAAAGCGCAGGAAAAAGGATGAGGGGTTGCACATACAGTTTTCTTCACATTCAGTTGGGATTGTTCCCCAGGGATGTTTGGAAAAGCTCTTTCGAACGGAAAAGACCAACGGTATATGCCCATACTCGGCAAAGGATGGATCTGTTAACCTAAATGTCGCTGGCAAAGCTGTATCTCCAACAAGCAAAGATAGTTCAAATTTTCAACAAGCCACACGTTTATCGGCATGTCCGTTGACCTTGTGAACGCGAGAAACGATGTGCATATGATGCAGGGCTAAACAATGATTAGCCCCTCTTTGTGGCGCTAGTATAATTGGGCATTTGGCTTGAAAGCAGCAAGGATCTACAACCACAGCAAAACCATACTAGCGGTGAACTCGGAGCGCGTTACGCAAGAGAAGCTTTCAATGGAATGGTACTCTAGTATCCTGTGGATTTATACGGAGATACACACCAGAGATCACTCAACATTTTCCCGGCCGGTCCCGGCATACGGTCCTGGCGAAATTGGGCGGAAGAGTGACGGGACCTGTCCATAACTATGCCAGGACCGAGTTCCGTGACTGGCCGACAGACTAATCGGGATTCCAGCCGGGTTCCGCTAGGTTCCCGGACAGCCCTGGTCCAGTCCGGGTACTATTACGCATGGTCCCACTCAGGTTGTGCAATAGAGCAAATGTATTTCTATACTAGGAACGTTGATCTACAATTTAACAATCGAAGCAACCCCTGGAGCATCCTTCCAGGGCGTTGACAAGTATAAGTGACCGCCTATTCATTCTGTAGATAAAGCGAAGTAGTTAGTTGGGGGGCGTGAAGAGGTGTTGCGACTGGCTACGTATACTTGACTGCTACCACCATGCCTCCGCTCAACAACCCTCCGCCAAAGACAAAGCATGTTGCCCCTGATGATATGCAAACACCGACGCGCCCTTCCAAGCAGTACGGCAAAACGCCGACTAGACGTTCGGGGGCGCCGAATAGCAGTGTTCTGACGAGTGGCGGTGAGAAAAGTCAGTAGGAACTCGGGCGCCAGCATTTAAACGCGAGAGCTAACTTGATTCAACTCGCCTGGTCAGATTCCACCGCGAGTAGACCATTCCGCCACTTGATGAACCCCGCTCGCCAACCCACCGAAGAAACCCCAACGCGCAAGTCCTCGAATACTCCAAAGTCGCGTCCTATCAGTGAGTCGAAGTTCATTCCTCGGTCGAGTACAGCTTATATGCGCTGATCCACACTGGATAGCTTCCCGCAACGTCTAAACATGGAGCTAACCTAAACTAAGCTATTCTAAAGGTGGCGCCATTACAAAATGGAGTAATCAGACATCAGTAAAAGGTGACGTCATCCAGACTCTAGAACCGATAAGTTTAGCCTAGCTTAGCTTTAGATCTTGCGGGAAGCTATCCACTAGCGCGCGTCTCGCCCGAGAGAACCTCTCGTAACGCCAATACGCCAATCAAGGACCAGTTGAAGCGAATGGACGGAGATGAACGTGAGCATTGATACTATTCGGTCTATTAGCACACTAACCTTTTGTCGACAGTAGAAGCACTTCTCCGCGAGATCAAGAAAGCTCAAAAACAGCAGGACGAGGATTCTGGCACCCCGTCACCAGTTAAAATCAATAAGCGTAAGTCAAGTTCCGAGTCTGTTTCTATTCGTGCTTACGTTCTTGCTATTAGAGGCCGGCTTGAATAGCTCGAACAAACGTTGTCGCCTTGACTCGGATGAAGAAAGCTCGCCCAAGTCATCGGGCAAATCCGCACATCGTACCAAAATTGCCAAGGCATGGCAAGACACGATCAGTAAGTACCGAGAGATGTTTTATCTATTCATCTACTCACTAATTAGTTCAAGGCGTTGTTCGTCAGGCTCGCCTAGGTGACGATAGCGATGTCGAGATGAATAGCGGGTCTGGCGAAGGTGAAACGGGAGAGCCGGACGAGGGAGACGAACAGGGAGAGGAAGGTGAAATGGAGGAGATGGACGAAGGAAAAGGGTGGGGAGAGGACGGGATAATGGAGGAACAGAATGGCTTGGTGGATTCGGGCGATGAGAGAGCCCGAGCACGCGCCAGTGTAAACCATAAATGTGAGTGTATGTATAGGTTGTATAGCCAAAAACTTATGTGGCCGATCCGTAGTCCAAGGGGCTCGCAGGCCCGAGTCCAAAATCAAGAAACGCATTGCACAGCTAGAGGAAGATGTCAAAGATATGCGCAAGATGCTTGGCGATGTGCATGGCTTACTTTTCAAAGACCAACGCCCCAAGACCGGCAGCATGAACCATAGTCATCCAGCAACCCCAGCTAAATCGAGGGATTCGGTCCAAACTTCTGTTGAATGGGAAGCCACAAATCATGGCAATGCTCTAGTAGACGAGGAGACGGACGAGATTTTGCACATGCCCAAGATGAAGAGAGGAAAGGGCGAGGACGAGGGAAAGGGGGGTAGGCGTGATGCTGCATTATCGGTGGGATGATAAATGCATAATACAATTGTTGACTTACGGTTCAATAGTCATATACCCGAGCAACTCTGCTTCGTCTGATGGGCGCCAAGTCTTGCTCGGATCTCAAGGAGCCACTGCTGCTGCAAGACGGTCAACCCGTGTTCTGGGAGAAGACTGGTAAAACAACGTATCTTCGTCCAGTATGGGGTGCAACAATTGGGGTCAACTTTACAGCCGAGAATAGCTGGTGCAAGATTTTTGTCACCGAATGCAAGAAAACGGCGCATATGGGGTCGAACAAGGCATACCTGAGCACAATCACCGGCCACATCAGCAAAAGTGGGTTTTGATTTCCCAGGATTTAAATCAGTCTAAATCACTCCAAATCACAAAATCACAAAAGAGCCAAGTACCCCCTTTGAAAGTGATTTAAATCACATAACCAGTGATTTGGAGTGATTTCAAGTGATTTGGTTTGAACTTGGGGTGATTTGGAGTGGTTTGTGACTCTATTAGGTGAATGCACAGTGATTTAAATATTGCTCAAGGGGATTTGGACTGATTGCAAGTCCAGATAGGCATCTTTAAATCATAGGTTTGATGATTTAGTACACTCTCAACCAAGCCTTCTATATGTAGACCATTATATTTATAGCAAATATTATATTGCATTGGGTTGTCATAAAAACAAGATATTCATTGTGGCAACGAGGAACTACACGAGGCAAGTACAAAAGGATAACCAAAATAAAACAGATACTGCTCACTGATCACAAACAGACGGCCAGGAATTATCCCCCGCTGGATGAATGGGACGGCAAGCTAGCGGCGTTGGAGGCCATGGTGCTCGCGGCATACGGTGGTTGAGAACCAGGGCGACGGCGTTGAGGCCTGTCGTGGTCGCCAAACAGCCGGATAACGGGGGGCCGTTAGTGGTGCATCGCTCGCGAGCGCCGTTGCTTGCACACCGGCTTGATGAACGACGCCGTGGCTGGGTGCGAGGGCGGCCTCATGCATTGGTTGAACCATCCGACGTCACGGACAGCAAGCCGCGTAACGGGTGGACGTCGAGTGCGGGTGTGACAGCGAGTTCAGCGTCCGGCAGTTGGGAAGTGGCGGGTTGACGTTCGAGCTGGAGCAGCGGCGGCCGTAATGGCCATGTCAGCGAGGGCCGTGCGCTTGGTCTGTTGCTCACCGGGTGGACAACCAGCTTGGGTTGGCACGCGCGGTTATGGCATGTCGGACAAGCCACGACATCGGACGACGCCGGCGTAGGTAAAGGGCGGGGCTGGCACTATCGCTACGAATTGTGGACAGCGGGCAGGCGGTTGCACAAGCACAGCACTCATATGGGCAAGGGACGTGGCTCCGCCGACACGCCACGAACGTAGGGGTTGTGCACTAATGGTGGCACAGATGGCCGAGGTTTGCGTAGACGCAAAGGCGGGTCGAGCTACAAACCAACGACAGAGGCCTGGCTCGGCTCGATAGTCAAGTGTGCCGAGGCGTTCGTGCGACGTCGAGCTCGGTGGTCGGGTGATTGTAGCCTGACACTGCAGGGAGCAGCGGCAGGCGCACTAGCTGTGTCAACACGGGCCTAGGCTTCAGTTTATCACTGGGCGGGGAGTCGAAAGCGTGGTCAGGGCAGGTCAGCGTCGGACAACGCCGGCGTAGGTCGTGAGCGAGGCTAGCGCTGTCGCTTCGGGTCGTGGATAGCAGGCGGGGCGTTGGCGTAGTCGCTCGCACGAGCGAGGCACTCAGTGGCGTGGTGCCCTCGACATGCCGCGCGCAAGGGGATGGTCTGCACACAGCGGTGGGGCAGCCGAAGTTGGTCAGCGACACCAAGGGGGACAGAGGAGGTGAAAGGCAGGTGCGTACCGTGTCGCGGTTGGTGTGGGCCTTTGCATCGACGTAGCACCTAGCAGCAGCTGAGATGCGACGTCACGATGGGCAAGTAAATTGCACAGCCACATCAGCCACCCAGCGTAGCTCGTTGGTCAAGTGGGCCGATGCGTCCGTTAGCATGGTGAGCTAGCAGTCAGGTGGGAGGTTACTCACCGCGAGCGGATGGCGTTGAGGGGAATAGTGAGTTGTCCAGTCACGTGACGCGGGCCACGCAAACAACAAACGAGTGACGCGAAGTCAGCGCTGGTGTTCGGCAAGTACATGTAGTATGAATGCTACCGAAGGCAAAAAAAAAACAATAAAATACAGTAAAACTCCAGCTTTCAAATAATACCTCACATGTGAGGTTTTACTCAGACACTGGCGAAGCATTGCCAAAATTCGCATCAGCTCCAGTGCTTGATAAGGGGATGAAAAATAAACGACATCTAAAACGTCCGGTGAGTGGCTTATCAAATGCGCAAAAACCAAGCTCTCCTATTGGCTGACTTAGGCCTGCCTAAAGTCAGTAACCGGTGCTGTGGGCACTGAACTTTGTATAAAAATAATTCCCCAGCTTCGCAGCCCCTCTCTTTGCAACACCAGCAAGCAGTTTGCTACCTTGTAGGCAGGCTAGAAAGAGATCTAGTGTGTTATTATCACGATTGGTAGTACTTTGAGTATGTGGTATTGTGATTCAGAGTGATTTAAATCACATGTAGTGCGATTTGAAGTAATTTCAGCGCTTAGTGGTGTGATTTGGAGTGATTTAGAGTGCTTTGAATCACCATATGTGGGATTTCAACCAATTTTGATACACAGAGCGTAGATTTAAACTAATTTTAGAAAGTTTGAATCGCAATGAGGCTGATTTGAAGGCTGAAAAGAGCCAAGTGGTTAATTTAAATCACTTTGGATTACTTTGTTAGCAAAACCCACTTTTGCTGATGCAGGAGTTCCTCGAATCCATGGTTAAAGGCGTATTCTCGACCATTTCTCAGTTATGGAGGTCGCACGCCAGGGGCACCGGTGAGGAAGACGAGCAATGGAAGAAGTATGCCAAGCGGCACCGAAATCGTTGCAACATGGTAAGCGTTATGATCCAAGTATGGTACAGGACTTACTATGAGTATAGTTGGCTGAAAAAAAAGACAAGGGCCGCCAGAACACCCCACTAGCCAACAAGAAGTACAATTGGGCCGTTGTGCCAGAGTGTCAATCCGCACAGCACTCGGACGCAGAAGACGACTCACGCTACATAGTCGAGGAGCCAATCTGGCGCTCAGAACTCGTAAGCAGTTGTATAGAGTTATTAGAGCTACTAACCAATGTGCATATAGGCCAACAAGTTCTCGGATATCCTCCGGGTTCAAGGTGCGGTCAAGGCTGGGACCAGCGCCTCGCCAAATACAAAACCAAATCGAGTCTATGTCCGCGTGGACTCAGCTGTCCCGGACCCTGGAAATGGACTTACCATGGGAGAGTGGGCGATTGACCAGGCCTGGAAGAAGGCCTTCCCAAACGATTATGAGGCTGCAAGCTTGTTCATAGTCAAGGAAGACCCACCAAAACTCGACAAAGTCGCTGCTCGTCTGGGCCGATCTTTGAAGCAGCGTGAATATCTCAATGTACGCCCTTGAACCAAGAATCCTCTCCCAGAGAGAGTCGATCTTTTGCCCTTGGTACAGAAACCGGACGATTCAGAAGAGGAGACTGGTGAGTAATGTTAAAATTTCAAGTACCTGCTGAGTTTAATGTTTCCATAGCTGAGGACCACCAAGAAAGGTCTGGGTTAGAAGCCGAAGCGGTCGCTAAGTCCCCTGTCCATGAAAAAAGTCATGACGTACCCAAGCCTCCTGCCCCTGCACGTCCTTGCCCAAAAATGCGGCCAGCACCAGAACAAGTCGACCAAAACATGTCAGTACCCGCCGTCACAGCAGAGCAGGGCATGGGTTTGGTTCCCATTGGTGAGTAAATCAAGACTTGGCACGGTGAGAGTTGCCCACCTTGTATAACTTATAGATCCAAATCTTGAGAAACCAGCTACGCCGGTGCAAGATAACTATGACCCCTCCCCTCATCGGCCAGACCCCTCCCCACATGTCCTGCATACAAACGGCCCAGGTATTGTACCTGAACCAAACTTGGGTGCTCCAATCGCAAACGACATGCCGCCTCCACCTCCACTCTCAACCAACAAAGAAGGGGGACTAGATATCGAGAACGAGGACAATGAGGAGAAGCTGAAGAGAAAGAGAGGGCGACCCAAGAAAGTTCCTACCCAGCCAATAGAAGAGGTCAAGAGTACTCAAGGTGGTCGTGGGGGACGCGGGGGACGCGGGGGACGCGGGGGACACGGGGGACGCGGGGGACGTGGGGGACGTGGGGGACAGGGAGGTCGAGGGGGCAAAAGGGGTCAAAATAGTCAGGAGGTAAACATGCAGGATAATCAGCAAGATGCTGAATTGGCGGCTCAGCCCTCAGATGATGAGATAGCTAGCAAGTCGAGTTATGGCCCTACGCTTAAACTGAGACTACGCAGAGCCGAGGGTAGTAAACGCAATTAACAGCCATTGTTGTTAGTTGTCTGTGTGTTTTGTTGTCCGTGTACTTTGTTATCCGTGTATGTTGTCCACGTATGCTGTCTCCTGTGTAGTAGTTCTCTAATTGGGTTTACCCTCTACATACCGTGTGTTTCTGTTGAGCAAAACGGTCTGACAAAATAAGAGATAAATTTTCATCTCATTACTGAATCTCGGTTAGTTCCTGTTGCAAATACCTGGTGTAGGGCTCACCCACCACGATATTATGTCTAGTCCAAATGCTCAGGTGCAACCTGTGTGTAGCGTTCAAAAAAAAAGAACAAAGAATGCTGAAAAAACCCACTGGTTTCATTCCAATTGTGAGCCAATAATCACCCTCTGGGAGCTCTATTGGGTATATTGCGAACGAGCCTGTTAACTCGTTGGGACTGATAGCCTCAAGTTCGTCATATTCCTCCACCGCCCAAGGTTGAATATGGGCGTGTTCGTTCCTAAAAGACTATTAGTAATCTAATGAGCTAAACGTTAAACCCTACCAATTGTCCCATGGAAATATGGGGTTGGGGTGAATCGGATGCCGTTTGAACCGTTGAACAAGAACAACAATAAATCCAGAAGGCTCGTCCTGGTTAGGGAGCTGAAGGAACGATTGGTATATGCGCCGAATGGTAACCGGGATGTTGCCGTGAATAAACCCAAACCGAGAGTTTTGGCCACGAACATGGCCTGAGACCCCAAACTGCATACCCGATCGAACAAGATGCGAGTAAGAAAGCGTCGAATTTTTGCGTGGTAATGGTATGCCATTATCGGGTGCAAGACCTTCTCCATAGACTACATACCCATCCAGTTCGGTATTGATACGCTCACAAATTAGTTCCCAGTGTCGAGGGGTTGTCCGTAGGTCTTTAACTTTGGCTGGATTTGAAGCGAGTCGACATCTGTCTGTCAAATATAAGTGTGATATATAAACCAGGATGATATAGCGCACCATGTCCTTCAAATTCCCTTCGCCTGCTAAAACATCATCCAGCATCCCACGAAATATTTCGCGCTCCGGTCCAGTACGCAACGATTCAAGTGTTGCCTGGATCGTGGCCTTGTCATCATCGGTTGGGTTAGGGATACTTTGAAGTTCTCGAAGCTGTATGTAATATTAGCCTGAAAGTGAAAGAAAAAAACTCTTTGGCTACTCACCATGCGAATACACTCGGTTTTCCTCAAGTATCCACGAAGCATTGTGGTCTCGAGCGTCCCAAGTCCATGACTGTTGTGGTGAGTATTGATAAACACCTTGTGTTTACGCTCATGGGGGAAACACCAGCTATTCTGGGCACATCCATATTTGTGTATCAATTCTTTGATGTGCGTACCAATATGCCAGTTTGGACTCAGATGACAGTTCATTTGAGCAAATGTCGAGGCGGAGCGACTCAATAAATCAATTCCAAGGCAAGCGGTAGAGATAGAAACCGAATTATTGTGTATAATCGAGTGTCCGATACAGTAACGCAGGCAGTTACGATAGAAAGGGAGGAGGTATTGGGATGACTTGCAGTCATCAAGAGTTGGCCGGGGATCCTCTGGGTCGCCAAAGTGTTGATATATGCGCAGCCAATGAACAAGGAGAAGCTTGGCGGATCATTGCTGGTGTTTGTAGACTTTTGTTCGTCTGTCGCCCCTTGGAACTAGCGCGAACGGGATGGATCTGCCGTCTCGCCATGCATCATACAGGAGAACCGGCAGCAGCGGTACCAGGTGATGCCATTGTTCTGACTTTGCGCTTGAGGCCACTTTGCTAGCCTGAATGCAAGAGTTAGAAGTTCATGCATAAGAAAAATAGATAACGTACGGATGGAGGGATCCAGCTGCAAAAAGATGGTAAGATGATACGCTCAAACCTCGGTTAAACCGGGCCAATGGCTGTTCGTCTTGAGGTTGACTGTTGTACAGTGCACCAAGCATTCCTGGACCAACAATAAGCTGGTTGAAAAGCCACTGAGTGGTTCCGGTTGCGAAAACATGCATGGCATCGACAGGGCACGGCGTATTGCCGTAGAACCCGGGAACCTGGTCTAATATTGTCCAGCGAGTTCCATTTTGCTTGTAAAGATGAGCACGCTGGTCAGGGTTTTCCAGCCAATTGTATTTTGCCTGCAAGTACTGATGCGGATCTCGGAGTTCATAGTCTAAAGTGTTTTAGTATAGCAATTAAAACAAGAAAGATTGGCTTACTTTCGAATTCAAATCCTTCTGGAATAGAGATGAAAGAATGTCGCATCCTACAATACAAACAGAATTTGCATTCACTCGCCAACGCAGTATGGCCGCAATTTTCGATTTGTGCAACGTAATCGAGGATCATGGAATGGAGGTGGCCGTGAACAAGCTCACGCTGGGCTCGTCCAAATTGCACCTGATAGACTCGCATGTGGACTCCTAAGGAGGGTGAGCAAGAGTGTGCATATATCTGTATATTCCACTCACCCCTTGCCAGTTCAATCAGATCGTTTACTAGCGGTTGAAGCATTTGATCATACGCATACGCGCTAGCCTTGTTTGGCCCGGGCATAATCATCACAGGTATTGTGTTTTCGACTCGATTTCGTAGGTAGTATGGGAGGTTGTTTATGACAATATAAACCCCATTCACAGTATACGGGCCCTTCTTGAACGCGCGAAAACTAAATAGGCAATTAGAACAATATTTTTGAATAGCTAAGATTGCTTACCCATCAATGCTAATCGAGAAACTGATCCCAAAACGACTTCCAGCACCACCAAGAAATTGGGCATTTGGCCGGGGTGGAGGCGAGTATCGATCGAAATCCCATAGCCACCCGTCATTGTCAATGCAATAATCCTGTCGCCATGGGGGCAGTTTCAAGGTAATATTCCGGCCAGGCGGAATCGGAGAGGGGTCGGGTATAAAGATTGTTCCCGGTTTTCGCTGAGACAGGAGATAACAAGGAGTGCAAAGCCCTATAGAACCTGGGCTGAATTTCAGGGTAAAGGTTGGTTTGGGCAGGCCGGGACTGTTCGATTGCAGAGAGTTCGAGACACTTGGTACTGATGGGCGATCTTGAGTGTCAGATATAGAACCGGAATCCAAAGGACTGAAAGCTGCGTTTGAGAGGTTTCGTGGGGACTGTGATACATGGCCACGACCAAGATTGTCGAGAACACCAAGTGGAGAGCTGAGAAGAAGTGCTTCTTGGCTACGAGACGATACAGAGGGGGAATTTGGTGGGGGAGAGCTACCAGATGCAGCCAGATAATCGTTGGAAGGCGTAGCGGGATCCAAAGGCGCGTTCTCGCCTAGACTCTGTTGACCGTATAACTTTCGATGTCTCTTGACGTATTCATAAGACCGTTCAATGTGACATTTGTCAAAGCATTTATTACAATCGCATAACATCGGTCCACGGAGAGCTTTATGCGCCTGCAAATCCAAACTGGGTGAGGAACGAAAGTCCCGGTTGGGGAGTTACCTGCCTTCCGAGCACGCCAAACAGCTTCTCTCAATAACATCACGCAAATATATCGATCGTTGAACTTTATATCGTATTTTTTACCGAATTACAGCAAAATAAGTAACTATATACTCGATTTAGCGATGTGGCGGGGAACAGTGGAGGTGGCGGTCGTGGTTAAGATTAGGTTTGGCTGGATCGGAACGGGTCGGATCGGATCGGGACACTCAAGCGCCGAGTACGTAATTAAATCGATAAAACATTATCCTGGACTTCAGCTGTTTCGCAAAACCCATGCGGTCCCGGCATCCAGTCCTCGTCAGGTCCTGGCCGGTCCAGTACCCGCCATAGATAAAATGGCCAGGACCGTATGCCGGGACCGGCCGGGAAAATGTTGAGTGATCTCTGGTGACAGTCACGTTGATCTACCATACATCAGTGGGAAGTCACAGAAGTACGTGGATTGTTCAAGCTTGACGGGCGCCACCTGATCCATCGACCGCAGCCTACGGATGAACCAAACCGGCACCAATCGTATGTTAGAGATCTTGATTAAGCCATGTAAGGACAAATGCTCCGGTGGCAAGCAGTAAGTTGGCTTGGTAAAGAACGGCACTGCCCGAGACAGAGCGCCCATCGGCGGCAGACGCCGAATACAAAGGTGCGTCAGCCAACAAGGTGGATAAAGATGTGCGCCAACGATTTGCGCAGTAGACTTCAAGGTGAGTCAATCTGAGGTGCCTATTCTTGATTTGGAATGTTAGTAAGATTAGACCCCTATCGACCGGCGGAACGCGTGGAGCACTGGGCGTTGCGTATCGCGCGGGGCAAGCGGGTAAGGTTCTAAATAACGGTGTACTGGAAAATAAGGTAGAACGACGGGAGTCACTGCGGTAATTAATTGGTCAAACGCTTCCACATATATTGAAACAAACTGGGCTTGCGGCTTTTCCTGAGGTCACGATCGACTGGTTTGTTTCGTCAGACGAATCAGTCATCTTTGCTTGGACCAAGATTTGACGGACCAAGAGATTGGAATGCGCCGGTACAGATTTGAAAGATGTATTCGATATGTAACACACTCGGATGGGGAGGTTGAGCTGGCGTTGGCGAAGACGAGGTGGTCCTGCACATGAGTGCTGGTTTAGGGCCGGCCTTAGTCAGCTGGGCGGTTAGTTGGGCCGGGTGCAAATGCCACCACGCTCCGCTGACCACGACCAGAAGTGCACCTCCAACACAGTCGAGGTGCAGGTAAAGTAACTCGGGGCTCTATTCATCTGTGTACCACCCGTATCCCGTTCCCATTTCGATTGCGTTTGGGCACCTGCCACCATTGTATATTCCCACTGTGGTTTATTGATCACACGATTGCACTCGAGTGTTTTTTCGGTGGATATTATTTAGCTATCTATTCCGTTCCCCTACACTACACATCCAAGCATGGCGTCGTCAGTGTTTTGGAAGTTCAAGTCTCAAAAGGACGAGTCGCGTGTGACGTTTGACGGCACCAGCATCTCTGTGTTCGACCTCAAGAAGGAGATCATTCTAGCCAACAACCTTGTTTCCTCAGCCTCAGATTTTGACCTCCAAATCCTCGATCCCACGACCGAGCAAGGTGGGTCGCAACATGCAGATCCCAAGGCGTCTAGTGCTAATGATGTTGCAGAGTACAAAGACGACAACCACCAGATCGCGCGCTCAACCTCGGTTCTCGCAAAACGTCTCCCTGCCTCACGTCCCGGTAAAGGCAAAGCGGCTTCTTATGTTGTAGGAATCCAGCCTGGAACTTCTCGTCCGGATTCGAGTGCCAGCAACCCCACCAACACATGGCAGCATGGTGCAACTATGTCCAAGCGCTTTGATGGGCGCGAGGACTCGGTACCGAAGAAACCAGATGATCCGCCGCAAGTATGTTTCCGACTGGTTGGTTGTCTGATCTGCACATATCTAACGATAATAATAGTTCACCTCCGAAACTACATCGGCCGAAGAAGCTGCGAGCATCGCAGCAATGTTCCAGGCCTCCCAGGAAGTGTGGGACGAGACGCAGGAAAAAATGGCCCAGTTTGTCTTCATTCTTATCTATCTCTCTGTACCTAGTTCTTATGCGAACCCGCTCTGTGTGCGTTCTCCTTGTATAGAGCTACACCCGTCTATTCTAATCGTGGCGGCTTTCGTGGTGGTAAGCCCTTCAACCAAGGCAATCGTGGTGCTGGCGATGCTGGCAGCAGCGGAGGGTTCCAACGCAACCAAGAGTCTCGCCCGGTCCCGCTAGGCTACATCTGTTACCGATGCGGTAAGAAAGGTACGTGGCATTCGTGGCGTTACTTTCACATTTTGAAAATCAAACTTAAAACCGAACCTGTTCAGGACATTGGATCCATGATTGCCCGACCAATGACGATCGTGAATGGGACAACCGTCCTCGTGTGAAGCGAACGACGGGCATCCCTCGAAGTTTCCTCAAGACTGTCGAACAACCAAACGATGGACCGCTTGGCCAAGGAGTGATGGTTACGCCCGATGGTGGATTCGTCGTGGCTCAACCCGATATGTGTGTGCTTTTCTATTTTTTTAAAAATGTATTTTGGTGGTTCTAATGCACTCTTTCCCTGTTTATAGTGCCGCCTGGCAAAAACAGCGAGCACGCCCGAAGGCGCTTACATCGGCGGAAATCTACGCTGCACCCGCTCCGTCCACTCACTCGAATCTCGCCTGCCCTATTTGCGACCGTCTGACGAAGAATGCTGTTCGGACCCCTTGTTGTCGAATGACGTATTGCGAAGAGTGTATACAGACCTACCTGCTCGAACATGATTTCGTCTGTAGATGCGGGAAAAAGATCGCTAGTCTCGATCGGCTTGAGGCAGACGAGAAGCGGCGCGAGCAGGTAGGAGAGGTCGTCAGGAGTATGATCGAGGAGAGCCGGAAAGAGAGCGTGAGCAGTTGGAATCCGTTTACATTTGTACACAGTACTCATGTTCACCTATAGATGAAACAAGAGCCGGCTGAAGAGCCCACCGCCATACCCTCGACCTCCTCCAACCCGATCACAGCCGCATCCGTACCAGCTGAGAAGCCAACTTCGACACCTCCCCCCAATCCATCGACGCCTAATCAAGACAGCTCTCAACAAGACCTAGCCTCCCTCCAAGCCCAACTCGCCCAACTCTCGCAAATGTTGACCAACCCCGGTCTGCCCCAGGTCGCGAGACAACAGGCCCAGAGACAAGCCGCCAAAATCAATGCAGAGATGCAAAAAATAATGACAGGCGGTGGTCAGATGGGTGGCGGTGGGCCCCAGATGGGAATGGGGATGCCAATGGGAGGTGGGCCTGGGATGGGCGGGCCGGGCATGGGTGGGCCCGGAATGGGTATGGGTCAGATGGGAATGCCGATGGGGATGCCGATGAATGGAGGTGGGATGATGGGTAACGGAATGGGAATGAACATGGGTATGGGCAACGGAATGGGCATGGGCATGGGTATGGGTATGAACAACATGGGGGGAATGGGCATGATGAACGGGATGGGCATGGGCATGAACCCGATGATGCAGAACCAGCGGATGATGGGCATGAATATGAACATGGGTGGTCCAATGATGGGACCCGGACCCAATATGAACATGGGTTTCAATCCGATGATGGGTGCTGGAGGCGGTCAAAACTGGACGAACCCCTTTGCGAATCAACAGCCTGCCGGGAACGAGAGCGCGTACCAACGACTGCCTGTCCACAATCGACGCAAAAAGCGCGATCGTCCGAGTGATTTTGTCGAGGTCGGAGGCGATCAATCCAAAATGCCGAGATATTGGGAGTGATGTCGGGATTGTGTTTTTTTTTTATCTTATGGCCTTTTTGATCTCCTTAGAACGGTGTTGCTTGATTCTCGTGATCGTTTGCTACCATTATCGCATGTACTGTACTCAAAAAATGATATGATATTTATGCTCATTATGATATCATCGTAAATCAAGGTACAAAAATCAGCCTAGTCGCCAGCAGTCGAGGCTTGAGGCTCGGATTGTGGAGCTGGAGGTTGACCGAGAATAGATTTGGATCGACGTAACAGTCCCTCTTGATAGTTCTCCAGAGACTCGATGACCTGCCCGGAAAAAATAAGTGCCATACAGCAAGACGAAAGGTGCAAACGAACGTCTTGTTGTCTTCTTATCATTCCTTCCAGTAATTCCTCAAGATTCTTCTTAAAATCGTCAATCCGTTCCTTTTCGAATCGCGCCATCTCAGCTTTGATCAAGCGTGAGCACTGATCAAACTCGTGCTTAGCGTCTGCCGCACGCTTCTCCGCCTGCGCGCGTAATCATTCCCCATCAACTCAATCGCCCCACATACGCTTACACGCAACTCACCTCCGCCATCTCGTGCATAGCCATGCCTACCCGATCCTGTGGGATCTTGCCCTGTCGACGCGCCTTTTCATGTGCCGTTCTCACGCGCTTTGCCTCGGCATTTGCATTTTGCCACGCGGCATGCAGGCGTATGCGTGAGGAGAACGTAAGCTGGACGATATCAACAAGGTTAACGTATGATACGGGATCCCGGCGGAACTAGCCAGATACTTGCCCTTATGGACCCAATCAGTCGGATATACTCCTCGACTATTCGATCAAACGTTTTCTTCAGTGTATTCACTTGGCATGAGGAAGATGTCAACTCACCAATACCCATCAACAGAATAATATCGTCCTGCGACTGTTCCTCCTCGAGTTTTCGGGCCTTTTTGTGCACGTCTGCCAAGGTGGCCAACGACTGCGACAGTTGCTTGCTGAGATCAGATTGGGAGAGTACAACGACTGTCTCCGCAAATTCTGCGGTCGCATTCGCAACCTCTAAAAATTAGAATTGCTTCGGCCACCGTACGAGTAGATGATTAAGTTTAACATCCTACCGGTGCGGTTTTTAGAGACACCCTCTACGGCTTTTGCCAGACCACGAAGCTGAGACTCGAGCGCATCAATATAGGCACGTTTAGTATCGAACCACTGTGCAAATGATAAGCGCATAGCGGACGTGGTTCTACGCTACGACATACCTCGTCTGTTTCGTAAAACTTGGGTCCAGTAATCGACGACAAAAATCCTCCTGTCTTCTCCTGCGCAATCTCTGCCTTGCGATGCTTGACCTGCGGGTCATTGGTTAACAAGATCAACAGACATGGTCTATATACTTACGTCCAACGCAAAGGAATCGCTCTCAATGAAGAACTTGAAGTCTTCGTCGGTGGAGAGTATTGGGTGGTTGGCGATCTTTTGGATACAGTTGTTAAGAGCGATCCGGCGAGCCTCAACGAAAGCTCCCTGGAAGCGGCCAAACCCTTGTTTCTCGGGGACAGGCGGGATAATCACGCCTGGCTTGTTGAAGGAAAGAGTCTCGAAAAGCCACAGAAAGTCCGAATAGCGTCGAAGGACGGAGAACTGTTGTTTGCGATAGAGAGGGGAAGTGGTCTATGAAATTCGGTTAGCATAGGCCAGGCAAAAACACGAGCTTTGATACCTTGGTCGAGACCGTATAGACAATATATGGGTTGATTGGGTCGCCGACCTTTTGAGGATCGCCAACTGTGATAGTAAAGGCGCTCCCTGTAGATACTGCTGCACCAGGCCGCGGCGTAGCCTGCCGATTATGATAAAGCTCTAATTAGTGAAACTGCTAGCTATCACCTGAAATCTGCCTTACTTGTGGTGTCCCACTTCGTCCATTATCACCCTCTCTCCCAACTCCTTCAGACTCGTTCGACTCGGATGGTTTCCTCGAATGGCCCGATGCAGATCCTTCGCCGTCACCTTGGTTAGGTGGTGCAGTTTGACCAATAAACTCCCCCTCGGTATCACCTCCCCATCCAGTCTGAGCCGGCTCGCCTCCCCAGCCATCAGCCGAATCCACCGGGCCCCATCCAGCACTTCGCGTTGTGGGTGTCAGCGCAGCATGATGCTGCTGTGGGGCTTGGCCGCCCCATCCCAAATTAGGTACTTCGCCTCCGAGGGCCAGGCCGCTGAACGATTGGCTCAGGTTCCGGGAGTTAGTCGCTGGAGTATCCAAAGGTGAGACGACTCGGGCGTATGCACCAAGACTAGGCGAATCTTGAGGTGGCTGAAGGAATGTACTTCCCTCAGGGTAGTGAGATATTTGACTTTCGGAGGCCGCGCGCGATGGGGGTGTGGGCACGCTTGGAGGTTCTTCGGGTAGGGGTAGTGTGGATGGGGTGTTGAGTTCTAGAACTGGTGCATCCGGCGTTGGTGTGGCTGCTCTCATCGGCGGCGTACAGGGTTCAAGATCGACGGCCGATTCTTTGGGTGTAGACTCATCAACGTCAGCCGTTGTCACAGGCACCGTTGGTGGCGTGGGTGTAGCAGGAGTCTCGACTTGGCCAGTCGGGGGAATGTCACTAGCAGGAAGTGTAGCGGCAGAAGGACTTTCGGCTCTGGGAAGAGGCGGATCTGCAGACTGTTCTTCGACAGGAGGTTTGATCTCTGCCGCGGAATCAGGCTTTGGCGTGACAGGCGGGGTGGTGCGAGCGATCGATATGGAACGGGCTTTTGATACGAGTGCTTCCAATGGATCAGCTTTGGTGCTTGAGAATAGAGATCCGGTGCGACCGTCGGCGGCCGGTTGGCCTGGTGCGTTTGACGCAGCGCTTCGTTGGGTTTTGTGTCGACGGATAAAACTACTTCCAAAAGTTGGGCCTTCTGGCTCGTCGAACAGCCCGGCTTTTGAAGGGGATATTGGAACTGCAGGGGGTCTGGATGCAGGAGCAACGGCAGGAGGAGGTGTAGAAGGCGACTGGTCCGCGAACCCCGATAGTGGCCCAGATGATGGAGGGGTTGGCGCTCGATAGTCCAGCGTAGAATAGTCTAGGGTCCCGGTAGAAGTCGCAGGTTCATTCTCATGAATAGGAGGTGCTGAATAGGTGCTCGCTGGAGGATCATAGGTCGCGGATGGGAGGGACGGTTGATATCCAAAGTCGTCGGTCAGTTCGGCATGACTTTCAACTGCTGGTGCAGCATAGAAATCGCTTTGTGTTTGAGTTATCTGGGGAGGTTCTGTAGCTTTTTGACCATAAGATGCCCAAGGATCGCTGTCCTGTGCCCTTCCAATGTCGGCAAACGGGTCCTCGAAAGGATTGTTCAGGTTTGGGGGAGCCGCCGATCGACTCGGCAGCAAATCATCAAAATCTCCTCCAAAGCCGCCTCCAAATCCACCCGACATTACCTATACCTGAGATACACGAGGTAAGTAACATCCGAGCATCAATCGACATGTAGAACCTACCTTTAAATCACGCGACGAGGGCTTGTAACACAATGGTACGGAGCCCACTACGAATCAGGCTTAGAGTTAGAGGTTACATTGACAGTTGATTTTTTGCATTTCACATACCCAGAGCAAGTATTCAACGCAAAAATAAACAAGCGATGTATTTTGCGCGCGTTGGTGTGGTGGGGGAACGAGGAGAGAAGCCATTAGGTAATCGTCCCTAGATTTGACAAGCGCTCACCCCTACTGTCCCCCAAGCGATCACTATATGCCCAGAACTTACCTAGTCTCCAAGTATTAACCGTTTATCCAATATGTCTCCAAACTAAGTTCTCTTTCAGGTACCTCGATCCTGTCTTGGGTGTCACCACCGGCATGCTGGCCTTCTACTTGCACGAAACCAACCCTCGTACCGCTCCACCAGCAGGACACGATCTGATAAGCCTTATTCGTTGGAAACGCAGTACGGCCCGACAGCAGGAGCTAGACGACATGAACCAATGGAATGAGGCAATGCGGCAGATGAATCTTCTCGACACGCAGTCTGAGTCTGCCTCCACGGCAGCGCCCGGAACCTCCGCCTGATTGACTTGTAAGCTCGCCTGTTGATTGCGCGCATTACACTACCTACATCACGTCATCACAGGCAAGATCTCTATCATTGTGAATACAACCGTTGCAGTTTCGTTTTGCCGCCTCGGCCCTCGCATGAATCGATATTGAATTTGTATAGTGTATGACGAACACAGTCCGATTGAATACCCCTATCGCCCGCATTCATACCACCCGCCACGTGTGCTACCTTTTTCGGTCATGCTCCAGTTCTCTCTCCGTCTAGTGTGCCTCAAGGGTCATCTAGCTGATTATCATAGGGGTACAGCGTGAAGCTAATACACAAGTGTTGTCTATTTGCTCCGAGGCTGTCGGCCACTTTTATGCGGCACAGTTATTCCATAGCGACTCCTTTCACATCGCTCAGTCTGGCTCACCGCAGTTCTCCGGACTTGCGCTAGGCTATTCCTGATACGATCAAGCTTGATCATTGGAATCGTTTTTTGCAGGAGACTTTCTATATGTTCAGTCTCATATGAAATGAAATCGGGCTATGTGTTTGAGGATTGGCAGCCTACAGCATACAATACGCGATTTCATTGAGCAGTTGGAGCGTAAAAATCCGGTAGGTTAGACTAAGGTTTTCCAGAGTTGGGATTTGGGATTTGGGAAAGTTTAATAGTAACCCCATGTAGTATCGACGGTGGCTATGGATAGAGAGCTACCGGAAGCATTTTTATCAGTCAACCGATCTTCCGTGCCTCGGCAGCATCATCCGACACATAGATCTTAAGCTTATCTCCGCTATATGCGCCACAAATGGACCGCAGCTCTTCTGAACTTCGGCAAATGTATCGAAGGAGCGCCATGTTGGAGAGAAGATTTAATTCCCCATAATACTTACATTTGGCCATCTTCTAGTTCATCACAAGATGCATCGTGGTGCATTGCGTTGATCACTAACTGATCGAGGCGGAGCGCAACCCTCGATTTGAGTCATTGGCTAGAACACTGACGAAATCTATGATTTCCTACACTAGTTCAAAGATTCGCACATCCTCGAGCAAAAACGAGGCTTGGCTTGACACGATTGGCTCAGTAAATATTTACTTACGCGGCCTCGTGGGCAACATGTGTCTACCTCGATCCATGATTGAGATTTAATACCTCAAAGAGTAGCCTTATTAGATTTTTCTTCTTTACTTAAGCAAGACATTTCCCACATTGGATATACCCGAAGATCTGCAGATTTACACTTAGATAGATCACTTAAACTTGGTGAACTACCGCAAAGCGGACCGGTAGCTCCGCACGTCAAATGACCTAGTTGCTACCCTTAGTTTTTGCGCAGAATCGGAACTGAATAGCGTGAACATTCGAAGCACCCATACCCTTTCTTGGACCGAGGGGGGCAGCCTGCTGGGGGTCTCCCGTTTTCGTGGTTGCGCACTTGCCACGTAGCCTCCTGGAAAGATCATCTTCGGAGAGTACCATCTCGAGCTACAGACCTCATAGAATCGGCATACATATCGCCTGAAAGGTCAAGATGCGACTAAACCTTGAGATAAGATGGATAATACTAACCGTGCTGCTAGGCCTGTTTCACAAAGCTACCATTCCTCTGGCAGATGAGCCACAAATATGGACATCCGCTGGTGTAGCCCCTATACCTCTTTCTTCGCTTACCGTCACACTGTTCAGTCCCTCTCCCGGGTGACTAGGGGTGTTCGTTGCGATACGCTTCTCCGGACGAGGTACCCAAGCTTTTTTACTTTCTGACACACACCGCCGGCTACGCCACAGGCCACGTACTGAATAGATCGATCATATCATCGCTATCCTGATGTGACATGATCCATTTCCTTACTCGGCAGGGGATGGCTTAGTGGCGTGTATTTCCCTCATTTCGGTCCCCCGATCCAACTGATGCGCTTTCAACTACAATGAATCGGCTCCCTGGCTCTGCTTAAATACTGAATTTGATGTCGTTGGTGCACCGCAGATGACAAAGTGGGGCGTAAGTCATGCATATACTCCTAATCCTAAATAGGGATTTTGAATTTTCTGACGGAGCTCGTGGCTTGATTCCAGATTCAACAAGCGACAACTTTACCCAGACTGGCGCTGACCCTGCCTCTGGAACACTCCGTATGATAAAGGCCTCGTTGCCACGATTCCATCAAAACACGTTGGATCGATCAATTCCTATTCAAACACGTCCGCGCCTGGGTAAGTCTATTCAGCATTCGGGAACGGTGCGTGCGGTCTCCGGTAAGGTCCACTACCTGCCTGGTATGATGGAAGTCTGAAGGGTAAGGGCTGTTGATATCCGGATTGATCGTTCCGCCTGAACGCCACTGGTGGTGAATGCTTCTGCGACTAAACCATGAATGACCCGTAGAGGTCAGTCAGCTCATGCATACTTTATTTGGCGTGGTTGGTATAAATAACCTCTCAGCCTGACCGCGACTCATTACAGACCATCCCCAGTCTCCAATCGCTCCAGTCTCCACCTACATACAAACTTATATTCATCATGTCTAAGACTGGCGAGGTCAAATGGTTCAACGAAGGTAATCGAAGAAGTTGATACTTTTGGTATCATGCTGACTTGCGGAGTAGTCAAGGGTCATGGTTTTATCACCCAAGACGACGGAGGCCCAGATGTTTTTGTGCACCACTCCAAAATCTTGGGGAAAGGACGCAGGGTGCTTTCGGAGGGCGACAAAGTTACCTATGACTGTGTGGATGCTCCCAAGGGGCCTGCGGCGACTTCGGTCACCAAGGTTTAGTCTTTGGTGAGTTTTGAAAGTGCTGTAGCGACGAGCGTCTCATAGTCTGAAATCGACGCATAGCCTAGGAGAAATTTCAACTTGAATTAAAACAAGATTGTCGACTGAAATTATCTATTCTTAGCTACCTGCAATTCCTTATATGTACATATATATTTGTGCTTGGTTGTATTTATATGATCAGGCTGGTGATGGAGCACGTGACGCGGCGGTGAGCCACCAATCCCGACCACCCTTGCCAGACATCGATTACCTGTTCTTAAGTCTATCGACAAACATATTGGGATATATATAAACTATCGCCTCTCCTATCTAGCTCCTTGCTTTCTTGATGTCTAGTTCAGTAAAATGTCTGCACCCTTGAATAACATTCGTTCCGGTTCTGGCTCAGACTCTGAGCTCACCCCACGTCCGGAATCGGACGCTGCTGACGCTCTCCCCTGGTCTACCACCCCTTCCTCTATTCATGCCACTCACCCACAAGCAGTGACCAATGATGACGCGGTCTCTGTAAGCTCCACCCGATCCAACACAAAGACCGATGCCGAGCACTTGGCCTCTTCCAAACATTTGACTCCATCGACAGAAAACCTTCGCAAAATACCAAATACATCATCATCTGCCTCCATTGTGTCTCCAGCTTCGCCAACTCCTTCGGGAAATGTTGCCCTACCCCGCCCGCCAGAGTATGGGTCACTTCCCGGCGCAATAAAATCTAATTATTCGGTATCTACGTCGGGAAGTGTACACACGTCAACTGGGGGGCAGACCAATGGGACCCAAGCTCGCGCCTCTACCGATTTTATTCCGAGCTATGCGCCCAGTGCTCACCCGAATACCCCCCGGCCTCTCATTCTCAACAAGTTCATGTTGTACGAAAATAAACAAAAGCTGTATGTTATAGCAACCGGAGCATCAGACTCGCGTTATCGGATGCTCCGAATCGATCGTACATCCCCCGACGATTTATCGGTTACACCGGACGGGGCGGTGTATACCGAACGTCAACTCCGTGATATTCTTCGTATGATAGGGGACGGAAACAAGGCAGCAGGTGGCTTGAACAAGGTACAGGATTTCCATGGTATAGTTGGTGAGAACAACACAGCTTGAAAAGTTTCAATCAAAAAGCTAAACCCATTTCAGGGTTTGTCCGGTTCACTGCTGGATGGTACATCGTCCTTATCACAAAGCGTTCGGTCCGGGCCTTGATGGGTGGTCATTATATTTATCATTGCGAGGAGACTGCCATATACAAGATATGCCCGACAATGAAGGTCGACAATCCCAACGAGGAGGCACGACTGCTTTCGCTGTTCCGTGCGGTTGACTTGAGCCGAAACTTTTACTTCAGCTATACCTACGACGTGACGTCAACACTCCAACACAACATGATCAAGTTCAGTTACAAAGACTGCCCCCAGATATCGAAGACGCCATATTTTAATGATCGATATGCCTGGAACCATTATCTTTTATCCAACGCATTCGATTTGCATGAAGACAACGGAGGCCTAGGCGACTGGAAATCGAAGAGTCCGTGGGTTATACCAATGATATATGGACATGTTGACCAAGCTAGTGAGTTCGATAATTATCAGCAGGAACGTATCCTGACTGTTATAGAACTGAGTGTCTTTGGGCGAACTATCTATGTTACATTGATCGCTCGACGATCTCGCCATTTTGCTGGGGTCCGATACTTGAAGCGAGGAGTTGATGAGGAGGTTAGCCACTCCACCTGTCTCATGTAGTGTATTCTCAGCCTAGGGATCACTAGGGAAACGTCGCGAACGAGGTGGAAACGGAACAAATTGTCTCTGAAGCTACCACAACAGGATTTTACGGACCTCCAAGCCGGTCAGGCCGGGAGGGTACCGATCATCCTCGCTCTCGTGTACCTAATCCTCGATATACCAGTTACGTACAGGTACGATTCTACATGTTCATGGGATTTATTGGACACTTAGTTTGAGCGCCTAGCACCGAGGGAGTATACCCATATTTTGGACTCAGGATACCACTAATCTCAACCCCAAACCACCAATTGAAAGTGGGTAGACATATTCAGAGTCAAAGCCTTTCTAATGAGGGCTACAGTCACCGTCGTTGATCCATACTATGCTCCTGCCGCTCGGCATTTTGATCGACTCTTTGCCCGTTATGGAACACCAATCATGGTTTTGAACCTTATCAAGGTATTTGCCAAGTCTTTCGCATAGGTGCGGAAACACTTATATCTCCTTGAGTACAGTCTCAGGAACCGCAACCTCGAGAGTCAAAGCTTCGTGCCGAGTTTGGCGAATGTATCAATTATCTCAACCAGTTCCTGCCTCCGGATAAGAAGATCGAGTATGAGGCATGGGATATGTCGTTGGCATATAAGGGGTTCGTATTGTGTCCTTGAGCACGTGGCAGAAATTAATGCACTAGTCTTGTTGGCAGCAAGAAGCAGGACGTTATCAGTTACCTGGAGGACTACGCTGAACAGTCGATCAGCCGCACAGGCTTTTTTCACTCTGGCCCTGAGCCGCTTTCACATAAGCTTCGCTCCGAAACAGAGTACGCACGCTCTACGCTAAACCCTCGATTTAGACATTGACGCTGTAATTATAGTGGTATACCTTATCGGGATAAGATGTTGGTGCAAAACGGTGTTTGCAGAACCAACTGTGTCGATTGTTTGGATCGTACGAATGCCGCCCAGTTTGTATTCGGGAAACGAGCTCTAGGGCATCAGCTTTATGTGCTCGGGGTCGTCGAGACGCCCCAGCTAGAGTTTGACTCTGATGCTGTGAACATGCTTACTGAGATGTATCATGATCATGGCGATAGTGAGTATCCTTGACATTTTATGACTCAGGGCGCGGTCTGATGCGGTAAATCTGTCCTAGCAATCGCTCTTCAATACGCAGGCGGAGCTCTCGTCAATCGGGTCGAATCATACAGACGAATGCCTCACTGGAATAGTCATTCCCGAGACGTGATAGAGAATATGCGCAGGTTCTATGCGAACTCAGTGCTCGGTATGTTGTATGCTTTCGCACCCATTTACATTTATATACCTAGCTACTAGACGCCGAAAAACAAGCTGCCATCGACGTGTTTCTTGGGGTTCATAATGATACCAAGTTGGGGCCACCACCCGAGCGCCGGACATATCAGCAGTGGTATCACCCTGAGAATCTCCGGACGATATTTGCACCCGACGATTGTGAATCCGCGCTGTGCAAATTCGCGGAAACAGGAGCTGAATTTTGGGATGAATACTACCGACCAAAGCTGTTCACGAGCCTGCAGAAGCATTTCGCATACTCCATGTACAGCAGTTCAAAGTTGGCCGGGTAAGCATGGAAGTTACTTTGAGGGAAGCTCCGGATTCACACCTACACCCACAGCGACAAGAAGACTGAAGCAGAGGGAAGCCCCTTCATTCCTCGTATTGTTGCACCCGCAATGCAGCCTCCGAAGTATGTATAGTTTTTATCTTGGATCCGAATACGGACCTAAACGATTTCCGTAGACTTATGCAAGGTGTAAGGCGATGGATGGGTTCGTCTCAAGGAAGCTCTAAGCGCAAATCGACTACCTTGACCCTTCCTCCCCAAACGATTTCTACCGAAAGCTCGCAGAAGCCAGTAGATGCCTCTTCAATGGAAGCTATTGTGGCCCGGTCCTTATCGCCCACTGTTCCCGACGAAGAGGAAAATGAGTATCAACGGTAGGTAGTATATTGCATCCCCCATTATCGATGTCTTATACGACATTGTTCCAGATACATAACTCAGCATAGTGACTTGATGGACACCATTGGCTCTTTCGAACAAATTGACCAGGACGATTACGATATATATTACGGGGGAGTAAAGCTGCTCCAGGGTGACCTTACAGGACTCGAAGTACCAGAGAAATGCATCAAACTTTATAACTCTTACTCAGCTACTCCGTCAGAAGCTCCAGCAAAACCCAGGGAGAGCTTTGATCGAGCAGAGCAGTACCTGAAGAGCGGCCTTACACCGTACAGCTGAAGGTTCTTACAACAGTAGAATCCCGGATTCCTGTTGAAGCATATGAAATAAGATAATACAATTTTGGATCAAACAAATGACTGATGATAAGGAAAACGGAAATAATTGAAACAACGGAAATTGTAGGGATCGTGGATGTTGTGACCTAGCCAGCATAGAAGAAGGAACATGAAGCAGGGATTTGGAATAGGAGGGAGCGTGAGTTGACTATATGCGCAAACGAAGTCGACGGACAATGAAAAAGATTGAGATATGATGCTTTATGACGGAAGGCTTTCAAATACGGTACGATCGTTTCTTGCGAAGTTCGAGGAATGATTCACGATTCGACCGACCTGGCATTGGTGGTACAGGAGGGATGGGGATATTACCAGAGCCCTGACCACGTCGGTGGGAGCCAACATTGAGCGGCATCGTAGGCGGGAGGCTAAATAAATCACTGATTGGTGACTTGTGTTGTGTACTCGGAACGGACTTACGGAAAGTGCTTGTAGAGTTGGGGGGTAGTAGCACCATATTCATCAATGAAATCGTAATCAGAGTCATCCGAGCTATGAAAACATCTGTTGGCAAGCTATTCATGACCGACACTGAATAAAATGCACATACCGTACTGCGTTCAGCTGCCCAGGTATCCAAGTTCCAGGCTTCAGCGGAGCAGGAATGTAGCTTGGATTTTCTCTAACATAGCGGCCAAATCCCCGATCCGTTTCAAGGTGACGCAACGCAGTTTCGCGGGCTCGGCGGCGCGCGGCGGATCCTTCTTCGCTCTTGCGGCGGGGCCTGTCTGGGGGAGTAGTTTGAAGCAAGTCGTATCGAGGGGGAACTGGAGGAGGAATTCGAGCGTGCCCACTAACGGTCACTGCCCGGCGAACTTCAGGCCGATCTTCGTAAGTAGGGGTACGGGGGGTAGTCTTCTCACTAGAACGACTCCACCAATGCTTATCGCTGGGTGCCTTTGGAGGGAGAGGTCGCTTGTGAGGAGGTAAATCAGCATCAGCAGTTTGACGACGGAAGAGCTTGTCCAGTAGAGTACGATCTTGCTCCGTTGGAAGTTTGCCCAAGTGTTTCATAGTAGCACGAGTGACGCGCTTATGTTCTGCTTTAAGCTCACGCTCATCGCGAGCGGTCCATACATGGTTATCTGATGTTGCGTACATGTGATTCGAGACGAGAAGATACGAGGAATTGTGGCAATAGAGAGCAAGTTGCGCAAGATGTCGGCTCAAGGGTTACTTTTTTCGAGGCTTATATACCTAGCGAGCGTCACAGAAGCCGCATTTACGGCCCAATTCCAGCGCCCAACTTGAAAGACAAATCCCTCGAAGTGTAAGTTCGCGGCCCAAGCGTTTATGGCTTACTTGGACCAACAACATTGTCCGACTTCGACTTGGAAACAACTTCAGCTAGCCGTAGACCAACTAAAGTGGCCGGCCTCTAAGGCACAGCGCGTATAGAAATAAACAACGAAGAAGCCCCAACAACGCATAAATGGCCATTCTCTGACACTTAATGACTTATATATGCCTGCTTTCACACTAATGTGCTTGAAACTAATTATAGTAATCCAATAGAATCTCAATATAGGAAATTTACAGGGAACACAGCGACCACGAGGTTGCACAATTTCTAGAGGAACCCGGGGTGATGCAACTGAAAGACATAATCACATGCCTAGGCAGACGCATATGGATCCTTGTAATGTTGATTGGGTGAGCGCGTGCCCATTGGGACTTGCTCATATGGTGCCTGGCCCTGCTGCTCCCCACGCTTCGCGGCGTCCTTTTTCTCCTTGGCCAAATCTTCAGCGAATAGCATCCGTACGTTGAAGGCGAACAAAGTGGCCGTCACAAGCCACTCCATTAGTGTCAGGAGAATGTAGAATTTGGCCTTGGTAGCGATGGACAGTGGTGGGCTTGTCGTATGGATCATGGCGAGACGGTAAGCACCAGCAACCACAAGGCAACCAGCCATGAAGACAAGTAGTATTGTGGGTTGAATAGGCAGATTTTTGTGAACCTGGGCGACGAGTACGACTACGATTACGCCAATTACGATGGCCAAGCATAGCCCAGCGTTAACGTTGCGCAGGGTGCGAAGAGTGTCAAGTTTGGATGGGTCGGAAAGCGCCGAGCTATATTGGGTACCAGCAACGATACCAATGATAAGGGCCACCTAGAAACATCAAATTGATTGAATTTTAGCTGAAATTTTCAACCTGGGGGATAGTGTCCCACTCACCAGGAGGGCAATTCGCAGCAAACGGGTAACCCGTTGGGTTATCTGACCTTGCTTGGAGCTGGTGTGTGTCCGGGTGGTGTGGGATTCGAGCAGCGATAGTATAGCCTCGCAGATGATCGGGAACCCGGCGAGAAGAAATACTTGCTCTACAATGAATAGCGCTTCAGCGTAGCTGTGAGGTTCAATAAGGGTAAGTTGTTATCCTTGACAGGATTAAACTTATTCTTACTTTCCGTTCGCTTGGAGAGCTCGCAATATATAAGTTGCGATTCGAACCACGATAAAAATAGCCGGTCGGATAAGTGTTGTTGACCTTGATTCCTTGCGCACGATGCGGAACACAGCGAGTGGAATGAGGATGGCATATGCAACAATGAAGATGATAGATCTTTCCGTCGCACGGATTATCAGAAACGAACAATCATTTTCTCTAATCAACACTTACGGTGCAAGATCCTGAGACTTGATTGGAATACCACCGGTTATCGACAGACCAGAAGGGAGTTGGAGAGAGGAACTCATGTCGAGTGCGAGTGTGGCAGGAGAATGGGTCTCCTTGATCATCAGGAGAGCTCCATTTATATTTTTGCGACCCCCGATCCGATTTATGAGCGTCTGATTGTAGTACGGCAGGTACCATGTATCATCTCACAGCCCCCGACCAGAATTCGGCGTGAATTTGATAGACAGGTTAATCTTAGCACAGAGGTAGCCCTCCAAGCGCCGGATCCGTGGAATCACGGTGTTTGGCCCCGAGTTGAACGGCCGAGGCGGTGCTCGGAGCTAGATTCATCACAGCGCCGTAAAACAGCGAGAAGACGATGTCAATCGAAAGAGGACCGGCAGCAGACGCGCAGCACAAGCCAAACGTATCCCGGGCTGTGGTCCGCACTCGCGGCAACGAGAATAGAGCGAAGAGAACAGATCCCTAAGCGAGTCTCAAATCGATCTGCGCAGCACCTGTTATGATTAAGCTTAGACGGAGCGCAGTGTGACAGTAGGTCGATACCAGCAGCGCAAGGGCGTTCAAATGATCAACATGTGCATATAACCTAATTTATTGATTCCGGTATTGCTAGCTCCTTCAAAGACAATGCGAACAGGTAACAAGAGGCAATATAAAGATCTATGAACGAGACGTGGTCCTGCCTCATAGGTCCCCTATAAACGACAGAATGGGGTATTATTATCTAGTTGAAATGCGTTCGCTGCGACTATTTTGATTGAAGCTAGACAAGATCGAATGCGAATACCATGCGCTATATGGGATCAACTACTAATAACCGCCAATTGAGAGAATGGGAATTATATTATTTGCTTGTTCGATATCACTTACGTAGGCGGCTTATTTATGTTTTATGATGCCAAAATCTTACTCATGATTGGTGCCTAGAGTGTTATAGATATTTGAATGGTCGTCCTGGTAGGCTCTTGCTATGTTATGGCAAGGACTCGAGACACTATCAGTCGTTCTTTCACCTCTAGTGAGTCTACAAACAGGGCTCTAAGTTGGTCTTATTTGCCGGGTCTGGTTGAATGATATATCATCTTGGAAGTCTCCCTGCATTGGTATTTACCGAAAGACTATGCTCAACTGGACACAAAAGATATAATAGATAGCTATTATGGATACTTTGCGGTTTTCTCCATAGTTACAGACGAGTGAAACTAGCTCCTATGAACTCTACTATAAGTCCTACTAGTTCTCAAGTGATAATCCGTTTAGGTATCTTACAATTGTCGCACAGCTGTTGGCTAAGCCTGTAGGCGGTCATCTGGTCGTTAACGCTACACTTGCTCGTGATGCATTTTGTGGTGGCATTCCTGAAATTATTGTTGTAGCACACACACGCCTTGCTTTGACTACATATCACGACAGAATCTTTGTAAGTGTAAGCCCAGGAATAAGTTTAGCGACGTACAAATCTCCACACTTGCTAGTTTCTGCGGCCCGCTTAGAGCAAGATTTGACACAAGGAGGAACATCAGCTGCCGTAACGTAGCCAGCCACGAGGACAACGAGAGCAAGTGAGAATTTCATGACTGTAGAGCCAGGATGGAATGGGATGTCGATGGCTTTCGTTGTGTGCAAAGATATTCGCTTTATAGCATCTACGACCATCTTCTGCATGGCTATGCCTAAGAAGCGGCTCCGCTGTATCTGGTTTAGCTTAGGTAGATGTCCTTCGAACGTTGACGCCGAGACGAGTATCCGTATCATGTAAGCTTCTCAAGTGATAAACATATGATACAATAGGCTGAAACCGATCATTCGAAGGACGAGAAGTTCCTAGTATATGCGCTACGTCTAAGGTGTAGATGGAAAAAGCAATGGCAAGATTTGAAGTTGGTAGACTGCTATGGTACTTTATTCCTGAGCCCCTTTGATGCTAGAGCTTATACCTCGTAGAGGTGAATGTCTACAGGTCTTTCACATGATGAAGAGTCGAACCCTCATTATGAGGGCGCGAAAAACTTAATAGGGCTGTTATTCGTATGCATAGATGCGCTAGCCACATACGTGATGTCCAGTGTATTTCACAGTTCTCAAGCCAGTAGCTACTGGGTTAGATTTCAGCCTTAGCCGCGGTGGCGTTACTATGGTTGCAACTCAAATGAACGATGTGCGGACATTCTGCCGAGCGTATATATGGTTCGACTTCCGGTTCTCAAAAGGCTTCAATGCTCGACAACGTTAGTCGAGGGCCACTTCCATCTAACCGCTCACCGTAGAATATGTCAAATGCACTGTTCCGGACAATTTACAGCCGGATGCCACCTACAGCCCTAATATATCGCCATTTCGCATTCAGGCGCAGCCGTCTAAGATCCGCCATAATCATATATGGGATACAGCATGAAGCACCACGCCGCATCAGTATAGGGATCCACAAGTGTGCACACCTCCGGGTACTAAGCGGAGCCGCACGATCTTGCGTTCATTGCGGTCATGCTAGCGGGTCATCGTTCATCTCCCACCAATGAGTATATATGCCAAGCCTAAGTATCCTTCCTCCGTCAAAATCCCGCGCGTAAATCGCTGATTTATGACGATTTTGATGTCATACACAGGAGGTCAGAACCATCGACCTCACCAAGACATCGGTAGTATAAGATGCCAGGAATTATCACCGTAAAAATGAGTACTTTGCTTCTGCTTCTGCACTCGACAAAAGCATAATCACGAAACAAACTGCAAATATGTCTTCTGCGAACCGCTCTAGTAAGGTCATGTTGTCATTGACTGAACCAGCAGACTTACGTTTAACTATTCGTATTCAGGCTCACCTGGCATATCTCATGATACCGACATGAAATATTCTTCTCACGACCGCACCGACATTGATCCTCATCCGAGCGATATGTACGCAATGGACAGCGGAGGGCCCTCAATCAGTGACAAGATCTGGGGTAGATAATTCAATTTGGTTGTAATCCTCGACTTATCCATTTAGTAGGTGTAGCTGAGATTGCAATAGGTAAGCTTCAAGGTAATGCGGAACTTGTTGAAATTGGAAAAGAACGCAAGGTTTGTGAACCTGCCAATTGTCGGGAGCCTTGGTCTAATAGGTTTTCTTCTCAGGGAAAGTCCAAGTATGCCCTGTCTTAGCAAAGCTAGAGCATGGAGAACTACTAAATTTGTAATACCGGGGCGACCCCGACTACCTTTGAATATAATTCGCTTAGATCCCCAGCTAGGCGACCATAGCCATAAATGATTTTTAGAAGTAAATATACTTCACCCAAGTGCTTGAGACTTAAGTACCCAGGGACCTTGTTTCCAGAACTTTGATGCAGATGAACGAAGAGATTTTGTGCATGACCCTATCATTTTGGGGCATTCACTTGCTGCTTATGATGGCGTTGATGTCACCATTCATCACATGATGTCAAGCTGACTTGGCACATCGGCCGTAGGTATAAAACCCTATGCATTGGTGCTAGACTACATACCTAACTTCAAACCGAGTTTCATACTAAACGCAATCGTGCGATTCCTCATGTTTTCGAATCAAACAGACGGTATGCCCAAATATATCTATATCACTGGTTCAATGTTAAGCGATAGTGGTTACAGCGAACATCACCAACAACGAAGTCGGCGACAAGCCTGGTGAGCGGAATGCTTTTTGTAGGCTCTGTTCTGTATTCATCGCCTATCTTTTCCGCAGGCACTGGCGTCGCCGGCGGAGGTGAGTTCAAGTTAGTGAATATTTACATCATTACTTATTGCCACTATTGCTAGTGCATCTTAGTGGGACATATCTCTCCCCGGACAAGAGTAAATATGGTCATGACCGAGCTGCTTACATAAGCAATGGCCAAGAATCGAATGACACTAGTACTTCTAGTACTGCGACGATTGGCGATAAGCTTATGGGTATATATTTTTTCCGCCGATCTTAAGCGTCCTAATATCCTTGTTAGGTGCTGGAGAGATATTCTCGGGTAAAGCCATGGGTGACCCAGAAATGACAGACATAGGGAAGGAGCGCATGGTCAGTACCAATACTGCGATATAACACTATGGTTCTAATTTTCTGGGTTTCATTTCAGTCTAAAGGTTCTACCCATGCTCGTTACTAGGTCACATCATCTAACAGCTATGAGAGACTATAATACATCAATATGGATTATGTGAACTGACCAATGAATCAAGTTATTCACCGATATAGTGAGATCTCACTGTGAAAAGGTATCCAGGTAAGTTTACATAGGTCACCCATGTATGCTAGCGATATTACCTGTAAAGCACGTAAATCCGTACATGTAAATTCAACGCATACAAGTAACTTTTGTCTGTCAATTTTTTCAACGAGATTGCCTTACAGGTAAATCACGTATACATGTATTTTGGCCTGCAATTTTACCTGGGTACATGCTCGGCCAGTGTACTCGGCCGCTCAGGCCTACATGTAAATGGCGCATACATGTATCTTGACTAATCATTTATGTGGGTGCCGCACTTTGGCCAGTCTCCTTAGTCGCATTGGTTTACAGGTAAGATCACATACACGTAATTTTAGTATCATATTTACATGGCTAACCGTCTTCCTCAAACTCCTGCTCCTCTTGGTGAAACGCTGTTTGGCACAGGTCTTCGTTTCAGTCTACTATTGCCCATTCTCCATTTGACTTGTCTGCTTGCATCTTCACTCGTCCTACGGCGCAGTGCATGACAATGATATTAAGCACAAACAATCGGCCCATCTTGGTATACGAGACGAGCCGTGTCGACGCATAGCCGATCGCTCCCTTGGCCTGTGCTGTATAGGATAGGACGCGGGGTTGGGATGATTTGATGTCGAAACGGGGATCGGGAGGAAGGGTGGTAGCGAGTGAGGATAAAGTCGAGGCGGCTGTATCCGGTCTGCTCAAGCATTTTGACTGGCCCGCTGTTCCGGGTATTTCTGTCGTATTCACATCAATGTTATAGCGCATAATTAGTAATTTAAACAGTTAAGATAAATCGACTCACTCGTACAAACGAATTGTCTTGCTTCCCGCAAGCCGAAATCAGGTTTTGCGCGCACGTAGCCCGTATGCAGTCCCCGCAACCATTATTTCGGAGACCGCCCCATTGCTCGTACCGCTCCAGAAGAAACCGCATCCATTCGTGATGCGATCGAGCGTGGCGAATGGTGGTTCGCAGAAACGCGGCCACGCGGCGGCGAACTCTGGGCTGCATCACAAATCAAGCGAGACAGGGGAATCGAAGTATGGTATCCAGTTCTGAGGCCTATAAGCTATAAGAAGATATATATATATAAATTAATGTTGACAATCTTAATCGGAGTCTATTGGATGAATGGTTCACTTTCATTTAAACCTCGGGATCGACAAATAACCTACCTCCAGGCTTGAATGTGCTCTCAAATCGTACCTCAAACGCGTTGAGTTCTCCTGGAATAGATTTGAGTACGGCACGTGTGGTAGTGGCGGGCGGGACTTGAAGCGATGGCACGTCAGGTCACGTGATCGCACGGATCCCCGTGCGCGTAAGTCCGGGCCTCCCATCTGCCACCACCTGCTCCTGACTACCACCTCACCTGCCGCTCGTACCGACGCAACTGTTAGAACACTAAAGTAACCGTGAGTTAGTATAGTTCCGACATGTTAAATCGCTAACTCATATCCCTTTCATTCCGCCTTGTTTGCATTCTGATCGCCGAAGTCACGTGTGATGAATGTGAGTCCAGCTGAGATCGATAATTTTGATGAAACTGACCAATTACCACAGAAATCTCGTTCGAACAACGACGACATGCCTAGGATAGCTCTAGAAGAATACGAACTATACAAGAAATTGCTGGAGGCTCGGGAAACTCAGGGTAAGTCTAAATGATGTATACAATGTTCGTTTTGTGAGCTGACATATTTGCTCTAAAGCTCCTCCAAATTATAATATTGGTGATTATTCTGGATACTCCATTGAATGTTTATAAACTATTAATTTTCTGTGGCAAGCAGGACACCGGGCGAGCAATCCAACGCCGAGTAGAGCGATTCGACGGCAAACAAAACCGTACGTGCCTGGTAACTTGCGGGCTATCTACTATGATTTAGAACGGTCTCCGTATTGTCGACACATCAAAAATCAAGATTGCTCGACCGGCAAAGCAAGTTGCACCGAGCGATCGCCAGCTACGGACGCGCGGCTAGGTTATTCTCCCCAATACCCACTCCCCTCGCGCTCCCCTTTTGCTCGTCATTTTTCAGTTATTAATTTTCATTTTCTCGCCTCGCTCTAGACGATGTGTTACGTATACGAAGGACCGGCCGGACGTAGATATGTGTGATAGCCCCTATGTAACTTATATAGTAATCCATGTAATGTATGGATCCATGTAAATGAACCGAATGGATCGATTATAAATGACCCCGTATACTACCCGAGAAAAAATACATGTAGTGCACCTAAAAACACTATAAGACTTACTTGGGTTACCTATGTCGGTGCACGGGGGTAACCCAAGTATCAAAGTGACATTTTGGATACCTGGGTACCCCAGGTAAGTTCCTATATGCTGTTACCTGGGTAATCCCGGTAAATCTTACTGGTTCGACCCATGTGTGACTTACGTGGGTTTCTTTTCATAGTGTCTCTACGGGCCCCCAAAACATAGACCTCAAGCACTTGAAGTAAATCCAACCTTAGATGAATATCGAGCGCGTGACCTCGCTATTTGGCAAAAGCGGCAACCGATCGAGCGTAGATGAGCGACTGCTTCGCGCATACATTCAGGCTAGTTGATGTCATTTTGATCAGGTGGTTCATGCTCCGTCCATCGATATAACATGGACCACTTACCCAGCCGAACACACCCTCTCCCTTCACCAATCATAGCTACGGAGCCGCTAGTATACGAAATGTCCGACGGTATGTAATAGTTTCTTTCCTAAGTTAAGCTGCCTCGCCTGCTAAGGAGGCTTTCAGTGCACGCCGGAAGCGTTGATGTGCAAGGAAGTGCGCATGGAAATCAGTATGAAATCGGTACGATAGCCATTGCCACATTCTTATTAGATGCACTCCAGTAAGCTGGCGTAGATGCTGGACTTGCGAGTGATGAAAATTCATGCAGGCTCTTAACATCTGTGATCAGGAAACCCACAAGGACTAGGAAGCTCCCAATCCGATACTAGCTCTAGCCCTATCAGCGCATTTTTCGATCCGACTGACGTCCGCGCTTGGTACGGCGGGCGGTCTTCTACGAACGTGGGGCTAGCCGGTGAATCGTTGTTGTCTTTACGTAATGCGTAGTGCTTATGAGTATGTTATAATAGATTCCACTGAAAACAAGTCCGCCGAAACCATGAGAAACGCTGGACGCGTCGGCAAAGGCCAAAAACGCAAGGCAAGCAAGAGAATCATTGAACTGGATGCACCATTTTTCTAAGGATATTGAATGATAGGAGGGGGGATACCACTCAAATTGACATGATGCAAACCAACCGATAACTATGCTGAGGAATCATAGGAGCGATATGGGGGCTAGGTTGATTGAATGTATCTGCTACGAACCAATTATTGGGATGAACCAGAAGCACCGATGTGGCCGCTCGTAAGGGTGCCCACATCCAAATCGATTATATTTTATAAGTTTCAGCGCTAAACACATCGCCGCTAAAAGGGGGTGACTTTGTACTGTCCGTAATAGATTCATTGACGCCGTGCTCCTGGTAGACATGGAGTTGAATTGCAGCATCTGGCGATGATGATACGCTGTGCGTGTCTAAAACACAACGAGAGACTACGATACAATATGAATGGACGACATCGAATGGAAACATACCAGCACGACAAAGAGAAATCGAGCTGAGGGAATACAAGAGATGCGGGTCCATATATACATGGACAGTCCGTGAGAGAATGCACGGGAACATAACGTGACCGAATGAATAAGAAACCAAGACAAATAAAGCCACCCCGCTCATCCTCCTGGATGTAGCGATGCTCCACAACCACCTCCGCCGAGTGGAGGTTAGCTCCGGTGGCTCGGCTGCCCAACAGACGAAAGATCGATGGTGGTTTCAGTATTGGGATTCTACGCACTAGAATTTAGAGAGCGTGAGCCGCAACACGACTAGTACTTGGCCAACGAAAGTGACGCTCATCATGTGTCACAGTTGACTTGCGTTCTGGCACCTCGCTCTGTCCCCCACTGCTCGCCGTTGGTACTTTTGTTTTTCGTATAATCTTTTGCACCTGTCTGCCAAACCCCTCTGAATGAATATACGCGAGGATGGTCACCTGGCAAACGATCCCTTCAGCCTCTGGTGTCTCGATATCTCCATCGCTCAACGGCCCCCTGGCCCACCGCTCTACTCCCCCCCCCCCTTGTTCTACCAGTTAGGATATAGTACGATTCATCAAAACGTCATGCTATTCTAAACTACTTCACACGAGTGGGAAAGCCTCGGAGCAGTTTTCATAGCGATACGTCTTCCTTCATGATGTCACTACTAGTCATACGAGTGTTGCTGGCTGAATGGCCGTAGAGATGTATATAAAGCAATATAGCAACTCGCTAAGTGAGACAGCGTACATTGAGCCAACGAACTGCAATGTCCCAAGGTCCGTTCTATAGTTACACATATAGTCTGGGACTAGATTATTCCGCCACCGCAGGACACACTAGCAGTGAAAATATGCCAAAGTTTTTTAACCCAACCGAGCCAGATCCAACTGCTAGTAGCGCTCGTAAGGCCCAAGTTTTGTGACTGCGACCAGATTGAAGCTAATATACTTGCGTTGAACGCTCGCGTGGATCATAATTGTGGATCAGAAAGCGCATCTAACTCCCAAAGTGCGCATTTCGGTCCCACTTATCTTGATCAGTTTGATGGCAGAGGTCCAACTGTTGGAGACAAGCTGAAGAGCGAGCCCGATGCGTCCTCTCATTGTATCAACACTGACTTTTCCTATACAGGAGCGATGAAAATAGTATCCGGAGAGCCCAAGGGGGGCTCGGACGAACCTATGAGTCAAGGAGATGGGCATACGGTTCGTCCTCTGAACTTTATCATCGTGGACGCGGCTCATGAATTCCGGATTTCTGTAGGTGATGCACAGTACTTAGAGGATCGAATTCTATTTTGGCGAATGTAGAGTCACGAAACAATTGTGTAAAGTATCTGTGTTGCATTTCTAAATGCTGGCGCGAGTGCGAGCCGTCTACTGCAGACATGGGTTGGCATCTCGTGATATGACCGAGGGTTTCAATTAAAATACACTCCTGAATAGAAAGAAACAATTGGAAAAGACAATACGATGATACAGCTAACGTTCTAAACTTGGCTAGGGGCAGATCATAGGGAATCGTGCTGTAATCCTTGAGTGGGATGAAAACAGGTTATTTCGTCTCAGGAGCTTTCGTAACACATCAATTGCGACATCATTGGGTCACACCAAATTCACCGCAAGGGGGCACTTATTGATAACACCGTCACTATGACTTGTGATGCGAGGGTATGCGCTCGCTTTTGTTGATGTCACTCACATTCGAATGACGCACTGCCGTCGTCAACGATGTTTAGGATATAAAGCGAACGGGTGGGCTACGGATTCCCGACCTTCTGCAGCCTCCACAGTTCAAAATGTCCAAAAGTATGCTCGGGTCCTTATTCAGACGGTTGTCAGAGCTTATTGGCCTATTAGTAAAGGTTACAAGCAGTGATATACTTGCAAACACGGATAAGGGGCACATCGTACCCGGTCAGTCAGATTTTGAAACACTACCAGATGCGTATTTACCATTAAGCTTCATATATATATAGGCAAGGGTGTTTTGGGGGGTAGTAAGTCGACAGCTTGCTGATACGTATTATGGATCCAGCCATTAACAAGAACTCGGGCCTGTAGGCGACCAGCACAGAGAGTTTAGCCACAGCTCAAACACAAATACCAACACCGTCAGCGGACATCCAAACCAAAATGTGGATGATAAACTGCAAAGTATGCGAGCATATATTTTGAGATCCTTCTTGCTGCTTACATTCGGTACAGAACAAACAGAAGCCAACAAATCCGCAGAAGAAAGAGGACGAGAGCGCAAGGTCAGGGACTCAGAAAGTTTTACCAGCGATAACGTCGGTCTGACTATTGAAATTCCTTTACAGGAGAAAGGACTCGAGAACATGATGCCTTGAGTCGGACCTTAGCGATAATTATACGGATGAATTTGTAGCAATTTGGGGCCTGTGGCATACAACCCATGAATGAATGACAAAACACAGCAGATTATGTAGTATATCGTGTCGGATACCAAGCGAGAATATGCTACGGTTTTATTTCGCACATAAATGGTGCGCGAACTGTTTCCGACAGGCGCCCAATCCAGTGAATCGTAGATTCAAACTTTGACCCCATGCCGAGTATACGGTGGATCCTGAAATAAACACGAAGGAGTTTCAACGAGCATTGTCTCCCCTAAGACACAATATAAAGCCTTTCGACAAGCTTTCATAGCGTTGGCGGAATCGCCGTAGATAAACCACATGCAGCTGTTAACATTGACCGTATATGAGCATCAAGACTTGATCCATAGATCAGTGCACTTCCCAAACGAGCATCTAAATCGGAAAGAGCCCGTCTAGGCACTTGACATGCATATGACAGCACACATAAGCATCTTAATCGGGACGGAAGACAAACCACAGAAACAAATAGCTGGCGTGGCCCCCAATTTTTCCAGCAACAAACGACCATGATTCAACACGTTGGTACGTCTGACTCTGCCCATACCCTCACCCCTATCAAATATCACTTCTTTGTTTGATCTGACTTTGGGCCACGGTAACATAGTGTTCTGGAAGATTAGACCAGATTTGGATAAGAAAGAGGCCGAGAAAGCGATTAAAGACGCACTGGGAGCTGTACCAGGTGAACTAAACATCTTATCAACAGCGGTTCAACTTGACTCACGTCTGAACCGGGTGTGGAAACTACTGTAGGTCCGGTGAAGCCTATGCAATTTAGCCCTCCCCAACCACACTCACATACCCACGGCTGGGATTTCGGTGTGTCTGAAATAAGCCCAGTTTTTTAGTATCATAACTCAATAAGAACCCACAGGCTTCACAGCCTACTTCGAGAGCCCCGAGACGCTCGAAAAATATGTGAAAAGTGACGCACATCAGAAGTTTGTTTCCACGCTTGATTAACCTGATGTCGTCGGCTGACCCAGCTGTTTTTAGAGTTGTGAAGGAGGTCATCGATCCTAGAGTCGTGCGTGAGTGAACGGTTTCAAGTCGGTTCGAATTTGGCAAGTTGATATATCTGCAAGCCGATGAAACCGGTAAAAAAGGCGACTACTTGGCGTACGACCTTCAAGTGGATGATTCTCTGCTATAACGCCTATCTTTGAAGCATGAAACACGTGTTCGAGAGAAATGATGTTACCAATTGATGTCAACGGGTTGTGTTACACTCGCACGACGCTCTACATGATACTCGATCGATTTTCACTGGCCAGGTCATATCATGAGGCATATATGAGCGTTTCATATACAACATGCTGTCATTGGGTATATTGTTCAATTCCAGCATTTAGTCTTGACGATCTTGGTCGCGCATCGTAGTGACTGTCAACCACCTACCAATGCCGTATTTGTCTGGCCGTATTTGGTCATAGCTTAAGCGCCAGACCTGTGCCAAGCTCGAACTTCTCGGCCAGCTGCGTCCTGACATAAAACAACGTTTTGCACATCATGCCGATCGTGTGTATCATTGAAACGAGAACAAAGCGTGTATTAAATATCACAGGTAGACAAAGTACGATACAGACATAAACCTAAAGTCGAAGATCACAGCGTGAGACTAGTTTGATACAACGAACGAATGTTTTTTTATCCAGCAACTTTTTAGACTCGGTGAATTACTCCAAGATCCATTGTCGGATGGCGGGACATCCTCCCATGTCTGGATGCATTAAGACCGTGGAGAGCCATGTTTGGAGTTTGCGTCGTCGAGAGTCGAGGAATGCGGGTCTGTATTTAGCTAGAGATGACGTCGGGGTTAGCTCGGAGAATCAAAAGGACGAAGAATGGGATTTGGACTGACCTAGAGCGTTTTTGGGAGGAAGAGAAGGAATACTGTGTACTACGTCTGGCTGAGAGTGAGAGCGTTAGTGCAAGGGAGCAAGGAATGGGGTGGGAAAACGCACAGGTAGTGTTCGACGCAGTGATCTGTGGAGCTTGACAAACGAGTTGTATCGTTTGTGCAAATGAATTGTAACGCCCTATCATATCTATCAGCCTAGAACCGTGCCTATGCCATTCAATTCACACTCACTTCTTTGGTCCGAATCGCACAATCATAGACTACCAACCGACCAATCAGCCTTTCCCACACCAGCACAACCGAGGCAGACGCACCAACATATCCTGTACTGATATTATCACCCACACTCGCCCATCCAACAAGTTGAACATCCCTCGCAAACGTTCGATCGGCGTCGTTGCCCGAGTTGTCGTCTAGCCAGATATCGTTGGAGAATACTGAGCGAGCGGCAGACGAGTTGGGAGGTGATATTCGGCCAGAGGTGTTTGCGCCTGATCTATTCCCGTCCTGCCCATCATGTGAGCTTTAAACTTGACTATGTGGAGAGGGAGGTCGAGATACAAACATCGGTGGTAAAATCGTCCCAAAACCTCGCTTCCTCTTCGATCATGTCTTGGGTCGTTGGTCTGATGATCTGGACTAGGCCGCTGGCTTGTGCGAATGGATGTGAAGGTGCAGGTGCTGAACTAGGTCGAGCAAGCGGGGTGCTCGGTTGGCTGGTGGGTTTGGTAGCTGGACCAGAGGGAGACCGAGCAACCGAGGGTCGCGCTGCGGGTAAAGGAGACATGGTAAAAAGAGTGTGTTATCTATAAGTGTTTGATAGATAGTGGGATAAAGATCGAAAGCACAACGGCTGTGGTGGTTGTGCCTGGGTTGGATGACGGAGGCCGATCATCCCTTGGCTCCAGATAAGATCTCAAGATAAGATAACACTCATCTAAGCGCTGGAAGATCTGGTTTTGGGCTCAGCGTCCATCATCTCTCGACCCGTGAAAATTAAAACAGGTGGAAAGAAGACTGTAGACCCAAGAGAGGGGCCACTCGGATCAAGGCAATTATTCAATTTTTACCATGCCATGACTCTCGTACTGACCGCTAAATACACCAACAGAACTAAACCCTGCTACCATGTCTCTGAGATCTACCACACCGCCAGTCCTTCGAACAATCCTCAGCAAAAATACCATATCCCGCCGCCTTGCTTCAACACTCGACTCGCCTCTCGTTGTACTCAGGCCACCTCGAGTCGACAATCGGATCAGTTCGGCACTCAAAGTTTCTGCTCTCGTCCTGGGAACAAGTCTCTTTGTCGCATACTACTACGACTCTCGTTCGGCCATTCATCAATATGTCGTACCTCCTCTAATGAGAGCTACGCTTGACCCCGAAGTCGCACATCGGCTTGCCGTCAGAGTGCTTGGGAGTCGGTTTGCGCCTAGAGACCGAGGAGAGAATGAGGATATTCTAAAATGTACAGTAAGTAGTCAAATTACTTGAAAATCTAGCAACCCGACCTATCGTTTTTTTACATGATAGATATGGGATCTTGAAATGCCAAGTCCGATCGGCCTCGCAGCAGGGTTTGACAAGGACGGCGAAGCGATCGATGGTCCGTCTGCCTTTCATCACTCTCCACAATGATTTTAATAGACAATACAGTCTCGTAGGCCTCTTTGGACTTGGATTCGACTGGGTCGAAATCGGGAGCGTAACACCCAAAGCACAAGCAAGTCTTACTCTCCAAAACTCATACTCGGTCGCAAATTAACTCGAGACACATAGAAAGGAAATCCTAAACCAAGAGTATTCACGCTCCCAGATGACAATGCCATGATCAACCGATACGGATTTCCATCTCAGGGTCATAGCCTCATGCTCGCTCGTCTCCGTTCTCGTCGCAATTTCCCTTCTGAATCGGGTCAGGTCCTAGCCGTCAATCTAGGAAAGAATAAATCATCCCCGCCAGATTCGATCGACGATTACCTCTTAGGCGTGCGCCGATTCGGATCCATACCCGATGTCAAAGTCCTAGTTATCAACGTCTCGAGCCCGAATACGCCCGGTTTACGTGGGTTGCAGAATAGAGGCATGCTAGAAGAACTCTTGGAGGGAGTGTGTAAAGAACGAGACGCACTGGATCTGCGAGGTCCAAAACCAAAGATCGTGCTGAAGATCGCACCTGACTTGGACGAACTCGCGATTCAAGACGTCGCAGAGGCTGTTCGGGAGAGTGGAGTAGACGGAGTGATTGTGAGCAATACTACGATACAGAGGCCAAAACTACTATCTAGTGAGTTCCGCCCATCCATACTCATTGCATTGCGAAATGAATCGCCCCCAAAACAGCCTCGTCCAACGAAATAGGTGGCCTCTCGGGTCCACCTCTCCACTCGCTCTCGCTCAAAGCACTCAAAACACTCCGTGCTCACCTGCCCGCGGATATTCCCATCATCGGATGCGGGGGCATCTCGACCGGCGCTGACGCACTCGACTTTGCGCGAGCAGGAGCGACGAGCGTGCAGCTATACACTTCATTTGGATACACAGGCGTAGGAACCGCTCGAAGAATCAAAGACGAACTCGCGAGCGAACTATCAAAACTCAACACAACCTGGTCCAAACTTGTCGACGAAAGCATTAAAACGCACGCATGGGTCCGACCTCGCGGGCAACAAGCACTCGACGCGGGCGAGAGAGAAATTCGAGCGATGCTAGACGGGTTGGGCAAACAGATGGCAGTTGGGGATAACTTGGCTGCACTCGAAGATCGCGACCCGGATAGTCCAAAAGGAGTAGGAAGCGTGCGTATTGGACTCGGACTCAAGCTTGATAGCGCGACCGCGCGGTTAGCAGAACAGGCAGAAGCCGCGCTTGCCGCTCGACCGCATGACGAGAACAACGCCTTGGGGCACGACCAACGTGGTTCGCTCACAGATAGCACGGGCCCTCTAGAGAAGCGACGAGCATGAGTGCGGTTTGACCTTGAAAGTCGTGCGAGGGAGCATGGTCGAGGTGGGTTCTTTGGATTCTGGGATGCGTGCTCGAGTGGTTGATTCTGGGTTCGGGACTCCAGGCCACATGCGAGCGTTGAGATGGTACATGTGAAGCGTATCGCTGCCTGTAGAGTTCGATAGTTCGTGCTTATCTCTATTCATTTGGGAGCTGAACCCATGCATGCTTCGAATCGCGCGAATTGCATTTTCCCTTTTGGGTAATTACGTCATGGGGCATCGCCATGTGTTCTGCCGAGCTCGAAGAACGGCAGGGTTAGACGTGTGATATGAGCTATGCGTGACAGATTGCGTTAGAGTAGGCTTATCTTTTGGTATGGCCGATGGTGGTTTTGCATTGCATAACTATTTGTGATGAGACATTTGGGATATTCCCCCGTCTCGAAATGGTGCGTGACAAGTATGCATTGTTAATTTCAGCACTTATTACAATACTTGTACAGCTCGCTAGAATTATGACGGAACTACTACGGGCCGAAAATAGATGCGCCAAGTTTTTGATTGCTTTACCCTTTTTGAACATGAACCCACGCATATATCCCCTTCTTTGGTGCTATGAGATGATACCGAGTGCAACTCCAAACATCCATCCCATGTGAGTAGAGTCATTCAGCGCCCGTTGCCGACTAGATCTAGTGCACCTAGAAGAATTATACATGCGATGAGTTGGCCGGTACACGTGCTGGTCGTGATGGATGGATCCGACGAACAGCTTGGCGCGGTAATGGTACCTAGCAATTGGAGAACAATGGCGCATTTATAGAGCAATGCCAAGCTCGGATTCGACCAACAGCAGTCGTCTCGGTATTCAATCGGTCGGATTTACAAGCTCTTTTTGCTTTATTCTACTCGAGCCAATATGCGTGCCGTCTTTATCACTGCTGCTGCCCTCGCGGCCATCATCCCTGCTTTTGCTGTCCCGACCAACGTTCCGATCAGCAAGCACGCTGGCCCGGTCAAGGCCGACTCTTATATCATGTTCGTATCATGTTTTTTATACAAGTCATATACGCTAAAACATTGTGCTCTTGTAGCAAGCTCAAGGATGGTGTTTCCAAGGACTCGCATATCGCCAAATTGATTGCTGCCGTGACTGCTGGCGGCAAAGTTGAGCACAGCTATGATGATGTCTTCCACGGCTACGCTGCTAGTCTCAAAGGCAAGGACCTCGACTTTATCCGTCAGTCCAAGGATGTCGAGTACATTGTCGAAGATGGAATCATGACGATTGAATACGAGTGAGTCGGAAAGCTCTATTTACTACAGAGTATAAGCTCAACCTTGTTCTAGGCAAGGCGACGAGACCGCTGCTCTCTCTGAGCGCTCCGAAACTTCCGTCGAGAGCTTCGACAAACGTGCCAACGGCTCTGGTGTCGACGTCTATGGGATTGACACCGTACGTATAATCTCGATTTGATTCATGGGATGAATCTAGACTCATGGTTTCAATAGGGCATCTACACCGCTCACTCTTGCTTTGGCGGCCGCGCTCGCTGGGGCAAGACTTTCGGTGGATACGCAAACCAGGACGGAAACGGCCATGGTACCCACACGGCCGGCACTGCTGTTGGTACCACCTACGGCATTGCCACCTCTGCAAATATTATTGCCGTCAAGGGTAAGCATTAAATATAGCTCGTGACCTACTTTTACCGACCAATTATTATAGTACTCTCCGACTCTGGTTCAGGCACTAACTCTGATGTTATTGCCGGAATCAACTACGCCTACAGCGCCTACAAATCCAGCGGCCGCCCTTCGGTCGCCACCATGTCTCTCGGAGGTGGCGCCAATACTGCTGTTGACTCGGCCGTCTCTAGTGCCATCTCGGGTGGCCTCCACTTCACCATCGCCGCTGGCAACAGCAATGTCGATGCGGCGTCCACTTCCCCTGCCCGAGTTACTACTGCTATCACTGTCGGTGCCGTCGACAGTTCGAACAGGAAGGCCTCGTTCTCCAACTACGGCTCTGTCCTTGACATTTGGGCACTCGGTGTAAACGTTAAGAGCGCTTGGATCGGCAGCACCAGCGCCGTCAACACTATTTCTGGTACTTCCATGGCGACGTGAGTCTATTTTATTAAGCGTAGATGCATATGGCTGACTTGTGGACCCCTAGTCCTCGCGTTGCTGGTTATGTCGCCGTCCACATTGGCAATGGCAACGGCACCCCCGCTGCTGTTCAGACGGCGCTCAAGAATGCCGGCCGCGCCGTTGTTACTGGTGCTCCTTCTGGTACTACAAACAAGCTCGTCCAGTCTTTCTAAGCGGATATATGCTATATTATCACTTGGCTGAATTATACTGGTCGTGCTTTAGCATTAGTTTTGGCTTCGGAAGCAGTTTTGTTGGTTAGATTTGCTTGTGTCTGTATTTCGAAAAATGATGAATCAATTCATTGTCGTTTAAACCGGCACATGCTCGGCTACATTTAGCCCGCGGTTCTTCCACTAGGCACATGTTGGGGGGTTCACCAGGCTATAGTGCTGTTGCTTTCATCTTTCATCGTTCACGTGCAATTTGGGTGCTCATGATCACCGGCGGATCTGACAGATGCACAAAGAGCAATAAGGATGCTGTGACCTACTACTTATCGTGTTCTTATTCTCGTTTTGCCTCGTTTAATGAGATCCACGTGGATAAATAGTTTCGCCTTTATTCTTCGCGCCCGTACTGTGGGCTTTGACTCTGTGTTCGTGTGTATGTCGACATTATGTGGCAAAAAAGCCAGACCACGTGACACTCGTTCACGCTGCGGCCTACGTTTGACGACGATACTATCACGCCGACGGCCACCAATGCTTAGCAGTTTTTTCACACAGATTATCTCATTTCTCAGACTGAAATGATCATTTAATGTGGTACACTTACTCGAGGACTGCCTTCGTGATTAAGCCCGGGATAGACGGGCGTTGCCTGTCTCGCCTACGTCGTTTCAAACATTCAACCAACCTTCATGCCATGGATCAGTTTGATACTTCCATATAGGCTTAGTGACCTCTTTTATACTTCTGGTATTCATCCTCAGCACTTCTGAAACCTATACGGTGCCAAAGTTAGCCTACTCAAGCGGCTCGCGGGCCGTCGCTCCGCGGCTGCATCCCTACGCTTGTTAGCTGATTATTTCACCATATCCTATCTCAATACAGCTTAAATTTCGTGTTCCAAAATTTGCGACCGCCAACTCTCGTAGGCGGCCTCAACTTGGAGTGTAGCCACATCTAACGCGGCAGTCACTCATATCATTAGCAAAATCCATGATGATTATCACGTTCCTCACCTTTTGGCTTGGGTCACCAGTCAATAGCATATGTAGCCTATCTTGGTTCTCTCAACTGGGTAACGATTTGCCAAGCGGATAGGCTTAGGTAATATGGTGTAGCATGCGTTACGGAACTCGAAGTTCGGTAGTACAAACAGATCTCAGACTTCGCAGAACATTTATGATAGCGTTTGAACATGGTCTGTGCTGATATTTTCGCAAGTGCTGCGCTTTCAAGTTTGTATCGTGGCAAGCGACTTAAAATGTACTTTGGACTCAAAAAGGCGAGTAGCTCACAAACAGTCAAAGCTTACCCGCGCATATTTGTCATATTACTAGGGTTTAAGCATGTCTCATCGTATGACTCTTATCACAAAAGAAGGCGCATCTTCCGAAATGGATCCGCCAAGCGTTTTGTGGTTCCGCCTCTGAGAGTTCACCATACACAGGTATCTACTTCAGCACTATAGAGCTGCCGAACCAGTGCCGAGCTAGAATTTTGTTCACGCACCAGCATGATTCCACGCGAATAATCGGCTCAGCGTATCGGCCTTTACTGAAAGAAGGCTATTGTCACGTCATTCGAACACGATCTCTGAACCATTGGCGCATGCACCAGTGTTGCGATAGAGCTTGTACGAAATTCCAATAAATGTCTTGGCCATCGGATAGTCTGAGATCGAATGATATAAATAGGACTAAATTCAGTCCAGGTTCAAACAGCGGTAGTCACTTCAGATATAGCCCTCGATCCATAGCCTTGCCTCGCTACTCATCATTGCTAGACTCAGTATGCGCGCCTTGTTCGTCTCTACTGCTGCCCTTGCGGTTATCCTGCCTGCGCTTGGCGTTCCGACTAACGTGCCCATCAGCAAACATGCTGGTCCAGTCAAGGCTAACTCATATATTATGTTTGTCTATTTTTGATGGGTTTCAAACGACTGAATGACTAAAAACAACCAAACATTCATATAGCAAGCTCAAGGATGGTGTCTCCCAGGATTCCCACATTGCGACATTGGTTAACGCGATCACAGCCGGTGGAAAGATCGAGCATAAGTATGATGCAGTTTTCCACGGTTATGCCGCTAGCCTCAAGGGCAAGGACCTCGACTTTATCCGCCAGTCCAAGGACGTGGAGTACATCGTTGAAGATGGAATCATGACTATCGATTACGAGTGAGAGGATTTCCATCTTACAAGATATATCTAATTATTTATCGGAGCTGATAGACAAGGGGACGAGGCTGCCGCACTCGCAGAGCGTTCTGAAGTTCCTGCTACTGAGACTTTTGACAAGCGTGCTAATGGAGCTGGTGTTGACGTTTACGGTATCGATACGGTAGGCAATTATAGTGTTATCCCGTTAACAATTGGTCTGATAACGTTTTTTATTAGGGCATCTACACCGCACACTCTTGTTTTGGTGGCCGCGCCCGCTGGGGCACAACTTTCGGTGGCTACGCCAACCAGGATGGAAACGGTCATGGGACCCACACTGCTGGTACCGCGGTTGGTACTACCTATGGCGTTGCTACCTCTGCAAACATCATCGCCGTTAAAGGTGAATTACATCATCTTGATATATGCGTTTCGGCAAACTGATTATTGCATATAGTTTTGTCTGACTCGGGATCTGGGTCTTACTCTGATGTCATTGCTGGAATCAACTGGGTAACTACTCAGGCTCGCTCGAGCGGCCGTCCATCAGTTGCGAACATGTCACTAGGGGGTGGTGCTAGTTCGACGGTCGATCAGGCTGTGAGCAACTCTATTGCCAGTGGTGTTCACTATGCCATTGCGGCTGGCAACAGCAACGTTGATGCCGCATCAACTTCCCCCGCTCGTGTTGCCGCTGCAAACACCGTCGGCGCTGTTGACTCGAGCAACCGGAAGGCATCTTTCTCCAATTACGGCTCGGTCGTTGATGTATGGGCACTTGGTGTCAATGTGCTCAGTGCATGGATTGGTGGCACCACCCGCACCAACACGATCTCTGGTACTTCCATGGCTACGTAAGTACATCTCAATCCGTAGCAAACCGCCAACACGTAATAACACACTTCTCCTTTGTCAAGTCCTCGTGTCGCCGGCCTCATCGCCGTTCATATCGGTAACAGTGGTGGATCTCCTTCCGCCGTCACTTCCGCTCTTAAGGCTAGTGCACGTGCTGTTGTCACCGGCGCTCCTAGTGGCACCACGAATTTATTGGCGCAGCCTTTCTAAGGGACTATATGTACAAGCATGTAGAATGGTCCAAATGGGTCATATTTGCCCTCAATGTTCCAAACTGTTGCTGAACCACTTCGCCAGTACATAAGTTCATGTTATTTAGCCAATTGCCGACTTTGAAATCTATCCCAAACTACGAATCTTAATACTTGGATATTTCAGCGTCCCGCAAAACTCTCTTTATCACACCTGGCGAATGTTGTATTCATGAAAGACATATTAAGCGTGACGTAGATCCAACTTGATCCTGTGGTTATCATTCAACGAGGTACACAGTCTCGAATACTAATCACCGATAGCCTGCGTTGAATATATGCATTGAGTGCTAGAGTACCGTTATATATGATTCAAGCCTTGGTAGACAGCTTTGTAGTTTATGCACATAGCACGGGGCATTAAGTTGTGTTTCAATAATCCTAGTCGAATTGTGCCGATTTCGGCGATCTTACATCGATCTCATCAATCGGCTTCCGGATCTTAGTTTTGGTGTGACTGGTTCATAACACTGAACACCACACAGGGAAGCTTAGATGAAGCGATTGGCTCCTGGGGTGGTTGAGAAAAAGGTAGTGTGTTTGGGAATGCCAAGAGGGCCGAGGGTTTTGGTCGTGTGGTCTGCGTCGGGACTTGACTTGCCCGTGCGTTCTATCTTATCGCGTACCATACCTATGCATAGGTTTCGTCCGAAAACATCTTGCCAACCGATAAACATGACACATCGCATGTGCCAGCATGCTCAAGGATCGATGTCCATGAGGTAAGGTGGATTTGCCAGTCACCAGGCTTATATGTACTTGACCTTGCCCCCTGATGTACTGTAGCCTCTCATACGGTGCTTTCCCGTATAGTCCGAGCCATCCATTATGATGTTTATCAGCTATATTATCGGGTTGCTTTCTTTTTTATGTGTTGTATTGGCTACTCCCAATATCACGCCCATAATTAAGCATCAAGGAACTGTGAAGCCAAATTCATACATAGTGTACGTCTGTTCAAATCGTTGCTTGGTTTATGAAGCTCTGTCAAGCCCTATTTTACACTGAAACAGTAAGCTTAAGGACACGGTCTCAAAGGACTCTCACTTGAAATCTGTGATATCCAATTTTCTCTCCGGATCAAAAGTACAGTATAAATACGGCGACATATTTCACGGCTATGCAATCAATCTGAGGGGCGAGGATCTCGACTATATTCGCAAGAGTAAAGATGTTGAGTATATCCTCGAAGACGGCATCATAACGATCAATTATTGGTAAATGGGCCTTTTACTCATCCATGGCTGAACCCAATACTATGCTACAACGTAGGTCGGAAGATGTGAACCCGGGAGCCCATTCACATAAGATAGAAGAATCTCTGGTCAATCGAGCGTCCTGTGGTGCTGGAGTTGATATCTATGGCATCGATACTGTACGTCGCAGCAATTTACCTTTCTACTGAGGAGAACTATCATTTTCCAGGGGATATATGCGGCTCATACCTGTTTTGGAGGCCGTGCTCATTGGGGAGCAACCTTTGGTGGATACGCTAATCAGGATGGAAACGGTCATGGGACTCGTAAGTGGTCCACTGTTACATGTTTGGCTATGATGCACTCATGAGCTTCAGACACGGTCGGTATCGCGGCAGGAAATCCTTACGGTGTGGCTTGGCTGGCCAACCTTGTCGCCGTTAAAGGTAATCATGATCGACCAGCCCTTCTGTTTAACCGTTTGCTGAAAAAATCATCGTCGCGCAGCTTTGTCAGATTCCGGTTCAGGTGCTTACTCGGACATCATTAGTGCAGTGAATTTTGTATGCAACTCCGCACAGTCTAGCGGCCACCCCTCAATCGTCCTCATGTCGCTGGGTTGGAGTGCAAACACCGCTCTAGACTCTGCTGTTGCCCAATGCATTCAAAATGGAGTACATTTTGTAAATTCTGCGGGAAACAGCAACATTGATGCTTCAAGTACATCACCCGCTCGCGTTGCAGCTGCTAATACAGTTGGAGCAGTCGACTCAAGTTATCGTAAAGCGTCGTTCTCCAACTATGGCACTGTCCTTGACGTATAGGCACTCGGGGTGAACGTCAGGAGTGCTTGGATCGGCAGCACAACTGCCACAAATAACATTTCAGGTACATCTATGGCAGCGTAAGAACCCAGTTATCATTTGAGCCATTTACCGGTGCTTACTGTGCTACGTACTTGCTTATAGGCCTGTTGTGGCCGGAATTCTTGCATGCGCGCTCAGTGAATATGGTAACATGACTCCCCCAGCGCTCTCTGCTTCGCTCAAGTCGCACGCTCGTGCTATTGTCACCGGCCAGCCATCTGGAACTACAAATTTGCTGGTAACCCAGTGGTAGAATGGCGCTAGACGTTATACTCAGTGGCGTGAAAGGCTGAATCCATAGCCTTCTTTCTTTCTTGCAAGTTGTGAATAAATGAAATTTAAACATTAGCACGACCACGCGACTACGATGGCCGAGAACACAACGGTCGCGAGATAAATCCCCCTAGAATCGGATGCATACACTTGAGGAGACCAAATCGGGCTGCTCCACTTCCCAACATAAATAACCGCATGAGAGTGAACCAGAGAGTGGGCGGGGTGACCATACATCACGCGTTCTCGTCCTGTCACGCAATGGATTGGCGGCCTTATGGTCACGTGTAGGGAGTGTCCGTTATACTCTGACTCGCGCTGGCACTTACGCGTCGGATCGCCGTCTATCCAGATGGCTACCCTCTTTGGCACCCTCAAGGGACTTTGGTCTCTCATTGATTTTCTCAAAGACTCTGGCGCGTTCCGCTTTCCCCGTTCCATCCCTGTTTAGTGTTGTTGTGGTGTTTGTTTCGGTCTGTTTGTTTGTCTTGACCCTGCTCCGTTGATATTTTGCCTCGTGCTGTTTTACCGCTGTCCCCCGTTCCGCCTCTTCTTCTTGCTCTTGTCTGGTTTGGCTTTCTCGTGTCCGGTTCGACCCTGTGTTCGTGTAGGACGTTAAATATGAATGCCAAAAAAAAACTTATGGTCACGTGTCAGATATTCGCTAATCCGAGCAACGATCAATCTCGAGTCTCTCACCAGAGATGTACCTTGGTTCTCAGGGCTTAACTTCGATTGGCAGATTCGCTTGCATCTACACACCCATGACCGTGTCGTCAGCTCTTCACCAGGACGACACTAGATAGACAATAACTTAGGCCGAAGTGATTCGGCTGCACACTATCTCCCACCGACTCCCAACGAGTTCAGTTCGGTCAATGAAGATTGCATACTGTCTTCATTATATGTTCGCTTACGGCATTGAATTCTCCGCGTAGATTCATGCCCCGGTTAGTTCAATTACGAAGCAAGCACGCACTCTCGGCTCGTATTATTTATGGCGTGCCAAGAGTTCTCCCGGCTTGAGCTAATCCTCGTTTGCGCGGATTCTCCGACGTGCCCATGCGTGCCACTATTACAGTGTCCACACTTGTGGAAGGCACTATCGTGTCTGCAACGGTCCTCAACACATGATTTGTTTATGCCGAATCGCCATGCAAGACTTCTTCGCATGCTCGCATCCGTATAAGGCGATTCGTGTGCATAATGTCGCGATCTACATGCATAGTTAGGAGTAGCTGGGAGAGTCTACCCAGACTCGAAATCGAGTGGGCAATGGGAAAATAGGGAGTATAAAACAAGCAGGTCCAGAGGTGAGCTCTCCAGCAGTTGTCCAGTTCACAGTTGCATACCTCAGTCTCTTAGCCGGCTATCCTCCATTTCTTTACCATGCGCGCCTTCGTCTCCGTTGCTGCACTCGCCGCTCTTATCCCGGCTCTCGCTGCCCCAACCGGCAACGTCCCCATCACCAAGTTCCCTGGACAGGTAAAGGCAAACTCGTATATCATGTAGGTATTTTCTATGCATCTACCCCGTCTAGTTACTCACCAAATGACGTTATATTAGCAAGCTTAAAGATGGCGTTAACAAGGACTCCCATTTGAACTCGATCATCTCCAACTTCGTCGCAGGCTCCAGCTTGCAGTACAAGTATGGGGATGTGTTCCACGGCTATGCGGTTACCCTCAAAGGCAAGGATCTCGACTTTATCCGCCAGTCGAAGGACATCGAATTCATCGAGGAGGATGGCATCGTCTCGATCGACTACTTGTGAGTACCATTTGGTATCAATAGCATTATCCATACTCACCCGGCTCGTTAGCCCTGGTGATGAGTCGGCCGCGGCACCTGCTGCGCCCCTTGCCGCTCGTGCAACTGGAGGCTCGGGTGTTGATATCTATGGTATTGATACTGTGAGTTTTGCGTCACCCCCTTTAACTCGGTGCTAAATAATATCTTCAGGGTATTTACACTGCGCACAGCCAGTTTGGTGGTCGTGCCAAGTGGGGTGCAACCTATGGTGGTTATGCCAACCAAGACGGTAACGGTCACGGAACCCACACCGCCGGAACTGCTGTCGGCTCTACCTATGGCCAGGCCCCTTCGGCTAATATAATCGCCGTCAAGGGTGGGTTTATATCGTAGTTTCACACAATATTTTCTCATCGTTTTTGTACCCAGTCTTGTCTGACAGCGGATCTGGCTCGAACTCGGACGTTATCAGCGGCGTCAACTACGCCTATAACCAGTTCAAGGCTTCCGGCCGCCCCTCGATTGCGACCATGTCACTCGGTGGAGGTGCAAATACCGCACTTGACAACGCTGTGGCCACAGCCATTACTGGAGGCCTCCACTTTACCATCGCCGCTGGTAACAGCAACGTCGATGCTTCGTCCACATCCCCCGCTCGCGTCTCTACGGCCAATACCGTCGGCGCGGTTGACAGTTCTAACAAGAAGGCTTCGTTCTCCAACTATGGTTCGGTACTTGACGTGTGGGCACCCGGTGTCAACATCTTGAGTGCTTGGATTGGCAGCACGACCGCTACAAACACGATCTCTGGTACTTCCATGGCTACGTGAGTTTGCATCATATGCAGAGATATACACCTCTAATAAATCCTCGAAATTTTCAGCCCCTTCGTTGCTGGTGTCTTGGCGGTCGCTATCAGCGAGTATGGTAACAAGACTCCCGCTCAGTTGACTGCCGATCTCAAGTCGCACGCTCGTGCTGTTGTGACCGGAGTGCCCTCTGGAACTACGAACCTCTTGGCTACCAAGTGGTAGACTACACTTTGAATCCAAACCCTCGTTATCATGATAATATTGGCTTCCGGGGTATGCCCCAAAAGAGACGGATAACGGCTACGGTTTATGTCTTTCATTGGATGTATGCGTTGTACAATGAACGAATCCAATTCGGTTTTCTTCAATCTGATCCTTTGCCAATGCTATGGCTACCTCAACACCGTCTCCTAAGTCGATTAAATTGACGCGCCTACTGGTACGTGCACGAGATCGTGATCTTATAGGACTACGTACATTGTTTCTATCAAATACGATCGATTTCGAGAGACCAACACACATACACATCCGGCATCAATTATATTGCATTATATGTATGACTTCTATTGGCTTCAGTCCTCGTCCTAATCAACTATTCTGGTGGATGTAAGTATTTGTGTTCAAGCAGAACTCGACGGATGTATATAGAGCATGATTGTGCGCACGCTTGATATAATACCTGTATGCTGAATCCAGTCTATGAGGAGTATGCTCAAGTCACTCCAGCTTCTTCTTCTTGTTCTTCTTCTCCTAAGCTGTACGCTCAGGCTATGGTCTAGATGGGTGCCTAGCGACATCATCGACTTCAAAGCGACCAAGTAGCAAACATCGTGCGCCTGATTTAAAATTTATTTGTTTGTCACCAGTGGCTCTACGATTCTGCTACGCGAAGGATGGGTAACGACATCCACTGTTGTATTTCTGGATGCGCGCGGCCGAAAACATGGACTTCAATTGAACTTGATCCTTTTTTCGTCACAGTTGACGGCGTGCGAGATATTGTTCTTCATGAGAACTGAATGGGCACGACATGGATTAGCGTAGCCACCACTCCCAGACCACAAGCCCCGCATGGAACAAAAGGTCATGCGCTAAGTTCTATGCAGCTTCTTTTCTTCTTTACAGAGAAAAAGATCAAGAGATCAACATTTTGGTCTTGTCTTTTCCCTCGTGTTGGTCAACTGGTGTTTGAACACGTCAAATCCTGACATCGAAGGTCTGAGCTGCAATCAACCAGGGTCTGCACGCATACATCGTGGCTGTCGGATTCTCGCTTGCGAAGAAATTTCGTAATCAAATAGTTCAACGCGAAATGGACGTCACAGACTACTGTATACAGGGCCGAAGAGAAGCTAGTTTTTATGTCGCCAAAAATATCTTCACTACTGACTTATCCGCCCCCCCCCCCGTCTGACCTGCCGCGGGCTCAGTGGCATTCATATTACACTAAGGTCCTATATGTTGTCATATGGAGGATGGGCGCCATGGCTACTATGCGGAGGTGGCGGATGTACTGGTGCCGGCGCTTGACGTCATTTTATTTGGCCGATGTTGCGCGAAGACCTGATATATCAAATAGAGCTGTCCTCGATCAACCACCCATCACACAAAATTCGCGAAGACCACCCGCATCGCAATCAAGCCTGTAGTTCAATGGATTGGACACATCGAACAAGTTCTTTAGCGAGGATCCGACAGAGAAGCGCGACTCGAGGCTTGTTTCTCGTTTGTGTGTTGAACGACCAAGGGATATAAAAAACCAACCAGCATGACGGTTGTTCTGCAGGCCACGGCTCCTTTTCACTCTCTCTTCCACTCTCGCCATGCATCTGACTTCTGCTCTCGCTACACTCGCGCTCGTCATCCCCGCTCTTGGCGTGCCGACTCGAGTTCCGATCACCAAGCGCGCCGGTCCTGTGAAACCAAATTCATTCATTGTGTACGTGTCTGTTCCATCAACTCCCATACGCGTAGCTCACCACACCAAAACCCGTTCAGTACTTTCAAAGATGCCGCGTCTAAGGATGCCTATATGAAAACAGGCCCAAGCTTCACTGATAATCTCTCCCGGATTCACCACGATTACACCATCATAAACGGCTTTGCCGCGACGATTCTCAGCACCAAAGATCTCGATTATATTCGGGGGACTACTGGGGTGGAGTCGGTTGAGCCGGATGGCATTGTCTCTATCAACTACGAGTAAGTCCAACCATCAACCAAGAGACATCGGTGTTTATTCATGTGTCTAGGGTTGGATTGGACGGCTTTGATCCCGTTGGCTACAAAGCTATCGCCGAGTCGGAAACCCGAGAGAAACGCACTGATGCGGGGGGTAGAGGAGAGGGTACGAGGGTTATCGGGATCGACACGGTAAGTCCCACTCTCTGCCGACCATAACGGCATTTTTTAAGGGGTTCCTACATAGGGAGTCTACATAGAACACAACTGTTTCGGCGGTCGCGCTACTTGGGGACCCAAGATTAACCCAGAGGTAGGCAGCAGTCTGAGTCATCCATACGGACTATTTACATGATTCTTTTGTAACAGTATGAGCAAAAGGACGGGAACGGACATGGAACACGTGAGTCGTGTATTCACGAGTCCTCATCCGGGTCGACTTATCATCTACTCAGATACCGCGGGATCGGCTGTTGGTATGAAATTTGGAAATGCCACCGCGGCACTGCTTACCGCGATCAAAGGCAAGTATCCACTCGCTTGGATTACGTTGTAGGATATTAACATGCGCATCCACAGTTCTTGGCGATGATGGTTCTGGAACCACTTCGGATGTGATGATGGGCGTACAAAAGGCTCTCGAGATATACAAAAACGACATGATGCCGTCCGTCGCGACAATGTCACTCGGGGGTGCGCCCAACAAGGCGCTTGATAGTGCTGTGAGGAATGCCATCAAGGAAGGCCTTCATTTCAGCATCGCCGCTGGGAACAGCATGGCGCTAGCGGAGACCTCTAGTCCGGCAAGTGTTGAGGAGGCAAACACCATCGGAGCGGTCGACTATGACAACAAACAGGCATCTTTCTCCAATTTTGGGCCTTTGATTGATGTCTGGTACTATGGTGTTGGTGTCGAGAGCGCATGGATTGCAGGTCCTGATTCAACCAAGAAGCTGTCCGGTACATCTATGGCCACGTAAGTCGCAGATTGACCGCCCATGAATCGGAGCTGACAAGAGCTTTTCAGCCCTGGGGTTGCTGGTTTAATGGTTGTCGCGATCAGCAACCACGGGCAAAAGTCTCCTGCCAATCTTTCTCAGGACCTCAAGAACAACGCCTTGGAGGTCGTTCAGCTTACAACCGGGCTTGGCACGAGCAATAATACTCTGGCTAATCGATGGTAGAAGTCGGTCAAGGTGGACTGGGCGGGCTGAGGTGTCGTTTGTCGTACCTGGATGCGGTTCACGTTTTGAGTCTCAGGAGCGACCCCCTTATTTATTATATGTTATCTAGGTTTCTGAAGTAATACATACATCATTCATTTTAAGTTATATATTGAGTTGAATCGAGCTCCTGCCGCCAGCTTGTCCTCACTTTGTTTAGCCGTCCTCGTTGGAGCGTTAACGACGAGTTCATCAAAGGGACCGTTACAGCCGTCCTGTCGTTTTTTTTGCTTTGTTGCGACCCTCACAACGATAGGCCGCGCACTAACCTGATGGGCGATCGGGTTTGCCGGGATGTTTGACAGCCAGAAATGCATCCACCAACCGCATTTCTCGCCAGGTCAGTGGAGAATCAGCCGATTGGGCGTCATTTATCAGGTCATACCGTGGGCCATCTCCTTGTATAGCCCACTTATCTCGTCGCTGGTTCTTGTAGCTGACCGAGTGGCTGACGGCGTGTACGTTGCTGACGCGCCGCTGACGATTGACTGTTGATCGATGACTACCAACTGACGACACTACAATACGCATCGTGTCTGTGGATCGATCCTTGCGAACGTTTTGTCCCTAAACGCTTATCAGAGACTCTCCTGTAGAATATACGCGATTATATGCGTCTTATACTATTGTGTAATGTTATGTTAGGGAGACGATGGTTTCGTTTATGTTTATACAAATATGGCATCCACAGATACTCGATATTTGCTGGAAAGCCTAAACATGTTTGTCAACATACCAAGCAAGAAAAGAGCGACTAAGCGATTTATGGAAAGCTGATCAATTGGTTCAAATCGATGATATGCCCATTGTGAAAACTAAGTGTGCGCAAAATTGTCGCTTCAGAAACAAGTATTCCCAGGGCGCCGTGTAGCCGGGTGCGTAGCTCACGGGTGCTAAGGTGGGGTTGCTGTAACGAAAAGCTCTGAATATACTAGGTCATTGTTTTAGTCAATCAGCTGATTCGTTTAGATAAGAAAGTACCATTGTATCCGAATGGTTGAGTGTCCTACTAGGCCGCCTAACGATTGGGCTTGGAGCATCTACACCGTGCGTCCGCCTCCATTACGTTCTGATGTCGGCGAACCATATCGAAAGAAGTTCGAGGACAAGAGAAAGACAATGATGCGTTGATCATGTATTTTACGTAGATAGGCTGTCTACAGCAATCCGATGTGTAGCTGGTCTGTCGCCAGTTGGTCGTCATCGATCAACAGTCAATCGTCAGCGGCACGTCAGCAATGTACACGCCGTCAGCCACTCGGTCAGCCACAAGAACCAGCGACGAGATAAGTGGGCTATACAAGGAGATAGCCCACGGTATGACCTGATAAATGACGCCCAATCGGCTGATTCTCCACTGACCTGGCGAGAAATGCGGTTGGTGGATGCATTTCTGGCTGTCAAACATCCCGGCAAACCCGATCGCCCATCAGGTTAGTGCGCGGCCTATCGTTATAAAGGTCGCAATGAATGCAGGTCACGTATGCCGGTTGAATTGGAATCAGATTGGTGTGACCGATTGTAAGGTCCAGCCGTGTCGAAGAGTGTCCCGAGTCCCGAATCATTTAATCAACTACTTACTGGGATAGAATAGTGATCGAGGCTGTTGACTTCTAATAACGGTATATTTTAACTCTCGAAGCTGATTCGGAGGTTACGGCTTTAAGGATAGCGTTCACGTTTGTCTCGCCAATGGAGTCTAGACGACGGAACTTTCGTTGCCCGTGCCTACCTTCTGACCCGTTTGACTATTATGTCCAAGGTGGTGAAAACTGTTTGTGGAGAGTTTGGTCGCTGCTGCGTAATGTAATCGAGGCTCCACTGTGGTGCAGGTCTCGCAGCCCAGAAGACTTCTTGGTTTGCGTGCCAAGAGTACCCCTATCTTGTGCACCACTTCATTTGTATGCGTGTTTGACATATCCATGTGGATCACTCATCATCTTACGTTAGAGGCACGTTCCCGCTTCTTAGTCGCGAAGAGAGCTCTAGATATATGCGCTCGTTGGTTTGTCGTGTCTTGGTGCTTTGGGGGCATACGGGGTGGCTGAAAAAGCGCGACTATGTGTTGTGCCCGCTGCTCGGGTTGGCGCCGTGGCGATTGAGTGCCTAAGGCCGTGCCAAGACAAGATGGAACGTGCCTCGATTAACCACCGACCGAATCGCATTCAGGCCGTAATCAATCTTGTCAACCATGTCCTTCTCGAAGGGATTGTGTTTCGACGTCTCGCTTGATATTTCGACCCACGGCCAGCGCCATAAAACACCAGATCGACGTCCGACAACTCCAGCTTGCGGCTCGCTTCTACCCCTATACTCGCTCCATCATGCGCCTCACTCTTGCTCTTGGTGTGCTCGCGTTCGTTGTCCCTGCCCTGGGAGTGCCAATGCGTGTGCCCATCACCAAGCGTGCGGGCCCCGTGAAGCCCAAATCCTACATCGTGTATGTATTGCTTGTGCTCCAATCGCGTCCGAGGCTAACAGTCGTGGTACTCGAAGAACGTTCAAGGATGCTGCACACAAAAACGCATTTGTCAGGAGTGGCGGCGCAGGGTTTACTCACTCCGAGTTGAGCGTCACCCATGATTACGACATTATTCCTGCAGCGACCATCGTGGTTAGTGACCCCAAGGACATGATGGTCATCCAGGGAGCTCCGGGAGTAGAGTCCATCGAGCACGACAGTATCGTCTCTCTTGACTACGAGTATGATCCCTGAATCCAGACCTTCGCATCACTGAAGCAATATTTTTTCGTGGTGCAGGACTGGCATCAGCGGATTCGACCTCGAAGGATATAGCCAAGACACTAACACAAGGCAATCTCAGTCTGAAAAGAGGGATACACTTGGAACAGACTGCGTAGGCGTAGTGATCTATGTTATCGATACGGTACGTCCTCTTGTCGTCTCGATGCTGCGTGGTTGTGATGATGTTGCTGGCAGGGTCTCAACAAGGACCACCAGTGTTTTGGAGGACGCGCCACCTGGGGCGCGTCGTTTAGTAATGGGGTACGGTCTTTTCGCTGTGACTTCAATAAATTTCGCACACCTAACTTCGTTTCATCAGGTCAAGGGCGACAATGCGACAGATGAGAACGGCCATGGTACCCGTAAGCGCTATGGTCTATGATATATCTAACGTTCGCTGACACATGGTGCGCTACACAGATACCGCCTCGACAGCGGGCTGCGACGTCTATGGTGTTGCTCTTGGAGCATTGATTATAGGCGTCAAGGGTATTGTTCACGTTTAACCCGCCTCTCGTAATCCGCTGACTTGACAGTTAGTGCTTGACGCTTCGGGTTCCGGGTCCAATTCCGACGTCATAGCTGGGATCGAGTGGGCTCTGAATGATTTCCTCCAAAAGAAGCAACCGGCAGTGATGTCCTTGTCCTTGGGAGGTCTGGCTGTCCCGTTTTTGTCTAAGCCTACGACCGACGCAGTTAACAAATGCACCGATGCTGGTTTACATACCACGGTTGCGGCCGGAAATGATAATATACCGGCATCATTTGCTTCGCCAGCCAACGCCAAATCAGCCGTCACGGTTGGCGCGGTCGACTCACACAACAAAAAGGCAAGCTTCTCGAACTACGGGAAGCTTATAGACGTCTGGGCGCCAGGTGTCAACATCAAGGCGGCCTGGATTGGTAACGATACCGCGACCAACACAATATCCGGAACATCGATGGCCACGTAAGCCAGCAAGCCTTTGAATCTCCGCCGTCGTGTTACTCACATAATTGCTAGCCCTTTCGTCGCTGGTGTGTTGGCCGTTGTGATATGCAAGTATGGCCAGATGTCGGCTGCCGACCTCACCAAGGCTATGAAGGGCAACTCCACGAAAGACGCTGTGTCGTTTACCGAGCAGGATGTAGTTGCCTCGTTAATCAGTACGCATAACCTTATCAATATTTGGTAATATGCTACACCGTGACCACTTGTACATGATCGGAACTGGATTATTCCCTGTTTATTTAACTCAACCATCCCTTGCTTGTATACTGGTCGCATGACCCTGAGGCGACCTTTGGGTGCAGCCGAGAAGCATCGAGCTGATTGACGTCTTGCAAGTATGAATGCGCATACCTCTAGTACCGCATGCTACACATGTCGTTTGCAACTACTGTAGCGTGCAGAGACTACCGTCGCTTACATGTAAACGCTGGGTGGTTAACAGAAGCAGGCACCGCTTGGCTCATATGTCCAGGCCGTCGTCGTCCGTTGGGACATGGGACAAAGGAAGATTGAGGCGTCGGTGGCAGTGTTAGTCAGAAATATTTTGTTCCCCAAGCCGAAAAGTGCGCCCTGAAGCGCACTCCCTATCATCGTGTCGACTGTGATAGATTATATTCCTGGAAATTCCGCCTGGTACGAAATGAAAACGCAAATGGGGTGTTATGAATCGGAAGTGGTACAACTAGGCCTTCCATGTATTTTTTTTTTTATTTGGCTCCGAGGCTCGAACCCATACTATATGCGCCTTATGCCGCTGATGACGCGAAACATATGCACACGAGCACCATATGGAGTTCTCCTAGTTGTCTCAGTGCTCGCTTAAACATACTTTCCTATGTTAAAGGAGATTTTTGTTGCAGTTAGAAGCGTTCTGCCTAAGCCTACAAGCCGCGTAGTTCCTCATCCTATCATTGCACACAACTTAAACAGACCTTTGATATGCTGGATTGAGTAGCGGGTGAGCGACGTACACTTTATTCACGGTATTTAGGACTTCCTACCTTGCAAGGTTCCTGGTACGAAATTTAACTTATCCTGCAAAAGCTTGGCTAGCCGAGCTGCTCGACAAGCAATCCTCGAACTTCGAACCTCAAATCCTCGCCTGTATGCGTCGATAATTGCTGCTACAAGCCCACCCGAGCTGTCTGACGAAGCTCTCAAGTCCGTTGATTCGGCGCCTGCTACGGGAGAAGACTTGGCTGATACTATTGAAGAACTTGGTGCACTGGTTTTGGAAGCTCAGACAACAGAACAGGCGACTCAAATAGTCCGTGAAATTCAGGAATTCGGCCACCGTGGACCAACGCAGATGCCAGACCCCGTTGTTCGTGCTCGCACTGGGAGAGCATCTAGGATGCCACGTCGATACCAGGCTGGCAAATGCTTCTGTTATTAGTTGCTATTGCGAATTAACTTTATTTCTTTATGGCTGTTTTCATAAGTCCGACCCAATCGAAAAATACACGCCGAGACGTCGAAAACACTTTTTCAATGAGAGAACCGCAACGAGAAGAGCTATCAAAAATGTAAATATACCCTAATACGTTTGGCCACAATATTCCCGCTTGATTTAAAACGAGTTGTCCCCTTCCGTCGACGCAAAGTAGGGACAGGGGACATTTGAAATGTATACGGTGCGTCGAATCGGCTCGGGACCCGGACCGACGATAGTCTCTGCACGGTACAGTAGTTTTGATTCGGCTCGTCCTTTTACAGTCTTCTCGGCTACGGTTTGGTGCCCTCTTAAATGCAATTCAGGCAGGCTATCTATTAGCTTTGGGCCAGCCTACTTATTGCCCAGTTTTGTCAAGACTCCCGAACGAGTGGTTTCCTTCAAACCAGATTACGTTCCGATATGCTGTTGTGCTTTTAAATAGGCTTTTGGTTTGACCTGTTTGTCTAATCCAAGGATGGTCGCAATGGGAAGCCGAGCGACTTCTCCATCACGTCATTACACCACAACATATTTTTGCTTCTGATAAGCCCGCCCAGGACCAATAGAAGAGTTTATCTGAAGTTCTGAAATACCCCTATTCGTTCGGTCACGAAGATGCTTCCTGCTTCGTAATTCCTTGCCGAACCTCACGTGCCAGGTTAGATTCGTAAGGACACCTTATTGGATAGATATGGTGAGTATTGCACCATCGTGGGGTTCTATTTCTTGGATGAGCATGTGCTTTCGAATTCGCTTGGCATATGCACCTTACCTTTTACATTCAGTAATAGGATATTGTACAGGCTTCTGGCTCCTTGGATGGTTAGCATGCTCCTGTGTAGCGTATGGATGGCGGCAGCATCATGGTCACTCATGATCGCCTATTTGTAACGTATGGATACATGCGTTCTTCGATATAGCTATAAATACAGACAGGTATCTCTGCACAGGTAGGACATGTCAAAATTTGCCATATTGTATCTTAAGTTTCAATACCCTAAAATGCCTTCAGATTTGCCTGCAAACATGGGTCTATGTGACAATATATGCAAGTATTGAAACATGCCAAAAACGGGATCAACATGAATCATGTCAAAAGTGGAACTCCCAAAAGTCAACTTGTTGTTAAAAAAGATCAGAAACATGTCAAAGGGGGAAGACCAAAAGTCAGAGATGGTGAATTTCAACATGACTGTGTCAAATTTCGACATGTCCAGTTCACATAGAGTATACTCAGCAAAAGTATCATTGGTCCCCCTTGGCTGGTAGTTAGCTTTACCTGAATCTTCTGTTTCTACCATGCGTGCCGCATTCTTCACTTGTGCCGCTCTTGCCGTCATCCTTTCCGCACTTGGGGTACCGACCAACGTTCCTATCAGCAAACATGCTGGTTCAGTCAAGGCTGACTCTTACATTGTGTATGTTTGGCGTTGTTTCATTTATATGACCTTGACATTGAACTGTGGAATCATATCCAGCAAGCTCAAGGACGGTGTGTCCAAGGAATCTCACTTGAGTACGATCTCGTCCGGATTTGTCGCTGGATCCGGTGTACAATACACGTACGATAACGTTTTTCATGGCTACGCAATCAACCTCAAGGGCAAGGATCTTGATCTCTTGCTTCAGAGCAAAGATGTCGAATATATTCTTGAGGACGGCATCGCATCTATTGAATATTAGTTCGTGGAAGTTTTATTTCTTGTCTGACCTGGCTGACACGCTCAAACCCCAAACTAGTCCCGGAGACGAACCTGCGGTTGCTGAAAGATCCGAACCAGCAGTTAACCATTTGAGTCCCCGTGCCAATGGCTCCGGCGTAGTTGTATACGGAATCGATACGGTACGAGGGTTTATCTATAGCTAATTTGGGTGAGTCAGCTCACGCATATATAGGGCATTTACACTGCGCACAGCACTTTTGGTGGACGCGCTAGCTGGGGTGCAACCTTTGGTGGGTATGCCAATGCAGATGGCAACGGCCATGGAACACGTGAGTCACGCTCTCGATATGCCCTTTTCATGATAACAGACGACGTTCTTAAAGACACTGCTGGCACCGCTGTCGGGACTACCTATGGCGTTGCTACCTCTGCCAGAATCGTTGCGATTAAAGGTATGATGGTTGTCAATCCAGCTTTTAGCGGGGATGTGAATCCGTCATCTTTGCAGTATTGTCGGACGCTGGCTCGGGTGCTTATTCGGATATCATTGCTGGTGTCAACTGGGTCGTGAGCAATAAAGGTAGCAGCCCAGCAGTCGCTACGATGTCTCTCGGTGGGAGCGCGAACAGTGCTTTGGACTCGGCGATCAGTTCGGCTATCAGTTCAGGGGTTCACTTCTCCATCGCCGCAGGCAACAGCAATGTCGATGCTGCCAACACATCCCCTGCTCGCGTTACTGCGGCCAATACTGTCGGTGCTGTCGACTCGAGCAATCGAAAGGCGTCGTTCTCCAACTATGGGTCTATTCTGGACGTCTGGGCACTTGGTGTGAACGTTTTGAGTGCTTGGATCGGTAGTACTACGGCTACCAACACAATCTCGGGAGCCTCTATGGCAACGTGAGTATTTCTATGGTTCTCCCTTGTTGGATTCTAATCTGGATAAACTTAGTCCCCGAGTTGCCGGTTATCTCGCGGTCGCCCTCGGTGATTATGGAAGTGTATCGCCGGCATCCCTCAGTACTAGTCTCAAATCTCATGCCGCTGCGGTCGTAACTGGAGCTCCTTCCGGCACTACCAACTTACTGGCGCAACGCTGGTAGATGGATCTATGTTCGAGAAGCCTGCTCGACAATTAGTATAAACATTTGACTGAATCAAACGAGATTCAGACTCAAGGAATATAGTATTATGTGCGATTCTGAATGTGAGATAATGAGCGTCAATTTCGCCTGCGCAAAGCGTATTCACTTCTTGAGTTCGTCTCTCACCAAAAGTTCAGTACAATACTACAACTCACTCCTGATTGTGTGTCAGCAAGGATTGCGCCATGACATCACTGTAACGCAAATGATCAAATGACACGCGTTATACAGCCCACACTCTCCTCTTGGCGTTCACTATCAGGACTAGACTCACACACCAACTAGACCATAATTTGACCGCTTGTTCATACCAGTCCATACACTCGCCTGACGTAGGTCTAGCATGTTCCAAACATTTTCGGGCTCGATCGATAACCCGCGGTTTGGTTGGATCTTTCTCCCATTAAATAGATTTGCTTTCAGAGAACTTGATGGATTCCATACTTGAGAGCTGGAGAAAATGTCGATATGATCTAGCGACAACATTGCAAGCATATATATCAGCATGCAATCACGCGATCACCACCAGCACCTTGGCACTACAAGACCTTCCAGATCATCGCAAAAATGACCCGATGTTACTCATTATCGACTCGGAACTTGATTGGTTGGCCACCCAGTACAAGGCGTTACTTGAAACGATGATATCCTTGAGGCTATATCGCAACACTTCGTCGGGTCTGACTTCTCTTCACACACTGCCGCCCGAAATATTGACACCCATATTTCTGGGCTCACGTAAAAGCTCGCAAGATATTTGTCCAATTGCAGCAGTTAGCTCTTACTGGCGACGAGTTGCCATCAATGAACCGTCGCTCTGGACTCAAATCAATGTTACCACAAACCAAACTACATATCAATACGCAATGCTATCCCTCGAACGTTCCAAAAGGTTGCCTATATATCTGAGTGTATACGAGCCCAGGCCTTCACAAAATTCGGGGCGCTCGCTGAGTTGGCACATGAAACAGTTTGATAAATTGCTCGCGTTTGTTACCCAGGCAGCTCCATGTACTGCCGCCCTTGAAATCTTGACTTGGTCGAGCTCCATGAACACTATAAATCTCTTGTTACAAGTGATGTTGAACTATGGCTTGCGAGGTACTATGGAGTCGTTGCGAATACGGAGACTTGGTGGAACGCTGGAGATGCCTAGCTCACCTTCCATCGCCTTTTCCGATAACACGTTTAATTCTGTGAAAATACTTCATCTGCAAGAGCTGTTCTTACCTTGGGCTAGTTCGGTATACAGTGACCTAGTTGATCTTCGGCTGCAATTCACCGATGCCACTAATGTCAGAATCAATCTGGACGAATTGATAGAGGTGCTGATTGCTAGTCCGACGCTAAGGGTTCTAAAAATTGATGGTCTTCACGTCGTCCCAGCGAAATCAAGTCGGGCTGTTACGGTTAGTGTTAAATTGGGTTCTTTAAACACACTATACCTGGGAAATTTATCTCATGAAACTTGCGCGTTACTATTGCCCCTTCTCTCGTTGTCCCATTGCCGATCCAAGCTGTGTGTGGGACTGAATATACGGGACATTTCGGGTATCTCGGGTCTTGTCGAAGATCTCCTGCGCAATACGCCCACTAAGACTCTCATATGCTCGGAACCTGGTTGGGGAGGTAGCCCTATTGCGGTTCTACGTCTCGCCCAAGTCGTGCCTACCCTAGCAAATCTTGTGCTACGCTGCTTCAATCTTCTTGAAACCGAGGAGCTAGAAAACCTGGCGCAGCGTCTCCCTCAAGCTGTAGAAAAATATTCAGGTTGCATGTTACCAGGTCGCCTGCCACACCTCTATCTAGTTGCAGCAGATATAAACGTAGAGGATTTGAAGATAATTGTCCCAACATATGGGGTTGAGTGTCTCCACTTGGAGAAGTGCAGGGTTTTTGATCCAAGGAAATCGTACAGAATAGAGATGTTACATGAACTGCGGGCTCAGCTACTTGAGGAATTCCCCAACCTGATATGTATCACATCGGAGAAGGAAACCATGTCAGATTCATCATGTTATGAACTATTCGACTAGTACGCCCATTGATTAGACAGACCAGTTCGTTCACTAAGCTGGACACCTTGACAGACCTGAAATCCTCGGTGGAACATACTTGAGTCCAGTATCTATGTAGCTATAGTCAACCAGTAACGAAGCACCTGTTTGTCGAATCAGTATGAGTTCAATTCATTCATTATGCACGTAAATAGGTTCCCACAATGCGCAGTACCACATTGACGGATTACAGGTTTCACCCCGCGTATCAAGTTGCCCAAGCGAGACTGGCCCAATCGATCGTCTCCCAGCTTCAATCTCTGCCAGCTTGACACAAACTCTCCCCCTGTTTTCATCCTTCTTGTTCATCAGTTAATTCATTCACAGGTGTTCGGGCGATTCTGAGAGATTCAGCATACACTACGGGTCTTTGGTGCCTGAGCTTAACTCAGCCAGTGACCGTCACGAGATAATTCGTGACTGTAACGGTGCGGTGGTCGATACGATGACGATCGATCAGGTGAGATTGACCACCATCATCGCCTTCGATTTTCCTTCGCTCTAGGTAGGGAAAGAAATATACTGCATTCAAAGTGAGACTCTCATGGAAAACCACGTGTGGGCATACCAGCTCATTATTGGACCTCGTGCCTGGTTTCTGATAGGCCAAGACTATGTCTTTTATCACTTTGGATCCAAACTCTTGTCAAGCATTTGATACTTGGAGAACTTGTCGAACTCATCTAGCAGATGCAATCGAATCATTTGTTGCCGCTAGCGTCTATTTGAATGACTTTGTCCGACTACAGCATGAAAACCATATGAGACAAACTATCGAACCAGTTCTAGCAGGAATCGATCGAGAGCTACGAAGCTTAGCTCTGGATGAAGTGAGGTTGAATAATACAAGACTATCCCTTATCACTACTAGAAATACGTCAATGGCTCTCACTCCGCTGCATCTGCTTCCTGCAGACATCCTATCTAATATATTCTTAGAGCTCAATCGCTCGGAGGACCACAGTCGAAAAAACATTCCACCGGCATATTTGGTAACCGCGGTGAGCTCGCGCTGGAGAAATTTATCTCTCCACAACCCAACTCTATGGAGAGATATATCCATTACAACCGCTCAGAATAGCTACAAGTACGCTTCGCTCTTGGCTACTCGGGCGAGACCAGCTCCTATATATTTATATATCTTTGAACCTCGCCAAGTGGCCGGGGTGCAGTCCTGGCATGGCGATCGCGAAACCGATGCTTTATCGTTCCTCGACCAAACGAACTCGTGGGTACAGAGGCTTGAAATAGTATCGCACACTTACTCGACTCACTGCATCGATATGGCATTGAAGTCTTGGCTACAACATGGCTCTACAGCCCCTAGAAAGAAGCTTTGCATCAAAAGGCCTGTTGCACACCTGGTTCCTGATCGCCTTCCGCTTCATTGGACATTTTCTTTCAGATCGCTCGAACATTCGGAGGCTGTCTTGCACTCTGTCATATCTCTTCATCTTCAAGAGTTTGTGGTTCCATGGACAAGTGCGGCATACCACAACTTGATTGACCTCCGACTGCAATTTTCTTCGAGCAGCGAAGCAAAAATACCCCTAGCTGTATTGGCCAGTATTTTCGAGAAGAGTTCCCGGCTAGAAATATTGAAAATTGCCGCGTTGGATATTCAGGACTCTGACACTCCGACTATGCCGCCAGCTCGCTTGTTATCTGACTTGAAAATGATGTATCTTGGGGCTATGTCGAGTAAAAGCTTCCAGCTTTTATCTCAGGCCATTTCCCTTTCTGATTGCAAGGAACCCCTCAGTGTATGCTTCGACCTTGAGGGGCAGGCCGAGCTGGCTGGACCCCTTGCCCATCTTTTGCGCAATGCGCCTGTCCAAAATTTGGTGCTTTCTCAGTCTTATACTTCTGGCGTTACTTTCAGATGGGCCGTATCGCTATCAGAAAACATTTCATCGCTAAAGACCTTGGTGCTCGCTGGATTCGATGGTGCGGCACAGACCGGACTTTGGGATTTGGCAACTGTGCAGGACAAAACTGAAGAGATAACAAACAAACGCATAGCAAGGCTCCCACAGCTATATCTATCCGCATCGGATTTCCATCTGTCGGAAATAAAATTCATTGTCTACTCGCTCGGCGTTCAAAATTTACACCTCGAGGGTTGCAACAACTTGATCACGGATGACCCGTGGGCACCGGTCACGATCGAGACCTTTGAAGCGCGTTTACTCGAGGAGATTCCAGGAATCAGATGCGTCATATCCGAATGGGAAACTACTAGCGACTGGCCTTGTCGTAACATCTTCGACACAGAATGAACTCAGGTTCGGATGAACTCGTTATTCCATCTCACGACTTATGTCCAGATCGGTTCGCCAGATCAGAGGAGACTGACGGAGTTCAAAACACGGCCTGAAAGCTCGATTGACGAGTACGACGGCTGGAATTTAATCTAATGTGTCTGGCTTTGTATACCTATTTTCGCGGATTTGTCCTACGAGACTGTTAGCCAACTTGCATGTTATGAGTGTAGCTCTTTTACTCTGCAATGTGGTGCAAATATATCCCTTTTTGGTTCACATGAACAATTAGCACGTGGTGTTTTGCCTGTCTGGTTTCGCTGGTGTAACACCCATGATGTAACGGTGATCAGTCACTTGAGTACGACCACCACCGACCTAGTATACGACGGGTTAATCTTCTCTTATCCAAGTTAAATAGCACGAGACACAATACTAACCCTGCGTTGTAGAATTCCAGTGTCTAGGTAAGACTGTTAGGGTGAACTTGCAAAAGGTCGCGCTGACCCCTATCTCGCTGCTTGCCCGCTCCCATCTTAGCTCGGCTGTCAAAACCTACCTTACCGCCTCTGCCGAATCGACCGCGGTTTGTGCCCAAACAGACAGCGAAACGTAGGACGTTCAAGCGGCGCTCTCGACTATGGGCAGAAAACTGGACCAAAATTGTGTCCGAAGAAAATGGGCTTCAGATCGCGAGAACCTCTCTTACGACCGCTAGAAATTCATTGACAGCTCTAATCCCCTTCCGTTCTCTACCCCCCGAGATCCTGTCGGAGATATTCTTGATCTTAAACCGTTTGGAGGCCCCCGGGATTGGACGTGTACCCAACGCTTGTCTAGTTGCCGCTGTCAGCTCGTATTGGAGACAAGTTGCGATCAACGAGCCAAGACTATGGACGGATGTCAATATCAAAACATCTCAAATCGATTCCCACTATGCCCTGGCTCTCGTCGGTCGTTCCAAGCATCTCCCACTACGGATGTGCATTTTCGAGTCCATCGAGCGAGTTGGATTTGATGTTTTGCAAGCGAAGCGCCACGATAGGGCGAATGCGTTCTTGGAGCGGGTAATGCCGCGCGTCGAGAGCCTCGAGTTGGACTCCCACTCTTGCTCCACGGACATTCCCAATATGGGCTTTGGCGAATGGACTCAACATGGCTCGATAGCCTCCGGAAAGAAGCTGCGCATTAGGAGGCTCGAGGCGCACCTACCGCCAGGTCCAATTTCATACGAGTGGGAGATTATATTGGATTTGTTTAATCACGCAGAGGGTGTCTTGCTTCCGGTGACTCATCTCCAGCTCAAGCAATATCTCATCCCCTGGAACAGCAAAGCCTACGAGAATCTTTTGGACCTTCAACTCTTGTTTCGTCCAGATGGCCAAGTGCAGATTTTGGTAGGACAAATGGCCAAAGTGTTTTCTGCTAGCCCCCGACTCAAGAGCTTGAAGGTCGCCGGGCTAGAAATCCGCAACCCTGGCAATTCTGCTCTCCCGATGCCTTCGCCGCTAAATGACTTGGATGTTCTTGTCCTTGGCGATATGCAAGGCGAAAGCCGGACATTTTTGGCGCAGCTGATTTCATTGTTGGATTGCACCGGTACTCTCAAGATATGTATCGAATATTTTACGCATGGGTCCCTTATTTCTACCGTATCCCTGTTCTTAAACTGTGCTGTCAAAACCGTGATACTCTCTCACTACCAAACGCCACGGTGCACGGTGCACGGTCCGCTTTTCGTCGCCCCTACTTCAGCTGATTCCGTCATTGGATACACTTGTTTTGGCTCACTGCGATTATTCAATAGCATCAGGTGTGCCAGCTCAGGTGTATCAGGTCTTTGACCAGATTTCAGAGGCAGCCAAACCATGTCAGGATCTACAGAACTTATACCTATTCTCTGTGCGCATCGATCGGACCGAATTGAAGCACATTGTCTCTGCGCTGGTAGTTCGAAACTTGCGTTTTGGATACTCGGAGCCGCCAAGTGGAGAAGCACAATCGGATTCTGATCGAAGGTCACTCAACGCAGTGTTACTTGAGGAGTTTCCAAACATGGTATGCCACGACGACGAAGATTTCCGGGAACGGCCCGAGTGGCAGTGGGTGGCGTCACTACTCTAACCGTCGGGTGAGGACACAGAATTTCGAACTTGTTCAGATGGGATAGCATCTAAACTGATGTCCATTCCATCTGTTTGTAGTCCTCATAGGTGGCGTTGGGGAGTGTCCAATAGGTGGCTGATGAGGAGAGCACGTCTGTGTCATGCATTGGTTGTCAAATAACGAATCAACTGAATAAAATGAGTCTCATTATGAATGAAATGTTTTGTGCCACACTTACAAGTCGAATAACTATGAGGTTCCACGGCAATGGGGTTCCTGTGGCTAAGCCACAGGCGCACGGACCACCATGTCCGCTTAGATAAACCCGCCCGGAAGCAAATCAAAAATCTTCACAGTCCCCTCGATCCCATCACCCAAGACGAAACTTTTATTTCTGAAATGTATCGTGTAAAAGGGTTTCGAGTAGAACAAGAGCTCATCGCTGGGCATGTCGTTGTCCGTTTCATGCCGCTATTGGATTGACGACTAATCAGCGTTGGGTGCATTTTTTCTATCGCATGTATGATAGTTCTGCCTGGTTGGTGAATAGGATTATTATGAGTTTTGGTTGTTTGTGATGTACTGTGTGGATAAAACGCTTAGTTTTCTTGTATCGACCTAAGCTGGATTGACAACAGTTGTCCATTGCTTGAATAAGTTGGTGCTAGCTCAGCCTCAAGAGAACCGAGCCCCAGTCCAGTTTACCTCCAACTTTCTAATCCATCGCATTCAATTTGGTTCGCTTCACACGTCATCTCAGTCCGGTAGAAAATGATACCCATTTGCCGGGAGCCCGTCCTTCCAAAATCTTATCGCTTATGGACGCAAACGTGTAAACTTTCTTAACTATTGCAAAATAATAAATGACTACAAAACGAAATTATCCACCACGCGGTCTACTGCTCGTTGACAAACACGGCGGCCATGCCCATACCCGAACCGATACACATGCTGGTGACGATGATGCGCTCCTTGGTTCGCTTGGCGTGTGCGAATGCGGTTGCGACTTGACGAGCACCAGCTATACGAGGGTAGATTAGAATGCGGTCTAATGTATGGACGAGAGAAAGACGTACTGCATCCGAGAGGGTGTCCCATGGCGATTGCTCCTCCGCTAGAAGTAACAGTGGTGAGTCAAGGGGAGTGAGGAAGGGATGAAATACGTACTTGGGGTTCACCTTCTCGATCGGAATACCAAGGTGTTGGATGGACATGACGGCCTGCGAAGCAAAGGCCTCGTTGATCTCGAAAAAGTCGACCTCGGAAAGCTCAAGGCCGGCTTTGGACAGTGCTTTGGGAATCGCGAACGCCGGGCCGACACCCATGATTTTGGGTGGGACTGTACATGCAATCAATACCGAGGGAACGGATGTGTGGGGACGGAGGGAACGTACCACCAACCACGGCCGACGTGACAAACTTGCCCAGGATCGGCAGACCGAGCTTTTGAGCGACGCTTCGTCGAGCCAAGAGTACAGCAGCAGCACCATCTGAGACCTGGCTAGCATTTCCAGCATGAGTCGAACCGGTCTTGGAAAACGCGGGCTTGAGCTTGGCCAAGCTCTCGGGAGTCACGCCCTCTCGAACGCCATCGTCCCTGTCGACGACAATCTCGGTCTCCTTTTCCGTCTTGGGGTCGACCCATTTCGTCTTGACGGGGACAATCTCGGCTTTAAAGTTGCCGGCTTTTGGGCAGCGGCGGCTTTGGCAAACGAGTGTGCGGCGAACTTGTCCTGGGTTTCGCGCGAGATTTTGTATTGGGCGGCGACGTTTTCAGAGGTGATGCCCATGGGGATGAGGCAGTCGGCGGATTCTTGGTTGGACATGACTGCGTCGGAGAATGCGGCTGGCATGACGCCTGCGCCGTAGCCGTGAGTCATGCTCTCGACACCAGCACCTACATCGTAGTCGAAATTAGCCAAACGTATCATAGATGGAAGAGTGAGAATGTAAACGCACCGATACCGATGTCGATCTGCCCAGCACTAATCTCGTTTGCAATCTGGCTGACAGCGGTGAGACCCGAGCTGCACTGCCTGTTGACAGTGTAGACGGCGCTCGAGTTGGGGATACCAGCGTGGAGAGCAGCCATGCGCGCGGCAGTCGCTCCGCCTCCGGGCGGGAGCACGTTTCCCACCGCGACGTCCTCGATGAGCTTGGGGTCGAGCTTGGCAGACGTGTAGACCGCCTTGAGGACGTTGCTCAACATCTCCTCGGGGAGCGTGTCTTTGAATCCGCCCTTTCTGGCCTGTCGGGAGGGTTAGCTGGTGTGGCGAGAGTCGGTGACAAAGAGACGGACCTTGGTGATGGCCGTTCGGAGGGCAGAGACGATGACAACGTCGTTGGGAGACTGCGTCAGGAGTTGAGCTTTGGCCATGGTGAGAGTGGGGGTGGTGGAGATGTGGAGATGCGGAGACACAGAGAGCTGGCTATAAAGTGTCGGTCACTCAGCACTCCGGCTAGGCGACCCCGAATGGAACCTACGTTTACCGTCATAGCCGGATTCACGTGTTGCACTGACACGTGAAATTCGGTGAAAATGTCTTGTGATACGCGGCCTAAGTCTTCACGAAATCCGTACACTTGATTGGGCCTCGAGAACAGTCTCCTATGGCGCAATCGGTGGCGCGTCTGACTGTTAGGCATGCTTTGTCATGCACACACAAATTTGCAATCAGAAGGTTGTTAGTTCGATCCTAACTGGGAGAGTTTTTTTGTTCTATTGCGCCGGCAAAGCTGGTAGGATTGGGAAGACCCCGTGTGCCCAATTTGTGTTCTTTGGCGGTGGATCATTATATATTTTCATTAGAACGGAGCATCTGTAACCATTCTGGTAATCCCATTTGTTCTAGACTACCCTTACACTCTCAACCCTCATCCTAAGCCACTCTATCGTAGCTCCCCACTCGTTCTGAGCGCTTTCCTCCTGGGGGAAATGGCACCCGTGGAGGTCAAGTACCTCTGGCATATAGGCAATAGCTACTAACTTCAGCCGTGACTGAGCAAGTGGATTCATTCTACCACTGACAATTGTCAAGGTCCGGATGGTAGGGCGTCTTGCCCGGTGCTTTCCATCAATATAAGCTATTACGAGCATATCCAACAGGCTACCAAAACATCATTATGGAGATCTAATCTCAGTGAATGAAGTTCGGGTAGGCTATCGAGATATTGAGCTAGTACGGGGCCGTCTTGATTGGGAAGCAAATTACCCACGGTCAAATCGGTAATGTAAGAGCGCTCAAAGAACTGACATATAGACTCGTGGTAGCGCCGGTTATCAGTCTTGGGCATAAAAAACGATACTTGAAGTTCCTGGTCCCAAGTGTGAATTATGGAAAACAGTTGACCAGAGGCTAATGGTTCGTCCAACAGAATGTTCAGGTGTTTCAGTTAAGGCAAGGTAATCTTGGGATAAGTGTTCTTCGTACCTAGCGCAACAGAGATGCCAAACAGACTTATCGTTTGTAGGCTCGGATATCTATTGAGTACATTCATGAGCTCGTCTAAATTCGGGGTCATTCTCCTTGAGAGACCAAACAACTCGAGTGTCGTCAGAGATCCGGGCATATAATCCCACCAGTTGCGATGACAGAGAGGCAAACTACTTGAAGTATGCCCTTGAGTGATAACCTCCTTGAGAATATTCGAGCCACCGGCCGCCCCGTATAAACGAAGCACTTCTACTATGTGACTCTCGGTCGAGCGACCGGGAAACATGAAGCACCTGGCACGATTCAAGAGTTTCCCAATGTGTAATTCAAGCTCGGGGTCTTGGCAGCGATTTTCGGCGCAAAAGGTGATAGAAACTGGGGCGTTCTTTGACCGTTTGAGCCATAGTAGTGCTTGTCTTATCAAACTCGTGTTAAAACGTCCTTGTCCCTCGTAGAGGCTGATGTTATTCCACAGCAAAGGCGTATTGATTGCAAGCTTGCGCCACGAGGCACACACCGCGTGGATAACGCAAGACGGATGGAGGAGGGCTGGTTTGAAACCTGGTTCAGCATCGAGCCAGAACATGACGATTCCAAATATTTGTGCCAATATTTCTTCAGGAAGAGTGCTTGTCACGACCCCGCTCGCGGACGCATTTAGCCACCCTTTGCAACGATGCACGCGATAGCATGAGTTTTTGTTCTATACGAGCGAGCAAGTTCAGGTCACTGTCAATGATAGAAAGCCTCTTTCCCAGCCATTCTTTGTCGGTTTCGTTATTGTGATGCTGGAGAATAAGGTCGCCGAGTGCCCTGCAGGCATGATGTAACTCGGAAGCCGCTGAAGCGGTTTGTTTTTGAGCAGCCTCACGTCAGGCGAATGCGTCCGTCATTGGGGTTGCCACCATCGTTTGTCAATCTCGGAAGGCAGACGGAGATGGAGTAGATTTGTTTTAAGATCGTTGTTGGGTTGATGATGAAAGAAGCAGATAGGCAACGTACGTAATACTGCCTCGCGCAATACCATCACTGACCGTGAAGCGGTCCGCTTTTTGTTCGGGATTTGCCGAGCTCGCTGTACGCAATTATTTACATTTTCAACGCATTGAGTTTGTACATCACGTACATATAAAGTTGTATACGAAAAATCAGAATGGCAGCTTCTGCTTATCACAAGCAGAGCGACACACAAGATCGTCGTAAAAATAAACTCCACCCCTAGAAGCGGACCACGTGACTGTGGATGATTTCGCAGCTCTGTCCTCACAAAAACAGCTTGTATATGCTACCATGTTGGTACTGAAGCAGTATTTGGCTAGTGAGAGGCAGCAAAACACAAGTAAACAACATATTTGTTGAGAAACATAAAGTAAAATAGCTGCCTTTAATCAATGATCTCGACGTAATGGCGGAGCAATTTCACAAAGCACCATGGGCAATGCATTCTCCCCTTGAGGGCGCAGAAACACCAAACCATCAATTATTAGCTTAAGGCCGTGAAGGAGGATATCCAGGTGCGCCGCAACCAGTCCGGAGAAGGTGGAAGAGCAGGGTGAGGGCACGCCTGGACACGCTCCGAGATTGGGGCGTGTGAAGCGGCCGAAGTAAAAGGAAAAGTGGCCTGTGAAGCAGCTCTGCGTGAAACTGGGGAGGCGTAAAGATGTCATATGACAGAGCAAGGGATACGAGCTGGTAGCTGAGGTCATGGTCAGTCCTGAAGCTGTGGCCGGTGCCGTGCATGACCACCCTCCCCAGATGTTCAAGAGCCGTCGAACCCAAATTAGATGTGAATCGTTACAGTTGAAATAATAGTTATAGAAATTTGACGCAATGAATGACCCATTCCTCTTTTCCGTGTCACCTTATGAGTTCGGGAATCAAATCAGTTAAGCAGATGAATCTGACATGACTTGAGTCGTATGGTTCTGATCACCATAATTAGTAAACGACATGATTTTCGCTTTTTGACAATCATTTCTAAGTGTATTTCACTACACTAGTCCATACGCTACGTATTCCGATCAATCATAGTCTACGTCCTTTGACGATACGGGATCTAGCTCAAATGGAGTGAATTTTTGATGGACTTTTTAAGATGACAAATGTTTGAATCATGGACCACATACGCGATAGTAGGCATCTAAATATGTAAATTTCCAGTATAACTCAGCGTTGCATGCTCTATCTACATGCGAGATTTAGACACAAGTATATAATGAGAGTGGCGAGAAAACTGGAGTGGTCCTCTTCTAGGACCTGGTCTGCTTCCCGGCACGTGATGGTAGATAGGGGATGTATGCCGCAGCTTGCGGAGGCATACAGCCAAGTCTTAGCCGCAAAACCGCGGGCTGCCTCGAGGCTCGAACCCCGGTTCATAGACACGATCACGTGTCGAAATGCTCCCCGCTCTCGTCCACAGCACCTCGAGCTCCGCCTTTCTCTTCGCCGCGTTTTGCTTTTCCCGCCCACCATCCCACCGTACGACAGTGCCGTCCGGTATGGCCACCCGACCCGCGAGTTCGCTCGCGTCTCGGTGCCCCGGTCTCCCCGTCGCTCCGCGCCGGGTTCCCCACTCCCTCCGGTTCGGACGGTTATCTGTCGCTACGGACACTTACTATGTATTTAAAGACAAGATCAAACAATACAACAACTTCGTTTCGCACGCATACACGTACGCCAAGAGGCCGTCATAACGCGGTCGAAGGGTAAGATTGTTATTTGACCGAATGATTTTGATATGCAAGCGATGGTCTATATGTACTCGCGTTTCTCCTGTTATCGGATCAGACGGTTCTAACCGGGCATAGCTTCAAATCAATCAGTTTATGCCTCTGGATCGATGGTTTTATGGGGCCGGTGCTACAACCTATGGGAGGGAGCGTACTAAAAGCGACAGACAGTGTGAGGGGATGTAAAGGTATTTCGACCTGCGGAGCAGGTACGAAACCCTTGGCTATATGTATTCATATGTAGCATACAATCGAAGTATAATACATAAGCGTAACCAGATATAATTGGAAATCACAGAGAACGAGCATTAGATACAAAGTTACTAGGATACCCAAAACAGCAATAGGGCATATGCCGGATGCCACTATTCGTCCGGGGTAAGGCCGTATACTATGGCTCACGATAACCGGCTGAGAGTATACTGCTATCAATAACGTACTGTTACGCAAAGCCCAGGCATTATGGTACTAGATCATGAACACATCAATCTGGGCGGAATAGCGACCTAGGCGAGGTAAGGTCGTGAGTTTGATTCTGACTAAGCCTTTTTGGCTCAGCATACCCGTGGCCTACACGGGCTACCTTGTTATGGATTTGATGCAATAGAAAAACCAACATGTGGAAGTGGATACTTTACATCATGCACTATGGGTAAGGTCACACCATTCGACATTCCCTACTCGTGTTTCAAGCCACGTGTATATCCCGACGGCCTCCTGCTTTTTCTCAGAATCCTCAGAATTCCCCGTGCTATCTTTTCCACCCCCTAAAGTTTGATCGACATTACGAAAATATGAGTGAGGGAGAGCAAGCGTCTTAAGGTTGTGTGCGTTGACTATACGTTTCACTTGCTCCTGGCCAAGTTTGCCAAATGCACCGTGGTCGAGAATCAAAGTTCGAATTGTAGGACACCTGGCCCGATATTCTTCTAGGTGAACAGAAACCGTAAGTGCATCCAAGCAGCTACCAGTGCGATCGTCTTGGAGGTTCAAGCGAAGGCTTTGAACCCCGGGTAAATGATCAAGAAAGTGAGCCAGTATCATGGCGCCCGATTGAGGCATCAGATCCTCTAAACACAAAGAAGCAACTCGAGCGCGCTCTAGGAACCGGCAGATTAAATGGCAGTTGTGAAGTTCATCTATAGGGGGCAAGTTGAACCAAAGGTCAAGGGCATGAGAACCAGGGACAATGGCAGCAAAGAGATGTTCGGAGACGGAAGGCTCTTCAACCACAATTTTCAGGTACCTCAAATTGGGTAGAGCGATTTCAGAATAATGTATTTTCCTGCTGACATCAATCCCTGTTTTAGACAGTACCAGGGTATGCAAACTGGGGCATCTCGGAAGTAAGGCAACGAGTTCATTCAAATTTGGAGCTACACCGGCTGAAAGGTCGACTAATTCAAGAGTTGTTAGACACGGAGGAATGCACTTCCACCAATGGCAATCAGAGCTCATGCCCCGAACCCCCCGAATAGCTATTGTCTCGAGTATATCCGAGCGGCCGGACACATCGTACAGGTCAAAGATATCTGTCAGGTAAAAATGGCTTGCCTCAGGGTTGAATGTAAAGGATTTTGCGCGAGTTACGAGTTCACTGATCTGCGATTCGAGTTCTGGGTGACAAGGTCGAAACTCCGAATGGAAGGTAACGTTAAGTGGTTTATTGCATGCACGCTTAAACCATAGGAGCCCCTGTTTTGCTAATTTTTCGTATCCATATCCTTCATAGAAGTCTATGTTGACCCATAGCGAGGGAGAATTGATTGCCAGCTGACGCCATGAAGCACAGACCGAGGGGATTGTACAAGACGGGTGGATTAGGGTCGTTTTCTCTGTATCAGGCCACGAGAAAACAGCAAGTTCGAAAATGTAAGCCAACACTTCTTGAGGCAGAACGTTGATCATGACTCGACGTTTTGATGTGTTCGCCATCCGACGCAGCAACGCACGGCATAGCACAAGTTTCTGTTTAATATCAGCAATTGATCCTAGGTCATTGTCAATTCTTGATAGCCTTTCCTCAATTACTGCTTCGTCCGCGCTATTATCATAGCCTAAAACGAAGTGACAGAGTGTCACACATACATTCCGTAACTCCGAGCCGGCCAATTCTATCTCTTTTTGAATGGCCTCGAGCCGGGCGAAGGCGTCCAGTATTTCTTTGATTTGCATAAGACAAGTGGACGGAGACCTTCAATGGAGATTCAGCGAGCTGAGCGGGGCAGGTTGTGGTCGCGCAATGGGAGTGGAAAAACAGCTTGAGAAGACCCATGAGCCCTTTAGCTCTCGCGAATCGGCCCATTCTCGCTAGATTGAGCGAACAGGGGCGGTGAAGGTAGGCAGTGCTAATTATCAAAGAGCTTAAGATTAGGCACGTCAGGAAAAAGGCGCCGGGCAAATATGGGCAAATTACACCCAATTTGCCCATTTGCCCGGTTTGCTTTCCCCCAGCGGAAACACGCTGTTGTTTACCCCGGTTTACCTAGTTTGCCCTGGGTAAACGGGGTAAATTTGCCGCTATTACACAGCCCGGGCGGTTACATGATGTAACCGACCCGGTTTGCCGAACCGGGGCAAATTTGCCCCGGGGCTTTTTCCTGACGGCCAAAAGCAATGTGTCACATAGCTGACCCTTATCACATCGAGTTCATTGATATTCCTATCACAACAGTTCAGAGACAATAAATGGTCATCCGCACCCTACTTGGTGAGATAGCTAATAGATCTTTCGGCGTCAATCTCGTAGTCATAACCGAGACCACCTGCTCAAACGACTGGCCATCACTTGGTGTCCGTCTCGTAGTCATAATCTAGACTCTTGACTTGTGTCTTCAACCAGGCAGACATATCTCCGTTACGCTGGCCACCTTCGCCGTCCGGAAACCATCCTCGAATAGTGAGATTGGCCAATTTGTAGGTCCTGGTTATGCGTTTTAGCTGCTGCTGAGCGCGTGGTCCGATGTTAGCTTGGAAGATTTTCAGTGTCTGAAGCCGAGGACACCTGGGCCAATGCTCTTCGCCAACAGGCAGAAGGAGGGCATCAAGCGCATCACACGTTGCGTTATAAAAAAATATTAAAGAAAGCGATTGAAGCTCGGGTAATTTGTCCAGTAGTTTGGCAAAACGTCTGTCACTTCCCGATTTCACATCTCCCAGAATCAATCTGGTAACCCGTGAGCGTCCACAAAATAGTTGGGCCGCGCGGTGACAGTATTCATTATCAGGCTCAGGTAGTCTGAAAGAGAGGTCAAGATCGCGGGTTCCAGGGTTAACGAGAGACAAAATACGCTCTAAAATGGATTCAGAATCCAGCCAAATCTCTAAATTTTGCAAGCAAGGCAAGTCAATCTTAGGATGATTGTTGTTTGTGCCGGGAGGAATAGTCAGAACACTAAGTACCAGCGTTTGTAGTCTGGGGCATGTGGAAAGTAGCGTAGTGAGCTCGTGCAGACTGGGAGTTAAAACATCGGAAAGATATGCTAAGTTGAGGGTTGTTAGAGTCGGGGGAAGACAATCTAGCCAGTTGAAACGAGTAGGGATTTGAGACGTATTTGTTAATGGCCCATCTATGGACACCTTCTCGAGGCAGTCTGACCGGCCGGACAAATTATACGAGCGGAAAATAGATAAAACATATGCATCGCTGGAGGTTGGTAGGAAATTGAAGGATCTCGCATGCGTTATGAGACTTCCAATTTGACGTCTGAGGTCTTCGCCTTTGCATCGACTGTCAGAGTGAAAATTGACGCAAGTGGGAATGTTGCGTGCGCGAACAGACCACAAGAGCGCCCGTGCCATCAGGAGTTTTGATATGCGTGTGCTGCCGCCTTCAACGAGATCGATGTCTACCCACAGCCAGGGATCGTTGATCGCCAGATAGCGCCACAAGGCACAGACTGAGGAGATCATGCTTGCTGGATAAGATAGTAGTTTCCTGGTGTTCCGTATTGTACCAGGTGAAGGAACGATAGCCAACTCGAAGATTCGGGTCATCATGTCGGCAGGGAGAATGCTGATGGGGACCAGGCTCTTCGACGAATTTATTGCTCGACGAAGAAAGGCTTTTGATTTCCCTATAATCTCCGTGGTCAATTCAAGCGATTTTAACGCTTCCATTATATCCTTGGATCTTCTCTCGAGCAATTCGTGGTCGGTGTCACCATTGCCACCGGCAACTACCAGTTGGCCCACTTTCGCACAGGCATTGTGAAAGGCGGATGTGATGGAGTTAAAATCCTTGTGTATATCATCAAGTTCGGCAAACGCATCAAAAAGTGGGCTTTTTTGCATCGCGTGGGCAGGCAGAGTCTTGAGGCTCGACGTGGTGGATCAAAGCGGTTGTCGTATTGATTATGTAATGAAATGTCCGCCAACAGCGTTTGTTTGTTTGGCCAACGCGATTAAACCTTAAAACGTAGGTAGAATGCGCAAGTGCCAAAGGTGTTTATTGAGACATATTTGGAATTGCCTCGCTTGGGCGGATATTTCTATGTACATACGATTTTGATACGATGAGTTTCAATTTGGAACAAAGGAAAAGGGGGTGTACCCCTGAGTGCACGATAACGAGGGCCGCCATTAAAAAGTGGGTTTGCGAGCGCATGAATAAAGGTCTCAATAGTGTGTGCGTAAAATTCCGTGTTGATAGGATCTCTGCTTGAGGAGAACTGTATCATACCACTCCTGGGTCTGGGCGGTTCCAGTCAATCATCGGTCATATCTCGTCAGAAAGAAGAGCTATTACCACGGAACTTTGCACACACACTATTGAGACCTTCATTCATGCGCTCGCAAACCCACTTTTTGATAGTGGCCCTAGTTATTGTGCACTCAGGGGTACACCCCCTTTTCCTTTGTTCCAAATTGAAACTCATTGTATCAAAATTGTATGTACATAGAAATATCCGCCCAAGCAAGGAGATTCCAAATATGTCTTTATAATCTCCAATGCCCTTCTCGTTGCGAAGAACTCATTGAATTACCGTTTTGCACCCTCGGCGTTTATTTTTTTGATCGGAACAGACTTATGAAAACAGCCATAACTGCTTGACTTGTGTGCTTAACCATTCGATGCTGGCAAACGGATTGCTTGCATTGTCTGTAAAAGTGACTCGTTCAAGCTCTAGCATATCCAACGGGCTGTAGCATAAACCACCCGTCCTAGCTTCTTGAGTGCTGTAGAGTTGATAACGCTATTGTGTCACGACTAGACTCAAGTAAATATAAGAATAAGAAGATTAAGACGACAGGAGGTCAAGTTCTTAGGGAAAACCCTTCGAACTTGACCCTGTTTATATATCATTCATAACACAGCCGAGAATACATATACACAAACTACAATTGGTCTTTCGATATCAAATGAGGACGCGTCAGCGTCTGACAAATGTTCCAGAAAGTTCCATGAGTCACATGATATGTAAAGTATGTCAAAAGATAATAGAGAAAATATTAGAAAATGGTATTAATGTTGACGAAGCCTTCTGGCTCGTGACACTACCCCCTCCTCAAGGTCTGGATGACGGAGTGCCCTCGGGTTGTCTCGATGGAACTTGCATACAGCTCCCATGGCGGTGTCCAGATGTTCCAAGGGTTCCCACGTATTGGATTCCGGTCCATAACCCTTCCAGTGAACCAAGTACTGTACTTGATTCCGACGTTTTCGCGAGTCTAGAATCTTTTCCACCTCGTATTCCTCTTCTCTTTCGGGAGTAACTTCGGCAGGAGGTTGAGGTGGTTCGTGTCCAAACGGATTTTCCTTTTTGAGGGATATAAGGGAGGTATGGAAAACAGGATGGACCTTAAGCGTATGTGGTAACTCTAATTTAAACGCATGAGTCCCTTCCTTCTTGACAACTTTATATGGCCCAATCTTTTTGGCAGATAGTTTGGCAACAGGTCGTTCAGTTTTAATATTGCGTGCGTCTAACCATACTTTATCTCCCACCCTGATATCTTCTGGCAAACGATGTTTAAGGTCATAGTAATGTTTTATTTTTTTGTTTGCTAGTGTGACCAATGCTTGGAGTTCTTCCATGCGTAACTTCAGTTGGTCAGCTCTTTCATCGGCATGTGGTACCGCTTTGTCTGCTTGTTGGCCTATTGAGAACCGAGGGTGGAAACCGTAGCAAGCGAAGAATGGTGTTTGGTTGGTGGACGCGTTGACACTGTTGTTGTATGCGAATTCTGCCATGGGGAGTATCCCGACCCAATTGTCCTGTTTATATGCAACATAGTGGCGAAGATATATTTCGACAACTTGATTGAGGCGTTCTGCTAAACCATTGGTTTGGGGGTGGAAGGCAGTGGATAAGGAAGGTTTAACATCGAGCCTTCTGTATAACAGTTTAAGGAAGGCCGAGTTGAATTGAGGTCCTCGATCTGAAATAGTTTTGGATGGGAGACCGTGTAGTTTCCATACATACGTCACGAAGAGATTAGCGACATCAACAGCAGAGGTGTCACAACCCTCGTTTCTAAGGGTGTTTACTTTCTGTTCTGGATGCGACGGTGTCGGCGTCGGATCCTAGCCTGATGCGTGGCAGCCTCCTGTGGCTGTTCGTAGATGTAGTTGAGTGTGGAAGCGTCGATGACAGCCCTGTGTAGGGTATTGAGCCTCTTAGTCTTAGAGGTATAGTCCTCTGCTCGCCTAGCAAGTAGGACGTCAAAGGCACCTGTCTCTTGGAGAGACTGTGATTGACTCGTGGCTTGCAGTGTATTACTAAGTACCTAAGTTAATAGGACCTAGTATTGATAGTTGAGTCTTAAGTGTATAAGTCTTATGTGCATCTCTTAGTAGTTATCACCCTTGAGGGGAGATCGACAAGGTAGAGCAAGCTGGTCTGAGAGCAGCTTGCACACCGAGTACTTATACTCATGAGTACATGGTCTGTGCCTACAGTTCCAAGAATACATGAGCTAAAGATAGTGCGTGTTTCTAAAGGAAGGTATATCTAAAATAAGAGTGTTACTAAAGATAGTTTGAGAAGACTGTATGCGCGCTAAAGATAGCTATGATCAGTCAGCTATCATGTGGAGGCTTAGTCAAGCGCCAATCATCCTTAGTAATGGATAGAAGTTCACAGATAGGGTGGCTTATAAAGCGTGCAAGCCACGGGATCGAAGAAAAAGGTGAAGTCATGTGCGCGGCTCATGACATTACCCCCCTCTTAAGGCGAGTCTTAGGGGACATGAGACGAGCAATGGAGAGGTCCAGGGAGGACAGCTGTATATAGGTCTGGTAGCAAGGGACAGAGGGACAAGCGCCGGACAGACCCGGGTCTATACACACACTAGCATAGCCACCCCACTCCAGGTGCCCCCCCTTAAAAAGGAGAGCCAGTCGCCCTCGACTGGGCAAGAAAAGCACAAAAAGGAGACAAAAATGCGACAAAAGAAACAAAATGGTCCAAAAAAAAAGAAAGTAGAACAAGGAAGAACAAGAAGAAATCACCCATCATCCATCAACTCGCACCATCCACGACAGAAATATATCACTGACATGTGCTCATTTGCACCTGAACTCAGATTGTGCATCCCATCGGGGTACAGGACCGACGCCAGCCGACCTAGCACCCCCGGTATGACGTTGCTAGCAATCGCAACATCCAACACCGCGTCCCGAAAAACGTCCTGGCGTTTTGATCCCATCGCCTGGCGCCCTTGAGCAATGACATAGGCGAACCGGGCATTCACGCGACACCCACACACCTGGAGATCACTTGGTTTGATCTCCAGTTGGTCAAACGATTGAAGGACCGGCGGCGGTGGACGTATTATGGGTTGAACCGGCGTGTTCAGACCGTACGTAGCCGGACCATCAGCGATGCGGGACAGACCAATACAGCCAAATAACGCCTCTCGAAGGCCAGGCGGAGTAGCAGGGCGGCTGTGGCAGCAAGGGGGAGCATCGAGAGCAAACACGGGGACTGGCGGGGATGAAACGATCGACTGGTGTCGCACGTACGTCCGGCCAATCGCGCAAAACTTGCGGCAGCGCCGTTTCCATCGACCGATACCGGCCCATGCGTTTCCGTCACCCTTTAAGCAGGACAGATCGCGTGGCTGCAGTCGAACCGGCTCCAGAGCGGTCCGACGGACGCCCGGGTGCCTGACTGGGCGATGCTCGGCCCACGGATTGTCCTCGAGTGTCGGAGGCGGCGGTATGGTTGATAAGACGTGCATTGGCGAAGGTGGTGGGCAGGACGATCCATCACCGGCGGTGCGCTGTTCGAGCAACGCCTTGTCGCGTTTGGCCGTCTCGACAATCCATTTGAGGCTGCGCCGAACGCGCTTGGGCTGTGCTTCAAACCAGTCAAGCTCGGCCCGAGGTGCGCGGCCGGCTAAGACATCTTCACGCAAGGTGCGCTTGAATTCGCGAGCGGCATGTTGGTCTTCAGGGTCAGCGGCGGGCATGTTGGCAAGGGCAAGGCTTGTAATGACGAACGAGATGTTGGGTGGAGAGCGACGAGCGGCGGTGTGGCCCAAGTAGCAAGGCGAACTGAGCTCAGAACCTGGCACAAGCGGTACGTTCGGATGCGCAGTGATGAGAGGATTCGAACGAGGTGTGGAGGTGAGCGGGCGGTTGCGAAACGATCGAGAAAAAAAATTAAAACGATGCTAAAGGAGGAGAAATGATGTATATGTAACAGTCGAGCGTAGGTAACGTTGAACCGCTTGCTAGAGGAGGCAAGACGGGGGGTGCACGGTATAGTCCAATGCGCAAGGCGCAGGGCTATTCGATAGATCCGATTGCACTGGTTGGGGACGCGTTTTTGGTGATCGGATACGCGACGAACGGGGCCAGAGGAGTAGGGGACAGAAGTAAGCAAGAGGAAGTGTTGATAACCGAGAACAGGACGGATCGCGTTGTGTAAGTGCGCGTTTGAATCGCGTTTGCGAGGACTATCGACTTGGGTATGTGTCGCGCTTGGAGAACGCAGGTTTGCCGTGCGGCGGTGAGTGTGATGTGTTGGGCACGGCTTGAGCCGTAGGGCCGCGTGAAAAATCATGCAGAATTGCGCGGAAATGCGCACGGAAGCAGGTGGGGGGCACGCGGGCACTTGAATCGCGCTCTCGTCACCAGATGGAGAGGTCCGGGGAGGACAGCTGTATAAAGGTCTGGTAGCAAAGGACAGAGGGACAAGCGCCGGACAGACCCGGGTCTATACACACACTAGCATAGCCACCCCACTCCAGCGATCAAGACAAGAGTTCGTGGAGGATAGGATAGAAAAAGTAAAAATATTACAAGGAGCATTCTTTAGTCCGTACAAAGTCCATAGATCAAGATTCTTCAGTGTCCTTGGGGTGGTAGACCTTGTCGCCATTAGGGGCCTCAGCTCCCCAGACTTCCTCCTTGAGCTTTACCCACTCCTCATCTTCCTCTAGGGGTTCAAGTATTAGGTCAGCCATGTCAACTGAGAGGTCTTTGTTCCCTTTATCCCAGGCCTTCTGGTCCAGCCAGTCTAGAAGTTCCCTTTTCGACCATTTCTCCTTTTCCGCTAGTTCGATGACTTTGCCAAAGGATATCTCCTTGAGGACTTCTTGGTAGCTTTTGGATATATCGGGTGCTTGGCACCATTCCTCAACTACGTTGGCCACAATGGCCATCTTCTGCCCCTTGTCGCCCAGCGACCTTATCCACTCCTTCTTCATGTCTTCTATTTCGCTCAATCGGAACCACCATTCCGTTGAGTTTTCTACCCACTTGGGTACGACCTCCTTCTTCCCCTTCTCTTCCCATTCTTCCAACCTCCTAATGAGGTGCGGGGTGCTAAAGCTGTTGACCCCCTTTTTGATACTCCTATTATTCTCCTTCATCGTGCGGCTATACTCTTCATACCACCTCATCCCCTTCAATTTTTTTACTTCCTTCACCAGATGCTCGACTTCACTCCCCACCCATTCTTCGATGACAAAGAGCTTGGTGGCCTGCATGGCCTTGCTTGACTCGGGCCAGGGTCCTTTGCCAAGCCAGTATAGGTGCCCTCGTTTGGGGCAGTGGAGGGTATGTGTGGCGACCCATTTGCAGTTCCAGCGCTCCCCCATGGGGATGTAATCGAGGGTGATGGAGGGGTCCAGGGACTTCGCAAAGTCCGAGCTTCGGATGAAGCTATCGCAGCGCTTGATGGCGTCTTGGTAGCTGTATAGTCTGTCCCCACCATGGCCCCATGTGAGTTTATGTGATATGCGTTGTTTTCCCCATACTGACTTGGGGGTGTGGTTGACGACGACTTTGGCATCACGGGGGTCGTAGCAGATGCCGGTGGCCTTGGCAGACTTGGTGTTGCGGACGGGGGCCATGGTAGAGGAGATGGGTTTAAAAGTGTAAAGGTTGTTGGGAGCTGGTTGGGATTGGAGCTTGGATAGCTGGTGGTGAGGTTTGAGGCTTTCCCCCCCACTCTTTTATACCCTTTTTCACCGCGTTTGTAGTTCTTTGGTACTGGGGCTTTGGGGTGACGTTTGAGTAGATCCTCCATGATTTGGGGCAGTTCGGCTATTTTTTCAGCCCTTTCCATGGTATCTTCTATCGGATCATACCCTTTCCACCTGATTTGGTAATATAAGCCGTTTTTCCGTTGTTCCCATGCGACCACATGGTCCACTTCATATTCTTCTTCTCCTTCTTCTGTCACAATTGGGGGTGGTCTTGCTTGACGTCTGTGAAAGTCTTTGTCTACTGTGAAGGGTGCGAGAAGGTTGATGTGGAACACATTGTGTGTCCGCATGGTTTTTGGAAGTTCTAGCTAGAGATGTCGTGCCAGAATTTTGCAGGAGACTGTCTCCTGCAGGAGGATTCTGGCGGAAATTTTTGATTCCTGCTCCTGCTCCGTCTCCGGCTGCCAGAAGCCGGATTCCGGGCGGAATTCCGTCAGGGTTGCAGGAACTGCAGGAGTGGAGGAGCTCCTGCTACTGACATTTGCCAAAAGTCCTCCAAACAGGACGTTGTATAGCTCAAAATGTGCGCGCTGCCTTTAGCTATCGAATGGTGTATAACACGCTTCATAGATATGCGCAGGGACGGAATCGCGGGCGTTTTAACGCTCCAGAAAGGGGGGACTGAAAATTGACCCCCTCCAAACTCACCACAAACAGTTGGTTAGTAGCTCATAAAATGCGCATAATTCTCAGGAGCCGATCCATATTAGGAAGTATATGCTCAAAAAATCAATCAAGCGCAGCGCAGCGCCATCTTTGTGACAAAAATAATCCCCCACATGCGCTCACCATGCTTCTCATTCAAGGAGGCAAAATCAGCCATTTCTAATGCTGCGAATCACTTTCTGGCTATTATTAACCCTTATCAGTATATGTATCTAATCATTAGAGGGGGCGGAATATGATTCACTGACTGTGGTGCTGGCAAATGCTGCACACAAACTGCTGAAACAGACCCAGTATAGCTCTGAGACATTTTACCCAACATAACTGGACACTGTAGCCATGCGAAAAGGGGTAATTTGGGTCGCTGAGTTGAGCTGTCTCATGCGATTAAGCTCAAAATGAGTGTCCAAGGCTGGAAATGCGCTGAGTACAGTTTCTTGCTCTCAGGGGGCTTCTACCATGTGTTTCACCCACTAATACTGCTTCTAATTAGCTGATTTTTTGTATATAGCATCTCCTGTATGGTTCGCATCCATAGAAACCAGGGGAGCAAGGTTTACACGGCTAGATTCACTAGTGCTTGTGGCGCTGATCAGGGGTTTCCCTGCCTATTTCACTTATATCTTCACATAGGGAGCGCTGGTGACTTAGCAGGTGGTACCATTGGACTCTCCTGGCTTGTGCGCATTGATTCATATACATATGAGTGCTAATTGGCCAACCCTACCAAAGTGTCTACATGGCCGCTTACCCCTGATTATTTCCTGGATGTATTTGGCTAGCGATTGACCCAAAGAATTCTTTTTACCATGAATGTATTATACCATTCGAAAGCGGCGATTTATGCGCATGTTTCTATGTATTTAGAATTGTGTTGCGGTGGGTTTAGAAATTTGCTTTGCAGCTGCCAGTCGCAGGAACTGCCGGATTCCTGCAGGGTGCCAGAATAGACGGTTTCTTGGCCGGTTACTGGCACCCCAAACTGATTCCTGCTCCGTCTCCTGCTCTGGCATGCCGGAATTTTGACGGAGGCGGAGCAAGAATTCCGTATTTTTCTGGCAGACGGTCTCTGGCACAACATCTCTAGTTCTAGCCGGTAAGCATGTGAGGAAATCTTTTCTGATATGACAAAGGGCCCTAATTTCTTGTTGTCTAGCTTCTTTGAGGGTCGCCTCGTGGTGATGTTCTGGCCCACTAGCCATACTTTGTCCCCTACTTTGTATTTGCGTTTTGGGTCACTTTCTTTTGATCTGTAGAATTCCATGGAGGCTATGACCTCGTCCCATATTTCTTTCATAGAGTCCGCCATGTTGGCGGCATTAGGTGCATTGACTTCTAGATCTACAAGATCCCATCTGGGGTGTAGTCCATAGATTGTCTCGAAGGCTGTCTTCCCTGTGGCAGAATTGACTTGGTTGTTATGGCAGAATTCTGCTATTGGTAGCCATCTGACCCAATCGTCTTGTCTATAATTGCAAAAGCTTCTTAAGAAGCCTTCTAGCCATTGGTTGGTTCTTTCCGTTATTCCATCAGTTTCTGGGTGGAAGGCTGTGGAAAATTTGGGGTTGATACCCAGTTTGGCTTAGAGGGCTTTCAAAAATTGGCTATTGAAGGTCGGCCCTCTGTCTGACACGGTTGTCTTGGGTAATCCATGTAGTTTCCAGACTTCCTTGATGAAAAGGTCCGCTACTCCCTCTGCATTGGTGCTTTCAAGGCAAGGGATGAAATGCGCTTGCCGAGAGAAGCGATCAATTACTACCAGTATACTATCCATGCCCTGTGATTCAGGGAGCTTGACAATGAAGTCATATGCAATGTCCTCCCAAGGTTTTTGGGGTATTGTTAAAGGATTTTGGGGTGCGTAATGTTTGTGACCTTTACTCCTTTGACAGATTTCACATGTTTCGACAAATCGGTTGACTTGTTGTTTCATAGCCGGCCAGTAGTATCTTCTAGATATGAGTTCCAAAGTTCTGGCTTGTCCTTGATGACCAGCTATTGGGTTGTCATGGTGCATTTCCAGGATGGCTAGTCGTATCTCTTTGTTCTCAGGGATTACTATTCGTCCTTTGTACCATAGGAGGTCTTCCTTCCATTCATATTTGTCATATTGTTTCCTAATAGAGGGTGGAAGGTCTTCCTTTTTCTTTGTACTCGCAATAAGGGTTGTTAGGGATTTGTCATCACTGAGGCCTTCCCTAATCATAGAGATGATGTCAATTTCTATGTTTGCTTTGAAGCCCTTGAAGCGTTCGGCATTGATCATGATTTGCTGGGGATTTGGGATATCCTCATGGTCATGTCTTCTTGACAGGGCGTCTGGTTTATTAGACATTTTACCAGGCCTGTAGTGGATTTCAAAGTTGAAAGAAGCGAGTTCCATATGCCATCTGGCATGCCTTCTGTTGAAGGTTTCTGCATTCTTCCATCTTTCTAGATTTCGGTGGTCGGTGAAGACAGTCGCAGGTAATATAGTCCCTTCAAGGTATATGCGCCAATGTTTTAATGATTCCACGATGGCAAGTAATTCCTTGTTGGCGGTATCATAGTTTCTTTGTGCATCGTTATAGCTTTTTGATAAGTATGCTACTGGGTGGAGGTATCCATCTTCACCTCGTTGGCTAAGTATAGCTCCTATGGCTATTCCTGATGCATCGGTTTCCAAAATAAAGGGTTTATCGGGATTGGGATGTATTAATACTGGATCTTGGCTGACCCGTTTCTTTATTTCCTCAAAGGCCTGTTGGCATTCTTGGGTCCATTCAAATTTGGTATCCTTTTTTGTTAAGTCATGTAGTGGTCTAGCAATCTTGCTAAATTTGGCTATAAACCTTCTGTAGAAGTTTACAAAGCCAAGGAAGGCTTGGACTTCCTTTATTTTCCTAGGTGCGCCCCATTCCATGATTGCCTTGATTTTCTCTTCTTCCATGGAAATTCCTTCAGGGGTAATTACCAACCCCAGGAAAATGACCTTCTTGACAAAGAATTCGCATTTGGATAGTTTGGCGTAGAGATTGTTTTCTCTTAGGATTTTGAGTACTTCCTTGACATGTTCTGCATGGTCTTCCTCCTTTTCTGAAAAGATAAGGATATCATCCATGTAGACTACTACCGTGACACCTAAAAGGTGTCTAAAGATATTGTTCATCATCCTTTGGAGGACTGCTGGGGCGTTCTTGAGTCCAAAGGGCATGACTAGGTACTCGTATATTCCATAAGCTGTCCTGAAAGCGGTTTTCCATTCATCGCCTTCCTTGATGCGGATGTTATTGAATCCCCATCTAAGGTCTAATTTTGAATAGATCTTTGCATTCTTGACTTGGTCGACAAGTTCTACCTGGAGAGGCATAGGGAATTGATCTGGTATAGTGATATTGTTGATTTTCCGGTAATCCGTTACTAGCCTTAGAGATCCATCCTTCTTTTTGACAAAGAAGCAAGGTGAGGCTATAGGGGATTTACTAGGCCGGATTTTTCCGTCGGTCAGTTCTTGATCAATAAATTCCTTTATTGTTCTGCTTTCGATTGGTGAGAGGGGATATACTTATGCCGGTTTCGGGAGATCTGATCCTTCCACAAAGTCTATGTTGCAATCGAAGGCCCGGTGTTCTGGGAGCTTCTTGAAGAGTTCTTTGCTAAAGACATTGATGAATTCCATGAATTCTTCTGGTATAGCAGGTATCTCTTTTCCAGCTTTGGCAGTAAGGGGTCTTCCTTTCCATGAAATTTCTAGGGTTTTCCAATTTATATCTGGGTCTGCCTCTTGTAGCCAATCTAAGCCTAGGATCATGTCGGTATCCCCTAGGTCCATTACAAAGAAGGTTACATCAAAGGTCCAACCTTCAATTTCTACTTCCAGTGTAGTTTTATTTTTTATTTTGTTTGGAAGTTCTTTCCCATCTATGGCGATCACAGTTCGTGGGTTGACTAAGGGTGTCAAAGGAATGTTGTTGTTTTTGGCAAAGTTGATGTCTAAGAAGTTTTTTGAGGATCCAGAGTTGACTAGAGTGGGGATGGGGTCCATGATTCCCTTGACCATTGTAAAGATAGACGCAGTTTGTTCGGATTTCTTTAGGTATAATACACGTTTCTTTCTTTTCTGGTTCTTGGTCAAGGGTATCTGGGCAGGTACTGACATGGACTCAGCCTGCTGTTCTAGTTTTCCGACTCCAAGTCAGAGGATTTCTCTTCTTCCTTCACTTCTTCAATCTTTGCTTCCTTTCCTTTGACAGCTTGAGTTTCTTGTTGCCATTCCTTGAATTTGCAGTCTTTCATGCTGTGTCCCATTCTTCCACATTTGATGCATCTTCCTTCTTCTCTTCTCTTTTGGATGAGTTCAGACGGCACTATTCCTGCTTTGGCCTTGGTCGTTCTTGGTTGGAATTTCCTGTCTTGATTTCCTGAGGGGCCATTATCTCTTAGACTTCTTCCAGTGAATAGAAGGTCGTCTATCCTAATGGAGACTTCCATCCATTTTTCTAGGGAGAACGTAGATGTATCTTGGGTAATGGTTGCCTTTAGTAGTTCCTGTTGGACGTTATTCTTGAGGCCTTTTTTAAAGACATCTATGAAGGCATGTTCGTCCCAGTCTAATTCCTGCATGAGGGTGCGGAAGGCAGTGACATAGTGTTGTGCCGATCCTGTTTGTTGGAGTTTATGAATGTTCTGAATTGCTCTTTCCTTTTTCATGGGATCTGAGAAGGCGAGAAGGAAGGCATTCTTCAGGGCATTCCAGTTTGAAAGGTATTCATGTGGTTCTTCGTCAAGGATTTTCCTGAGTAGGGGCTTGGCCCATTTGGCTGCTTCTCCTTCTCCCATATTGGTAAGGAAGGTAGCCATTTTCCGGTTGTTGTCGAAGGCAGTACCATAATCATTGAAGTAGATTTCCATTTTCATGAGAAAGATTTCTGCCTCCTGTCCTCTTTTCCCATTAAAGGCCTCAGGCTTCTTGGCTCTAGCCCCTTTTGGGATTTCGTCTTTGGTTTTTTCTTCCTTTCTAGGAGACTTTGGAATTCTAGGAGGAGGTGTATTTCCTCTTGATGGAGGTCCCGAAGGGGGTCCTGGGGGATTATCCCCTGGGAATAGTCCCTTGGGTCTCTTTGGGACTTGTGCCCTAGAAGACTCGGCTTCTGGTTCCCATTGATGGTGTTGGTCCATGATATCGATATTTGAGACCCTTTCTTCTACTACTTGTAATGTCTCTTGAAGGGTTTCCGTATCGGCCTTAAGTTTCTTGATGGCTTCCTCTTGTTTATTCAGGGCGGCAGATACTTGTTTACCCATAGCTCCCATGGCTATGACTATAGTATCCATTTGTTGGCTGAGTTTGTCGATGGCATTCTGGGGCTTTATTTGTTCGTTGACTCCTAGTTGAGAGCTATTTGCTGCTGTCCATGCATTCTGGGCTGCACTCTCTACTTGCTGCCTAATGTTGCCGGTGGACGCTTCCAGTTTGGAGATGGAATTGGTCATTTGTTGTAGGGTGGTGTTGAGTGTTTGTACCCCTGTATCCTGTCGGTTCTCTTGTACCTGTATTTGAGCTGTGATTCCTTCAAGGAGTTGATCCTTGATATCATCTAGTACCCTGAAGAAGAATCCTAATGTGGGATCCCTTGCTGCTGCTCTTCTGATGTCCTCTATGGGTCCGTTAAGCAATCTTTCGTATTCGTCTTTGTTCCCTTCTGGTGGTGCTTCTTCAGGTGCTGGTGATGACGAGTGAGGTCTAGGTGGTGTAGGGTTTGCTGGTCTTTCCTCAATCCTAATCTGGGGAGGAGCTTCTATTTGTTCCGTTACTTGTATGGGTCTTTGTGGTATGGTCGCTTCAATGGCATTTGATGCCTGCGACCGGGTTCTTACCCCTGTCAGAGGGTGTGCCGAGTATAGGTGTCTTTCTTCCCTTGGAATATTTGTGGGACCATACCTCCCAGTAGGTAATTCCAAAGGGTTTGGTGCGTAAGGTGGTGCTGGGTCGGTTTGGTCTTCTATCCCTGCCGTGGGATCCATTGGTACTCTTCTTCTTACAGAGATTATTCTTCCTGGGGATATGCTAGCCCTTGCATTCCAAAAGTGTTTGGGTCCTGTTGTTTGTACTGTTTCTTCTTGTGTTACCACGGGTTTGGTAGCATCTGGGGTTCGTCCCATATCTTTGGAGAGTCGGGATTCCTCGGGATCCGATACTGATTCCACAGTGGTTCTTGGTATAGATCTTCCACCGACAATGTCAGCTGCTGTTGCAGTTGACTTGTTTGGGTTCCCTTCGCCCACTATAATGGTAGGTTCGGCCTGAATAGTTTCATCTGGATCTGCGTATGACCCTGGTATGCTCACTCGAGCGTGAATAGCATCGGTTGCTTCTGTAGTCATTTGTAGTACTTGTTCCCTTAAAGCGGATAGGGATGTTGCGTTGTCTGATCTAGATACCAATGGCCGGTCAGGGTTATCTACCGGTGGCACTAGTGGTTCTCCTTGAGCCGATTGGCTTCTGGTTACTCTTGATGAGGATCGTTGAGACATAGCCACGGATCAGTGTGAAGCTTGCTCTACAATGTCACAACCCTCGTTTCTAAGGGTGTTTACTTTCTGTTTTGGATACGACGGCGTCGGCGTTAGATCCTAGCCTGATGTGTGGCAGCCTCCTGTGGCTGTTCGTAGATGTAGTTGAGTGTGGAAGCGTCGATGACAGCCCTGTGTAGGGTATCGAGCCTCTTAGTCTTAGAGGTATAGTCCTCTGCTCGCCTAGCAAGTAGGACGTCGAAGGCACCTGTCTCTTGGAGAGACTGTGATTGACTCGTGGCTTGCAGTGTATTACTAAGTACCTAAGTTAATAGGACCTAGTATCGATAGTTGAGTCTTAAGTGTATAAGTCTTATGTGTATCTCTTAGTAGTTATCACCCATGAGGGGAGATCGACAAGGTAGAGCAAGCTGGTCTGAGAGCAGCTTGCACACCGAGTATTTATACTCATGAGTACATGGTCTGTGCGTACAGTTCCAAGAATACATGAGCTAAAGATAGTGCGTGTTTCTAAAGGAAGGTATATCTAAAATAAGAGTGTTACTAAAGATAGTTTGAGAAGACTGTATGCGCGCTAAAGATAGCTATGATCAGTCAGCTATCATGTGGAGGCGCATCAGCAAACATGGGCCCCACCTTAGGCTGCTGTAAAGCACTTCAAAGCACCTAAAGCACTCAAAGCACCAAAAGAAAGGTCCAATATTTAAAGCACTTTAAAGCACTTTGAATCGCTCTAGGTTGTCTTTTAAGCACTTTAAAGCATATTAGAATATATTTCAAACACCTTGAAGTCACCTTAGGTTACAATATAAGTGGTTTAAATGTCCTCACATAGTATTCACAGCACTTCATTCAATTTGTATCTGTAGCATGAGTCATACTAGTGATCTCAATAGTTGTCTCTCATCCAGATGTACTAAACAAGATGTATTCATATGGTAAAAGAGGTGCTATATACAAGTCAAGAGAAAGTACAAACACAATACAACAGCAAAAAAAACACTCAACTCGACACATAACAAGGGGGTAGGCTCACCTAGAACCACGGGCCTCGCAGTCCAAAGACGGCAATAGGAGCGCCAACATCGAGTGGCCACTAAATGGCAAATCGGGCCTGGCAGCACAAACAAGCCGCGCGGCCGTAGCCTAGGCCACAGACGGCGACTCGACAGTCGAAGCAAAAGGGGCCTTGGTCAGCATGTTGCCCAGTCTCACGCTGACGAGGGCTTACCAAACGCCAGTGACAGACAATAGGGGAACGCGCAGGTGAGGACCGCGCCAACACAAAGCGCGAACCGGTCGTGTGGTCGTGACCGATCATACCAGACAAGGGGTTTTTGGCTGGGAGGATTGGGTCAGCACAATGCTCATTCACAGCGACCTACGTACCTCTGGCGGTCGTAGTGAAGAAGAGAGGGAGCAGGAGGGGCTCGGTCGCGACGTGGGCTCGGCAACGCGCAAACCTGTTGCATGGTCGTGCCTCTTTCGACGACAAGGGCCGTGTAGTGATCGAAGGCAAACGGGTGTTGGTCAGCACGGTGTTCTACTACACGGCTGTCCACGTACCTTTCGTGTCGTAGGCAGCAGGGAAGGGAGCGAGGGGCGCGGTGAACTCCCTCCAAGTCAAGCGGGTGGAGCTGTGGTGGAGCGGATGTAAAACCTGCCGAGGAGGAGCCCTGAAGTGGCCCGTGCACATGCCCAACCGGCTCCACATCTCGACTGCGTCCCTCGCCCTAACTCGCAACACTCGCCCACCCGTGCTCCCTTGTCACCGTCTGCACAGGCAGCGCTTGGCGTGCGCAAGCGCGAGCATCGAGTATCAACTCAATGTAAGTGATGCACACTCGCCTGTCCATAGTCGACAGCTCACTTTTTCATTTATGGGGCCGCTTTTTCTCAAAGCGGCGCTGTGAATGCGACCGCGTCGTCCAGCGCAGCCCGGCTGCAGTGGCTGACTGACCCGCCATCACTACGTGTGTGGCACACACCCACCAGCCCCCACAACAGTGAGTCAGTGACCGGTCAACCCATGCGCGTTGCCCACGCTAATATAGTTGCGCACTCGCTTCGTATCTGCCTCCGACGCACCGCTTGCGACCTCTTGTCCACCACCCACCAAACTGAGCCAACTGTGCTACCGCCCATGAACCCCTGCCGACAATACAACGAGCCGTAGGTACCACCGATGTGATCAGGCCAACCCGACATTCCGGCGAGTCGCCTCCACTCATCAACCACCGCCTTTCAACCCTAGCGCCCCGCTCCACTGCCTGCGAGCAACAAGCCCCTTACGCTAGCGACGTCGTGATGCCGCGACACAACCGGCTGCCCACGGAATGACCGCCTCGCCATGACACGACCGTGTCCGACATGTGTGCTACCGCCCCACGTTCTCCGGCGCTCCGAGTTGGCTTGTTCGGCCGGCTAGCCTGAGCTTGACATTAATTTGTTGGCCCGGCGTTTATAGGTGAGTACATGAAAGCTTTTTACTCTTGTTGTTGTATCTTGTATTTTCAATTTTTGGAACAATGTACTGCAACGACTTTTGCATGAAATATATGACCCTAATGATTGATTGAGTACATGTTGTGGCTGTAGAGCTGAAAGTGCATACATTGAGATGCAAAATGGGGATTTTGTGGCACCCATCATGTGTGATTACGTAATTTTGGCTTAGTGTCACATGATTGCCTTGAACCCTTCTGATTTGAATTTCAAGTGCTTCAAAGCATCCCCAAGCAACTTTGAAGTGCTTAAAAGTCATCCAAGTGGCTTTAAAGTGCTTATAAGTTATCCAAGTGGCTTTAAAGCTCTTCAAAGTACTTTGACAAAACTGAATCTGACTAAAGCGCTAATCAGAAAGGTTCATGTGGCCAAAGCATGGCAAAGCGCTTTTCAGATGAAACCCCCTTTTGCTGATGAGGCTTAGTCAAGCGCCAATCATCCTTAGTAATGGATAGAAGTTCACAGATAGGGTGGCTTATAAAGCGTGCAAGCCACGGGATCGAAGAAAAAGGTGAAGTCGTGTGCGCGGCTCATGACAAGAGGCCCAAGAGGTTGTGGGAATGAAATGTACCATACGCGACATGCGGTCGACAACTGTGAGAATAGCGTCGAATCCTTCGGACTCCGGGAGACCTGTGATAAGATCATAATTGATGTGATCCCATGGTCGTGAAAGGAGTTTGATTGGGTTGAGGAGACCAGGTGGGAGTTGGTTTGAATGTTTATTACGTATACAGGATTCGCAGTTGGATACGTAAGATGTCACCGTTTTCTTGAGAGATTTCCAATAATATTTACGGTTAACTAACTCCAATGTCCTGAATTGTCCCGGGTGTCCTGCAGCCATTGTTACGCGCGAGGGGTATCTCACAAGCAAGCCACTATCCTGAGCGATAGCGAATGTCGTTATTGATTTCTGGTTACTCTACTATGTTGACAACAAGTGGACTAGACCAGCAAAGTCCCTAATTAACAAAGCAGGATGGCGTTGGTACACCAAAGCGCTCAAGTATAACTTCTGACTAAGGAACCCTCACGCAAGGGCGTGCTATGAAATAGTGCTACCTGGTGTACGTTGGGACTTACACTAACTAGTGACGCTGCAATGGATGAGCGGGTTAAGGCTGGACACGCCTACGCGGTGTGGAAGAGAAGATGAGATTCTGGGGTCACGTGGCTATGCTAGATACAGGCGCCGTAGGCACCGCCCCACTACAGGCTCCCCCCCTTAAGGCCACCTACGCCCTCGGAGGTGTGGAACCACACACAAGACTCACAAGAGAGGCAAACAACATTAGATAAGGAAAAAAAAGTGCCCGTAGAAGAGAGGAAGGAAAAGAAAAACAAGAAACAAAGCCCAAAGGTGCGAAATAACGTAACAAGGGAGAAATTAGATCGTCGTTGAAAGGTTCCTAGGGCGGTGCAGTAAGCCGAACGGAATAAGGACAACGGAGTCTATAATATTACTCAACTGGGTTCATCGCTATCGTAGCCGTCCTCTTTGTACGCATTTGGTTGGGTAGGATTGTTCCGCTCGAGAGGAAGGCGGGTCTCTGGGCGCGGCGTACGAGGTAGGGACTCTGGGCTGAAGTAGGCGTGTGGTCGCGAAGCGTCCTTGTTCGTCAGACGGGCGGCTTCGAGGCTGCGAGAGTAGTCGGCCAGCGTCGATCCGGGTCTAGGTATGAATGGCCGAAGGAGTCGGGCGTGGGCAGCAGACGTAAACAAGTTCCCCGCCATATCTTCGAGTTTGTACGAGTTCGCGAGCTTCTCAGTGACGCGAAGCGGGCCAGACCAGCGAGGTGCCAGTTTCCGAAGGGTACTATGCGTCTCGTCTAGGCGGGCATCGTATTTCTGCACCAAGTCCCCTGGTCTGTATTCGATCGACCGAACTCGTTTGTCAAACGACTTCTTTCGTTTCTTTGCATGCTCGAGTGCATTCGCGAACCCATCCTGTTGCAAAGCGTACGTCAGTGCCAGGTTAACGTCCGCATCTGTGACTGCCCTGGTCGATAATGCCATCCCGAGCTCTGCTCGGCGTTCCGCTGATAGCTGGCCGGTCATCAGCTCGCGCGGCGTATATCCAAGGCTGGGCAGCACGCGGTCGTTGAGTTGCGAGACCGCCGTTGTCAGGTGTTTCGGCCAGGCTACTGGCGTGGTATTTGGATCTTCAACGTCACTGGGGTCCTCTCCGACTGTGGGTGCACAGAGGGCCTTCAGTCGGCCAATGAGTAGCTTGACGTAGCCTTCCGCAAGGCCATTCGCCCAAGGTGCATAAGGAGGGGTTTTGAGTGCTTGAACGCCTCGGCCAGCAGCCCAAGTCCGTACTTTGTCGCAATCAAAATGTTTCCCCCCGTCGGCCATGAACGTTTTCGGCGTAAGCAGCAGGTTTGTTATCTTCTCGAGTGCGTCGACCGTGAACTTTCCGGTACCGGGTTTCCTAGAGGGGAAGGCAAAGAGGTAGCGCGAGTAGACATCCACAATGACAAGTACCGTTTTAAATCCACCGTGCCCTTCTGGAAGCGCGACGTAGTCTCCGACCAAGAGGTTGAACGGTCTTGCTCGGGTGATCGGTTTCATAAGTGCGGACAAGAGTCGCGGGCCGAAGTTTTTGCAGCGTGGGCAGGTCGTGACTGCTTCGGTTGCATGTTGCCGGAGCCGGGGCCAGTGGTAGCGTTGCTGGAGGGTGAGGACAGTCATGTCTCGGCCAAAGTGCCCACCTGCTTCATGGACCGAGAGTGCCAGTTGTGAGCCTTCGCTTATAGGGATACACTCAACTTGGTGCCCGTTCCTTGCTTGTTTGCCCGCTGAGAGCCAGAGCTTCCCGTCCTCGACGAAGTAGCCCTCCGCCTTGTGAGCGCGGCGCTTCCTCTCCTTCTGATCTTCTGGCTTGTCTGGATTTTCGGGATCGCTCTCGAATAGCAGGTGGAGGAGGATGTCGGTGAAGAAATCGTCGTCTTCGAACCGTTTGAGCAGGTCTACAACGTCGGGGTCGGACACCAGATGGTACATGTCGTTTAGGAGGTCCTTCCTCGATTCCCAGCCTGGATTGACGTCGTCATTCCTGCCAGGGCCCTCTTCCGGGTCCAGACAACCCTCGTGCATTCGTGACAAGGCATCGCACGCTTTGTTGTCTTTGCCGGGTAGGTGTCGTACAGCTACAATGTCGCGAGCTATAATAGACTCTCGCCATCGTTCGTGCGTGGAGTTGAGTTTTTCGTTTCCGAGCAAGTCGGCGAGGGCTTTGCAGTCAGTTTCGAGCTCAATTGGCTGTCCAAAGATGAGGCTGTTGAACTCATTGCAAGCGAATTTGAGAGCTGCAAATTCGAGCAGGAACGGTATGTACCGTTCCTCCGTGCGTGAGGTTCTTTTCGAAGCATAGGCTATCGGATACGTGACCTTGCGGCTCTGCCCATCATGCCCCGTCTCTTCCCATTCCTGTGATAACATCGCACCAAACCCAAACTTCGAACCGTCGGTAGTGACTATGAAGGGTCGTCCGTCGTAGACTGGAGCGCGAAGTACCGGGTCGGATGTGAGCGCGAGTTTCAGTTTCACAAAGGCCCGTCGTTGCGCCTCATTGAGTTCGACTCTCGTTTTGCGTAAGGCCTTTTTGTAGTCGTGGCTGCCTTTGGTCAGATCGGCTGGTCGGGCGTCTCGGGTGAGGTCGGAGAGGGGCTGCGCGATACGCCCGAAATTCTTGATTTTGGGACGCTGCGACCCAGCGAGACCTAGGAATCCCATTGTGTCGAGTACCGATTTAGGTTCGGGCCATTCTAGGATAGCTCTCACCTTGGAGGGGTCCGGTTTGATTCCCGCCTTGGAGACCCTGGCTCCCGCGAATGTGGCCTCCGACATGAACAGCACCGTTTTGGCGGCCGAGAGGGATATTCGGTGGGTTCGGCATCGATCGAAGATGGACCAGAGGTTTGCCATGCCCGAGTCAAAGTCGTCCGCTGCAGTAGCCATATCGTCCATCCACACTTCGAGTGTTTTGCCTAGAAAGTCGTGAAAGGCCTCGGCCACCATTTCGCAAAAAACTGTTGGCGCACTGGTGAGTCCGAATGGCATGCGGAGGTACACATAATGGCCTCGTCCCTCGACGTAGAACCCGGTATAAGGCACACTCTCTGGGGCTATTGGGATCGCATGGAATCCGGCTTGGAGGTCCATCACGCTGACAAACTCGTGACCAGCTACCGCCTGCTGTTTGGCACCCAGATCTCCCATGGGGAACGGCCTAACCTTGGTGACTTTATTAACCGCAGCGAAATTCTGCACCAATCTCCACTTAGCTGGTTGTGTAGCGTGCCTTTTCACCTCCTCGTAGAATCCGACTTCCGGGTATTCAATGGGTAGCCCGTACTTTTGACACTCGGAGTTAGCCATCTGTTGCAGAGTCTTGAGCGACGGTCGTTCGGCTCCGCCGGGTTTGGGGACCATGTTGATTGGCGAGACTGCTGCAACTTGGTCTTGATTGACTCGCTCGATTATCTTTGCCTCTTCCAGCTCGTCCAGCATCGTGTATAGCGCTTGTCTCTGGGGCTCGGTGAGCTTTTTCTGTCCAGCTCGTTTTGGGAAGGTCGTTCCTTCAGGCACATTGAGGCGCATCTGTGTAAAATCTAACGGCAGCACCTCGGAGAGATTACGTGCAAAGATGTCTGCAAACTCACGAACGAGGCCTTGGACTTTCTCTCTCTGGTCTTCCGACAGCTCGTTGCCTATTCGAACCTTGCCCAAGATCTCTGCCACTCGCTCCGGCTTGAAAGGGTCGGTCAGTCGCTCTGATGGTGGTACTGGTGGTTTTGCTGTTCGAGGTTTGGGCTCTTGTCTGGCTGCCGGCTCATTCAAAAAGATGTTGGCTGGACCATCTCTTCGTGCACGATTCCGATCTGACCTATCAAGCACTTCAGTGAACACATCATGAACAATCGGCTTCTCCGTTTCCTCAACACTCATCACGCTCCTTAACCGCTCTTCCTCCAGCTCTAATCTTGCCGCGCTCCATAGCTCCTCTGGCGTCTTTGTCACCTGCTCCTCTGCCTCATCCAGCCCACATTCACTATCCATCTCCAACAACGCCGTCTCCGTCACCCACTGGACCTCCGTCCCTCTGGCTCTCTCTCTCAGGCGACTGCTTCGACGTGGAACGAACTCACCGGGCTCCGCGGTTTTCTCCTCTGGTCCTCTCTCCAATACTTCCTCCCTTGTTGTCTCCGGCGCTGTCTTGGCAAGGGGCTCTTTGATCTGGGGCGTCGGGGCTTGTGCTACAGGCTCTGGCAGTTCGTTGGTCGGCCTCGGGATCTTCGGGTTCTCGTTTGCGACTATGATTTCACCTGCCGGAGTGGAGAGCGAAAGTGAGTCTATGTGGAACAGTTGTGAAGCTCTCGCCGTTCGCAGCCAATCTTTCCCTAACAGTAGGTCGAACGCTCCTCTCGAGTCGATCACCTCGAAACGGATCGGCCAGGATTCGCCTCGATACTGTATTGTTGCCGTTCCGGTGCCTGCACTTGGTACACAAGACCCATTGGCCATCCGGCACACAATCCTCGATCTTCGTAACCTATCAAACGAGTGCTCAATCTGTGCCCACACTGTCGCATCGAGTACGCACAGCATCGCTCCTCCATCCACAGTACCCCATATCTCACGCTCTACGCCATTTCCGCTCCTCGATAGACTTAATCGTAGCTTAAACGGCCATTCTCGCCCGTCGCCTTCCATACTCTTCACGTCCACTATCACCTGCTCGCAATACGATGAAAAACAGATTGATTCTGAGTGCGTATCTATATCAGAATTTAAAGAAAACGAGACTGTCCTATCTGAAACCATATTGTATTGTGAGCCAACAGCGCGTCCACTCTCCCGCTCACTGGCTGTGTTCGGGTCGACGAGGTCGCCAAGTGCCGGCGCCGACCCTATTCGTTTCCCGAGCCGAGGTCGGACTCAGGATCGAAGTCGGGCTCCTCGAGCTCGATCTGCGCGACCTCCCGGTACTGTTGCCCAGGGGAAGGCGTGGATGGCTGTGTGCCTGCTCGGAGTTCGTCCCGGAGCTTGCGAGCCACTAGCCGTTGGTAGCCTTGCTCCTTGTCGTCCAGCACATTGACACCCTCGGCTTCGCACTGGTACGCGAAGTGGTCGGCTATGCCACACCTTGTGCACGAGCGCGCCGTCTGTTCGAAAGTACCAGGGCAAAGCGGGAATGGGCGTTTGAGCGAGTCCGGCTGCTGGCGGTTCACCTCTTTCCAGACCTTGACCTCGGACGCCCATTTGATCTTATCGGCTGGCGTGTCTGGGATGCGTTGGGCGCCGGCTGGTGGGGCCTGAGCCAGAGTGGATGCTCGAGACAGGACGCTCGCAAGGGGACCTGGCGTCTGCGGAGTCTGCGAAAAGTGGGGGGCAGGCTCTCGCGTGCGCGGTGTCTGGGCCAGTGGGCGTGAGGCAACATTTGGGTTCGGAGGGGCTGGGGCAGCTAATGGTGTAGGCTCGGGGATAAGTTGAGGAGTAGGGTCAAAGCGAGTACCCGTGGAGCGGCGGGCTGGAGTGCTCGCTACGGGCTGTGTTGGCGAGTGGGCGGCTCGTGCATTCCAGCGACTTGTAGTCGGCTGCGGGCGGGGTTCTTGGGCGAGGGACAGCATGTACATAGAGTCAAGCATGGACTGCTGGTTGTGTCGGTTGAGCAAGAGTCGAGAGCTGATCTCGCCAATGTCCTTAATGAGTGCTTCCCATTCGTCGCCGTAGCGGTCCTGCTTGGGTAGGAGCTCGATGAGGAAGACCGGGAGGATATCGAGCGTTTGCGACACTCTGTCCTCGTCCGACAGGCTAGTCACTGCGGCTCCGAGCGCCTTGTGCTGTTGGGCCCAGGCTTGATGTGGCTTGACCGACACTGAATTGTCGCCCAGAGCGGTGAGCATGTCTTGGATGTTGAAGGAGTGCTCTCGCCAGCGCGCCTTGTGCCTCTGCTTGGTCGCCTTGCGGTCCCTCGGGGGTGTGGGCCAGCGTTTCTCTATCTCGGGCTCAAGCGTCGACCATTTCTCCGCCGCCGTCTTGCCTTGGGTGGTCTGGATGAGGTCGTCATGCCAGTCAAAGGCCGGACCGTCATAGACAAGGTTATTGACCCATAGACTAGCGATTTGCTCGTCAGACAGACCAATCGTAGCGGATTTAAAGTTATGGCGGTACTCAACTTCGGATTTTGGCCGACCGTCGTCGTAGAACTGGCCACCACACAGGCTATAGATCTGTGCGATTGCATCTCTAACCGACATCGGGCCGACCAGGACACTCGCGGCGGCACTGCCTAAAGATGGGGGTGTCTGAGTCCCCGTAGGAATAATGGATGGAGCGGCCTGGGCTGGCAATGGCGCTGGCGGTGCGCCAAGAGAGGGGTTTGTTGGTTGGTGCGTCTGCGATCGAACAACTGTGGGCGAGGCTTGGTCTGGTTCTCGTTCGTCCTCGTCTTCGCTAGAGTCAGGTCGAGGCCTCGGCTTTCGCGGCGTAGTAGCAACAGAGGAATGCCTTTTCCTCAGCTTACGTGGGGTGCGTGGGGATTCGGGTTGAGTACGGTTCTCGTCCGACTCGGTGTCGGGAAGGTAGGAGTTGTTGTTGGCCGGACTGGGCGGGAACGGGACGTCGGAGGGAGGCAACTTTGGGCTTGACTCAATTGAGGCTAGAATAGATGAGAGAGAAGGAGATGCCGAGCGCGAGCCGCGGTTGCGCAATTGGGCTCCCGGGGAGACTGACGGGTGCAGGGTAGGTAGTTGTTGTGCTTGAGATAAACGTGCGATAGCGTCAGCTGAGAGGTATCTACCACCCGCACCTCGCCAGCAACCGTTTCCGTCCTGAAAAGCCGTGTTGATAAGGCAAAAATGCCCTTGTGCTCGACTCGAGCAAGAAATAGATGAGTAAAGGCGCGTAGAACTGCGCAGTGTATCAGAAACGTGCTCTAGTGTTCCCAGCTGCTGCTGAGAGGTCGCGAATTTCTTCGCGGGCGTATTGGGACCCGCTCTCGTCACCACGGTGGACACGCCTACGCGGTGTGGAAGAGAAGATGAGATTCTGGGGTCACGTGGCTATGCTAGATACAGGCGCCGTAGGCACCGCCCCACTACAAGGCTTATGTCAGTAAGGTCTTAAGTCGCTTATAGGTGCATGCGCAGATCTACTGGCTATGCTAAAGAGGAGCTCTGAGGCTAATCACACTGTGTGTTTGAATGGATGATAAAAGTAAGGGATGATATTGCAAGGCTCCAGCAGGAGCGTATTTATACTATACAGAGGAGGCAGTGCTACAAGCGTACAGACCAATCATATCTCAGCATGAGTCATATCTAAGAATAGTATCTAACAACAGGATGACTCGGATGGTTACAAGGCGAGTCATACTTAAAACAACCAATCACAAGTTGGTGTGAGTCATACCCGTAACCCTCGAGTCATACCTGTAACCCTTGAGTCATACTTGCAGCTATGGGGCCATTGTATTCATGGAAACGGTGCGATTGCTTGGTTACTGCGGTACGATGGATACAATGGTGCCACATCACTAGTCCGCCCATCCGCTTCTGTCCACATCACTAAGAGTAAACCTATGTCGGCGCTTTGATAAGGGCTTAAGCGCCAGGCGCTCGGTGAAGGGTCTAGACAGGGTGCATAAGCGTCACATATCCCCCCCAGTGCTGACTAGGTTTTACTCACAAATGTACTCTGGGAGGGGGTGCTGGGAATTCCGGAACCAGGATTTCCGTGCTGGCAGAAGGTTGCTCCACTTCATAATTGGACACCAACCAAGGGTCATGGAAGTGGAAGCGGAGGCCGTTCCTAGTGATCAAAGCGGCAGGATGAGAGAGGACAACTCTGCCTTGGTAGTACCAATCTTCAGGAAGGACAGTTTCCTTGTAGGAAAAGACACGGCCAGTATAATCAGTGAGATCCCGGTCAACAAAGGTAACAGGGCCCGTAACAGTAAGAGACACCTCATCACCTCTGTGAAGCGGCAAGGCTTCAGGAAGGATGGCCATCTTCTTGGTCCACAAGTGGTAAGAGTAGGTGGCCAGAGTGACCAGAATGGCCAAGAGCGGTAGAGTGATGAACAGGGGAGTAAGCGACATGTTTGGAGTGAGTTTGGATTGTCATTGTGCGTCGCTCTCCTTTCTCTTAAGCTCTCCTGGACCCTGATTTTCCTGAAGGGAAGTACTGTCTTACTCGGATACATATGCTCCTTTAGTTCTGGGTAACTTAGGGACAAAGGAAGCTGGCTGTGTATTCTATTGGAACTCCCATACATCAAATTTTCCTGGAGTCCGTTCTAGACTCATCTTCCCAAAATTGTGGGGGTACAGTGGTGTGACTACCTTTTCGTCCCACCCTGTAGAGGGAATATCCGCCCACTGATCCAGGTTCACCTCTGGTAGGTTATTGTCCCAACCCCTGAGATAGTAGTCCTCTTCGGACTCCCTATCTTCTCCTTCACCCCAAGCGGCACCTGGGAAGGCAGGTTGCCATTCCCTACACTCCAGTAGGGGTCCTTCCTCCGGCATGGGTCTGGACCGGTCCAGTGGCATAGGGCTCACAGGAGGTGGAGGCGGCAGTGTCGCATGGAGTTGGCCAGGCGCCAGTTGATTCGCTTTTTACAAGGTGTTTGAGAAGTCGGCGTAGGGTGGTGACAAAGAACTTTACCTTGAGCCGAGGCCTCGGCTAGACGAGCATAGAAGCGAGCATAGGAGACAGGCATGGTTGAGTATGGTAGGTGGGTAGAGTGGTCAATGATGTGATGGTGTGATGTCCAGAACGGCACGATGCAGCCCTTATATGGAACTGTTTTTACACTGTTGTTTTTGATGAAGATCTTATGGTTGCCATGGGACGATGGAAGGATATTGAAAACAGTCTGATGGAAACAAAGGGAAGGAGGTACATCAGAGACAAAACAAAGCAAAAATAGCGCGAAGGCAACATCAGGAACAGAATCACAAAGAAGCGGATCTACATTGCAAGTCCAATATCAGAAACAGAAGACATGAGGGGAAGTCCGTATTTGGCCAGAATCAAATTACCAAGAACCTTGACAAGACCAGGGCGTTGACATGTGGTCAGAAGCATCTGAAGATCATCATGAAGACCAAAAGATCCGTCATCAAATGGAATGCAAAGAGGAGGCAATTCCGGCGAGTTGGGAGGATTGACAGGATCTTCTGACTCCAGGCTGGTGTCAACCAAGTAGTCCACAATCCCATCCAGAGAGGAGCTGCTGGCTGAGTCGGCTGGTGGCAAACCAGGGTTGTTGACGGCAACCTCTGAGGGAAGATCAAAGAAGTCTGTTGTGACCAGACCCTGGTTACCCGGCTGAGGCCAACTTAAGACGTCAGGAAGCCCAGTTGCAGGGAGATCGCCCCAAGCCTGATATTTGAAAGGATCAAAATCTTCCGCTTCCTCCTCAGCCTCAGCAACAAGGGTGTCAGAAGAGGAATCACTGACTTCCGTCCTGACAACAGTATCTACCCTGATCTCAACTGGAGGGTTCTCCACAATCAGATGCTCAGGGTGGCTGAAATTGTCGTAGGCTGGGACAAAAATAGGAGTGGGAGCAAGCCGTCCTCTAGGCCAATCTCCTGGCAACTCTGCTAGAAGGAATTCAGAGAATGGAATGTCTTGGATGGTAGTGGACTTACCAGCAGGAGAGAATTCTTGTTCGATGGGGTCAAACACAGGAGATCCTGAAGGCTCCGGAACAGAGGAGCAGAATTCCACAGGCACCATGTCAGGGAAACATAATGGCGGCAACACCTCATCAGGCACATCAGGGCGTTGCAGCTGGAATTCCGTTGCCATGTAAGCAAAGAAATGCGAAGGGTTGACATGATAACAATGGGTGGCAACCGCATGCAAATCCTTCATTTCCAAAAGAGGAATAGGAGGGAAATCTCGAGACATAGCGACCCAAGTGGTGAACTCATCTGGCTCCTGATCCTGGGAAAGGTTCATGTCAACATCTGGTTTGATGGTGGAAGAGGGAGATGCCTGGGAACACTCAGGGTTTGCCCACTCGCAGTCAGGGGCAGAAGGGAAGTCAGGTTCTGCATACTGATCATTACTGAGAGCTGCCAAGAAGCTATCGCTCTGGAGAGCTGCCCTGAACGATGGAGAATCCCTGAAGTCAACAAGGGAGTATCAATCCATGCCAGGTACCTTCTCAGCAACACCAATGAGGCAAAGGCATTGCAAGGTGCACAAAACATAGAACTGGATGCGATGGCCAAGGGTCCAGACTTCCGCTTCTGAGAAATAAGGGGCCTCATAGAGACAGCCTTCTAGAATCCGATCTGGCTGAGTTGGCAAGGTGATGCACATTTTATCAGCAATCTGATCAAGGATGTCCGGAAAGTCAAATGGAGCGTTCTTGCCAAAGTAGATTCCCATCCAGGGGCAATGTTGAGCAATCTTCAGGGCCATGAAGTAGAGGTTGGGGACTGTATCATACAGGGCCCAACTCGATCGCCTTGTGAAATAGTAGTAAAGAACCCCGTTGCTAATGTTCTGTTCAATATCGCGCCCAATAATTAGAAAACGATCAAGAATAGAATGCGCAGCAGAGTTGGCATCAGTCAACTCAGCATTGTGCTTCTGATGGTAAACGTTCCAGAGGTTGGAGAAGAACTCGATGCCATCCATGCATTCCTGAGAGGTGAGGGAAGCGAAGGCAGCTTGGGTGAACATGGAAGGCGACATCTTGTAGTAAGATAAATTGAGAAAGTGGTTGAGAGTGAAGGAAGTTAGAGTAAGAAGAGCTAGGAGTGGTAGACCGGCTACTGAGGAGTGCTTTGATGTTGAACTAAAAGTGCAGTTCCACTGTTTATATAGTAATTTGGCCCGGTGGGTCCTTAAACAATCTAAGTGGTGAAAATGAGTGAAACATAGAGGAGAGACAGAACAGTGATACCATGGCCATGCCAACAAAATCATCCTATGGGTTACAAGTGCTTGTAGTAAGGTTACTTATTTCGTCGTCTAGGTTTCTCTGTCTTAGTCTCTGGTTGCCTTGATTTCTCCCATTGCCTTAGCACTAGTGGTGGATTGCGAAGTTGCTTAGCAGTGAGCCAATGATCTTCCTCTGGACCATATCCTAGATACCTGATTTTGAAGATTTTTACTCTTCTTCTGTTTCATTGCTCATGACCTTCTTCTACTATCTTTTCTACCTCATATTGTGTCATATCTTGATCATCTTTTCTGAAGAGTTCCTTGATAGGTCTCTCTTTGTATTCTTCAGGAGAGGGAATGTATCGTTCCAGATGTGCAATATTTATGACTGGATGTATTGGATATTGATCATTCAATCGAAGTCTATAAGTGACAGGAGACACTATCTCCATTACTTCGAAAGGACCATCATATATCTGGTTCAACTTGCGTCCTTTTCCTGAGTTTCTTTTTGAAAGATCAAGCGTCTGTAAATTGATTAGAACAAGATCTCCTTCTTGAAATTGTTCAAATTTGCGTCCTGAATTATAAGATTTTATCTGGTGTATCTGAGCAATCCTAATTGCGTCCTTAGCTTTATTCCTAGCTGCTTTCATTTCTTCTGAGAATACTTCTGCAGAGTCGCTCTCTATTCTAGGTATCTTCTGACTAGTGTTAGCTAGAAGATCTGAAGGTTTGAGCGGTTCATATCCTCTTAAAAGGAAAGCAGGGGTTTGTTGAGTAGTAGAATGCTTCGAAGTATTATAAGAGAAAGATAAGGCAGGTAGTAGTGCGCTCCAATTATCTCTAGAATCATTAATATAAGAACGTAGCATGATTTCAAGTGTTTGATTCATAATTTCAGTTTGTCCATCTGCTTGAGGGTGGTGTGCTGTAGTGAGAGCACGCTTGATACCTAATAATGAAGTAAGATGATCCCAGAATGCTCCGGTCCATCTAGAATCTCTATCAGATATGATTTGTCTAGGTAGACCATAATGCGCCCATATGTGATCTCTAAACAAGCTAGCGGTTTCTACTTCATTAATCTTAGTAGTGCAAGGTATAAAGTGTGCATATCTAGTAAGCTTGTCGACTATTACTAAGATAGCATTATACCTGTTACTTTCTGGAAGATCCATGATAAAATCAAGTGTAACTACTTCGAATGGTTGTTCAGGAATAGGAATGGGTTGGAGGAAGCCTCTTTTGCCATGTCTTCTGGGCTTAATCTTTTGGCAGATATTGCAAGACTCGGAGTATCTAATGGCATCTTTGCCCATTCCTGGCCAGTAGTAGATGTCATGAAGTCGATTGTAAAAGCGAGCATAGCCTGGGTGAGCACCTTCATGCGAAGAGTTATGAAGTTCATTCATGATGGATAACCTGAGAGACTTAGGTACACAAAGACGCTTGTTGTCATCTGCATTGTTGAAGTATATAAGACCATTATCGCCGATAAGATAGAGAGAATGAGGTGGATTAGCTGGATCAAAGTCTTTCTGCAGGTCTGCATATACCTGCTTGAAGTGCTCATCAGAGCTGTAAGCTTGTATCCACCTCTTCTCTTCTTCTGGATCAATTTTGACTAAAAGATTATAAAAAATAGCGCTATCTATGTCATAGGTATAGCTATCCTTTGGTTCTACTGATGTTCTGTATACTTCTGGTGCTGGATATTCATCTATATGCGCTTCTATATAGAGAGAAGTGAGTTTTTTGACTTCTTTCTCAAAGATTGGAGATATTTCTCTATATAGATTCTTGATAGCGTCTTGCTCTTCTTTAAGAACTAAAGGTGATTCATCCTCTGGTAATGGGTTGTCGGTCTTAGGGATGCGCCATAAGAGTCTTGATAAGGCGTCTGCATTGTCATGAACTCTTCCAGCTCTGTGGATAACTGTCATCCCAGGGTAAGCGCTATATAACAGGGAATACTTGAGCAGTCTTGGAGTAGCATAAGCAAACTTCCTAGCCCAAGTGAGTGCAGAGTGATCTGTAATTGCTGAGAATTGAGCGCCCTCTAAGTAGTGCTGAAACTTGACCAATGCTTCCTTAAGGGCTAAAGCTTCTTGTTCTGTAGCTGAATATCTTTGTTCTGCTCCTGAAAGGATCCTTGACCAATAGGCTATAACGCACTCAATAGGGACTTTAGTCTTAAGCCAATTCTCTTTATTCCACTCACTATCCCCCCCAGACACGATGTGCTCATCCTTAGGGGTAGGAGTACACAAAGAGATAGGCTTTTCGCCTGCTTCGTAGGCCTTTTTCAGTCGTTTGAATGCATTGGTACCTTCTAGATCTTGGACCTCAATGTACTGTACTTGCTGTAGAATACCAGATAGACCTACTTCGATTGCATCAGTGTACAATCTATATGGCATACCTACAACTGGGTAGGCTAAGACTGGAGCAGATGCAAGAGCTTCTTTTGCAAGTTCAAATGCCCTTTGTTGCAGCGGTCCCCATACCCATTTCTCAGACTTCCTAAGGAGTCGGAATAATACTGCTAAGATCCAAGCGCCAAATGGTATAGAGTTGCCAAAGTAGCCTATTAATCCAGCAAAAGTTCCTAATTCCTTGACGTTCTTAGGAGGGGCTAAACTTAGGATATGTTCAACCTTTTCCTTATGGGTGGAAAGACCAAGGCGAGATACCTTGTGACCAAGTAGTAGTAACGATTGGTATCCTAAATGGCACTTTTTAGGAGATAGAGTGATACCAGCTTTTATGATAGACTTGAAGATAGTATCAAGGTGCAAGAGATGTTCCTCGAAGGTTTTACTATAAATGACGATGTCGTTGATGTAGACCAAAGCGAATAACCATAGGAAAGGAGCTAATACCTTTTGCATAACTCTTTGGAAAGCAGAAGGACCATTGAGGAAACCAAAGGGTAGTCGATTGAATTGAAACAAACCTCTATGGCATCTGAAAGCAGTCTTCAAACGGTCCTCCTCCTTGATGGTTAATTGAGTGAAACCTGCTAAAGCGTCAAGAGTAGAGAGAAATTGAGCACCTTCTAAGGCATGAAGAATGTTGGTTTGCTTAGGTAGAGGAAACTGATCAGGAATTGCTTGCTCATTAAGCTTCCTATAATCAATGCATACTCTTGGTTTGTCATTGCAATAGACCACTATCACAGGGAAGGCCCAAGGACTATCAGATTCTGTGATTACTTCTAAGCAAAGCCAGTCATCAATCTGTTTGTCTATGGCTTCCTTTTTAGCAGGGGAATGAGTATAAGGAGTGAGAGCGATAGGTGGAGAGTCTTCATCCTGAAGTCTTATTGGAACATGAGCAGGATAGTTTCCCAGCCGACCATCCAGACCAAAAGCTTCAGCATTTTGGAGTACAATTTTCTCTATCTGAGCCTTTTGTTCTGTATTTAACTTTGGATTGATGTCGATTTCATCCAATAGCTTAGTGGAGGGAGTCTGCTCTAATTCTGGCAACTCAGCTGTCTTTGGTCCTCCTTCGACTTGCTTAGACCAAGAGGTATCAAAAGGTTCAGGCTGTATCTTTTCTTTCTTCTGAACGCTTTTAATCCACATAGCCCTACTCTGAAACTCATGTAATTGTCCTTCAGTTAATTCCTCTTCTTTCCGAAGAATGTTCATGCTAGTTGACATATAGCCAATTATGCGACCAGCTTGAAGTTTTACAGGGAACTTACTGAAGTTAGCTATCTGGAGTTTAGGGTTATTGGCAGAGATGATGCAGTCTGTGATACCAAACAGGTCTTCTTCAGAGCGATTTGAGCTCATGAGTCGTTCTACATATCCTTCTGATTGTCCCATATCAAAAGTAGTCTTCACCTTGACTAGCATGAGACTTTCAGGAGCTATGGTGATAGTTTTGTAAATGCGGACTGGTACTGTTCCAGGAGGAGCTTGTTTCAAAGCTTTCTTGAGGGATTTCTTATGTCTTTTTGGACAGGTGTCCAGAGGTATAGTTTCTACTCTGAATGATCCAGCACTATCAGTTCTGGGATCAGTAGAAGTGCCTATAACTGGAATCTGACAATTTGAACTTCCTGCTTTAACATAAGAATGGTTGGATTCTCTAATAAGAGAGAGTTGGTATTGATTGCTAAAGTCATTTCCTAGAAGAAATCCAGTGGTCATATCAGGGACTATATATGCGTCAACTAGCATTTCTACTTGTCCTTGAGGGGTTTCAAAAGTTAAAGGAACAGTGATGTAATTCTTGGTTTCAGTGTTTCCTTTTACTTGAATGATGCAAACCCCCTGGCCAATATGAACAGCTGGCTTAGGATTTAAGGATTTGTACAACTTTTCACTTATGAGAGTGATTTCAGAACCTGAATCAAAGATGATCTTGGTAGGATCTCCTTTAACCGGTCCTATCCATCCAGAGATGACAGAAGACTTGGTGCCCATCCAGTGAGTTCCTGGAGGTCTAGAGCTAATGCGCCTAAGTACTACTTTGGAATCAATAGTGGTGTGTCCTAAATAGGCACGTTTCTTAGCAAGTTTGTAGTGCTTAGTTAACTGCCTGGTAGATGGAAGTTTTGGAATTATTTGGTTAGCCAAATGTTGAGATGAAGTCCTAATATTCAGAGATTTTGCCGATGCAATGCCAACTTCAGCTTGCCCTTCAGAGTTCCCCTCCAAGACATCTGACAGAACTTCAGATTCAGTAATGGGCGTATCACTGGAAGTTGCTGCAGATAGAACATTGGAGGGTGACTCAAAACCCGATTCACCAGAGCTACTAGTGTTTCCTGAAGGTTTCTCAGTTTCTGAATCACCGGATTGTTCTTCTGAACTATCTGAAGACTCATTTGAAGAAAGATTCTCATATAGCTCATCATAAGCCTCTTGTGCAGCTAGTCCATTGGCGTCTGTAGCAGCTAAATTAGCTCTAACTTGTTGTTGATTCTTTCTCGATTTAGGACATTCATTATCCCAATGATCTCCATTGCAATGTGTGCACATTCTAGCTCCTACTTGAGAAGGTCGGCGTTTAACTTTCTCAAATTTAGGTTTTTGAGGAGCAAATCGAGGTACTGGTTGATCATTTCTTTGGCCTATGAGAGCATTAGCATTCCTAGCTCGAGCCTTACCTTTACCTTTGCTCTTGTGAGGTTTAGGATGAGCAACTCTAGCATGTGAGTGGCGATTGTGGCTATTCTTCTCTAAGCGTTCAAGACGGCGCATAATCTGTCCTGATTTTTCTTGATACTTAGCCTCAATGAGCAGGTTTTCATACTGCTGAACACGACTGACAAAGGTGGTCCATTGACCATCTAGTTCTTCCACTCTTAAGATCTGTGCCCAAGCAGTGGGAGCGCCAGCCATGATTTCATAGATAAGAATGTCAAAATTTTGTGGTTGAAGTAATTGCATATGAAGTTTCTTACGAATGACATATGCAAGAGGTTTCTCATCTTCATGCTTGCTGTCTCTAAAGCGCATGCGTTGTGTTTTGTAAACTTGATCATTAAACCATCTAGTATGCATGAACTGGTTCATGATAACGTTCTTGAGGGTGCCCCAGTTTTCCATGAAAGTTTCTCGGTCTTCCCAAGGAATAGATATCCACCATTCATTGACTAACCCTTCAAATTGGAGAGGTACAAAGCGTCCTAATTGCATGAACATCCAATACCCTTGTTCAGCAAGCATCTGTACTTTCAATAGCCAGGTAATAGCTTGGTCTTCATCTCCATCCCATTTAGACAGGTTGTCAATCTTAACCTTTGGGTCAATATGGAGAGGCGTAGGTCCTTGCCAAGGTCTAGGTTCTCTATTTTGTCTATTACTAGCTTGACTAGGAGAACTTGGAGGACCTGGTGGACCTGGAGGACCTGGAGGACCCGGTGGATTAGGAGGTCTATTTGGAGGCGTAGGAGGGCGGTGATATCTAATTGGACCCTGTCTCCTAGGAGTAGGACTACGTTCTGAAGTTGGAGAAGGTGGTTCTTCAGGAGGTCCAGGAGGCTGTTCTCCCATTGACCTTTCAGGGTGACGTTCCTGATTGCCAGATGGGCCGGAAGCAGAGGTGTATCTAATGTGATCAGCGTTGAGAGCTTGATTAAACCTTTGTTCTGAAGAACGGCTCATCCTAGGATTCCTGAATAATTCTCCAATGGCAGCACCACTATTAGCAACTTGTTCTAGATGAGGAGGTGGATCTATCATAGATTGTCTTCTATTACTTCTGGAAGGTCCCAAGCGACTAGCTCTAGCTTCCTGGAAGCTACTTGGTCCTGCTTGAACAGTAGGAGCGTAATTAGAAGTTGGAATAGGTATTTCTGGTAAGGTACGATCCACTAAAGGATGGTCATCTACCCTAGTAAAACTAGTAGATTGAATTGGTGGTCTAAAGTTTGAACTACCCCTTCTAGTGGTAATATTAGAAGAGCGTCTAACTTGAGGAGTAGATTCACTCATCCTTTGACTAAAGGATTGCCTTAATAGAGGTGCGTCAACATCCTGTTCCTCTTCTATGTAGACAGATCGAGTCTCTACTTGAGTAGCATAAGTGTGGGAATGATGAGAGTCATATCCCTCTTCTTCATCATCTGCTTCATTTTCTTCTTCTGGTATTGGTTCAATGTAGGGAGTTGCAACCCTAGGAATACGAGAAGAAGAAATTGTAGGATCATTTCTAGGTGTATCAGGAGTATCGGGTCAATAGGGAGAAGAAACTGGTTGAGGAGTTCTTAGAGGTAATTCTTCCTCTGAGCTACTTCTCATACTTTGTCCTAAAAATTCCAGAGGTAGAGTGCGCCATTCTCTGGTTTCAGGATTGTATTCTCCATAGACACCCATTTCAGCTCCTTCTTGATGTTGATCTGCTTGGATGATGTGGTCCCTTACTCCTGGGGCTGGTTGGGATTCTTCTACATTGAATTCCTCAACGACTGGAGGGACTATAACAGGAGAAGAAGGAAATGCACCAGGGGGATATTGAGAGATGGATCGATCCCTTCGATATTGGTTGTAATCTGGAGGTGGTGAATTCTCAATATGCTCATTGAGTGCTGAGCTGGCAGGAGATATTCCTGTGCCTCTAGTTTGTTAAGGTCCTGGAGTGGCATTCCGAGGTAATTCTTCAGATCTTAAGGGAGAGAAACCAATAGGAGTAGTATTGCTCATCCTAACAGATTCTTCTGAGACGTTCCTTGCTATTTCTTCTGCTAACCTTCTCATAGATTCTTGATCAGGAAGTCTAATAGGAGCAGGCGCTTGCGTAGGTATCTGAATAACTCCTTCTGAAGAACTTTCTGATCCAGTAGAGGTTATGGAATGGGAAGACGTTTGTCTAGAAGTACCAACAGGATGTAAGCTAGGAGATCTACTAGCATCAGCTGTCTGTCTTAGCAAGGCTGATACTGGCTCAGTTCCTAACCATTCGTTTATTACTTGCTGAACCTGAGGATTTTCTCTAGGTGGAGATAATGGAACACTAGAAAGAGATCCTGTAGTTGAGGAAGGTAAACGAACAACAGGTGGAGTGTGAGAAGGTCTCCTGACTGGATCTGGAGTAGGTTCACTTCTTGGCACGCTGTGAGCAGCATCTCTGATCCTGTCTATCCTAATAGTGTCGTCATCTATCCTCTCTTCTTGTCCAGAATGGGACCTGGGTGATTGAGAGATTCTTTGCGGAGGTAGGCGATCTAGCATTTCTAGTAGATATGTTCTCATATCTTCTTGAAACTGTCTTGAACTTTGGTTCAAGCAAAATTCCTCAGCTAGGTTAGTACCTTGAAGATAGCTTGATCCTGGAATATCAGGAAGATTTGCCCTATCAGTCAATGCAGCAGGTGACCGACTTGGCAAGGATGCAGTCCTGACTTGGCTTAAAGGTGATGATACTAGATCAACAGCAGATTGCGATGATGCTGGTTTGTTCATGAGATAAGAAGCCAAATATCGAGTGACTTTATCTCTAAATAAGGTAGCAGCAACTGTAAACTGCTTAGCATCAAAGCTATGTGTCTCTCTTGGCCATTCAGGAGGAACACCTATGATGGGACGCTGTTCTGAGGGTAGAGAAGCCCTTAGATTCAACAGTTTGTTGCGCATCTTAAAATAAAGTGGTGAATCGCTGTAGGATACAACTGGAATGAACTTTTCTCCTTCTCTAATTACCCATTTAGGCTTGAAGTAGCAAAGCTGATCCAATAGTTCCAATGTATCGGCAACTAGAGGTTCATGTTCTTCACCCAAATATCGGTTGGCTTCAGCACTAGCTGGCTTGTCCTTGAATACTATTTGTGCAATAAGACGTGCCTGACGTCGTCTAATATTCCCTTTATCATTAGGATCTTTGAATAGTTTGCTAATGCGTTCAGCAGCTAAGGGTTGGAAGCAATATTGTTCCAAAATGTCTTCCAGCATTTCATAATGGACAGTAGATGGTGGATACGGAATGTATCGGCCATAATCAAAATCCTGGGGTAATATCAAACTACCCAAAGCTGGTGATTGATATGGTGATGTGTCTTGAGGTTGGAAGGTAACTGTCTCCTGAGACAGAATGCGGTTACTGAGTGGTGGTCCAAGATTGTACTGGATACTAGCTCTAGATACGGACCTTGACAACGGTCGTGATGCAGAACGTGGTGTTAGAGACATGGTTGCAAGATGGTTACAAGTTGTTCCAGACAACTTGGAGTCGATGAAAACAGCGGTAACCAAGGAAATCAATTCCTAACTGGGAGAGCCAATTGTTACGCGCGAGGGGTATCTCACGAGCAAGCCACTATCCTGAGCGATAGCGAATGTCGTTATTGATTTCTGGTTACTCTAATATGTTGACAACAAGTGGACTAGACCAGCAAAGTCCCTAATTAACAAAGCAGGATGGCGTTGGTACACCAAAGCGCTCAAGTATAACTTCTGACTAAGGAACCCTCACGCAAGGGCGTGCTATGAAATAGTGCTACCTGGTGTACGTTGGGACTTACACTAACTAGTGACGCTGCAATGGATGAGCGGGTTAAGGCTTATGTCAGTAAGGTCTTAAGTCGCTTATAGGTGCATGCGCAGATCTACTGGCTATGCTAAAGAGGAGCTCTGAGGCTAATCACACTGTGTGTTTGAATGGATGATAAAATTAAGGGATGATATTGCAAGGCTCCAGCAGGAGCGTATTTATACTATACAGAGGAGGCAGTGCTACAAGCGTACAGACCAATCATATCTCAGCATGAGTCATATCTAAGAATAGTATCTAACAACAGGATGACTCGGATGGTTACAAGGCGAGTCATACTTAAAACAACCAATCACAAGTTGGTGTGAGTCATACCCGTAACCCTCGAGTCATACCTGTAACCCTTGAGTCATACTTGCAGCTATGGGGCCATTGTATTCATGGAAACGGTGCGATTGCTTGGTTACTGCGGTACGATGGATACAATGGTGCCACATCACTAGTCCGCCCATCCGCTTCTGTCCACATCACTAAGAGTAAACCTATGTCGGCGCTTCGATAAGGGCTTAAGCGCCAGGCGCTTGGTGAAGGGTCTAGACATGGTGCATAAGCGTCACAGCCATATTGTTGTGACGGCTTGCCAGTATATCTTTGCGAATCAAGTCGTCGTTTGGTACATAGATTTTGTTTTTGAACATAAGGAGTCCGTTGTCCCAGGACCAGTTTTCAACCTTATCGTTCTTTTGGAGAGCTTCTATGATATGGTTCAGTCGCTCGTCTTGTAAATATGCGTCTCGAATCCGATCGTCCAGGACTTCGTCAGGTTCGATTGCCGCGATAAATAGAGCCGGATCGAGTAGAGCTCAGCTCTCACCCCCCCCCCAAAGGCCGGTGTTCATCTTTCCTTGACAGGATGTCTGCTTTGCCATTTGTCTTGCCAGGGCGATACTTTAATTGGAAGTTAAATTCGGACAAGAAACCTGCCCAACGTGCCAGGCGGCCTCTCAGATCTTTGGATGCTTTGAATGGTTCAAGGTTTTTATGGTCCGTGATGATTTGGACTGGAAGAGAAGTACCTTCTAGCAAGTGTCACCATTCCTTTAAGGCCTTGACGATTGCCAAAAGTTCCTTATGATGAATATCATAGTTGCGTTCAGCCGGGGTCATGGCTTTTGATAAAAACGCAACAGGGTGAAGGCGGTCATCCTCCCCAAACTGCGATAGTAGAGATGTCGCCCCAGAAACCGTCTGCCAGAAAAATACAGAATTCTTGCTCCGCCTCCGTCAAAATTCCGGCATGCCAGAGCAGGAGACGGAGCAGGAATCACATTTGGGTGCCAGTATCCGCCCAAGAATCCGTCTATTCTGGCACCCTGCAGGAATCTGGCAGTTCCTGCAACTGGCAGCTGCGAAGATGATTTTTGAACCCACTGTAGCGTATATCTAACGACACCATAAAATGCGCAAAATTCACCGCTTTTGAACAGTATCATACACATGCGGTAGAAAAAATATCCCGGGTCAATCGCTAGCCAAATACATCCAGAAAATAATCAGGGGTAAGCGGCCATGTAGACACCTTGATAGAGTTGGCCAATTCATGATAATATATATATCAAACGATGCGTACAAGCCAGGAGAGTTCAATGGTACCGCCCACTGAGTCACCAGCGCTCCCTATGTGAAGATATCAGCAAAATAGGGGGGGAAACCCCTGATCAGCGCCACAAGCACTAGTGAATCCAACCGTGGAGACAGTGCTCCCCTGATGTTAATATGTGCAAACCATATGGTAGATGCGATATACCAAAAATCAGCCGATTTGAAGCTGTATTAGTGGGTGAAACATAAGGTAGAGACCCCCTGAGAGCTGGAAACAGTACTAAGCGCATCTCCTGCCTCAGATATCCATTTATAGCAAAATCGTATGAGACAGATTTACTCAGCGACCCAGATTACCCCTGTTCGCATGGCTAGAGCGCCTTGTTACGTTCAAGAAACCGTCCCAGAGTTGTACTTACACTGTTTCAGCAGTTTGTGTGCAGCATTTGCCTGCACCACACTCAGTTTGCCATACTCCACCCCCTCTACAAGTTAGATACACATATTCGTAGGGGTTTTCAGTAGCCAGGAGTTGATTCGCAGTGCTAGAAATGGCTGATTTTGCCTCCTTGAGTGAGAAGTAAGGTGAGCGCATGTGGGGGATTATTTTTGAGACAAAGATGTCGCTGCGCTGCGCTCAAATGAATTTTCAGACATATACTTTCTAATACAAACCATCTCCTTGGAATTATGCGCATTTTATGAGCTATGAAACAGGCGTTTGTGATGGGTTTAGAGGAGGGTCAGATTTCAGTCCCCCCTTTCCAGATGATCAAACCGCCCGCGATTCCCCCCTGCGCATATCTATGATACATGTTGCACACCATTCGATAGCTAAGAGCAGCGCGCACATTTTGAGCCATACCACGTTAAATTTGGAGCACTTTTGACGAATGTCAGTAGCAGGAGCTCCTCCACTCCTGCAGTTCCTGCAACCCTGACGGAATTCCGCCCGGAATCCGGCTTCTGGCAGCCGGAGACGGAGCCGGAGCAGGAATCAAAAATTTGCGCCAGAATCCGCCTGCAGGAGACAGTTTCCTGCAAAATTCTGGCACGACATCTCTATGCGATAGTATTGCCCCAGTGGCAAAATCTGATGCCTCGCATTCGAGGAAGAATTGTTTTGAGATGTCAGGGATGATTAGGACTGGTGCAGATCGAAGCGCATCCTTAAGTTGTTCGAAAGCCTCTGAGCACTCTTCTGTCCATTCCCAAGGGTGATTTTTCCGGGTTAAGCTAAATAATGGTGCCGCAATGCGAGAATAGTCTTTTGTCACAACCCTCGTTTCTAAGGGTATTTACTTTCTGTTCTGGATACGACGGCGTCGGCGTCGGATCCTAGCCTGATGCGTGGCAGCCTCTTGTGGCTGTTCGTAGATGTAGTCGAGTGTGGAAGCGTCGATGACAGCCCTGTGTAGGGTATTGAGCCTCTTAGTCTTAGAGCTATAGTCCTCTGCTCGTCTAGCGAGTAGGACGTCGAAGGCACCCGTCTCTTGGGGAGACTGTGATTGACTCGTGGCTTGCAGTGAATTACTAAGTACCTAAGTTAATAGGACCTAGTATCGATAGTTGAGTCTTAAGTGTATAAGTCTTATGTGTATCTCTTAGTAGTTATCACCCTTGAGGGGAGATCGACGAGGTAGAGCAAGCTGGTCTTGGAGCAGCTTGCACACTGAGTATTTATACTCATGGGTACATGGTCTGTGCGTACGGTTCCAATAATACATGAGCTAAAGATAGTACGTGTTTCTAAAAGAGTGTGTGTCTAAAAGTAGAGCGTAGCTAAGAATAGTCCAAGAAGACTGGATGCGTGCTACAAATAGCTTTGATCAGTAAGCATCCATGTGGAGGCTTAGTTAATACGCCAATCAGCCTTACTAAGGGGAAGAAAAGAAGTGAGTGGCTTATACAGCGTGTAAGCCACGAGAAAAGATAGAGGTCATGTGCGCGGCTCATGACATCTTTGATAAAAGTCCGATAAAAATTGCCGAAACCAACAAATTCTTGTACCTGTACGACTTTTGATGGAACTGTCCAATTGATGGCTTTAACTACTTTGGCTGGGTCGACTCGAATTCCTTCTGGGGAGACAATTAGACCCAGGTAGTCGATCTCCTGCACGTTGAAAAAACATTTCAAAAGATTGCAGTACAAGTTATGCTTCTGCAAACGAGATAGTACCTTGCAAACGTGCCCTTTGTGTTCTGACTCGTTTTTTGAAAATACTAAGATATCGTCCAGATAGATGATAACAAAGGCGTCCAGAATATCTCGGAAAATGTCGTTCATAAAGTGTTGGAAGGTAGCTGGGGCATTGGTTAGACCGAAAGGCATTACTAAGTATTCAAAAAGTCTGTAACGCGTTTTAAAAGCTGTCTTCCACTCGTCCCCCTCTTTGGTGCGTACCAGGTTGTATCCCCATTTTAAGTCAAATTTTGAGAAGATTTTGGCACCCCGGAGTTTTTCAATTAGGTCGGTGCTTCGGGGTAGAGGATAGACGTTTTTAACCGTCATATTGTTGAGCTTGCGGTAATCGATACACATCCGTAGCTTGCCATTTTTCTTTTTGACAAAATGACTGGTGACGCCATAGGGGATTTTGACGGACGTATTAACCCAGCTTCTAATTGTTTGGTTACAGTGCTACGGAGTTCTTCGTCCTCTTTCTGACCCAAGCTGTATATTGGTCCATGTCGGGGGACCGCATCGGGTTTTAAGGTGATTTTGCAGTCATAAGGGCGGTGAGGGGGAAGTGGAGAGATTTCTTCCTCTGTGAAAATTTTCAAAAATTCCAAATATTTCTTAGGAAGTTCTGATGTGGCGGCAATTTCTAGATCCGGTGGACACGCCGACGTGGCAGAGATGAGAAGGTGGGATGACATTGGGCACATGAGCAGCTAGATGTAGGCGCTGTAAGCGCCGCCCCACTACAGGCTCCCCCCCTTAAGGCAACCTACGCCCTCGGAGGTACAGTACACTGAGACAGGAAGAACATGGTCGAGAAACAACAGGGAAAGCAAGACTAAGAAAGTGCCCGTGAAAAAATAGAAACTCATACACAGGAAAATAAAAATAACATGAACAAAAGCCAGAAAATTAAAACGCCAAGGAACATCTCCTAGGGTGGTGTAGTAAGCTGGACAGTTTAGTCGTGGAGAGATATATAGATTAACACTCAGCTGGAATCACCGCCATCGTTGTCGTCATCTTGGTATTTGTTTGGCTGTGTAGGGTCTTCACAATCCAGCGGCAAGCGGCTTTCGGGGCGAGGCGTGCGAGGCAAAGACTCTGGGCTAAAGTAAGCGTGCGGCTTGATCGCGGTCTTGTCAAGTGCTCGAGCGGCTGCGAGGCTGCGAGAGTAGTCGGCAAGCGTCGAGCCAGGTCGTGGAACAAACGGACGCAGGAGTCGAGCATGGGCAGCCGTCGTGAACAGGTTTCCCGCCATGTCCTCGAGCTTGTAAGAGTTGGCGAGCTTCTCGACGACTCGGAGTGGGCCAGACCATTGGGGGGCAAGCTTGCGGAGCATGCTGTGTGTTTCGTCTAGGCGTGCATCATACTTCTGAACGAGATTGCCGGGAGCGTACTCGACAGCTCGGACTCGCTTATCGAAAGCCTTCTTGTGTCTCTTTGCATGTTCGAGTGCGTTCGCAAATCCATCCTGCTGAAGGGAATACGTCAGTGCTAGATTGATATCCGCATCCGTGACTGCCCTGTTTGACAACGCATTCCCGATCTCGGCTCTTCGTTCTGCTGAGAGCTGGCCCGTCATGAGTTCCCGGGGCGTATATCCTAGGCTTGGGAGGACCCGATTGTTGAGCTGCAACACAGCGGTTTTGAGGTGCTTCGGCCAGGCGGTGGGAGTCGTGTTCGGGTCTTCGATGTCTTCTGGATCTTCACCGACGGTCGGGGCACAGAGGGTCTTGAGTCGACCGATGAGCAGCTTGACGTATCCTTCTGCAAGCCCGTTTGCCCACGGTGCATAGGGAGGTGTTTTGAGCGCTTGCACGCCTCTGCCAGCGGCCCATGTTCGAACCTCGTCGCAATCGAAGTGTTTGCCGCCGTCGGCCATGAATGTTCGAGGCGTCAGCAGTAAGTTCGAGATGGTCTCGAGGGCGTCGACGGTGAACTTGCCAGTGCCGGGTTTCCTAGAGGGGAACGCAAAAAGGTAGCGAGAATAGACGTCTACAATCACCAGTACCGTTTTGAATCCCCCATGGCCCTCTGGGAGCGCTACGTAGTCCCCAACTAATAGGTCGAATGGCCTTGCTCGAGTAATAGGCTTCATGAGTGCTGATAAGAGCCGCGGACCGAAGTTCTTGCATCGCGGACAGGTCGTGACCGCTTCGGTGGCGTGCTGGCGTAGTCGGGGCCAGTGATATCGTTGCTGGAGTGTCAAAACCGTCATATCGCGACCGAAATGGCCTCCTGCTTCATGAACCGATAGAGCTAGTTCTTGCCCCTCGTTAACAGGAATACACTCAACTCGGTCTCCATTTCTCGCATGCTTCCCAGCTGCAAGCCAAAGCTTTCCGTCCACAATGAGGTAGCCCTCTGCTTTGTGAGTTCGTCGTGCTCGTTCCTTCTGCGCATCTGCACTAATCGGGTTATCAGCATCGTCTTCGAACTGTAGGTGGAGGAGAATGTCTGAAAAATACTCGTCCGCCTCAAATCTCCGGAGCAGGTCTGCAACGCTAGTGTCGGCTACCAGGTGGTACATGTCGTTAAGCAAATCCTTTTTCGATTCCCAGCCTGGGTCAACATCGGTATGTCGTCCTGGGCCTTCTTCCGAATCTTGACGTCCTTCATACATTCGAGACAACGCGTCGCAAGCCTTGTTGTCTTTACCCCGGAGATGTCGCACGGCTACGATATTGCGGGCTATAATCGATTCCCGCCAGCGTTCATGAGTTGAATTGAGCTTTTCGTTGCCCAACAAGTCGGCGAGCGCTTTGCAATCGGTTTCGAGCTCGATTGCTTGGCCAAAAATTAGGCTGTCGAATTCGTTGCAAGCGAACTTTAGAGCTGCAAACTCGAGGAGGAACGGGATGTATCGCTCCTCTGTGCGTGAGGTCCGTTTCGAAGCGTAAGCAACCGGGTACGTGACCTTATGAGTTCGACTGTCGGGACCTGTCTCCTCCCACTCTTGTGACAATGTTGCTCCAAAGCCGAACTTTGAGCCGTCGGTAGTGATTATGAATGGTCGGCCGTCATAGACTGGGGCTCGTAGGACGGGATCGGACGTGAGCGCAACCTTGAGTTTGACGAAGGCGCGTTGTTGGGGCACGTCGAGCTCGACTTTCGCTTCCCGTAGCGCTCGCTTGTAGTCATGGCTTCCTTTCGCAAGTTCAGCCGGACGAACGTCGCGGGTGAGGTCGGAGAGGGGCTGAGCAATCCTGCCAAAGTTCTTGATCTTTGCCCGCTGCGAGCCGGCAAGACCTAAAAACCCCATTGTGTCGAGTACCGACTTAGGTTCAGGCCACTCAAGAATTGCTCTCACTTTGGCTGGATCCGGCTTGATGCCTGCCTTCGAGACCCGCGCCCCTGCAAATGTGGCTTCCGACATGAAAAGGACGGTCTTGGCGGCGGACAGGGAAATCTTGTGAGTTCGACAACGTTCGAAAATGAGCCGGAGACTCCCCATGCCCGTGTCAAAGTCGTCTGCCGCTGTGGCCATGTCGTCCATCCATACTTCGAGCGTTTTCCCTAAAAGATCGTGAAAGGCCTCTGCTACCATCTCACAGAAAACAGTGGGCGCACCGGTGAGTCCGAACGGCATACGCAGGTACACATAGTGTCCCCGTCCTTCAACATAGAACCCTGTGTAGGGAATGCTCTCGGGAGCGATTGGGATAGCGTGAAACCCGGCCTGGAGATCCATCACGCTCACAAACTCGCGCCCCGCCACCGCTTGTTGCTTCGCTCCTAGGTCGCCCATCGGGAACGGCCGAACCTGGGTGACTTTGTTAACTGCCGCGAAATTTTGGACCAATCGCCACTTAGCTGGTTGACCCAACGGCCTCTTTGCTCCTTCTTCGTAGAATCCAACCTCCGGGTGCTCAATGGGTAGGCCATATTTCCTGCACTCCGAGTTCGCCATTTGTTGAAGGGTCGTCAGAGGGGGGCGCTTGGCTCCGCCAGGCTTCGGGACCATGTTGATTGGAGAGACCGCCGCTACCTGGTCTTGATTAACTCGTTCGATGATCTTCGCCTCTTCTAGCTCGTCCAGCATCGCGTACAGGGCCTGGCGTTGTGGCTTGGTGAACTTCTTCTGGCCTGCACGCTTCGGGAAAGTCGTGCCCTCTGGTACATCGAGCTTCATCTGTGTAAACTCCACCGGCAGCACTTCTGAGAGGTTTCTAGCGAACACATCCGCAAACTCACGGATTAGGTCCTGAACTCTGCTTCGTTGAGCCTCTGAGAGCTTGTCTCCTATTCGGATCTTGCTCATAATCTCGGCCACTCGTTCCGGCTTGAAGGGATCCGAGAGTCGCTCCGAATCTGGAACTGGCGGCTTAGCTCTTTGAGGGAGTGGTTTGAGGTTGCCCACCGGCTCGTTCAAAGAAATATCAATCGGACCGGCTTTTCTTTCGCGGTTACGGTCTGCCCTGTCAAGAATATTCGTGAGTGCATCGTTATTGACCTCTCTCGTGACCTCCTCGACTGCCATCACTCCCCGCATCTGCGCCTCCTCATTCTCCAATATTGCCGCACTCCATAGCTCCTCCGGGCTACACATCACTGGCGCCTCTTCGTCCGCTACGTCTACGCCTGCCACTTCCAGCAACGCTGACTCTGTCACCCATTGTATCTCTGCCCCCTCCGCCTTTCTCCTCAACCGACTACTCCTGCGCGGAACAAACTCACCGGGGTTTGGCAGCTGTTCAGCCGGCCGTTCTTTGATCTTAACCTCCGACTCCGGCTTCTGCATTGAGTCCTTGCTTAATCTCTCGGCTTGTGATATGGGAGGGTCGGGGTCTTCCTGCTGCTGGATTTCTTTGGCGCTCAAAGCTCTCAGATTCTCGTTTGCCACTACGATAACTCCTGCTGGGGTTGCAAGCGAGAGTGAATCTCTATGGAACAGTTGCGAAGCACTCGCCATTCGCAGCCAATCCTTCCCCAACAGTAAATCGAACGCTCCTCGTGAGTCGATAACTTCAAACCGAATGGGCCAGGACGCTCCCTGGTACTTGATCATAGCCGTCCCTGTGCCGACACTAGGTACGCACGAGCCGTTGGCCATCCGACACACGATTTTCGAGCTCCTGAGCCTGTCAAACGAGTGCTCAACCTGCGCCCAAATAGTTGAATCGAGAACGCACAACATAGCACCACCATCGACTGTGCCCCAAATATTGCAACCCGCTTCATCGTCTTTCCTTGCTAGACTCAATTGGAGCTTGAATGGCCACTCCCTGCCCTCGCCTTCCACACTCTTCACATCTACAACCACCTGCTTGTCATACGAAGAAAAACAGATTGAATTTGAGCCAGTATCTATATCAGAAATAAGAGAAACCGAGACTGTCCTATCTGCATCCAAAACGTATTCCGAGCCAACGACGCAAGTATCACCCTCCTCGCTGGCTACGTTCGGGTCGACGAGGTCGCCATGTGCCGGCGTCGACCCTATTCGTTTCCCGAGCCAAGGTCAGATTCTGGATCGAAATCAGGCTCCTCAAACTCGACCAGCGCGGTGTCGCGGTATCTCTGTGCCGGCGAGGGAGTAGATGGCTGTGCGCCGGCGCGACGCTCTTCTCTGAGCTTGCGTGCAACCAGCCTTCGGTAGCCCTGCTCCTTGTCGTCTAAGACATCGGCTCCCTCGGCCTTGCACTCGTAAGAGAAATGGTCTCCCATGCCGCACATAGTACATGAGTCGGCCGTCTGCTCGTAGGTGCCTGGGCAAAGCGGAAACGGGCGTTTCAGCGAGTGCGGCTGCTTGAAGTTCGTCGCCTTCCAAGCCTGGACCTCTGCTGACCACTTGGTCTTATCGCTTGGCGTGTCAGGGATACGCTTGGCACCAGCCGGCGGGGGCTGAGCCAACGCCGTCGCTCACGAGAGGACGCTGGTGAGGGGGCCTGGCGTATGCGGCGTCAAGGGGGCTTGTGGTAGATGCGGGGCTGGTTCACGAGTACGCGGAGTTGGCTCCCGAGCGCGTTGATGCTGAGTAGGTGGTCGTGTGAGGGTGTTAGGTGCAGGCGGGGCTGCTGTAGGTTCCGGAGCGATGTGAGGAGTGGGATTGAAGCGCAGGTTCGAAGCTCGACGCGCCGGGGTAGCTACTGTGGGTTGTAGTGGTGTGTGACTGGCTGGTGTTTGCCCCCAAGGCATGGATGGCCGGGGCTGAGGCTGAGGCTGAGTATCTCCAGAAAGTGAGACGGCCAACATAGAGCCGATCAAGGTCTCCTGGTGGTATCGGTGAAGGAGGAGACGGGAGCTGATGTCGCCAATGTCCTTGATCAAGCCTTCCCAGTCGTCGCCGTACTGGTCTTTCTTGGGCAAGAGTTCAACAACGAAGACCGGCAAACCCTCCAGCGTCTGTAAGACCTTCTCTTCATCCGACATAGTACCCAGAGCCGCTCCGAGCGCCTTGTGTTGTGCTGCCCACGCCTGATGCGGCTTAGTGGACACCGAGTCGTCCGCTAACGCCCCGAGCATGTCCTGGATGTTGAACGTGTGTTCGCGCCAGCGTGCACGATGCCTGCGCTTCGTCGCCTTCCGATCTCTCAGCGGGGTGGGCCACCACTTCTCGATCTCCGGCTGGAGGGTAGACCATTTTTCTGCAGCCGTCTTGCCCTGGGCGGTCTGGATGAGGTCGTCGTACCAGTCGTACGCGGGACCATCGTACACCAGGTTATTGATCCAGAGACTGGCGATTTGTTCGTCAGACAGACCGATCGTAGCGGATATAAAATTGCGGCGGTACTCAACTTCGGGCTTTGGCCGACCGTCGTCGTAGAACTGACCCCCGCACAGACTCAGGATCTGTAGGAGCGCGTCTCTAACCGACATCGGGCCGACCAGGACACTAGCGGCGGCACTGCCTAAAGTTGGGGGTGTCTGAGGCCCCGTAGGAAGAGTGGATGCGGTCGCCTGTGGGGGCGGCGGCGCGGACGACACGACCGGAAAAATTTGTACGACCAGTGAGGGAGTTACGACTGGGTGAGCCCAAGAGCGAACGACCGTGGGTGAGTCTAGGTTCGATTCTCTCTCTTGCTCGTCGTCGCTGGAGGTCGGCGGATGCCGGGCTGTATGGGGTGCAGTAGCAAAGGAAGAGTGTCTTTGCCTTGGGCGGCGTGGGGTTCGCGGGGAGTCAGGTTTGGGGTGGCGGTCCTCGTCTGAATCAGCGCTTGGGTGGTAGCCTGCGTCAGCTGCGGGACTCTCTGGGAAGGGGATATCGGAGGCAGATGCTTTCGGGCTCGAGTCAATCGACTCTAGAATAGAGGAAAGAGAGGGAGGGGTTGAATCGGAGTCGTGGCTATTTGCCTGGGGGGCGGGCGAGACTGAAGGGTCGGGTGTGAGAAGTTGTTGTGACTGTGTAAGGCGGGCGACTGCGCCAGCTGAGAGAAAGCGACCACCAGCACCACGCCACCGTCCGCTAAGGTCTTGGAACGCCGTGATGGGATGTAATATGTGTGCTCGTTCAAGAGCGAAAAAAATTCAATAAAGGCGCGTTGTTGTGCGCAGTATGTCAGAAACGTGCTCTAGAATGCTCCACAGGAGCTGGATGACTATGGCCGGTCGGGCGATTGTGTTGGGACCCGCTCTCGTCACCACGGTGGACACGCCGACGTGGCAGAGATGAGAAGGTGGGATGACATTGGGCACGTGAGCAGCTAGATGTAGGCGCTGTAAGCGCCGCCCCACTACACCGGTTCGCCGCTTTTGACAATGGGGGAAATATTAAGACAGTGTTCAGAGCAATAGCGTGAGGAAAAAACTAGTGACTTTTTATCCCAGTCAATGGCAGGGTTATGTCGTTTCAACCAGGACATTCCTAGGACTATATCGTGATTGCCGACGTTGACTACGTAGGCATCTACCTCCTCCTCATGGTCAAAGATTTTAAGGTTGATGCTACAATAGTGTTCAACGCGTCCTGAGTCAATTTCTCTTCCGTCAATGACTTTGAGGCGACGGGGTTTATCGAGTTTCCTTTTAAATAATTGGAAATCCTGTACAATTGTTTTGCTAATAAAAATAGAGGAAGCTCCTGAGTCTATCATAGCCCATCCTTGGAAAGGTTTTCCTTGGATTGCTGAACGTTTTTCTAGGGGGTTTTCACTCGCCTGCACACGGAAAAATAATAGGAATTGTGATTCATTGGTTAAAGACATAATTTCCATATCTGATTCTACATGTGCAGCCGAGAAATTGTCCATATTTTTCAAAATTTCGCCCAAAACTGACCCCCGAGCCAGGTTCAGGCGTCGTCTTTTACCGACTCATCGTCCAAGTCTGGTTCCTTTACCTCCTCAATCTTTGCTTCATACCCTGAAATGGGCTTGGAGGGGCAATCTCGAGCCATGTGACCCTTCCCTTGGCAGCGCAAACAGGTTATTCCCCCTGTCCTTTTTTCACCGTCTAATTCCATGGGGCCCGGTCCTTTTCCTTTTGCGAGGCCTGGGGGTGGAGGCGGGACACGGGACGTGCCTGCAGTTGGTCGGTCATCTTTTTTCAACGCCGGAAAAGGGACTTGTACTGTAGAGCTCTGGCTGGTCCATTTGACATTTGGAACTACCTGTCCCCTAGAGTTGCAGCCTATCGACTCGATCTTTCCTTTTACAGCACGTCCGTCTGTGCCGATCATGTAAACGGCGTCACCAGAGGATAATTTTTCACGAGTTGGAGCAGTAGTGGTGGCACAATTGTTGGATGCAGACGAGTTTTTGTTTTCAAAGATGGATCGGCCCGCGAATTGTTCCAGATGTTGGTCGATGAGGAGAGCACGGTCAACCACCATCTGGCCAGTGGTGGCGTTATCTTTGACATCAAACAATTGTGACAACATGGCCATCTTGATTTTGTCTTTGAGGCCTTCATAGAACATATCTCGCAGAGCCAGGTCATCATAGTTGACATATGCGGCTAGGGATTGGAATTCCGTAACGTAATCTTGAACCGACAATTTCTGCTTGAGAGATTTTAATTTTTTAAAAGCCTTGGTGGCTCGATCGATTTCTCCAAAACGTTTTTCGAATTCCGCCCAGAACAGGTTAACGTTATGCAGCCAGGGTACCGCTTGCCAAAGTACATCGTGCTCTATGTGCGGCTCAATCCATTCCGACGCCTTGCCGTCTAAGTATGAGATAACGAAAGCAATCTCGCCGTCGTCTGATATTCCCGGATAGGTAGCACGCAAGTACTGTGTGATTGCAACCTTAAACGTGGTAGACTTGTCTTTTTTACCATCAAACTTGTCCGGTTTGGCTAGTTTAACGCGGACAGCTGGGGCGGCGGGTTGGCCTACACGGATGGGTTGGGTTTGTGGTATTGAAGCGACGGGCGGCGGGGGTGGCTGTTGATTTGTGCCCGTTAATTGAGGGCGTTGGGCAGTTGGAATTGCCTGAATCTGGTCAAATATGGTTTGGAGATCCGTGTGTAAACCGTTAAAATGAGCCATATTAAAGGAGTTTGTCTGCATATGATTTTCAATTTGAGTCATGCGCCCGTTTATTTTATCCCTCCACGATTGAAACTCATTGATTAGAGTGTTTAATAAGATTAGCGGATTGTCGGTTCCAGGTGGGGCAGGTGCGACTGGCGTATTTTGCACAAATGTATTGTCACCCGCTCCATGACCAAATTCCGTCAAACCCGTTAAGTGAGGTTGTAGTGGATGCATTACAGGTGGGTCATGTACAAAAGATTCAGGGGGTGGAGGAACATAAGACAGATGAGATCCCCACTGCGACATGATTTTTAATCTGGGTACAAGAGAGGAAGTTCCCCTGAGCGTTCGGGTTCTGGGTTACTGTGGAGGACGTATAGGCTAGTATACCGATCTGGAACGCCTGGATGAAAAACGTCAAAATAGTAGTCGGTGATGATCTCAATAGTTTCGCGAGGGGTGCGGTTATGGTGCGCATGGTCACGGGTGAGGACCAACTCGTTGTAGAATCCTCGTTGAGGTTCCCAAACTTGGTTTACTCGTTGCTCAAGTGCTTGGATATATCCTTCTCGCTCGATTGATGCGATGGGGTTGCAATGAAGGATGAGTTTGTAGAGGAATAGAACGGTTTCGAGTAGTTGGTTGTACCACGACACTAAGTAGAGATGAATAGGATGTTATGCCTCGCGCCGGAGGACTTACTAGCTAGGATAGGTTTTTGGGTGCTCTTGTAGCCGCCTAGTATACGCAAAGATAGAGAATTGCAATGTATCCCACGTTGCTGGATGGATAGGAAGATGACCTCCGTTACCCTACTACTTAAGGGCACAGGGTGACCCCACCTCGTGTCGAAGGACGAGATTAGTTAGCTGGAGCTTGTTCACATGTGCAGGAGCCTAGTTCTTACGAGCTGCCGCGGCCTAGGCCCAAGAAGCGCTCAAGTAAGGTTCAGTATGCGGGGACGCAATAGGGCAATGACTAACGTGTCTGTGGATGGGTGGAGTAGGATTTTTGGAAGGCAATGGGTTTGTTAGCTTGATTTAACGCGCACGGCGTATGAGCAAGGAACTGGGGTAGTTGGCGACGACAAGCCTGTTACCTGCAGTCCAGAAGAACTTGACCTAGTGTCACAACTAGACTCAAGTAAATATAAGAATAAGAAGATTAAGACGACAGGAGGTCAAGTTCTTAGGGAAAACCCTTCGAACTTGACCCTGTTTATATATCATTCATAACACAGCCAAGAATACATATACACAAACTACAATTGGTCTTTCGATATCAAATGAGGACGCGTCAGCGTCTGACAAATGTTCCAGAAAGTTCCATGAGTCACATGATATGTAAAGTATGTCAAAAGATAATAGAGAAAATATTAGAAAATGGTATTAATGTCGACGAAGCCTTCTGGCTCGTGACATATTGGCGATGGACGACCTTTGTAGGCTGGCACACCTTGGACGATATTTCCCTCCTCCGGTCGGCGTGATAAGCATATCTGGGATATTGGAATGCGATTCTTAGTGTAGGATACAAAAGAAACATAAAATGGTTAAAAGTTCGAGTAGAGACAGTAGAGTAAAGAAAACGATTCTGGAATGTTGGTAGGGGGCCGAAGGCACCCCTATTTATACCCTAAAACCGTCGAGTCATAATGCCGTTCGGAACCGCATATACTGCGCATATAGCGAACTGACTCGATAACTGACTCGGTTACTGACTCGCTCGATGATTCATTCATTCGAGAACATTCTGGTACATACATGGATCTTCTACATGGGATCTGGTATTCGGGATCAGAGTGACATTCGTGCAATTTTAGACCGAGAAGTTCCGGAAGGTAGTCAAAATATCCTGAAATCTGTAACACACGATCAAAATGAAGACCGCTGAGATGCAAATAAGTAACGTGAGACTGCTCAAGGAGCTCCTGGATCTTAGAGCGATAGCCCAAGTTGGGAATTGAAGGTAAGCCAAGTTGAAACTCAAGGTTGTGCGCCTTGGGCACAATTATCGATACAAGTTGCTCGAACCGTTCGAGGTCCCCGCTGGGAAATAGCTCTAAGAGCTCCACGTTATGTAGCTCGACTGGCCGCCGACCATATTTCCAGCCACGGTTGGTTGTTACGTTATGCAGCCTCAAGTGTTGCAAACATCGATTCCCCGAGAAGAACTCGACCCACTCGGTCGAAGTTGGAGCCAAACGCCGAGGGGTATCTACCAGTTCAAGAGTTGTGAGGCTTTTTGGGATGTTTTGTGGTCAGTACTCATTATAGCCACTGCTAGAATGATAGTATAGTGCTTCCAATCATATGGCCTTGAGTTTAGGGAAGTAGTTGCAGCAGTATCCCATGGAAAGAATTTTCCGGAAATGAGCCTCGGCTGAACAGAAGAACTTAAATAAAGTTGCCTTCATCAAGACACTAAGCAACAGCTGCTCATCAAATTCTCATTCCCCAGAATATCCTCTCAGGAATAGAAAATGAAGGTGAACCGGTATGTCATGTGCCCGTCCTTGCCACAGGATTGCGCGGTTGATCAGACTAGCATTGCTTCCCCCAGAGATAACAGCTTCTTCGATGTCAATGTGCGCCCAAAGCGACTTAGTATCTATCGCGAGACGATGCCGGTGAGTGCACACCAAAGGGATAGCGGCAAGAGGATGGACCCGGAGTGAAACGTTTCCGTCATACTCTGCCAAACATAAGCAGGGAGCAGAAGCGAGAATCATAATATGTGATAAAACTTCTGCCGGGAGTGAATTGACCGGCACAAGGCCAACCGGCGAGCTCATTACCCGACAAAGGATAGCTCGTGGCTCCAAAAGTTTTCCTTATAAACCGCTTAGCGAACCACGCTCTTCGATAACTTGTACGAGGCGAGATCCAACCGAGGCGAAGCTTTGAGTGACCAACTTGTTCAAGAAAAGCTATATGAAGAGTAGCGCAAGCCTGATGAAAAATATGGACAGTAGATTGAAGTTGGCCATAGGCGGATTGCCATTGGTTGAAGGCCTCCATCTGTATTTCTGGACCCATCCGTAAGTTCTTTCGAGAGACTATAATAATCGACCGATATCTGTAGATGAGATGGTTGAGGCCAGAAGTAGACCGTCAATGTGCGGTAAGTAACGCAAGCTGCTTTGTAACATTTTATGCTATTGCTAATACTTTAGGACTCAGAGGGTTTGTACAAGCCTTTGATTACTACACAAGTTATAACGTAGATTTAATGCTCCCGAAATTTTGTGCCAAACACTGGCATCCCTCCATGTCCCACTTTCACTCGTTTGTATAACCATTCCAACGTTTCCTCCTTGTCAATTACGAAGCGAGATCCGTCTCCGATCACAACCTCATCCAACTTTTGTATTTCGACTATCCTTTTAAGCTCTTCAATCGCCGTATGTTCCATGATGGCGCCTGTGATGAAAAATGTTTTGAGTTTTGGGCACCTCGCACGATATCCTTTCCTCGTTGGAGCGACCATACTACTCCAACTCTCGCAGTTCTTATCTCTGCTACATCTCGTCTCTAGGCAAAGAAGATTCGGCAAGGCATCTAAATACTCGACGAGCATTGAGACGGTTCCGGGACGCAGTCCGTGCAAATGCATGTATGCTATACGTGATCGCTTGAAGAACCCGAGGAGCGCCGGATGCCACTCATCCCCCAATGGGGGAAGTCGCACTCTCACTTCAAGTTCCAGATCTCCAGGTGTTATAATGGAGGTTATTTGACTCAAGCCACGGCCCGTTTCATCCTCTGCAAGGATTAGATCCAAGAACTCCAAGTTGGGTAGGCTGATTGGTGAATCGTAACTACTTTGCTCAGGCACTACAGGAACATCACACAGTCGTAGAGTGGATAACTTTGAGCAGTTCGAAAGAAGTTCTAGTAATTGCCCTAAGCTAGGCGCTATTTTGCGTGGAAGGCTAGCCAGATCAAGTACTTGTATGCTATGCGGAATCTTGATTAGCCAGTTAGCAGATGTATTACCTAGGTATAGTGATCTAATTCCTTTAATTGACAAGGTTCGCAAACATTCAAGACGCTTCCCGTTTTTGCACAGTCCAAATAAAGCACAAAAATAATGTGTGCTTGTGTCAACGAATGTGATGGAGGATGAACGGTCCAAAAAGCTTAGCGCTTGATCTCCCGGCGCTTGCGTAGCCCAATCGTCCCGGTTTACATGAAGGTAAATTGATGAACTTTGCGCACGTTCTAGCCAGAGGCTTGCTCTTTGCGTATACTTTGAGCTATAATCGTTGTGTGGCCCAGATTCGTCGATATCGATATGCCTCCATAGTGCCCTGTGATTTAGGGCAACGCGACGCCATGCAACGCAGACCGAGGGTATGACGGCTAATGGATGTCTCTTGAGTTTTTTATCTTTCATACGAATGCAGCATCTTGGTAGAGCAACTTCTTCGAAGACTATAGATAAAACCTCGGAAGGAAAGATACGAACGGATGAATGATCGAAGATACGCATCGTTGAACGGCGGGATCGTGCGGCTTTTGTGTGCCTGGCCGAGATAATTATAGTGGAGAAGTGGCTAGAATGCTATTTTTGGGGGAATTTTTGTTGACTCGCCAGTATCCTAGAGGGGGGGGGGGATGGCACAAGCCACAGTAAAGTATCAATGATCGGGATAAGCCCGCCAATCGGGCAGTGTGTGCAGCGCCTAATGACGAGTGAGAAAGGGGCGGAACCGACAGAGCAACCAGGTATCAGTCAAGAGCGAAACCTCTGAAGTGGCTGGTAGGGTTAGATGGTCAATGTCACCAAGTCTCATTGTGAATTAGCGCCGCCTCATGGCTCAAAACTTGGCAATCTAGTCTCGTGGTTCTTTTAAAGAATGTTACAGGTGCCTATATTTGGAGGAGCCCCACAATTTTATCCCAAGAAATGAGCACCAGTGATTTCGATGGAGCTGTGCAGAAATTCAAGGACACAAGTCGGGCAGTATATATGATGCCGGTGGCTACGAAGCCAAAGCAGAAAGCACTGGGTGATCCACAAGGCGAAAAGGAAAGCGCATCAAACCAGAATAACGTCCCGAATCTAGGCGATTGAAACAAATGGAACAGAGAAGTTATTAGCTGCCCACGACGCCCAAAATCTTCTATATTTGAGCGCAAATAGGGTTCAGTGATACCGAGCGAGTGTAACGGATCTATAACGCCTATAAGATTACATTCCTCGCTAGGGACTCTAAATAGTATAAGTAACCACGTCTACCGTCGGGATGATCAAGCCCACTTTATAATTTTCCAACCTCCGTGCTTCCGGTCACATTACTTTGATAACATATCAAGGGCTCATACATAGAGGTTTCGATTGCTACAAGCGGTACAAAATGCTGCTCACTGATTTCTAAACCTCGTACCAAAAGTCGGCACCCCTCCGTACTCTACTAATGTCACCCGTTCGCGCAGCCAGTTCAGTATATTCTCTACATCATCCGGAACGTTCGATGTCAAATAAGATCCATCCCCGATAATGAGTTTATTCAATTTGTACGCTCCGACTATCCTCTTTAGTCGTTCGACTCCCGTGTCATCAATAGCGGCTTCTGTAACAAACAAAGTTTCGAGTTTTGGACATCTTGCAAGATATGCAGTCCCGTCGGGTATAACCAGGGCATCAAAACTCCCGCAATTTATGTCCCTGCTACATCTCACCCGCAAACAGCGCAGCCCAGGCAAGGCGTCGAGGTATTGTGCTAGATAGGAGCTCATGCCAGGACGTAGACCGTAAAGATGCAAATATAAGATGCAGGACCGCTTGAAGAACTCGAGAATTGCTAGATGGCACCTAGTGTTGGGTGGTGAGAACCGAAGCTTCACCTCAAGCTCCAAAGCCCCTGGCACAATAATTTGAACGAGGCGCTCTAAAGCAACACCCATGCCATCGCCGCTCAGCACCAGCTCCAGGAAATCCAAATTGGGCAGGTTAACTTGGGGATAGGACTTTTGTTGATCGAGTACGACAGGAACATCGCATAACCGTAGAGTGGATAGTCTTTTACAATTCGAAAGGAGATCAACCAGTTCGTCGAGGGTGGGCGCTACATTCAATGGAAGGCTAACCAACTCAAGGACCTTCAGGGTTTGTGGAATGTGGATCAGCCACTTTATGGGTTGGCCCGTTGAACGTTGTAGTGGGACTCCCTTGACCAGTAAGGTTTCCAATCGTTTTAGACGCTGACCAATGCCGGGTAAGCTAAATAATGCCTCGAAATACTCTCTTCTGGTTTGCGCGAACACGACAGACGATGCACAGCTCAAAAAATTAGATATTCGTTCGTCAGGATCTTGTATAACACGACAATATTCGTGACGAATGTGAAGGTAGATCGAAGAGTTTTGCGCACGATCTAACCAGAGATCGGCTCTTTTCATCATGAGTATATTGCTGCTTTCGTCATGCGTTCCGGTCTCGTTGATGTCTATGTGCCTCCATAGCGCTCTATGACGCAGAGAGACGTGGCGCCAAACAACGCAAACGGAGGGGATCACAGCTAGTGGATGTGTTCGGAGATGTATATGTGTCATGTCAAGACAAGAAACTGGCAGAACAACATGCTCGAATATTGTGGAGAGAATTTCTGTGGGAAGGCGGTGAATCGATGAGGGAGTCGGTATGTACATCGCCAAGCAAAACCGTAAAACTTCGCGGGGTTAGACGGAATTTCTTGTTCCCGATGAGAGGTTTTCTTTTAGAACTGCAAGCGAAGTATACTCGTGATGTATTTTTCTCTCCAAGGTCGTAAACCTGATCTAGACTTAGAGGTGACGCAAGGGATATCGGCAATTCGACAACAGAAGCGAACCGAAGACCGAGGGGAAAGTGTTAATGAATAATGAAGGTAGAGGCACCTATGTAGTGGTGTTTTGGTAGTAGCTAATTGATCGCTCTGGGCGCTGGGGCAGCAAGTGGAAGACTGCGCGCTAGAGGGGATGACGAGTCACAAGTACTGCTGGGCGAGGGAAAAGATGGCACTTGGCAAAAGGTCACGTGGTCATGTAGCTCGTTAAATATGTATTTAAAAAAAAAAAAAAAAAAAAAAAAAAAAAAAAAAAAGGTCACGTGATGGGCCCCTTTTTTGGGCGTCACACAGATGCGCTTGTCTTTTCCGGTAAGCATATTTTAATAGTTACAAGAACGCGATGTATAACCCCTAGGGACAGAGTCCATTGCCTAGACAAAATACAGCTTCGAAGGGTGAGGGGCATCAAGAGATAAACGAAGAAGAAGAACGGGGGTGTACGGCAAAAATCGGCCAAGATGCGGCTCACGGGGTATGCGCGAAGGCGTGACTTGAGTACAGCCGTTTGCAGATACTGAATTGCCACGATCTCGGCGTGGCGGCGTTGGAGCCCCCTTAACTTGTGGAAGGCCATACCGAACTTTAAACTATGAGACTATGTAGAAGATTCGTGTAAATAGTAGAATATTCTGGAATGAATGAATCATGTAGTGAGTCAGTAATCGAGTCAGTTCGCTATATGCGCAGTATATGCGGTTCCGAACTGCAGTATGACTCGATGGATTTAGGGTATAAATAGGGGTGCTTTCGACCCCCTAAGCATCACCGAGTCCTCTCTTTTTCTTACTGTCTTTTCTCTACACTTTTAACACCATTTTACTTCTCATTTTCTATATACATAAGAATACGATTTCTATAGACTATTGAGGCCAAAGCCAAGTGCTGGACTGCTCACTTAGAAAGGCGTGGATGTTATGTTATATGATAGCCCTACAACAGTCCTCATGTTGCGACCCTCATAACGATAGGCCGCGCACTAACCTGATGGGCGATCGGGTTTGCCGGGATGTTTGACAGCCAGAAATGCATCCACCAACCACATTTCTCGCCAGGTCATTGGAGAATCAGCCGATTGGGCGTCGTTTATCAGGTCATACCGTGGGCTATCTCCTTGTATAGCCCACTTATCTCGTCGCTGGTTCTTGTGGCTGACCGAGTGGCTGACGGTGTGTACGTTGCTGACGCGCCGCTGACGATTGACTGTTGATCGATGACGACCAACTGGCGACAGACCAGCTACACATCGGATTGCTGTAGACAGCCTATCTACGTAAAATACATGATCAACGCATCATTGTCTTTCTCTTGTCCTCGAACTTCTTTCGATATGGTTCGCCGACATTAGAACGTAATGGAGGCGGACGCACGGTGTAGATGCGCCAAGCCCAATCGTTAGGCGGCCTAGTAGGACACTCAGCCATTCGGATATAATGGTACTTTCTTATCTAAACGAATCAGCTGATTGACTAAAACAATGACCTAGTATACTCAGAGCTTTTCGTTACAGCAGCCCCACCTTAGCACCCGTGAGCTACGCACCCGGCTACACGGCGCCCGGGGAATACTTGTTTCTGAAGCGACAATTTTGCGCACACTTAGTTTTCACAATGGGCATATCATCGATTTGAACCAATGGATCAGCTTTCCATAAATCGCTTAGTCGCTCTTTTCTTGCTTGGTATGTTGACAAACATGTTTAGGCTTTCCAGCAAATATCGAGTATATGTGGATGCCATATTTGTATAAACATAAACGAAACCATCGTCTCCCTAACATAACATTACACAATAGTATAAGACGCATATAATCGCGTATATTCTACAGGAGAGTCTTTGATAAGCGTTGAGGGACAAAACGTTCGCAAGAATCGATCCACAGACACGATGCGTATTGTAGTGTCGTCAGTTGGTAGTCATCGATCAACAATCAATCGTCAGCGGCGCGTCAGCAACGTACACCCCGTCAGCCACTCGGCCAGCCACAAGAACCAGCGACGAGATAAGTGGGCTATACAAGGAGATAGCCCACGGTATGACCTGATAAACGACGCCCAATCGGCTGATTCTCCAATGACCTGGCGAGAAATGTGGTTGGTGGATGCATTTCTGGCTGTCAAACATCCCGGCAAACCCGATCGCCCATCAGGTTAGTGTGTGGCCTATCGCTATGAAGGTCGTAATGAGCGTGATTAAATTTCTACGTGCTACCCTTAAATTAAACGATAAACGCTTTACGTCAATGGTTACCTCTAGCCTAGCTCAGAGGATTTTAGGTTTCAGAGTAATGTTAGTTTAGTGGCTAATACGACTAATCTATCTAAAACGGGGCCTTAGCTACACGAGTATAACCAGCGGCTCTCAGAACAGTTTTGAAGGCTCGATCTTCTCTAAGAGCCATAGAACGTATTTGCTTTTCTAATACAAGCATGCGTAAACCTGAGCCAAAACGTGATCAATCGAAGTAATTTCAAACTTCATAATCATATGCCGTACACAGGTTATGGATGATCGAGTGGCCCAGGATGTTGGCGGCTTCATAGTTAGTGGTTCAAGAAATATAACTTGTTCAAGGTGTGGCTCAACCTATCGATTGTATGGTAAGGCGCGGTATATCTTGCGAGGGCCAGGCGGAGGATGTCCATACTGCAAGAGCGCCTTGCGGGCATGCATTGTTCTATCAAAAATTCGGCTCGGCCTGAATGTAAGAGTATCGAACCTACGGCAATACAAACCCAAACCAGCCTGATGCTTGAAATCGCTATTTTTTAATAAGCGGAAGAGGTTAAGCTCAAACTCATCTCTATCCAAGATTCTATGACTCGAGCTCAGAGCTGGAATGCACACTGCTAGGGGGCTCCGGTCACATTCGGACTAAGATGTGTCAGGGTCCGCTCTAGTCGATAATAGTTCGATAATGGATAGAGCCTCAGAGTCGCCAAAACCCCGGACAATCCGATCGCCCATCACTCTTACATATGGCTTATCTTTATGAACCGCGCAACGGGTCTCTACAACTTCCTTAAACGGAGAAGCCACAACAGCAACTAAATAACGGGCTTCTATAAAGATCTATATGTCTAGTTGATGCCATCGATAGATAACGTACCCCAAAACTAATGGCTCATTCAAAACACAGCCCAATCGGAAGATATCCATCGGTCACGCATATAGGCGCTTCCTAGAACGGTGACCTCGTGGGCAAACTCTGGGCGAGACAAGGGGGGATGCATCGAATGTCGTAAGTAGGCTGCACCTTAAAAGAGTGCAGAAGATAAAACTGGGCTTGGTTTGGAGCTTTACCCCGTGTACTACACCATGTCCCTCCTTATCACCCTGGGCAAAGTTGTGGTAGATGCCGTCGTCACTCTGGGTGGCCTGTTAGCTCTTATCGTGTGGGATGCCGGCTTGCACATTGCTAACTATTTGCTACCAGCAAAACGTATTGGTGCTGTAGTACCGCAGTAGGTTTATTGGCTTATGACATGGCACTTGACCCCAACGAGTCTATATATCAGGGGAACAAGTGGACACAAAGGATATTGGGGAGAGTATAAGCCTCCTACTTCGGACGATGCTCGGTCACCGTGTCCAGCTCTCAATGCACTTGCGAACCACGGTGCGGATTTGTATGTTCTCATACACATATCTCGTTGACCGAACTTGGTACAGGCATTCTACCTCGGAATGGGCGCGGATTCACCTGGTAAGGCTAGGTGCAATATTTCAACTCGTTAAACTACAATAAATATAAAAATAGGAAGCAACTCGGGCAAGCCGTTCAGCACACATACAACCTGTCTCCGACGCTTTGCATTCAAGTCCCATGGCTATCAGCTAAAGTCTTATTTAACGGCCGAAATTGGAACGATCAAATGACATTGGACGACCTCAACGCCCACGGAGCTATTGAACATGACGCTAGTTACGCACGTGGGTTCAAAGTACCTGTTGCTCTGATAACAACCTCCGATTGATTTTTGCACAGGGGCGGATGTGAAATGGCAGCCTGACCAATCGACTCCTAATGTAGAGGTTATTAAAGGGCTATACAAAACAGCAGGTTTCGATATCGACAAGTGGGTATTTTCTCTCCATCGAAATTCGCATAACCTTACTCGCGATTCTACTAGCCTCTATAGCACTGACACATTCCAACTTGAAGACTTTGCCAAGTATCTTGCTTATCGTCGCGCCCATTCAAAGGTCTTCAACAACCAATACCTGATGAACCTCAACGCTAGGTTGTTCAGTTGTATCAATTCGGTAATTGCGTTTGATGGTAGGCAGTTCAACTCCTCATAACCATGATGGACTCTCAGACCCAGAGTCAATAGTATTCGCAGGCAACGCCGCTGATCTCAAGACTTGGCTGGTCGAAGAGCGTATTCCTCATAACTGGGAGCCAAAGATACGCAGTCGATACGGGTTTACTATTGCCAGGCTGAACCATAGGTCATCCAAAACTTTCATAACATAGCTTGGAATCGAACCTAATGATATTTCTCAGGTCTCTTCAGATTGGGCGAGAAATTGCCCGGGCAGGAGATTTCGAATCCCAGATCAGATCTCACAAGAAATCGTTGTAGAGGCGGGACCATTTAACCTAGTTATAGGGGAACGCATATATGACGGCTTTACTAACTGAATAAATGAAAATTCTCACACGACGCACCTAAGACATCATCAGCATTGATTGATGAAAGTTATCTATCGAGAGGCCCATGGCTGTTATTACTTTTGGGTTCCCGAATACAGGTTCACTTGATAGCCATAATAGAATCGTTCCACGGCGGCTTTTAGCGAAGAAGCTCAAGGCCAGCACTCTATTGAACGAAATAGGGTTTCGCAAGGAGACATAGTTCTATATAAATCGAATAAGACAGCGCGGTACAAAGAGAATAAAATTGGAGACGATTCGGATACATGCTTATTCAACAGGGCTCCGGAGATAAAAGTCATTTACGACGTTTCCAATTCTCCTGCGAAGCAAAGCAATCAACGTATGCATACACAAATCATATGGGTGCTCGGTGATAAACTCGGTGGAACGTCCAAATATAAGAGTATCCAGATGTTGTACCGCTGCAATTTCCTGGATCTGGCACTGGGCAGAAGACCCAATGACGCAGTTGTACACGGCGAGTGTACGTAAAACCGGGCATTTTATCACAATTTGGCCTTGGTCGTCGGATCTACAAAGCGCTTCAAACGTAACGCATCCTTCGCCTGAGTTGTGGTAGATGGTATAAAGCTCTGTGAGTTTGGGCAAATTATCCAGATAGTGAGACAGATCCGTGGCGTACAGAGTTCGTAAGCCCGAGACTGTAAATTTAGTAACAGATGAGCGCCGGAATAGAGCGCACATCGCAGAGTCACATGAACCGTGTTCGGCGTCAAGGATTGTGAGTCGGACCTCGAGTTTGGCCGAACTGGGTTGTAAAAGACCAATAAGCAGCAAAGTCCGGGTTCGTTCTGAGCGGTCAGGTCTAAGAGCGTCAGGCGGGGTAAATCGATTGTAGCGTTGTCGCCGAGTTGGCTGGGGGGGATCTGAAGTTCTTTGATTTGTAGTGTTTGGAGGTGATTATGGCCGGCGAGCAACATCGCTAACTCGGACAAGCTGGGACAAACATCCACTGAGAGTTTGACTAGCGTCAGATGCTTCACGTTCTGGAAAGTGCTCGGCGCCCAATTAATGATAGCTGCGCTTGAATTCGGGCGGATATCTTCAAGGGCAAACGAGACTAATGGCACGTATGACAGCCGCTCTACAATTGTTTTCACAGTGTATGCTACGTCCGCCAGGGGAGCGTATAGGAAGCTAAGAGAAGAAAAACGTGGCAGGCGCCGGCCTAATGGAAGTAATGTCCGAAGGATATTCGACTCGGTGCTTTGAATGAATGTGAAGTGAAGCCGAGCATTATTCGTACGCCGCAGCCACAAACGCGTTCGTGCCTCTATCTTCCACTCCCCTATCTCGCTCGTTTCTACGCCTGATATCAAGAAGTGACACCACAGAGAGGTGTCGATAGCAAGGGCCCGCCACCGAGTACACACAGAAGGAAGAACGGCCAAGGGATGGAACTTGTGTGGGCCGTGTGGGTTCATAGAGCTCCGGTACGACAGAAGAGCAGCTTCGAATACTTGGCATAGGACTTTGGGAGGGAGACGGTTGACTCGTATTAGTATGGTTGACATGTTCGTGACCTGATGGAGAACGATCCGAGACTTCTTCGTGACTTGTTCAATCTTGTCAAACAGGTATATTTGGTCGTATATTTTTAGGATTTCCGCCTCGGCAGTCAATGATTCCATATGTTCGACATAGTATCGGTCAAACTCTTTGTATAGGTTTGTACAAGCCTCATGAAAGGCATCCGCAGCCAACTCTAGTACCTTTTGCGCAGTCCGCCATTGCCAGAGGCTTTCGACAAGTCCGGCGTTCATACGAGTAAGCAACAGCAGCTGGAAGTGATTGCGATGTTGCGCGAAGCGCGACGTGCAGAGCTAAGAACAAATAGAATCTCAGCACGAATGGAGTCGAGCTCCGATGTATAAACTACTCTACCTAAGAACAAATAGAATCTATACATCGGTGAGAAGCGACATCAAGAGACAGGACATGAATAACATACCTCAGCACGAATGGAGTCGAGCTGAGGGATACAGAAGGAGGGGCGGCGTATATATATACGGCCATACCCCTAAGACAAACATCGAACAAACAGAGGCGAAAGAAAGAGCCCGAGAGGGAGAATGAATAAGCAACCAAAAATGGAAACATCCGCCAACGAAGATCCCCCTGGATGCGGCGGTTCCGAAAGAGTGCCGGCGATACGGAGCTACGCTCCGGTGACTCCGTCACTCAACATGCGAGCGTTCGATTGGGCGAGGATGGTTATAGTTTGAATATGATGGTCACAATGGAACGATGGGCGACGATCTCACGTGCTGAACCGAGTGGCGGTTCCAACTTCGGGTCCTTGGCTGGGCTTGACAAGCACAACCATTCCTGAAATACACGCACATGGCAACCGTTCTGCTGTCCGCTGGTGGCATTCTGTCGCACTTGGCGCCCAAAACCAAGGATGCCCATACAGCCACAGGGCGATCAATACACATCCTATATCACGGCCTTGGCGGTTTCGCTCCGTTTGAACGACCGCCTGCCCGAAAACTCCACGAGAGCCATGTCTATTGACCATGTTGGACTTGGTGGGATGAAGGACCTCGATGCCGCTCAAGCGTTTTACGAAAAGGCACTTGCTCCGCTGGGATTCAGAGTCCGGGTTCGTCGCCGGGCTATATTGGTACCTGCTCCCCATCGTGTCTGCTCACGAGTACATATATCCAGATGACAATCCCCGGGGAGGCAATTGGATTTGGAACCGCCCCTTGCCAGCCCAACTTTTGGATCGCATCTAGCCCTCTAGGGCGTGGTAACGCGCCGCCATCTGAAGCCGCTGCCCACGTCGCTTTCAAAAGCACGCAGGACCAAGTTCGCGCGTTTCATGAGGCCGCACTAGGGGGTGATAGAGCTCACACATTTTAACAAATCTCTGAGGTAGTTCTACGCGCATCTTGTTTTACTAGCTGGCGGAAAATGTAATGGCCCTCCAGGATTTCGGACGAACTACCACCCATTCTACTACGCGTCTTTCATTATTGATCCATACGGGAATAACATCGAGTAAGTGTGTCTCCAAACTTCTTGATCTGTGTGCTGTCTTGACCATCTACTGTCTGCACAGGGTAGTGAACCACGGTTCTTCATGGCAATGGTTCTGGTATATCGTCGGGACTAAGCTAGGCTTTGTTACTCCGGGAGCCAGTTCAAAAAAAGTTGACTAAATACGGTCAATAGTGTTCATTACTGGTACGCAATCAGAGTGAAAGTCATCTCGCCTGGCGAGCGTATGGTTGCGAGCGTAGTTTGTTAATGTCAATGTCGTTTGTTACAAGCACCCGCTTAAATACAAGATTCTAAGCCTGGGCACCTTCAACTTGTTTATGGACCCAGTTGTACACATCTCTACTTTCAATCTTTTTGCCATCCGGGAAGATGAAGAGCAACGTGAGGTGGGTTAAAGTACCGACGTCGAATCACCAATACCGCGGTATGTAACACTGCAGACGCACAGCATATGGATATTTCTTTCTTACATATCCTAGGTTCTAGATGCCTAGTAGGATGTATGGAAAAAGGATCGAAGTGGCCGTAGTCTTAAAGAGTATGTGTAGGTAAAAAGCGAAGGGCGGGCGGAGCGAGAACACACAGCAAAAAAAGTTGCTTCTAAATCATCAATCATATCTGTAAACAAGAAATCATCGCTCTCTTAAAGAATCTGAATCGCCATGGGCTCCTGTAAAAAACTAAACGTCAAGTTCACGAGTCTCTAATGTGTTGATAGAAGCCAGGCGTTCCATACGCTGTGGCATTTTAATTATTTCCAAGTACTCCAACTGAGGCAGGTATATGCTGGGGTAATAATCGTTTCCGGGCAGGAGCAGTTCCAACCCCTTAAATTTACGATCTGCAGAGCAGGCTCGCGGAAAGCAGCAGAGCGACCTCGTTAAGAGTAAGCTTGTTCAAGTTAGGATACACAAAGAAAGTTGAATCGATTGAGTATTCACATTCACATACACTTACGGACAAAAGAATTGAGCCACCCCATGTTTCCATTCTATGCCACATATATGCAGCTCTCAAAAAACCTCTCGTGTATATACATCATGCAGCATATAGTAGTACCTCTTACACCAAGAACTGGGATTGTACTTGAAGAAACGGAGGTGCTACGTTGAAAAAAGCTGGGGGGGGGGGGTACGATGGGCAAAAACGCAGCGCACTGGCATCGCATCCAGCGACGGGTTGAAAGTTGCGAGCGTGTAGCTACAGACAGTAGATATATATCACACTTTAGATCGTCCAAAATGAATAAGCCGTTGTCGAGATATAGCCTCCACGGAATCGATGATTTCACCAGAATTGTGCTTGTTTGGCCAAATTGCGATGAAATCGTTGATTTTGTGGAGGCTATATCTCGGCGACGGCTCATTCATTTCGGACGATCTAAAGTGGGATCTATATATAATGTCTGTAGCTACACCCTCACGCCTTTCAGTCCGTCGCTGGATGCGATCCCAGCGCGCTGCGTTTGTGCCCATCGTACCCCCCTAGCTTTTTTCAACGTAGCACCTCCGTTTCTTCAAGTACAATCCTAGTTCTTGGTGTAAGAGGTACTACTATATGCTGCATGATGTATGCACACGAGAGGTTTTTTGAGAGCTGCATATATGTGGCATAGAATGGAAACATGGGGTGGCTCAACGTGATACAAGAAAAATTTAAAGCGTCTAGTAAATGAAGGAACAAGGCATCAACAGTGGATGTCTATAGCCGGAGCCACTTCCTAACCCAGGAAACGAAAGCATACAATTGCCACTCTTCCACCGACGGTTCTTTTCCTCCTGTGGCGTACATATAATCCTTCCCTGCCACCTCCTTGATCTCGGTTTTAGAGTCCTCGGCCTCATTTTTCGAGTCCCCGAGCTGCAATCTCTCGATTGCATATTTGCCCATCGTCCCATTCGTCCAATTCTTCTCAGCCCAGTCGAATTGAGCCATCACTCCTCCGGAGTCGTCACGGAAAGTGATTACACCGCTACACCTTTTGAGGAATATCAAACAGGATTAGAGCGATATATAACAAGTGAAGAAATAAGGAACATAAACAAACCGAACCTTGGTATACCCGGCATGCCCCAATACACATCCACTAATTGGCCAGTCCCGGATAACGGGCGAATAGCGCGCTTGACATTGAGATCGCCAAGTCCAAAGGTAAGCCCTACGAGAGTAATTAAATAAGGCAGGAAGACGCAATGGAGTTGACGTACAATTAGAAGCAACTACAAAACAAGTTAGCCCTTGTTATATGCCCGCGGTTGGGAAACTACTCACACAAGACTCTTTCTCCCGCTTTCGCCGGCACCTGCACTCCGCCCTCTAGCGAGCGATCCCACTTCCATCGAACAGCCTGGTTTACATTCTCCTCCTTTGAGTTCTCCTCAACTAAAAGGCGAACCATGCTTGCAAGTTGGCCTATACTCATATCTCTAACGCGAGCATTCGCCAAAGGACGAGCAGGAGAGACAAGATATGCGTTCCCAAGATAGGTTGAAGTAAGCGGGAATAGAGAAGGAAGACGAAGGCGGGCATCAAGTATATAGAGTAGACGAGATGTCCGTGCAGGATCATATATTTCATCTCCATAGAAATGCTATTGCGCTGGTTAGTCTTCGAATTGAAATGACTACTAAAGTAGCCAACGGACCTTATATAGCCATGCAACAATAACATCTCCTGAGCTCAAATAGGGGACAGTCTCCCCTACCTCTTTCATCGCCTCCGCCTTGAGCCTATCAATCTCATCTCGAGGAAAATAAATTGTTCGCTGCGAGATTGGACCATCCTTCTCTAAGTCTACCTGTTCGGCTTGCGCGGAAACAATAAAGTCGTCAGGCCCATATGTTGTCCAGCCTTCTAAATCTTCCTTGCTAGTTTTGGTCGTCGTATCGAGAATTGAGGAGAATGGGTTTCCCTCAATATACTTTCCAACTTCTTCTCCGTGCATCACTCCAACCAACGCGCGCATGAAGGAGCACACGCCAGACGCATCCATCAATACATGAGGGAAGCTCAAGGACATCACCGTGGCATCCGAAAGCATCGACACGTGTAGTTGAAATCCAGGGCGGGGATTTTCTTGAATGTATGCATACGCAGAGGAAGGAGGTGGAATGGCATAGAAGAGCGAGGTATTGCGGTCAACTACTTGAGTTGTTATTGTTTGGGTCTTCTGAGGAAGGAATGTAGTAGCGAGAAGGGGTTTAGTTATGTGCTGTAATGACCATGATGAGAATAGATAAATGGAGATAACTTTGAAATAAACTCACAACAAAAGTAGTAGTCAATGAAGCATGCTCCGTATCGGGGACAAGAAGCTCGAAAGTCCCCTACCAAATCATCTAAACTCCCGTCGCCGACGAACTAGAATACACAACTCACCTCTTGTCCGGTTCGTACATAGCATCCAAGCATTGGCCACGCCTTGGCAAGCGTCTGTACAGCGTCTCGGATACGGCCCTCTTCTATCACACCACTAAATGTGACTGCGACGGTCAACATGAGATGTGCTCCGCCGGAATGAGCATCCATGAACGAGATCGGCTCCGCACGGAAATGCTCAAAATCGCAACTATCAGGCATAGTGAGTTGAGGGATAAGATTCAAAGATCGGTCGAAAGGAAAGGCGGTGAGTTGAGAAAACCTGTCTCGTTCTTGGCCCTATGTATGTTCCCAACGCCCACGAAGTCATTCGGACCGATAGAATGCAATATTCCACGGGTAGGTGCACCGTCAACGTAATAAGCAAATTTGGCGGCGATATCTCCAGTTTTGTTTACCGTCGACCCCTTATTGGCCATCTTGAAGCTCTACTCGCCCAGGGAATGACGGGTCTAGGCAATCGTCTCAGCCCTTCTGCCTGGTCTGACACAAACGGATCACTAGTCTGTATGCTCTATTGGAAATATCTCGCCAACTAAATGTATTTCATACCGAATAAGAAGCAACATACAAGCCGTAAAACGAACGCCCACGTCTCGAACCGTTACGGCTACGTAGCCTCGGATCTCCGTCGACTGGTTCTCGATAGCGCAACACTCGTGGCGATTGGCGAAGGGATGGGAGGCGGTGAGTCTCCGCGATGCTGTTTTCTTGGCGAATCCGTGATGTGGAATCCGTCGGGGACCACACCGTACGGATCCCAGAACGGTTGAGCTTGAGGGTAGTAGCCATACGGATAGGCCGCATAGACTGCCTGAGGAGACGGCCCGTACGGGTTCTGAGGAGATGGACCGAGGGGTGGAGGTGGTGCTCCTGGAGACGGGCCATACGCTGTATGCGGCGACCGTCCATGAGTAGAATGCGGTGATGGCCCGTGTAGTGACGGTCCATAAGCGGTCTGAGGTGCGGGCTCGTACCCACGACCGTGGGTTGGTTGGACAAACACGTAGGGTGGCTGAGGGAATCCATATGCCATTGGTGCGGGTCTATCCCAATCTTGAGCAGACGGTCTGCGCTTGGGAAGTTCGCCCCATCCTTGCGCTGATGGGCCTTGCCTGTCCGAAGCGGGATTCCCCCAACCTTCCTCGCCAGACTCGACCCATTCGTCTCCGGTAGAGTCGCCCCACCCTCCAGGATGATCTCCCCATCCTCCCCCACTTGGCTCTGCCCATCCTCCATCAACAGGTTCGGTAGGCGGCTCAAACGGCTTTCGAGTCGGTATTCCCAAATCCTGCGCCGAGGGTCGTCGATCCGGAGGAGTCCAACCTTGCGCGGACATACCTCGGGCAGGCCCAGGCGACGTTCCCCATCCTTGAGCCAAAGGTCTCCGCTCGTGTCCGAATCCCTGAGTAGAAGGCCGCCGTTCATGTCCAACTCCTTGAGCCGAAGTCCTTCGTTCAGGCAGCGCCCACCCTTGCGCCGACGGCCCCCGTTCCTGTCCCCACCCTTGCGCTGATGCTCCCCGCTCGCGACCCCATCCTTGGGCAGAGGGCCGACGTTCAGAAGACGCTGAAACCTTTCGTTCTGGAAGGCCCCACTCTTGCGCTGACGGTCGTGGTTCAGCTGGGTGCCAACCTTGAGCAGATGCTGAGGGACCGTATCCACCGGGTAAAGGCGGTGCTTGCTCGGCACCCGGAGCAGCTTCGTAATATCTCGCAAACGGCTGACCGGGCTCTGGCATGGGAAATGGCATAGCAGGGTGCCTGCCTGTCGGAGTCGGGATAACCAAAGGAGGAGCACCCGTGCCAGACGGAGTGAGAGTAGATGGTATCGGACCTCGAGACGACTCGGATTCATAGTCATCATCGTCATAGTTGTCGTCGTAATACCCATACGCTCCCGGAATCGGCGCAAGTCCCGGCCCCATACCCGGCATAAACCCTCCAACTCCTGGCTCGAATCCTCCGACTCCAGGATCAAACTCTTCTCCGGGCGGTGGAGCCGGCATAATCCTCAACGGACCCCTCGATTCGTCTTCCTCATCCCGCCCATGCGTCGTAAGCCCAGTCGACTTGATCGGACCAGGAAAAAACGCAGGCCGAATCGAATACGGAGCACCTTCGATCATCTTGGGGTTCACTTGCTCGTAAAACAGTGAACTCTCGTCTGATTGGAGTGTAGGTGTATCACCGGTGTAGCCATAATTATCGAAATCCGGATACTCGAATTCGTCTGAAAAGTCCAAGTCGAGCGAACTGTCGCCCGCCACGCCTCCCAAGTTCGTCATGGTCTTTCTCGATTTCTTGTTGTCCTTTTTAGGTTTCTTGGGTTTGGGTTGTTTAGGCTGGTACCACCCTGTGGGTAACGGAACTGGTGGGGCTTGGTATCGTTTGGGAACGCTAGGTGGAACGTTGTAGGTATGAAACGGCTCTGCTGGTATGGCTTTTGCTTTCTGATCTTCGATTTTGTCCTTGTCGGTTCGAGGATAATATGTTTGAACTGGTGTTTCTGCAAAAAGCGGAAGAGAAGAGACGTGTTGGAGTACAGCGGCAATCTTTTCGACTCTTGACAAGTGCCTTCTTCGTCCGCCTGGGCCATGTTTAGACGAGGGACCTGCGCCAGTAGTTTGAGCCTGGGGTATAATCGTCGGGCTGCTCGTCGTAGACCTATGCCCCAGAGCCATCCGACCAGCTTTAACCGTATCGTCCCGTCGTGTCGAAGATTTTCGCCGAACAAGAGCAGGAGCCTGAAGTGCAGTCGTCGCCCCTTCGGCAGCAGCGAGCTCTGGATCGTCCTCCCGTTTCACATCAATCGGCCCAGGCGCAGGGTTTGGAACAGGAATAGTCACAGGCCGATGGGCTCTCTCTTCGTCTCTTCTCATTTGCCTTTCATCCTGTCCCCCGGCCTGTTCGACTCGCTGAGCCCATCCATATGTAGGAGGAGCTCGGGCCCAGTTGGGTCGGGATACAGACAGCGAACGGACTCGGGCAGAGACATTGCGAAAGAGCGCATTTGCGTTTGCGTTTGTGTTTTGTTGCCATTCTTCGAGCGAGTTGATGGATGGCGTTCGTCTGATTTCCTGGCCGTATCGGTCGTGAAGGATTGTGGGTGCTACACCCCAGTCATCTGATACTGTGATCAAAAAATTGTGAGTCAAGAGTTGGGAGCGTTATTCGAAATAGAAAAAAGGGCACGGAGCTCCGAAGCCTGAATGGCTTCAATCTCAAACACCAGAGCACCGAAAGACTCGTGAGACAAGGAGCGCAGTGTTTCTACAATATCCCAGTTCTTTTACGTGAGGAAGAGTAGAAAAAAGAAGGTACCAAGAACAAAAAGGGGGAGAGAGCGTACCATAATCGGCATAGACGCTCTCACTCGCCGCACTCCGAGTCCGCCTGAACCTCTGTCTAGTAGGTAGCTGTGGCCATATCTGGTCATGTTCGAGTATCGGCGAAGGTGTTGGTTCGGCTGGTTTCTTCCCAAAGAGCTTGTTGAACATTTAATGTTTAATTTAGGGTATCTGTCTCGTAGGAAAATCAGATCGAAAAACAAACGAAAATAATCGAGATGAGATCCTCACGATTCACGATGCAGAGGTATGCTTCTATCGAATACAAGATCTAGGACTGTTCTTTTTTCCCGGGATGTAAACGAGCGAGGTGGCGGGCAGGAAACGGTTCAGAATGACGTTTGTTGTTGTGTTTGTTTTGACAGGACACGTGTTGGCCGCGAGGTAAATGGATATATCTATACAAGTCCAGAATAAGATCGAGTGTGTACCAGAGGACAAGTACAAGACGGAATAAAAGGCGGAGAGAGCCGAGGTGAGGTGGTGTTCATGGGAACTATGGTTGTGACAAGTGGGTGGGCGCTTGCTGGCGTACAGCCACACTGATCCCATGGCACATTATTGGTTGTTCAGGACCTCGATACCAACCCACCTGTACATCTGCATGGTATCTGAGGTCCTATCTACGGCCAGCCAAATGGATATAATGACCTCCGAGAATACCTCAGATGCGTTTTATGACTTACAAAAGCAATACCCCAAGCTTTATTGACAAGCTACCGCCGGAAATTCTCCTGAATGTATTTCTCATCATCGCCGCTATCTCGCCGTGCACTCCAAAGACCGGACAACGAGATAGCCTATGGGATATCCCTCTCTTATGTGCCAGGTGGCACGATCTTTCCAAGGAAGTGGCCACCCTCTGGTCACACGTCGACATTAATTTCGAGTCCGAGTCCACTCTAGATATTTCGATCAAGCGCAACCTGCTTTACCTGGCTCATCTACTAGAAAATATTCAGTTGTATCTTCACATCACCTCGGACACCGAAGTACCAATCAAGACTATAGAAGCCGCTTATTGTGGTCTAGGAACGTATATCGGACGAGTTCGCTCACTCGAGGCCCATGGATTCGCGTCTTCATTTTTGGACCCGAGATCGTCAGAGTGCACAAACCCCTGTGGAAATCTGGTTCACTAGTCGAACTCGTCCTACACGGGTCTCGTCTAAACTGCTTTACTCATATCCCCCCATTGAAATTTTGGTCGGGGATCACACTGTTGAAAGGATTGCAAAAATTAGAACTGTATGACTTTGAAGGGGGGTTTTCTCCCCATGTGGAGGTAGCTCTAATCCTTTTACATGAATCTCCGTCCTTGCACACGCTATATCTAGCACGCGTGGCGTTTCATTCATATGGATACAAAACCAGGGCTAGAGTTCGCCTCCCAAACTTACGAGTACCAAAGATCATTCGTCATTAGGATGACGACGGCCTGCCGCTCATTCTATCTAGGCTGTTGATCGACAGCCAAGAGCTTAACGTCGAACTCAGGACTGGGTTCGAAGATAGCCCAATCATGAAATCTTTTCGACGACTTTTCAAGCGCTCAAACGTTGTTTGTTTATCGCTCCAACTGAGCAAACCTATAAATTTCAAGCGGCACATCCAGTATCTCTACCGTGTCCCACACCTGCGCACTCTTCGATTCGACTTCGATTTTTTCATACGCTACATTTTATGGTCTAGAGGGCGTCCTCAAAAAGTACTCGAAGCTCCATCTTCCTCACTCAGAGACTATATACCTAGTTCACGGCGATATGGAAATCTGGTCTCTCAAGCTGGCTGCAAAGCTGGTTTTGTGATTGAAAGCGCCGACTCTTGTATTCCACTCCTGCTGGTTCCCGGGTTTGTTCGAACCCCTTAACGAGAACTACAACAACGCGCCCCATGCAGACCCACGCTATAAGTCTATGCCGGATGCTATGAAGGAGTGGTTGGATGAGCAGTTTGAAGATCCAGTTGCGATATAAGAATGACTGATGTCCGATTCGCCCTGTTATTTTATTTTTTCGTCTGTCCATCGGTGATTCAAGATTGAGCTGTATATATGCGCAACTCTACCAATAGTATTATATTTTAGAAATAATTTGGCTCCGCTATGCCTCTCGGCTATGGGTGAATGCTGTCCTGGCACAGCACTTAGTGTTCATATAGAATTCCGTGAGGCGATGTCTGTTAGCTTACATAACTAAACCCGGCCGCGCATTCCCAACCTCAACCCTAACTTCTTCGCGAACCGTAGCTCAATTGACTTAACTTTTGCACATTTGGTTATCCTACGCTAATGAGTGTGCTAGAACGTTGGATCGCGGCAAACTCGTCCCTTGAACAGGCAGCGCTTGAGTTTCTCGAGGCAAGTGCTTTACTGGATACCAGTGTTCGCAACTGCGCTCCAACGGACTCGGGCGATTATGGTATCGAAAAGGTTGCAGAAAAGGTCCGGAAGTACATTGATTCTGTGCCTCTCGTGCAAAACAACATAATACAATCTCAAGCATTACTTCACGGGCTGCTCAACCAGTCGGTGGTTCACGTCCCAATCAGCAGACTTGGTCCGGAAACTCTCAGCCAGATCTTCGCCATATATTTTACAAAGTCTCCTTGCATGGCGTCTGGAAGCCGTCATGATTCTCGATTAAACATTATGCTCGTGTGCGCCAGATGGCATCGGATTGTTATCAATAACCCTTTATTCTGGTCGCATATTGATATCACTCTCGAGCGCTGGGTCACACTAGCGAACTTTGATGCCCCCCGACGCTGGCTCGATCGATCTAGGGGAGTGCCTCTACACATACACATAGAAGATAACTTCACGTACACACCAGTACCTCTTTCACGCGAAGAAGCTTTTCGTGACGAAGTAGTTTCACTCCTGAAGCACGATCTGGGATCCATAACCACTTTAGCTGTTTACACTTCAAAAGGTACTTCGATCGCTGACAGTCTTTTTAATCGTTATGCACTGGGCCTATGGAAATCACTTAGAAATTTGAATGTGACTCCTTTCACAAGAGAATGCATAGGCGTTCCATCTCTTCCTATGTTTGAAGGACTTCTGGAGCTATGTCTAGACTCCTTCATGGCTAGCGAAGAGACTATCCTCGGCGATATGCTTACTATTCTATCTAAATGCCCTCAACTGCACACTCTTCGGTTGACACATATGACATACCGTTACGATGGTTCAGATCGTCAAACACACCCTACTTCTGTCATTATGCCTCACTTGACGCTTATAGAAGTTGATGCCAGTACTAGCTTCGTTCTATTATTGCTGGGGGCTAGTGGAATTGAAATCGACTTGAGATTATCCTACTGGTACGACCCAGTTCTCAGCCATTTACCTAGACTTGAGTCGTTTATCTCCCAGTCAAGAGTTGTCACTCTTACTCTCCCTGTTTCCAACTCTCGCTCTCAGGATCTACTATTGCGGTTAATGAAGCACCTTACTTGGTTATCTACGCTGCGTTATCAAGACGGGGCTTTCAACCAGCTCAGCCAGATACAGCCTATCCTACTAATTCCCCACGGGTTTCTCCCACAACTTCCAAGCCTTCGATTTATCTGTTTTGTTAACGCCGTATTCAGTCGGGATGCCATACAAGACCTTCAAAAACTGATAGACAGACCGCAACTGAGCTGCGTAGCTTTCCTTGGCTGTAGTTTTTCACAGGCGCCCCTCAACCCTGCTGTATTCGGTCCATATATTCCTGAAGACGTTCCTGATGACCTACGTTCCAGTTTAGCCTCGTTAGCGCAGCAGGTTGTTGCGTATCAGCAGGTCCCCAACGAGATTTGCCATGGGGTCGACTTTTTCGTGCGGGAGATGATGGGGCTTAGTTAAAGTGCAGGGCTTTGAAGCACCTCTCCGCCAAGAAAACACAATGGAATCATAATGATGTGTATCTACTATGTTTTTCAATAAATCGCCTGCCTAGAATATCCGGGCCAAGTCACATGCAGGCAAGATGGGATTAGAAATGTTTGAATATGTGCAGCTAAGCCAAAAGGAGAGATGGGAGCGAAAGCGCTTGTGACCCCGGATATCTTGGAATATATGCGCGGCCGTTTCAAACGGACCCCGTTTATTTGGATTTCGCTAAGGAAATCAACTACCCATGAATTTTGTTCTACCGAGGTACGTCATGGTCGTACAAAATTCACTTTCCCCCGAAGCCCAAGGCGTTGCTTATCGGTTTACATAACTAACCCCAGCCAGTCATTCTTCACCCCAACCCTAACTGCTTCCACAATCTCAGCGAGTGCGCTTCAAGTTAACCGCACATGAGTACACTGAAGCGCTAGCTTGCCGCGAACTCGGCTCTCAAACAGGCGACCCTCGAGTTTCTCGAGGCAAGTACTGCTCTAGATGCCACCACTCGTAACTCCGCTGTAACGGACTCGCGTGAACATGGCATCGAAAAGGTGGCGAATGAGGTACAGGACTGTGTTGATTCTGTGCCTCTGGCAGAAACGTATATCATACGATCGCGAACGTTGCTCCACGGACTACCCAACCGTTCGGTGGCTCGTGCTCCAATCAATAAAATTGGTACAGAGACTTAGCGAAATCTTTGCCATGTGTCTTGCAAAATCTCCTTGCATAGCACTTGGGAGTCAGAATGATTTCCAGACGAACATAATGCTTGTTTGTGTCAGATGGTATGGGATTATTCTCAACAACCCTTTACTCTGGTCCCACATCGATATCACTAGCGTAGATTCATAATCATAAGATAGTCCAGCACATTGTCGTGGGAGTACATGATTGATGAAGGAAGACTGTCAATCGCATGCTGACTTGAATGTCTAGTGACCACTGGTGGAGGGAATTACCCCTTGCAAAGTTTGACTTCGAGAAGTCGCTAGCGTGATCAAGTGTCCTAGTATTATAACTCGACAAAACAGTCATAATATTAAGAATTGTTTATACAACGCTAATGATACAGGATCATATCAGATCTATACATCTATTCCTGTACTCTAAGACGCTCCTATTCTAGTTTACTACTTTAGTCGTATTCCAAAATATCACATCCTCCGGAGTCTGGACAGCCTAGTCGATCTCGGGCGAGCCTGCCGAATATGTCGAGCTAGCCGTTGATTTATTGCTCCTAGATTCAGAGTGATACTGAATCATTCAATGTCCCATTGTTTGTGATCGCAGAGAGCAAGGCCCAGTCATCTTTGGAGCACTCAAAAGTTCCGGTACATCTCCTGGGGCTTCCAGCCACGGCCTATCTACCATTCCTCGCTAAAACTCGAGTCACTCTATTTGGCGTAACCCTTACTTTGGACTGGCTGTTAATATATGCCGACGGGAGAGGAGAAGAACACGGGGCCGGAGAGACTTGGTACTCATGACCAAACGAGATATGAGTAGCCATAGGACGGAGTGTGACGTTGATAGGAGCGTCTCGACAGTAGAACATGATCGGGGAAGTAAGCAAGCGTTGAGCGAGATGAAGCTGCGATGAGCCAGGTAGGAAAGTGCAGATGTCACGCTCATATGCGGCACGGATTAGTAATTGATTTATGCGACTCCGAGATTTAAGCGATGCTTGATTGTCACTGTTGGCTAATGAAACAAGACATTCAGCCACTAAACCACTTGTGGCTTGAGCTTCAGTATCTTATTCTAGCTCGGGTTGGATCGCATGCGCAATAACTACTCGCGGCCAGCCCATATGCGCGGCTGGAACCATAAAGATGATAACAGCGCCGTTATGAGGTTCTAATCGGGCATCAAGGCCGATCAATAGCAATTTGTGTGCTCGTGGGCGGCACTTAATTAGATAGAAATCCTCTCCCTGGTATCGAACCTAGCTACTTCAACAAAGCCGGAGTGGTGAACGCCTCTCGGCGCTCACGTTGGGATGTGGTTCAGAATATAGATCTTGGTCAGTGACATTTCGGCCGTATGCAGGCTCGCCCTGGTCGTAAAAAATCACTCACCTGTCTGCCGTTGATCCCGTGCCTCGAGGGATCTGTTACATAAATGCTCTACGTGTTCATCTTCGGCGGTAACCCACAACCCCACCTCGCCCTACTCATGTCTTAAGCCCAAGTTTCTGCCCTCATACAACAGAAACAAGTTCGCAGGTAGGTAGTATACCCACCTAGGTCTCGGGCAAGGAATACCCAGACCCTTCTAGGACGATACGAAGCTGAAAACTTCCAGCTCCGGCTCAACTTTGGTTGGTTCGAACGTAGACGATCTAAAGTACCCGTGAAGGGACGCAGAATCTAGAGACTCATACCTCCGTTGCGGAAATTTATATATCCCAATCGCAAACAACCCTCCACAAGAATTTTAACTAGCGTATGGCTTATTTTACCATAAACAAGCTTTACTCGGAGATCCTCGCTCGCATATTTGCCATCAGCAACGCAAAATCCCCTTGCGTTTCATCTAGTACCCAGCGCCACGCTCTTTCAGATATCCTGCTAGTGTGTACCAGGTGGTACAACATAGCGGTCAATACGCCCCCTCTTTGGTCGCACGTCGATATTTCCATAAAGCGATGGGGCAGGGCCAGTTGTTTGCATGGCCCTGAAGTCTGGCTTAGTCGCTCTAGTAGCCTACCGATTCATGTCCACATCGCGGATCCATACCCAAACGAATTTCCCTGGAGCGAAGTTGACCCTGATGCAGCAGCGTTATTTGGTAGTATGACGGTATCCTCTCTGCGACCACACATCGCTCGCATACGCTCTTTGACGATATTTGGGATGTGGATGTCTCCTGCTGCCCGTGCAATATTTGCCGCCCACCCAGCGCCGGCTTGGGCATCGCTCAAGATGTTGGACATTCGCGAGGTTGGCTGCGATGACCTAGATTCATCAGGTACCCTAAAGATCTCTTCGCTAGCAAAGCTACTTGAACTGGATCTATCTATCCTTTCTTGTAGCCCAATGTGGCCCAGTATGAACGAAATCTGTGAACTTCTTTCAAATTGTCCGGAGATGCATACTCTGCGGCTTGGTTCTGATGTGCCAGTAGATCAGCTGACTTCAACCCGGCAAGAACCTATTTTCATGCCCGGCTTAAAGGTCTTGGAGATCAGCACTGCAGGCGCACCTCTCTTGTCTCGGCTGCAGACTCAGTCATCCGAGCTTGACCTGAAACTATCGGGGTTTTGGCCTGATCACATGTACCCGGATAGCCTGACTACACTCCAATCGTTTCTTGCTCGCTCCCGTGTTGCTGCTCTCACGTTACGTGAGCCAAATCATAGACACGAGCTATTCTCAACCTTACTACCGCAGATATGGACAGTGCTGCCTTGTCTACGATGCCTTTGTTTTGACGCGACAGTACTTGAACCGGACGTCCTTGAACCAGCTACCCTAATGACCCTCGACTTTGGCTCTTGTTTTCCCAATCTAAAATACTTTTGCATTGCCCATACTCTTCTAGGCCCGGAATCTATTTCCCAGCTCAATACTATTCTGGCCACGGTGCAAGTCGAGCACTTATTTTTCTTCGCGTGTCGGTTTACATCTCCAATGACTGAAGCCCTATATCCGGATATGGACGGTTGGGGTATAGGTGAGATTCCTGAAGACATAAAACACTCTATCCTAGGCCTAGCAAGACAGGTCGTAGTTCGCCCGTCGTGGAGCCGACTTAGTGAGTATTATGGGGTTGATCCATTTACTCGGGAGATGCTGCAACAGGACTAGGATCTGTCCATGTCGGTATGGTTGTCCTTACTTTTTTGAGATCGAATGTAAATGGTAGAAGTCCAGCTGTTCAATATATTCTATTATTCTAGCTCTCGTGGTCCTCGATCTACGATACGTTGACAGAGAAATCTACCAACTTTCTATAGAAGAGCTTGTACCAATCGTCACGAACCTACCCAGCTGGGAGCTCTTGCGAACTTACAAGCCGCAGGTTGAATATCCCGCGGACGGGCCGCTCCCTAAATTCTAATTAAGTATATGAGCGTAAGACATCAGCTCAGGATGGGCCAGACTCAAACATTTCAGCAGATTCAGTCCAACGTTATTCCTAGGGTAAAACATTCGCAGGTTGATTTTGGTGCGCTGGCGGGCTACACCCACGCCTATGGCAACGATCAGAGTATTCGTCAAGCACGGGAGGATTGGGTGGTGTGGGGCGGTTGTATTTGAGTGGTGGCCTATGAGAGGTCGAGCACGGCCACATTCCAGATCTCCTCTTGACCACGACAATCCATAGCTGTGGGAAACCTCGAAAGCATGTCTACCGTTACCGAGCGAGTTGGAAGTGCACCTGGACTATAAATCTACCTCTGCCCGCCCCAAGCTATTCGTTTTAACACCCGCTCAGACTCAACGCCATCCCGTTCGAAAACCTCCGGGTTATGGATCTGTCCCAGCTTCCTGATGCAGCCCCGTCTGTAGGGGCGATTATTGAAATTTTACGGAGCAGTCCTGGGCTGGAGACCTTCCGGATTAGCACGGTGCATCCAACCCCCCCCCCCTCGGACATAGAGAATACCCTTCCATTACATGGCCTGAACTGAGAAAATTCGGTGTCTCCTTCGTACATGACAAAGCACTCGAACAACTCGTATCGGGCATCATTCCTGGGACGAAGACCTTTCAAGTCGAGCTAGATCTGCCGTATTATCCCAGCTGCGATTACGACCGTATAATACAAAAAGTTTTGGAGCGCGCGGGGATATCGAGGTTTTACCTCCAAGGACTCGAGACTGATTCTGCGCCATTGTTCGGCCTCTCTCTGGATCCCCTTGGATGTGAAATCAGTTGCTCAGTTCTGGACGCACTCGTGACTACAGCGAATGGGCAGATACAGGCAAGATGCCAAAAACTTCGGGTCCTTGTATGGATTAAGGGGTTTGTAAACGCTAAAACTTAGGAAAAGTTGAAGACGGTAGTTGAGGTATATCAACTAAAAAATATCGTAATTTCTACCCTGGGAAACAGCCTGTTTGATAAAACTATATAAGAAGATCCCGTGGTATGGCTTAATGGGCGGGTCAAGGCAATCTTGCGCACTAATTCGCTGTGCGATGAATTTTGGAGTAATGAAGAAAGCTACTAATTTGTACCTTGTGCTGAAAAATATGTGTAGCTATTCTCGAAGCTTGAATTTGAACTAGTTTTACACCTGGTCTCTAAGTATCTAAGCAAGCGTTTCGGGCTTGAAGGCTAGTATGCCTCAGTCAATTAGCAGTCGCACGGCCAGCCTTGTAACACCAAGACAACATATTATGCTAGTATTTTTTGCGTGAAAACTCTAATCGCGCTGGGTAGGGACCAAAGTCTAGGGACCGGGTGGCGGGGAACGGGGTATTTGTGTAGGCCGATGAGAAGGCGCAACACAGCCACGTTCCAGATCTCCTCTGATCCACAACAGTCGACAACTTGGGGCAACCCTCAAAAGCTTGTCTGTCCTTGCCGAATCAATAGCAGTTTTATGTGACGTATAAACCCGGCATACGGGTGCGGTACAGAACTACGTTGACCTGCCCCAGGCTATTCATTTAACTCCCGCTCGGACTCGACGTCATCTCGTGAAGGAGTTTTACCCAAAAACAGGCTCGAAAACATGCTTCAGCAGTCGAAGCAAGGCGACGAAACAGGTCAGAAGATTGCCCGATCCCATTCTGCCCTCGACCCGAATATCCCAATTTCTCCGTCGATAGCAGCTTTCCCCCCAGAGATTTTATCCCAAATATTCATATTCGCAGCCGAGCCTCTCTCGTGTGAATCTGGATTTCGCCCCAACGACACCCCCCATCCATTACTGGTCATACCTGCTGTTTGTACAGGCTGGCGTCGTCTCGCTTTCGTTACGCGTTCATTGTGGACTCATATTGCCGTAGGGGAGAGGAGAATACCACTGTCCTACCTCGGTTGTGCACTCTCTCGGATAAGCGGGTGGCTCAACCGAGCGGATACCTCCCCTCTTCATCTGACGTTTCATGAGAATACTCGTCCTGCGATTGTTGACGAATTTAGGGAGCACATACCTTATGCAGTCTCGTTGACGTTCTATCGACCTCAACAAGAATGTTTTGGGCGGATCCTTGACATGTATGCTGCCGCCAATTCGACCCGATTGGACAACTTGGTAGTGCACAAACCCGCTCCTGAGCCGTCCCAGCTTCCCTACGTCTGGCCAAAAGACCTTGTGGTTCTGGATCTGTGGTATCTTCCTGCCACCGCTCTAGCTGTGGAACAGCTGATCGCAGTTTTACTAAGCAGCCCTCGGCTCGAGATGCTTCAGATTTCCGGGTCTGAGCTTAGACCCATCAAAGGGGAAGAATACCCCTTAATTATGTTGCCTCAACTAAGAAAATTTGGTCTCTCTCCTCTAAATGACCAAGCGTTCGAACAACTTCTATCAATTATCGCCCCTGGTCCAAGGATTTCTCAAGTCCAGTTGCGTCTGCCGTGGCGAGCCATCGATTACTTCGGTGGTATGATCCAAAACTTCTTGAGGCACTCGCAAATATCGAAGTTCTGTCTCCGAGGAGGATACGACGAATCTGCACCGTTCTTTGGTCCATATTTTGACCTCATGCCTGATCTCGAGGATTTATACCTATCCCACTTGCGCAGTGCGGCTGTTTACTGCTTTTTGGACGTACTTGTGACTAGTGTGAATGGGCAAGTTCGGCCAAGATGCCGTAAACTTCGGACGATCGCACTAGTACAGGCGACTGTAAGCGTTGAAGCTTGGGAGAAGTTAAAGATGGTAGTTGGGGTATATCAACTGAAGAAGGTCATGATTTATGATTGGGATCGGAGAATGTTTGATAGCAAGATACAGGAAGACCCATTAGCATGGCTCAAAGAACGGGTAGAGACAGTCCTGGAGATTGATGCGATGTCTGATGCTTTTTGGAGTAGCGAAGATAGACACTGAATTGTACCTTCTGCAGAACAGATATAGATATGTTTTTTTAAAAATAGATCGAGGGGGTTTTGGTGGCTCCTCATAGTCGGGTTTTCGTTTTGACACGTTCGGCAATTGATTGTTAATTGGATAAAGTTAGGCGCCTGACGCCAAACACGCGGCCACGTGACCGTGTGGGATGTTCAGAGCCGCCATCCACCATGTCCAACGAGATTCTGTTCAACTCGCATGCTCTCAGCTCGTTAAAGCGGAGCCAGCTCATTAAATTATGCAAGAGATATGGAATAAAGGCTACTGGAAAGGTAATTACAGACACTGGCGTTCGAAACTGGGTCCTGACTCGTGCAAAAGACACCTGAACTTGTAGCAAAGCTCGAAGCATATGCACAAACACTTCCTCCCGCCTCGACGTTCATCTGCCCAAGCGAAGCAGATCTCCTCTCTTCTCCTTCGAAATATGCATACGCCAACGATTCGGATTCGGATGTTGAAGAGAACATCCCTGTTCGTTCGGCACCGGGACGTGGCCGACCAAGTGAACAATGGGAGGGTGTTTCTGAATCTGAGGGCGTCTTTGCCGCGGACGGGACTATTCGAGGGGAGCATGGGGTTCTGGTTCCGCGCACGAACGGAACTGTAGGGAGCTCACAGAGTACAAAGAACTCTGAAGATTTTGGGAGCGCAAGTCAAGTCGGAAGCTCAAGCTCGAAAAGTAAGTCGTATGGGCCTTGGAATCAGCGCACATTCACAAGTGCTCACTACCCATAGGTTCAATCACGTCTTCGCTCAAGTCGTTTGCTTCGGCCTTTGTTCGTCCGAGCAAGCCAGCCCCCGAACCTCGAGAGCCTACCCCTCCCCCACCCGCTCCTAGACGAGGGGCCACCCCACCTCCAGTTCAAGCTCCAGGTCCTCACACTGTCCGTCTTATTGGGTCGCCCTCCCCATTCCCCCGACGGCGCTCCGCCGCCGACTTGTTACCAGGAGTCCCTCTACCTACCCCGGCGTTTGACAAACTTACCGCCGAACTGGCCCAAGCGGACGCTGTTTTTGCGAGTGCTGGTGTAGAATCGTCCCCCTCTGGATCCAGGATCAGTTTTGGGTTTGGCTCGGCTGGGTACGATGATGGAGATGTGAGCATGGCGACGATCACCCGTCCCGTGGTTGAAACTTTGATTCCCGGCGAAACTTTGGACGAGAAGGATGACGTTCCTGAAGAAACATCCCCCAGCACCGCGCCTGCGCCTCAGGATTCCGAGTCCGACGAACCTCCCACCAAGCCCTTTGTCTTTGGCTCTCCTGGGTACTCGGTTTCCAATACCCAGTTTGGAGACGCCGCCGCTGCCGTGTTGCGCGAAATGAATGCTCGCATGGGTGTAGTGGGCTCGACGCAGGCCGTCAGCCTAGAGCAACTGGAGAATGTCTTGTCGAACAAGACTACTGGCGCAGCTTCGTCAGTCGCGACTGAGAAGAAGACCGATGTTAGATTCACTGGCCAACACGAGAAGGAATTCGCCAAGTGAGTTCAATCTTGATCGACTACTATGAATATACTGGACTAACATGGTGTCGTAGGATGGACTCTATCGCCAACCACTATTCGGTTACAGCTTCCCGAGCGAACAAACGCAAATCTCATCATGAACCCCCTACGTCTGACGATCCCAACCCAAACAAGATCTTTACGATACCCTCCCACATTGTTGCTCCTCCCACCTTGCCCGAGCGTAGTACTAAACGAGCTCGCATGTCAACTGCCGACGGCGAGGAGCCTTCTACATCCGCCACTCAAGAACATGTCATACGCGACTCTCCCATAGTACGCGCCAACTTGGAGCGCAAGCGTCGATCGTCCGCTGCGCGCGCAAGCCTTGCTGGTCGAAAGAGCGCCGGAGGGCCAAGGAAGAGCGCAGCCCGTCAACCCCCGCCACCTGCGAGCTCCCGATTCGGATTTGTAGGGCGGATCGTGAGTCGCGTGTGGGGCGGAGGGAGCAAGAAGGAAAGGGAAGAGGAGAAGCAGGAAAAGGAGAAAGGAAAGGACAAGGCAAAGCCCGCCCCCACACACGCTGAACGGAAACCGAGCGTCAACGTTGCGAAAAAGTTCCCGAGTGTACCCACCGAAGAGCCCGCGGAGGTTCCCAAATTCCCCTCGGTGCCCAAGACAAAACCCGTGTCATCTGGGATCGGGTTGGGGAGGCCGTCGGTGGTGCCCAAGGCGGGACGCGTTGTGTCGACTTCGACGGCCAAGATTGGAGTTTCTAAGCTTAGTGTCGAGGCGGCTCGAAAGTCGACTGGGGCGGGGAAAGGTCTGTCGGAGTTGGGAACCAGTAAAGCCCAGTCCCGGCCTGGGTCCCTCGCTGGTCAGGCGGGCCCAAGCGCAACAGCTACTGCTTCAGCTTCCACTCGTACAAGATCTACGTTGCACGCACCGACTGCCGCGTCTTTGGCTCGTCAAGGCATCGCCGTGTTCAAGCCTGCTGCAGCGCCCAAACCGGCCCCAACCAAACCAACAGCCACGACCGTAACCAAGCCGACAACCCGCCCGCTCCCAGCTCCTCCGACCACTGTTGGGCGGGCTGCAACGTCTGGAGCCACGGTTGCTGGGTCTCCAAGGATGGCGTCTCCGCCTGTACGCGTGTCGAGCGTGATTAGTGCCAAGTCCCCCACGACCACGGCTCGCAAGTCGACCGCTCCTCAACCGGCTGGTCGAAAGTCCTCAGTGCGTTCGCCTACGGCTGCTGGAACTGGTGCCAAACCCCGACAGTCAATCTTCAGGGCCCCGTTGACGGTAGATGCGATGACCATGCGCGGGGCTGCTCCGACTATTCAGCCCTTCCGACTGAGCCCCCAAGTCAATATCCCAACTACGTCTGCTCCTGCTGCTCCCGCCACGAGTCCCAAACCGAGGGCTACGGCTGTCAGTCCCAAGTCGGTACTCAAAACGACAGTGACTGCGACTGCGGCTGCAGGAGCGGGAACGAGTGCGGCTGGGACCAGGATTCAGCGTCGCCCTCGGATATCTCGGAGCAAGGTTATTGCTAGGCTGGAGGAAAAGCGTGCAGCTGCTGCATCAGCCAATAAACCTGCGGCTCTTTCGCCAGTGAGCAAGGCCCGAAGCTCTGCTCACATTCGTCGTTCGTTGGGAGCGGTAGCCGCTCGCAAGGCTCTGGATGCCGATATGGAGCGTCGAGCCCGAGTTCGGAAGAGCGAAGCAGCAAGAAGAAAGAGCAAGGTTACACCAGCTCCCAAACGACGAAGCGAGGGCGCCGTCTTGAGGACGAACAGGGACAAGGATGTGGACATGGATGACTGAAATCGAATACCTTTTCGGACTTATTTTCGTTTTATTTCCTTTGCATCATGATTTGAACCCTTGTGCGTTCGAGTAACCCCCCGCATGGCTCGATTTTTCCACATCAACACTCTTGGACTATCACACTCCCACCTGTAGCTGTATGTATATCCGACGACCGTTTCTATGGCATGATTTTTTCTCCAAGCCACGGTTTGCCTGCAGGCCGTTGTCAGATGCATTGCCAAACCCTGTCTGGCACGTGCCCATAAGCGTCAACAACTGTCAAGCCTCTGACAGAGCTCTGGCCATTGCACTTTTTCTCATCCAGGTTTCTTGGACCCATGATAGGACGATGCGACGCGGGTGATGGGGCTGCCAAATCTGTGCTTGGACGCACTCGAGGTTTATTAAGGGGGTGGCACGGCACTCGGAGTACCGTCTCCTCTTCGTTCTCTCTTTCTACCACTCCTCTAATCTAATTCTCTAATCCTTGTAGTTATGCCAACCTGGACGTTCGATTCGTTCAAGGTTTTCCGTAGTCGCCCCAGCCCCGAACGACGGCCTACCACTGATCTACCCGGCTTGAACAACAATTCGATTGATATCCGAGTTCACACCCAACGTTCACATTTCACTGAGCCACCAAGGAAACGCGAGCCGAGTCCCAAGTCGAACCATGTCCCTCAATGCGACGCGCCGTACGGTGGCGCTCAGCTCGGGAGGAGACAGAAACCCAGGCCGCTAAGTATTTCATATTCCCTACCTTGCCTTCCATTCGTTACACTCTGGGACCCAGAGCCGCTGGCCGGCCCGAATGACCCTACTAATATAAGCTCTCCAGGTATAAACGCCCACGATCCCTACGACGAGTGTGACCAAAGCGCAGAAGCCAAACGTGCGCGCCGTCAAGGAATGCTGAATTATCCCGAGGAAATACGTGAAGGTTTGCGCAAGATGCAGTCGAAGCCGAAACTCTTCGTGGCCACGAACGAAAAGCGATCTCCCTGTCCCTACTACCCATATATGAACGGACCCGATCCAACTAGCGTGTACTCGGACGCAACCAGTGGCTACGGAGAGCAGATTAGGGTTTCTTCGCCCCGCACCGATAGTGCTTATTTTGAACCTCCATCCTGGTTCTCTGATCAGTCGACTACAGATGAAGAAGCGAGTAGCCGGTATCCGAGCGCGTTGGAGGATTTTGGGCCCGACTATCTGCAACACATCATGTGTCTGGCCGCACGGGGCAGTTCTGCCAATTCAAGGGATGGCCCATCAGATAGGGGTAGTCGTACTCGGCTTCATCATACGAAGTCTTGGGAGACGTTTCAAGTGCCGTCTGTTCCACCTTCTCCGACAGACGACTCTCCACCTGCTCGGCGTGCACCCCCGCGTGACCCGCGGTTACCGCCTGCCGATTATTTCAGTCACAAGGAAGACTATGATGCCGCTGCGATCGCGAGATATGGTGCTCTGCCCTCCGAGTGGGTACAGTATGATCACGCTCATCATCATAATCGGGTTTAAGCTTGCGTTTCTTTGATTTCGTTCGGTTAGCTATTATTATTATGCGGGCTTTTGGTTTCTCCCATGTTACTCTCCTTTGTATCCTTATCTTCGACAGGTATCTTTGATGAATCTCACGTTTTCATGTAGCTCCACTCTTACGATCTCATGTCTTTACAATCATGTCCATCATCTTGACGAGCAATTGTATGCCATGTTACGTCTTGTATGCCTATGGGGTCTCAAGATGACGCATATATCTCACATTTTGTATCTCTACACATGGCCTGCATATTGTACAAGCATCAGATGTGTTTTATAGCTTTTCGCCCTTAATTTCAGTCTGTCCTCTATGATGTCTTAAATAATACGTACCTTAAACGGGTCAAGTAAACTATCCTGCGAAACGTACACGTGATCGGGTCCGGATTTTTCTCTCGGCCTCCACCACGCTGCCGCGCTTGATTCCTCGCCTAATCAATCTAATCTCTGCTCGGGCTCTGACACCGGCCGGAAAACAAAGGCTTTTATTTTACTCCGAGTCCCATTGCTGTGTTTCTCGTCTTGAGTCTCGAGCCATGAAACGAGAACCTGTGGAATCGACAAGTGAAGCTGGTCCTTCTGACAAGCGACCTCGGGTTGAAACGAACGACATGGATACTTCTACCTCTACACCTACCGTAGACGAGCTAACCGCAGCTACAGTCGAAGGGAGTGCTGCAGATGATCCAACGCCCAAGGCCGATTCCGGAAGCGCTGAGGGTACCCCAGCTGAACCAAACGTGGACGCTACCCCAGAAACTGGGTCCAAGGGGAAAGGAAAGGGGCGGGGGAGGGGTAGAGGAAGGGGCCGCGATCAACGAGCTCGGACCGATCGAAATGCCGAGAAAGCTGGCGGGAAACGAGCATGGGAAGGCCGACCACGCCGAGGAACAAGGGATGATGATGCTCAAGTAGAAGGGGAAGATGTCGAACGAGGCCCCCGGCTACCTAAACGCAAGGTTGCTATGCAAATAGGCTTTTGTGGAACAGGTGACTAGAATCCACTATGCGGTTCCTTGTCGAATTGACTGATAGAACACTAACATAGGGTATAATGGTATGCAAATGTGATTATATCCCAATCGGCGACCTGACTCTTGTTGACTATTTTACAAATCGATTTTGATAGTCAGAAGGATGCGCATACGATTGAGAACACCCTGTTCGATGCGATGGTCAAAGCAGGAGCAGTCAGCAAAGACAATTCTGATGATCCTGTCAAAGTTCGAGTTTCTGTCTACCGACCTCAGTCATTACTAACTGGGTCTACAGGTGAACCTTCAACGAGCCGCTCGTACAGATGCCGGCGTTCACGCTGCAGGCAATGTTGTCAGCCTCAAAATGATCACTGAACCGCCCGATACTCCGGACCTCGTCGCTCGACTCAATGAGCTACTACCTCCAGAAATAAGGGTCTGGAAATTCGCAAGAGCCTTGAATGCTTTCAATTCACGGTTCGTGATTCTTGACTGTTTAAAATTCTTGGTTTGTACTTATTTGATGCTTAGAACGTAGGTTTGATAATAAAGCTGCGCTCCTTGCATAGAACTTAATCCTCCGAGATCAGTGCTTGCGATAGCCGGGTGTACGAGTATCTTCTACCTTCATATGCCTTGCTGCCACCCAGACCCGGCACGCCCATGGCCAAACATACTCGACCAGGGGAGTCACAGACGTCGGATTCCGATCCAGATTGGGCCTATTGGGATCACCCGGATGCAGATACTCTCAAGAGTATAAGAGGCTGGAGGATCAGCCAACCTCAATTGGTTGCCCTGCGAGAAACTGCGAAGATCTATGAAGGTATGCGCGGTCATGGAGTGCCTTTTTTTACACCTGCCGAGTGTTTGTCGCCAGGAACGCATAATTTTCACAATTTCACAGTTGGATTGGAGCATTCTGACCCCAGCGGGCTCCGGTACATGTTGAGTATCAACGTGAGTGGCTCTCCGGTTGGTTCTATTCAAAATTGACACTTGCTCCAGGTTAAAGATCCACAAATATTTGATAGGATTGAATGGATATCTATCATGTTCCACGGACAAAGTTTCATGTTGCACCAGGTGAGTGATTTCAAAGCTCCAACCGGTTGCATGTTGTGAATAGTCCGCATAGATTGTATGTGATCATACACATAATATTTTTTCAACCCAATCCTGACTGATTCGCTCTTAGCGCAAGATGACAACGCTCCTCGTACTCGCCACCCGAACAGGCACCCCTGCTTCGGTCTTGATTCCCAAGGCGTTTGACCCCCCGAAAATCACCATTCCCAAAGCTCCTTCCCTGGGCCTTCTGCTTCAAGAACCAAGATTCGGTACTTACAACAAACACGTAACCGAAGAAAATGAGTTAGCTACCAAACGGGGCCAGACTGATCGAATTCGAGAATTGATCGAGTGGGAGTCGCTGCAGGAGCCAATAAACCAATTCAAAAATGAGCACATATATTCTCGTTTGAGGGCAGAAGAGACAAAATACGGAGTGTGAGTTTGCTTTGTGCCGATTTCTATGACTTGAACTAAAGGTTTGCTTCGAAAGGTTCACGAGCTGGCTTCAGTTTATTGACGAGTATGATGGACCGGAATTCAACTATTTGAACCCTCAGGGAGACATCCCTGCAGAGGCTATTGTGAAACGTGGCCAACGAAAGCGAGGAGCAACAAACAAGTTTAGAGAGTATCTCTGGAAGAACCCCGCGGGGAAGGATGCGGGAGGCGCGGAATCGAGCGATGACGAAAATGAGAAGCCTGGGGCCGAGATGGAAGGATGAAATAGACAAGTATAACCTTTGCATTCTAGTCTACAAAAAAAATTCTATCATAACGCTAGATTCTCAAAACACAAACTCAAAATTAGAAAGAAGTCCCAGGAAATCTGAGCTGCTGAACATTCTATGCTCGTCCATGCCCCGAGCACGTAGAACTGCCAGAGTTTGGTGTAAGCGCACAGACTGATTATGAAAAGAGGATCAATTGAGGAAACCACGGTGAAAAACAGACCTCCTACCAGATGTGCGCATACTTGAGTGCAAAACGTGTCTGTTTGGTTAGATGGATCCGATAAGCCTCGCATCAAGTTACACAACGCGCTTTTGTATCCCGAATACACAAAGAACGGGTTGTGGTGAACCGGTAAGCCCGGTATCGTTTGAGCTTGTAGGTCATTGACGTAATTCTCATGTATAAATACTCGCCCAGCAGCTTCCTCCAACTTGAAAAATCGTCAGGAACTCGGATCGGACGGCGCACGCATACATACCAAGAGATACAGATTCTCGGGCAACACTTCCCTCCCTTCGGTCGCCAGCGACCTCAGCGTACATGAAACGCTTTCTGGATACCAATCGATGTTTTGATGCGGCGCTGGGATCATATAGGGGAGGGTGGTGGTGGGAGGTCACTTCGCGCCACCTGGCCATCTCTTATACGCCCCAACAAATGACAAGGATTTCATTATTCTTTTCTCACCTGAGCAGGACGTAATTTGTTCCCTTTGAGGAACCTACCAACAGTCAACGGCAAGTCCCCGGTTGGAAATCATTGGCCTGTTTGTTCGCATACAATGAGGCTCGGACCACGACAGCATGCCCAAACAATGTACACCAGACACAACTATCCTATCATTTTGCTTAGTGCTGGGTGCTTATAAACGTCGTCATGATTCGATGATAATTAATGTAAGATCCAAATTCCCGATTAAAGCGAATAGTCAAAGTATCCTTACTCTAACCGAAGACCATTCTCCAACTCTTCTGCCAGTGTTTTGAACTTCAAGTTCTTATACATCCTCGCATAGTCAAACCCCTTGGCCCTCAATACGGAAAGCATATCGTGAAGAAGCTTGCTCTGAGACACACGAGATATTAGTTCACCTGTAGGCTAGCACGTACAAAATACCTAAAACTCACAAGGCCGACGCAGACTTTCCATCTAAACGGCTCCAGCTGGTTCTCTGGGAGTTTTATGAGTTCCATCAGCTCGTTCAAAGCCTCCCTATACCCGTTAAATACGAAAAATGGATCAGGGTCAATAAGTTTGCCCCTTGGAGTCGTTAGTCGTAGAGTGTTAACCCGGGACTCGTGGACATAGACTTTTCCGGCGGCATCGGAAATCTATGAAAATTATGTCGAGTCACGACTGGGTTGAGCGTCTTGTGAGCAGCTTGAAAAACATACCGCTTGGTAAAGGTCAGCTGGGAGGACTGGATTTCCTTTAGCTGCCAAGCCACGCAAACCGTGAGATACGCTTCCATTGTACCACGACTCAGGATCAGCGTGGGGAGCGGTGAGCATTGGCATCCTCAGAGAATTAGCAGTTGCCTTTGTACAACGGAGGAAGGGGGATGGATATAACAAGCACGTTCACACCTCCATATATATACAAGTCGAGGTCCAAGTGCTGAACTCTCATCCTGGTAGCAAAGTTTGCACTATCGGTCAGCTAGACGCAAGGGCCTTGCTCGAGAGAGGCTTGTCTAGCGCTTGGGCCGTCTAGGGCTCAAGCATGTTGGACCATGGTCCAATCATGGGTTATGGTTGTACTCAGGTGCACCATTCTTCAAAGGCCAGACCTCGTGGTTTGGTTTCTGTGCCCAGACACAGAAAAGTAGAAGACAGAGATAGACGTCATCATATTCCCTACAAATAATCGAGCATACAAGAATTCAGAAACCAACTAGGTCACGAAACTCCAAGACACGGCGGGATCGAGGCGATGATCATCAGCACACATAACAAACTCGACAATTTCCTTTATTCTTGAAACAAGCCCTTTCATGTTACACTGCTGAATTGGCTCCCAATCTCCGGGACAACGTCGAATTCCATCCAGTTCACACTCTGACAACCAAAGTTTCTCAAGCGAGTGTGCTTCAATAATTGGGAGCAACAGCTTCGAGCTTGACGTGGACCTGATCAGATGGAGTTCGCGAAGCTCGGGAAACACAATTGGTTCGCCTGGTACACTAGGAGAAAAGCCCATATCAGAGAGACTGGGAGTCTCTTCGGACAAGAAACTGCAGTTGATGATAGCCAACTTTCTCAATGACTTGCTCAAAGAGGGAGGTAGGGAACACCATTCATCAGGCCGGATATAATCAACAAATAGTTCAGTCACGCTAGACCGTTCAAAGAATGCCTCTGCTGCCTTTCCTAGACAATGCCCAACCCCCGGGATGCTCATTTTGAGCGGGTTGTGACCAGGCCCGAGAAGTGGCAGAACAAAAGCTATCGATGCTTGATGCAAAGTTCTTAGATTCAAGACTTCAAGATCGTTGAGAGGTATCGGATCGCCGGAATAACGAGGAGAGACGTATAAATCGGCCAGAGCTAGCGACCGTAGTCCAGGACTTGCAATTAAAATTCCGGCCAATTCATGGGCTCTGATGGCTATAGTAGCCTGCATATTCTCAAGTCGAAGCTCTGTTAGATTGTGGTATAGTCTGCTGTCCCAAGCTCTATCAACCCCTTTGAAGTGTAATACGTTCACTGCATCACAAAATTCCTGACTCAGTAACCAATTTGGCTGTTGGATATATTTCTTTTCCACGACGACTGAGAAGGAGAGCTGAGCAGGCCTTGGCTCGAAGAGATTACAGAGGCGCCGCCATGGAAAATAGTTGAAAGGATACGCTGAATCTGACCAAAGTTGTACTGAAGCAACGTGTTTATACGCATAAATTTCCGATACGTATTCAAATCCTCCCCTATATTTCAGTGTAATTTCGTGGAAATGCAAGTGAAGTGGTAGATCACAGGCTCGTTTTGCCCAAAGTTGGGCACGGTATCGGACACGATCACTCTTGGAAGACCGGATCGTAGTCGCTATGTCAATATGAGACCAGAGTTCGGCTGTTTGTAAGGAGATATGTCGCCATCTAGAGCATGTACTCGCAAGAGCATCCGTCGTTGGATATGTTTGGGGATGTTGCTTAGTAGAAACAAGAATGCCGTGTATGCAGGGTTGTTGTGCAAGAAGAAATATGCCGCGAAGAATCTCTGTAGGAAGCTTATTGATGTATACGCCTTTAGAGAGCTTGTGATCCGAATCAAATCCAGTACCTTTGGCGTCCTCAGGCGGATTAGACCTGGGGTTCATTGGTTTGCTACTATTCCTGGACTGCGACCCGCACCCAGCGCGGAAAGACAACCGGGAAGGGAAGAGGTTTATGTCAGTATAACCAGGTTTAAACGGATGCCTAATATAAGAGTGACGTTACCTACAAAGGCACCTTTGGGACCGAAGGTGGTGGTTCGGGGAGGGTTATCACAACACCATGACGATCACGTAAGCTTGAGTGACTCCAATCTTACCTACCCTATTCGGACACTAGGTTAGGAACAATACAATCCAGACTCAAAGAGGTTCGCAAACATCGAAAGTTTATATGCGTTTATATATAAAGTATAATTTTATAGATCTATCACCAGCGAAGATACGTCTATGTTTCCACCATCCTCTATTCGTCCTCCACCATACTCTCATCGTCTTCGTCTTCGCCCCACTCCATTTCTGATTTGCCCTCATACTCTTCTTCCTCTTCGAAATCCATCTCTTCTTCTCCCGTGTCTTCGTCCATCTCGCTATTCGCCTCATATAATTGATTCGTGTTCATCCACAACTCGTTACCTCCGTCTTCCAGCATGAACGTAGGTCCGTCTCCCATGACAAGATCGAAGTCGTCGGTGGCGAAGATGTCAGAATATATCCTCCAGTCAGCGGCGTCGAGTAGACAGATGTTTGCTGTCGCCGACAGGGTTTGGACACTGGACATTCCAAGCTCTCCGGGGCTAGAACTAGAAATACCGAGTCCGAGGTCGTACAGATTGTCCATTTGGAAATCCATATATTCGCCATGCCGAGACCACCAGTTTACGTCAGTCAAATCTAGCGTAGCCACCAAGTCCTGGTTTTGTGCCAGTTTCGTTGTAATTGTAGTGTAGTCTGGGGTCGCCGATGGTTGTGGGCGGGTGGCGTGAAAAGCGGGGACCATCAACGCGGAGCCATCTTGTGCAAACTGGGTCGGACGAGAGTTGTGCTCCACGGCAAGTATGGACTCCTCGGTATCTGGTGCGTACGATACGACAATGTATGGACAGAATTGAGAGCCGGTACACGGTTCAAAGTCTGGTTCGATTATTTCGAACGGAGATTGCTCGACAAGGTTGATCATGAGGCCAAGGTCGACACCTGCTAGCACCATCCTCTAATGAAACATTCGAGGACGGCTTAGCAGGAGAACCAGTCGCTTAAGAAGATGCTCGTACGTATAAGAATTGTACGGTTTGTACTTCATCCAAAGTCGAACCAGGATCGTCTCGTGACAACTCGTTGTGTGTCTGGGAAGCTTATCAGCAGCAACCAGACGGCTTCATGTATAACTGACCGACAGCGCCGCTAGTAGGTTGAGAATCGAGTAGGTAGAGATATGTTCCTCCTGACTCGAGGATGTTGGCATGGCTGCCACAAAGGGCGATAGAATGGCATCAGACATGGGATGAGCGGGTGGATGCGGATGGGGGGATATCCTCGTCGTAGGAGAAAGCAAGTGAGCGAGGTCCGAGAGCTTTTTTTGTTTGTTGTTCGAATGCAAGCATTAGACCAAGATAAACAATGGTGAAGATCGGCAGGTCCAACCATTCAGCTGGTGCTCGGGGTGGTGGTAAACACAAGCCGCAAACCGATGGACAGTCACGTGCAGTTTTGCCACCCACATGCGGTCCGAGATCCACTTCCGACGACACTCGGAACGCACCTCCGATACCTGTACAAAGACATATTTCTCGAGACTAGCATAATAAATCATGGAAGCCTTATCGAAATGGGAAACCGAAGCCGCGTTAGCATGTATCGACCCGGAAGACGCAATTTCTGATGGAGAAAGTAATCGAGGTCTCTTGGGCAGGGTCGAAGAGGGAAGTGCATGTAATAATGCTCCTTTTTACCGTCTCCCTCCGGAAGTCCTTGGGTATATATTTACCCTCTCTATGCGGGATGAACTTATGATTTATTGCGACGAGCTTCACTACGCGGTGACCCTGCATCCTCTTGGCATAATATCTTGTCTCTGTGCCTACTGGCGGCGAGTGGCCTTAAGCACGCCTTTGATTTGGTCTCGTGCAGAGATCGGTCATAGATTTAGATCTACCAAAGGCTACGCTTATTTACTTCGACGTACTCGTCTATGGTTAGAACGGGCAAAAGGTGTTCCAATACACCTATATATCTTCATGGAACCGCCACAGGATGACGATTCAGTGCTCCAGATACTTTCAATAATCCAATCTCATCTTCCCAGGACTACTAGTTTGACATTCCGCAAAGCCAATCGTTTACAGCTATACTCCGTCCTGCGCTCGTGTGATCCTAGTGACTGATCGAGTCTATTAATAGAGGATCTCACCGTTCCAAAAATATCTTCCTATATAGGCTCGGGCCAAAACCCGTTCAGCTGGCCTATGCACGTACCGCAGGGTCTCATTCACCTTCAGCTCACCAAACTAGACGGCAATGCTTCTTTGACGTTGGGTGAGCTAGTAGCCATACTCTCAAGTACCACTCGTCTGCAAATCTTGCGTCTAGGCAATATTTCATTTCGAAAATCACGAGTGGACCACTACCCTAAGATTTCCCTATGTCACCTACAAGATTTTGATACAGGGGATATCTCCAATCGTGAAATACAGAAACTTGTATCTTTGCTTTTTCCAGGTCCAACCCATTTAAAGGTTTCAATCATACTACCCGAAAATGGCATCATCATCAGCGCCCTGCCTCCACTCGTCGTGTTTTTTGAGAACGCAAATATCACCTCCTTATCGCTTAGAAATGCTCGGGTTTCCAACCTCTATTCTCTCGCAGACTATCCAAGTCATCTTCCACAACTTCAACACCTGAAGCTCTTCCTGTCAGAAGACCCATTTTGCCGCGGCCTCGCCGCCCTTACCTTACCCAACAGCAGCTGGCGGTCTGGAAAACCATGGCTTCGGCTCCGGAGCTTACATCTAGTTGATTTCAGTATCCACGGGTTCGTTCGGGTTATGCTAGAAAAAATAGCAGAAATTTACGAGCTGGATGAAATCATACTAGAGAGAAAACCTATCAACTGGTGGGAATTGGATCAGTTGGGGACAGCAAAAGAAGACTCCAGAATCGGCTGGCTTGATAGGTTCCGTCAGCGAGTTAGGAGATTAGTGTTGATTGGCTACTAGCACTGCGGCTGCCATACATGCTTTGACCTGCGCATATATTGAAGTTGTTTTGTAAGTCGCACAGAGTCTGAGAAATGAGTAACATTCGAGTATGAGAGCAAATATACATACCAAACCTCGCCCGCACTGAATGCGGTTGGTACTGTATAGCAACCCACACATAAGCGCCGTAAGCGCTAATCAACCGATACTTCCAATAGTTGTATATCATTTCGGCTCTCGAAGTTCTCGATGTTTACTCTAGAAAGAGTTCATATTGGGCACATCATGAAAAATATTTCATTCGCTAGTGAAGTGGTATCGAAAAAAATTCTATCAGACGCAACACTTCCGGCGTGATGTGATGAGCGACAGCTGAAACCAGGAACTTCGCTAGGCCCGCCATCGCCTGTTTGTGAGTACCCAAGAGAGCGGATAACGTGGTATATGGCATAATTCCTAAATATATCACGGGTTAGTGTTGTATTTTCGACGGATATAGAGTGTAGCGATATGTGATTGCAATATGGATGTAGTCAGTAACGCTGGCGGATCAGATGACAAACACGAGACGCAGGATGAGGCGGCGCATATGCAAAGCCAAACTTGATACTCAGTCAAGCATGTGATCGCACTTGGCCAACTCGTTTTGGACCTCGCGTGCTGTTCGACCGCAACTTCAATCATGCCCGCAACACCCGAATTGCTCCAGACATGGTATGACTCTATTCAAGATCTTAATCGTTCCCTGCAACGCTACCACGATGCTTCTCTCGCTCTCGAAACCTCCGTGGGCCCTCGATACTGCAGCTCTTTCGAAAAGGCCACACTGGATAAACTCTTTCTTGCCGCCCGCTCTGAGATAGACCTTGAGTATACTAGAACTTCTCAACTTCATCGAGCCGATGTAGCTCTGAGGAGAGTTATCAATTGTGATACAGAATTATCTCCAGTCCGGAAACCGCCAGACGAAATCCTCGTTTGGACATTCCTCCCATTGACTCATGGTATATGCGGATATTTCCCTACTGGTGCACGTCCAATCACAACCTGCGAATTTACAAAGGGAACCTTGGCCATCATCCATGTTTGTGCCGAATGGCGCAGGCTTGCTCTCGCAACAGCGTCACTCTGGTCACACCTGGATGTCCTCGATAGCAAATGGGGGGGGAAGACTTGAGAATGAGCCGTCGAGCCCGTTAAACCGGATGTGGTTAAAATACGGGGGAAACACTCCTCTTTCTCTACAGGTTACCCAAGAGGCCAGCGCAGACGAATATACCGACGGCGAATTGAAGAATTTTACTACGCATTTTCACAGAATCCGTTCGCTCGGATTACACACGGGTCGCCATTTCCGAGCGCTTTCAATAATCGAGTACTGGGCACATAATGGCGGCGTTCCTGGAGCCTTACATACGCTTACTCTTGCCAAGCGTGAAAAGTTCAAGCAATTCCTCACACACCGGGACGTTGGCTACGGAATAGGCATTCTGTCAGCTAAACATTTTCTTTCGGGTTTGCAAGTTCTCTGTGTACGTGGGATTTTGATCGATATGACCTGGCTTTACGGATACTGCCCTCCTCTCGTGCACCTTGAGCTTATAGAACTTGCGTCCTCTCGCAGACATCCAGTGGGGTTAATGTCCGTGATCAACCACGTTCTAAGGGCTTGTCCGGGACTCCAGGTGTTAATGCTCGAATCCTTGGCTGATCTTGACCGCGACCTTGTTGAAACGCTGGGAGACCCCATACTCTTGAGCGAGATGAAGAGACTCGAACTGATTAACATTTCCCCTCAAGCGTGTTCGGTTCTCCTCGAAAGCATATATCCTGTGTCTGGCTGTTGAACGAGAGGTAGCGGGCAGGCTACATGGTGGTAAGGTAAGAACTCTCTCTCCGTGTAAAATTTCTGCTACGATGTGTAAATACAAGGATTCCGATCACATGACTATATGCGCACATCCGAGTTTGATATCTCAACACTGGCGAAGTCAGCTTTAGACTTGAGGTAGCCCCCGACTCAGCTAGCCTGGAAGCTATCCGAGGCTTTCTTACTCGCACAAACATAACAAAGCTTTACGTCAAGCTGAAAGCAGACTGGACTCCTCTCGTCGACTGTTTAATCACAATCAAACACCTTCAGACTCTGGTATTAGACCTAAAGGATTGTCCAAGTGACGACGAAGGCTCAGGTCCCGTTTTCGAAGCGTTGCTTCGCATCCAGGAGTCCGGGAGCCCTCCGACATATCGGTGGCCAAGACTGCGTACATTGTGGATAATTGAAGCATTTATCGATAAACAGCTAGTGAAAGAGACGGTAGAGGCAACCGATATATCTTCGCTATTTTTTTCGCTCTCTTATTTTACAGGCCGCGAATATGTAGATGATATCGTGGTTGGAAAGATGGTTGTAGAAAGAGTGATACCTAGGCTAGTTACCGAAGCTTGGTACGACAGGTATTGAGACACAGCACTGGGGTGAGTTCTCGACATTACTGCTGTGTTCATTCCTTGTTTATTGACTGTCTATATTTGTTAATTTCGATATAGAACGGCGAGGAACATGGGGTGTTGGCGACAGACACCGTAGACTCAGCCGTGTCCTGAATATGTACAGGCTTGTGGAGCCGAGGATATATTACTCTGAAATTAAAAATGTCTCCGGCAAATGGTTTAGTCAGAAACAAAAGTGGCAGCAGGTGTGCCTAGCCAAATCTAGTATACACCAAAAAGAGCCTATTATAGCAAATAATTGCACAAGTGAGCGGTTGGTTGGAAGGACTCCCTTAGAGGGCTTGATGTTCACTCTTGCCAAAAGCTTCTACGAATACAACCAAATAGCCTCAACGACCGATTCAGTATTCGGGTGTGGTTTCGGGTTGGACCCATGTGTCGTCATCAGCTGACCACACAACAATCAATCAAACTGTCACCGAGCGCCACGACCATGACCACAACAACCGATCCTCATACGTGGACCAGTATGCATAGACACCTCCTGAGCGAAAGTTTAGCTTTATTTTTATAACTAGTTTCCGACTCTCTCTCGAGATCTAGTGAGACCTGCGGGAGTGTCTCAACGATACAAGTGGCACTTGAGGCTGTTCAAATAGAAAAAGAATTCTCCCAGGCTAGAGAACAAGACGTTAGGCGAGGCTACCGTTACGCGTAGTCAGCTATACAGCTACCCTTTTAAGCCTGTATCAACCCAGAACTCATTCAATGAGGTGCTTTCTGCTGCTCTTGCTCCTGCTTGTGACCAATGCGGGTTTTTCGATCGCCGGTTAGTTACCGCCAAAAAACTCACATCAGGGCACTTCGGGTGGGCCACAGAGCCTATTGGAGCCCAGGAGCAGGCAGAGGCGTCCTCCCCTCTGTCGAGTCTCTTGGAGCCTCTGGGAGGTTAGAAGCACCAGGTACAAACAAACAATATGTACTTATATTCTGTCAAAATGTGCAGCTTTTTATCCACCCAGTAATTATTATTTTACACAGCACAAATCCTACTAAATGCCATAGAATACCCAAGGGGAGATCATAGCTCGGCAGATACGTGCATGGTAGAAGAGCGATCAACATGGGGGAAAATCCTCAAAGTCAGGTGACACGTTGTCTAAAGCCTCATATTTGTGCTATATGTGCAAATTTCAACTTTCTGAAAATTCGTCAGCTGGTGCGACATGCCCCTGGGACCGTATCCGTTCAACAAGAAGGTTGAATGCGTCAAAATTTAACAAGAAAAACGCAAAATACTGTCCCAAACGCGACACTTTCAAACAAAAATTCGTCGATTTCAAATCACTGCTTACACACAAGGCCCCTAGTCTCCCAGAGGCTCCGGGAGACTCGACAGAGGTGAGGACGCCTCTGCCTGTTCCTGGGCTCCAATAGGCTCTGTGGCCCACCCGAAATGCCCTGATGCAAGTACTGCCGTACCTTCAGAACCCTCCTTGCCATAACCCAAGTCTGCACGCACTGGCGCAGAGTTGCGGTCAACACTCCCGTGTTATGGAGCCATTTGGACTTTATCGATTCTCCCAAGCATACGACACTCGAGCTTTATCGGCTATGGCTTGACCGCTCCCGTCATGCTCCAATCTATATGCAAGCCATGATACGTCGATCTAGGGTCGATGACGATGTGGCTCTGGACCCGTTCAAGATCGTTCTGCCCCACCTTCCTAGGACTTGTTCGCTTGAGGCACGATCGGAAAAACCAATCTGTCGATCCAATTGGTACTTTTAGACTGGCTCACGAACGGTTCTCCGGGCTCTGTCAAAGAGTTAAGCCTACCAGTTCACAATGAGTTTGGCTGGAACCACCATGGGTGGCACCTTCTGAGCACAATTCCCCTTGACCAGGGCTATGTCAATCCGTTCCTGGCGCCGTTACGCACCCTTCGACTAGAATACTTTTTCTTTCACTGGGATAGTGCGGCTTATCATGGACTAGCACATCTCGAGATATCCCATCTCCCATCCGAGTGTTCTCCAACTTTAAAGCAAATGGCAGACATACTCGCCGCCTCCCCAGAACTCCGTAATCTTAAACTCCTTGGAGTAGATATAATAACTGGCCACGATAATGTCTCGTCCTTTTCTCCGATTACACTCAGCAAGGTCGAAGTTCTCAGCGTTCAATCTGCTCACAGGAATCCTTTTGTCACGCTGTTTCCTATTGTAGCATCCATATCCAGCGAACTTAGCCTGAAAGTATCCTCGAAAGCCTTGAGAGAGGACCCGGAGGCTCGCATTAGTTTTTCCAGCGCACAAGCATGACGGATCTTTGCGTGGAGGCGTCCTATAGCTCGCCCTCCGTTCGATGTTTAGCTGCGATCAAAAGTCTGGAGTCGTTGTCAATAGACTTTGGCTTGATGGAGAAAGAAAAAAATCGGCTCTATTCTCGATGATTTAATCCTTGTGGGTTCAGAGAACTGGGTCAACCTTCGCACCCTCACCTTGTCCTCAGGTACCTGTAGTGTTCAAGCGATAAAATCGGTTCTCCGTGAAATTCCGGTGGAAACCCTTACCCTTCGCCGTATTTAAGATTCATCGATCAAGCGACTGAAACGCCATCTCGCACCCCTTGTCGAAAAACTCATAATTCTTAGCGAATGAAGAGCTCTTCGAGGAGGTTATTTCCGAGGTGTTGCAATCTGTATATGTGACCGACGAGCGTGTTTGATTGCGTTTGTAAAGTTGAGACATCCACACATGGGAGCGGAATCGCCTGGTTTTGGATTGATGTTTGACGTGTAGAAATATCACAATTTATTCCAAGTTCTACGCCGGCAATGGGATGCCAACCTAAGACCTCGGACCGCCTAAATGCGGTTCTGGCGATTCTGAGTCGGAAACGAATGTAGTTTCACTCTGCCCGCCGCAAACAACAATGTGAGCCAAGATTTTTGTACGCAGCTCGGAGCCGGAGCAAAAATCCCATCGCCTCACCCGAGAGTCTTCGAAGTCCAGCCGTGATGAAAGGCCAGATCACGTGTCGTGTAGGACGTTAAATATGAATGCAAAAAAAAGGCCAGATCACGTGCTAGGCCGACATGATCTATCCTGTGAACGGCGACAAGTGCCATGGAAGTTCAGAACTGGCGCGACGCAAGCGATATTCTCACAAAGGCCCTGCATAATTATCTAGATGCTTCATTGGCTCTTGAATCTACTGTTACACACCGATACGAGTCATTCTCGAAATGGAGCACCTCCGATCGAGAATCATTATTTGACGCTATTCTCGCCGAACAAGCAGCGGCAGAATCACGTAGAAGCAAACTCGACAGAGCATTCAACTGCTTGAACAAGCTGCACAACTGCTCCGCCAAAATCGTGCCCATCCGAGCCCTCCCAGACGAAATTCTAGCTCGTATTTTTGCTCTAGCTAGCGATAGTTGCACGTTCTTTGCCTCGGAGCTGCTATCAAACGATGTCCGAAAATGCTATAGGTCTCTGCCCCTCGTTACCATGATCTGTTCTGATTGGAGAAGAGTTGCGATTACCACGCCGTCATTATGGAATCATATTGATATAAATGTATGTACTGGCGGCAAACAACCCAGGACTGCAGATCTATGGCTTGATCGAGCGCGTAGCGCGCCCCTTTACCTTCAATTGTCGTTCGAGCAAAGGCCCATGAAAGTTGACGATATGGAGTTATTCAATTGGCTTATCCCCCATCTACGTTCCATCGTCTCTCTGGGCCTGCAGTGTTCACAGTTTTCGAGCTGGCTTCGTACGGCACTTCAACACTGGGTGAAAGATGGACTGGCCGGGTCTGTCAAAGAACTGTCGGTATATGGCCCAGGTGCAACCACCGGAGCAGATCCGATACAATATCTGGACAACGCTTTTGACAACCTTGATGCAGCCCAGGTTGATTCTTTCCTGAACCCGATTCAAGCACTCAGACTACATCACGTCCTATTCCAATGGGCAAGTACGGTATACCAAAACCTTGTTCATCTTGAGCTTTTCCATATTCCCCGCGAGTTTTCCCCGACATCGCAACAATTGGCAGACATATTATCAGCTAGCCCTAATCTTTGCGTCCTCACTCTACATGCAATGTGGGTCCTCCCCTCAGCGAGTAATAATACGGTCACGGCTCCTGTCAAACTCAAATCGTTGAAGACTTTGAACGTTTGGGGTATCTTGAACGACCCCCACTCGAATCTTTTCCCGATAATCCAGCCAAGCTCAAACGAACTGAACTTGAGCATCCGTAGTAATTGCCCAGACCGTTCTACATTCAACGACTTCAATGTCACAAAACTTTTCCTTCATATTCTACCATCAACCTCGGGGACCTCGGGGTTGACGCATATACCGAGTTTTACCAACCTTGGCGTCTTGGCCATAAAAATTGGGTTCGGCATTGACAGGCATACATGCAACTCTGTACTCGAGGATCTAGTCAAAATATCACAGTACGATGGCTTCCCTAGATGGCCGAAACTTCATACAATCTGGTTCTTTGGTGGCGTCTATAACATAAATACTATGAAAAACGTTGCAAAGGCTTATGATACGCCGACCTTGATTCTTACCAACGTCAAGCCTCTGTACTCGGGCGAGCCTGCGAGTGCTCTGCGGCCATTCGTCAAAGAGCTCATTGTTGAGAACGGGGTGGGCGAGTCGACACTCTTCGAATGGCAGTTGAGGTAGTAATAGTGTGTCCCGCGTTCCAGGTTTACGACCATTTGAGGTGATAAGAAAGCTTAGTATAAAGTATTGCTTTGCCCAAGCTTGTATGATCGATATCGCCGGCTACTTCAAATCAATATTTCGAGTCGTGAAATGCCGTTCAAATATTTTGTATTTAGACTATAAATGGGCTAGTCCAGCCCGTAGAGCTATATGAAAACGATAATCGAGGATCTGTCAAGAGAAGACACGAAGGGCGATACCATCTCGTAGATAACTCATTTCATATGTTTACAGAACAAAGTTGAAGTTCAACAGTTAGTTTTCAAGCTCAAGCCTGTTTAGGCAAACCTATACAGCATACCGTATATCGCTACCATATAATCACGTGCCGAAATGTCAATCACCCGAACATCAGGGCATTTTGTGTGGGCTCAAGAGACTATTGGAGCCCAGGGAGACGTAGAGGCAAATGCCCCTCTGTGGATGCTCCCGGAGCAATAGAGAGCCTAGAAGCTTGAGGTACAAACAAACCATATGTATTCATGTCCTGTCAAAATACACAACTTTTTATCCAGCCATGATTTATTATTTTACTCACCAGAAAGTCTACTAGATGCTATAAAATACCCCTACGCAAGCAAGGGAGGTTAGCTACACATGCTAGGTGGCAGGGGTAAGTGCCCGGGAACATATAGTCTTAAGTCATGTGATGAAGAGTTGTGAGCCTGATTTGCATGCCTGTATGCGCAAATTTCAAATTCCCGAAAATTTGTCAGCAGGTGCGCCAGGCATTCAACAGCTTATACGTCTAATCAGAGGTTTGAATGTTCCAGAAATGGGTGAGAAAAACGTGATTTATTGTCCCAAACGCGACACTTTTGAAGAAATCTGCCTATTCATCGTATATTTCAAATGACAGCTTACACATCAGGCTTCTGGGCTCTCTATTGCTCCGGGAGCGTCCACAGAGGGGCATTTGCCTCTACGTCTCCCCGGGCTCCAATAGTCTCTTGAGCCCACACAAAATGCCCTGATGAAGTTGACTGCCATGGCTGCAGCCCCAGAGGAATTTCGGGACTGGTACAAGGCTGCCGATTCCCTTTCGATAGCCGTTCAAACCTATCTTGACGCTTGCCTTGCGCTTGAGTCTTTCATTGCACTTCGGTTTGGCTCCACCGCAAGCAGCACACTGTGAAAAAGATCCCACGTAAATTACACATGGGTCGAACATGTAAGATCTACGGGGGTTACCCAGGTAATAACTTATAGGAACTTACTGGGGTAACCCATGTCCGAAAATGGCCGCTTGAATACCGGGGTAACCCAGGTGCTGGACATGGGTAACCCCAGTAGTTTCTATAGTCTTTTTAGATGCATGGCATGTATTTTTTCTCGCATGATTTGCTGGGTTACGCATGTGCAGATCACCCATTCATTTACATAGGTCCATGTATATTACATGGGTTACTATTACAGGGGTAGTGCCACATGTAGCTAAGTGCGATCGGTTCCTCATATGAGGCCATTATCTGGAACCGGGAGTGAAGGAATAAGTAGCAATTAAAAAATTAGAAATTCAGGAGTAAAAGTAACGAGTCCGAATCGAAAGGGGGCTCAAGAGCGGGGGTATTGTGAAGTACGGCCTATCTGCGAATTCAGAGCTTGCGATCACTCAGTGCAACTTGCTTCACTGGTCGAGCGATTTTGATGATGTCCCAACAATACGAAGGCCACTCTAAATTGTAGTCAGCAAATGATCGACCTATGTTTGATACTCACTGTTTGGCTGGCCACCGACTTGCTCGGCTCGGCGCTGCATTGGTCTTTTGATATCTCGTTTGTTGGTGTGCGAGAGGGCCCAGGAGTCGTTACATTGTCTGGGCGGGCCTGGCCATTATCGTTTGAGGGATTTTCGATCCATGGAGTAAGGGAAGCGGATGGATGTGAGCTCTCAGACTCGAGTTGTGGCTTGGAAGGGGCGGGACGCTTTGATTGGTTAGTACAGAAGGGTCGTAAGAGTACAATCTACTTACAATTTTTGGGTACGCTTGTTTCATTTGACAGTGTTGCTCTGTGAACTATTGTTTTTGTTAGTAGGTAAGTGGAGTAACAGCATGAGCGCACCTCTTCGTCGTTTATCCATCAGGGCACTTCGGGTGGGCCACAGAGCCTATTGGAGCCCAGGAGCAGGCAGAGGCGTCCTCCCCTCTGTCGAGTCTCTTGGAGCCTCTGGGAGGTTAGAAGCACCAGGTACAAACAAACAATATGTACTTATATTCTGTCAAAATGTGCAGCTTTTTATCCACCCAGTAATTATTATTTTACACAGCACAAATCCTACTAAATGCCATAGAATACCCAAGGGGGAGATCATAGCTCGGCAGATACGTGCATGGTAGAAGAGCGATCAACATGGGGGAAAATCCTCAAAGTCAGGTGACACGTTGTCTAAAGCCTCATATTTGTGCTATATGTGCAAATTTCAACTTTCTGAAAATTCGTCAGCTGGTGCGACATGCCCCTGGGACCGTATCCGTTCAACAAGAAGGTTGAATGCGTCAAAATTTAACAAGAAAAACGCAAAATACTGTCCCAAACGCGACACTTTCAAACAAAAATTCGTCGATTTCAAATCACTGCTTACACACAAGGCCCCTAGTCTCCCAGAGGCTCCGGGAGACTCGACAGAGGTGAGGACGCCTCTGCCTGTTCCTGGGCTCCAATAGGCTCTGTGGCCCACCCGAAATGCCCTGATGTCGCCTTGTGCTTTGGGGTGTCGGGGCTCCCTGATGAGCTGCGTGGTATGGAAACTTAGCAGGGTGGGGTGAGTGAGGGGCTAGGTAGGGTTGGGTGGTTGTGTGGGCCACAGAAGTGTTCACAGAGGGGGATGGCAAACGCCAGCGAGGGACATTGAAGTTGGATTTGCCATGAGTAGAGATGTCGTGCCAGAGACTGTCTGCCAGAAAAATACGGAATTCTTGCTCCGCCTCTGTCAAAATTCCGGCATGCCAGAGCAGGAGACGGAGCAGGAATCAGTTTGGGGTGCCAGTTTCCGGCCAAGAAACCGTCTATTCTGGCACCCTGCAGGAATCCGGCAGTTCCTGCGACTGGCAGCTGCGAAGCAAATTTCTAAACCCACCGCAACACAAATCTAAATACATAGAAAAATGCGCATAAATCGCCGCTTTCGAATGGTATAATACATTCATGGTAAAAAGAATTCTTTGGGTCAATCGCTAGCCAAATACATCCAGGAAATAATCAGGGGTAAGCGGCCATGTAGACACTTTGGTAGGGTTAGCCAATTAGCACTCATATGTATATGAATCGATGCGCACAAGCCAGGAGAGTCCAATGGTACCACCTGCTAAGTCACCAGCGCTCCCTATGTGAAGATATAAGTGAAATAGGGGGGGAAACCCCTGATCAGCGCCACAAGCACTAGTGAATCTAGCCGTGTAAACCTTGCTCCCCTGGTTTCTATGGATGCAAACCATAGAGGAGATGCTATATACAAAAAATCAGCTAGTTTGAAGCAGTATTAGTGGGTGAAACACATGGTAGAAGCCCCCTGAGAGCAAGAAACTGTACTCAGCGCATTTCCAGCCTTGGACACTCATTTTGAGCTTAATCGCATGAGACAGCTCAACTCAGCGACCCAAATTACACCTTTTCGCATGGCTACAGTGTCCAGTTATGTTGGGTAAAATGTCTCAGAGCTATACTGGGTCTGTTTCAGCAGTTTGTGTGCAGCATTTGCCTGCACCACAGTCAGTTAACCATATTCCGCCCCCTCTAATGATTAGATACATATACTGATAAGGGTTAATAATAGCCAGAAATTGATTCGCAGCATTAGAAATGGCTGATTTTGCCTCCTTGAATGAGAAGCATGGTGAGCGCATGTGGGGGATTATTTTTGTCACAAAGATGGCGCTGCGCTGCGCTTGATTGATTTTTGGAGCATATACTTCCTAATATGGATCGGCTCCTGAGAATTATGCGCATTTTATGAGCTACTAACCAACTGTTTGTGGTGAGTTTGGAGGGGGGTCAATTTTCAGTCCCCCCTTTCTGGAGCGTTAAAACGCCCGCGATTCCGTCCCTGCGCATATCTATGAAGCGTGTTATACACCATTCGATAGCTAAAGGCAGCGCGCACATTTTGAGCTATACAACATCTTGTTTGGAGGACCTTTGGCAAATGTCAGTAGCAGGAGCTCCTCCACTCCTGCAGTTCCTGCAACCCTGACGGAATTCCGCCCGGAATCCGGCTTCTGGCAGCCGGAGACGGAGCCGGAGCAGGAATCAAAAATTTCCGCCAGAATCCGCCTGCAGGAGACAGTCTCCTGCAAAATTCTGGCACGACATCTCTAGCCATGAGGAGTGCTGTCTAGCCTGTTAGACAAGTGCAAAAAAGATGTCAGTGGCTTACGAGGCAGAATGTATGCGTATTTAACTCACTTGAATAATCGCGGGGAGTCTATGCGATGTTGTGTGTGGGTTGCATGTTTGTCTTGTGCTCTATCTTTGGACCGATATTTACTTTAAATATTTCTGTCAGATATTATAGAGTTGTTTTAGGGGAAATACTCACCAAGATGGGGCGGAACTCTCGGAGTCATCACCCGAACGCAATTAAGGCCCCCCTCTCATGCTGGAGTGATGCGAGCCGGCGTCTCTGCGTGTTACCGCCATATGACTCATTGTTTGCAGCCTCGCGGTTGTCGGGATGTTCGGTGTTGAGATGGGTGCTTGGTTTGTTTGCCACAGAAAATCAGTAGGGTATGAGCAGTCAATGGAGCATGTGAATTGCGTACTAACATCATGATTTGAAGGAGGTTTAGAGCAAATATGTTAACGCAACAAACATTGTATGCATCATCTAGACTTACCCCAAGTCTCCCGAGCCTCCGGCCATTTCTTGTGTGGCTTGTATTCTTACAGAGCTATCCTAGGCATGTCATTGTTGTTTGAACATATGATGGTTAGTCAGTTTCATCAAAACTGTTGATTTGGGCTGGGCTCACATTCATTGCACGTGACTCTGATGACCAGAATGCTAGCAAGGCGGTATGAAAGGGATACGAGTTAGCAATTTAACAAGTCAAAAATGTATGGACCCACGGTTTCTTCATTAGTCTACCCCTTGCGCCAGGTATGAGCGGCGGGTGAGGTGGTGGTCAGGAGCAGGTGGTGGCAGATGGGAGGCTCGGACTTTACGCACACGGATCCACGCGATCACGTGACCCGACGCGCCATCGCTCTAAGTCCCGCCCGCCACTCCCTGCCACTCCCCGCCACTCCCCGCCACTCCCCGCCACTCCTCTAGAGCCAGATGATATCAAAGATAGTCGCCATTCAACAGATCGGCTGCATCTCTAAGTAAATCTGATGAGTATTAAATTCTATATGTTTCTTATTTGTACGCCCCAGACCCAAATACCATACCCCAAGGTTTCTGTCTTGTTCGATTTGCGATGCCTGAGTTTGCCGTTGTGTGGCCGCGTTTCTGTGAACCAACACTTGCCGCGCTGGCTCGCCTCACAAATGAATTTAGTTTCTTCCAGAGAGGTTCAAACAATGGAGCAAGCTCTGAATGAACGAAGGTGGGGACTGTATTCAGACTACGTGCGCACGAAACCCACTTTCAGCTTAGAGGAAACGAGATAGCTCATTTGTGTGGGTGAGTCAAACATCTTAGTGATTCGAATACGAAAAAACGCCCAGAACATCAGGCCGATCAAAATGCTCGAGACAGGACACGGTTGCCTTGACTTCATACTTGCTATCACCCTTCCTGCCGATTCTCGCTCCGACATCGAATCCCCCCAACACCACATTCTGATCTATATAACCGAGCCAAAGAGAGCGATCGGCGATGCGCCAACACGGCCCATCTCGTATACCAAGATGGGCCGATCGTTTGTGCTCGATCTTACTGCCGTGAAGTGCGCCGTGGGACGAGCGGAGATGAAAGTGGCCAAGCCAAGTCATCGTAGACCGAAGCGAAGGCCTATACCAATCGGTGTTTCACCAGGAAGAGCAGAAGTTTGAAGAGAGCGATTAATTGGTAACCATGTATATTGTAGAAATCATATTTGCATATACGTACATAATCGTATAGTTTGTGCTAGAACAATCGTATGCCCGAAGGCACTAGAAAAATAAGGTCAAAGGACGCGCATGCGTTCTATATCATTCTACGGTATTCGCGCATATAGGTTCATTCGTGTATAAAAGGGGCGCCTTCGGCCTCGTAGCTAGTCATCCCATTGAATATATTCTTTTCACCGGTAAATCACACACACGCCTTTGGCGTCGTCTTAAGCACGCTGCGCATCGGGTACATATAGTGTATTCGAGTTATATACATAGTTTCTATATATATATGATACTAAAATTACGCGCACGCGATCTTACCTGCATGCCAATTGATTAAGGAGACTGGCCGAATCGTCGCACCCACGTAAATAATTAGCCAAGATAGATGTACACGGCACTTACATGTAAGCCTGCGTGGCCAAGCATGCCGGCCGAGCAGGTACCCAGGTAAAATCACAGGCTAAAATACATGTATGCGTGATTTACCTGTAAGGCGGTCTCATCGAAAATATTGACGGACAAAAGTTACATGTATGCGTTGAATATACATGTGCGGATTTACGTGTTCTACAGGTAATATCGCTAGCATACATGGGTGGCCCATGTAAACTTACCTGGATACCTTTTCACAGTGGCACCACTCATGAAGATACACTTTTCGCCGCTGTCCTTCTTGAGCAGGAATCTGTAGAGCTCAGGAACACAAAATTAGAGCGCGGTGATATTTCCGTTAAAAGAGTACACAACCTCTCCAAAAGGCTTGTGCCCATCCGCTCTCTACCTGACGAGATCATGGCTCGTATCTTTGCCCTCACTTTTGACAAATGTACTTTCCTATCCGCCGACAGGCCACCAGATCGGAACCGCCGGTGTTTCCGTGCGCTTCTGACTATTAATAAGGTCTGCTCGAATTGGAGAAGAATAGCGTTAGGGAATCCGTTGTTATGGAATCATGTTGATATGGTTGATCGGGGCACTCTAAACGACGAAGCTGGTACTACAGGACTATGGCTCGAAAGAGCGATTGGTACACAACTCTCTATTCAGGTATCGATTGATCGCGATGTTGAAGATTGCCGCGACCGGGGATCTTTTCGATGGCTTCTTCCATACTTTGGCTCCGTTTCCTCGCTTGCACTACTCCACTTTGGTGGCACGAAATCCCTTCATAAGGCACTCGAGTATTGGTGGGACAATGGTAGCCCTGGATCCGTGAAAGATTTAACGGTGTATGGGCCCCAAACGAGAGGCCTTAGAGACCAATTTAAATACTTAGAAGATACCAGCTCTTTCACCAAAGACACGATCAATTCATTCCTGTCGCCGGTGCAAACCCTTCGGCTACGACATGTGTTGTTCGGATGGTCAAGCGAAGCGTACCGGGGCCTAAAGCACCTAGATATCTCTCATACTCCTCAAATCGCTTGTCCAACGCAACGCAACATATCAGACATATTCATTGCCAGTCCCGGGCTACACTATCTTCGCCTACACCTGATTTCGATCAAGGCGGATTCGGCTGGAGATGTCATATCTCCACAAGATTTGAACGCTCTACACACTCTAGAGATAATCGGCCTCGGAAAAAATCCAGTATCAGACTTCTTTCCCTTGTTCAGGGCAAATTTGACCGAGCTGAGCCTGGGAATCGACGGGCATCTGATCGGCAAACTTGCCACCAACTGTGCTTTAGTGCCCTCGAATATCACAAGACTGTGCATTAAGACCTATTCGACCGGATATCATCCTGGGATTGGAAAGCAACTATTGTCCCTACCACTTAGCAATCTTCGTGTTTTAGCCTTTGAATTTGTGCAGTCCGCGGGTGAATATTGGCGTAATACTTTCTTCGGCGAGCTTTTACCGACGCCCCGATCAGATTCCGAGTTTGCCAGCCCGTGGCCTCAGCTGCACACCATTTGGATTGATGGTGGGGGTTTGGGTGCCGATCCCATAAAGGAGGTGCTTAAATTGTATCAAATTCGAACTTTAATTCTTTCCCGTGTCGTTCTTCGGGGGGATGGTTGTAGAGATATTCTTCAGGCATCGGTATCGGAGCTGGTAGTTGATAATCTTGGGAATGTGAACCCATGGCACCTGACGCTAATTGATCGTATCGTGTTGTGAGATACCTGATTACCGATGAGCGCTGGGTGAATTTTTTATCTTGGTCACGCCAAACTCTCAACTTTTTGGCCCGTACTCCCACGTGTAGATTAACCCGACTGATGTGCCTTCAATTCTAAATGGCATAATAAATCATTTGCGTTGTAGTTTAGTGGAAAACACGGATTTTACGATATGTTATTGCCCAAAGCAAACGCGCGTACGTACGATGTATACAGCACCGAACCTAAGCTTTGATAGTTTTGTCCAAAGTAAGTCGGCACAAAGAAAGCAAACGAGGGGTGATATGGTTAGTCTGCCGCTCGAAAAATGGTCCAAGCACTGAGCAACAGCTGCGTTGTTGCTCAGGTGCCTCCACTCACGTAGCGCGCGAGAAGGGGACCGCCCTTGCACTGCGAGGAGCGCGATCCGGACTCCTTTCTATGTGCTGACGAGGTTGGCGAAACATTCGGCGGAAGAATTAAAGGAAACCACCCACTTTGCATATCGCCATACTCGAGGTCCCAACCCTTAGAGGACACCACGCATAGAAAATGCATCCTTTTAGATTATCTGATATGCTTAAGTGAGAATTACGGGCCATGGGATGCGTCGGCCTAGTGGTTCTGTGAGGTTATCGTAAGTGGACCGGGCAGCAAAACGACGCATATAAGCAGCGAGGCGCGCGGCGGTTCGTAGAGGGTGAGTTTCTCGCATGTGTAGAACCTGTGAAGCTTCGCCAAACATGGATTGATGAGGTGGTGGCCTTGTTCTGACCCAGTCAACCACCATGACCACAGCGTCAGTTGAGTTTCAGAATTGGTATAATGAGAGTAGAGCCCTCTCAGCTGCCACAGATCGATATCTTGACGCTTGGCTTGCCCTTGAATCTTTTATCATTCTCCAGTCTGAGGCGGCCGGAAGTTGCTTCATTGACCAAGATACACTATTGGCTGATTTCATTGCGGAACAAAACTGTGCCGAGTCGAGTAACTTAAATTTAGGACGTGCAGACGCATCGGTTAACGGGATACGCAACTCTTCCAAAAGCCTTGTGCCTATCCAATCGCTCCCTGAAGAAGTAATGGCCTGTATTTTTACGCTGACATTCGACCGTTGCAATTTCGGATCATCCTCTGGGCCACCAAAACTGCCTCGCCGGTGCTTCTATTCGTTGACTATAATCACTTCAGTCTGTTCCAATTAGAGAAAGATCGCTCTTCATACCCCATCGTTGCGGAGCCACATTGATATGGTCGACCGGAGCGCTCGCGATGGGGGAACTGGAACATAGGGCTGTGGCCCGAGCGAGCGAGCGGCGCACCACCAGTGCGGAAAGTCGTTCTTCAGTGTTATGCCGACAAATCCCACTATAAGGGGTGTTTGGAATGGCTGCTACCCCACTTCAACTCCGTTTTCTCACTCTTTTTATCTAGCTTATTTTGCGATAATCTTGACCAGCCACTGTTTCAAGCACTCGAGTACTGATGGGCCAATGGCTGCCCAGGATCTGTCCAGAAATTAGTAATATACGGCCCTGAAAGGAGACCCACCGAAATTACATCAGGGCATTTGGTGTGGGTGTTAGAACCTATTGGAGCCTGGGGACCAGTGGAGGCTATTGCCCCTCTGTGGATGCTCCCGGAGCTCTAGAGAGCCTAGAAGCCTGATCTATAAGCAGTTATTTGAAATCAATCCACAGGCACATTTTGTTCAAAAAGTGTCGCGTTTGGGACAGTAATTTGCGTTTTTCTCATTCAATTTTGATGCATTTGAGGTTCTAATTGGACTTTTAGGCTGGTAGAAGCCTGGCGCATCTGCTGACAAATTTTCATAAATTTGAAATTGACGCATATAGGTACGTATGTGTCACTCACAACTACATGTCACATGACTCAGGAGGCAAGATCCCCCCAAGTAGTTACACCTACTATGCCTATGTGATCACACTGGCCACTACTCCCCCGGGGGTATTTTATGGCATTTACTGGGGTTTCTGTTGTGGAAAACACTAAATCATGGCTGAATAAAAAACAATGTAACTGGACAGAATCTAAGTACAAATTGTTTGTTTGTACCTGAGGCTTCTAGGCTCTCTAGAGCTCTGGGAGCATCCATAGAGGGGCAATAGCCTCCACTGGTCCCCAGGCTCCAATAGGTTCTAACACCCACACCAAATGCCCTGATGCTAGGCATTTGGACAAGCTTGATTCATTTACAAAAGATATCGCTGTGTCCTTTCAGTTACCAGTTCAAATCCTCCGATTATGGCGCATAGCATTTCGCTGGTCGAGCGACGTTTACTGAAGACTAACGCACTTGGATCTTGGCGGCATCGCCGAAAGTCATTCTCCAACACAGCATGACATGATGAATATACTTTCCGCAAGTCCTGGACTACGTTTCCTTTGGCTTAATTGAATTTTGATAAATTCGGATCCCGGCAAAGGTCACTGTCATCCTCTATCCCCTCAAACTTTGAACAAACTACAGACTCTAGACGTGGCATGGCTCGACAAAGACCCGTTCGCAATGCTTTTCCCACTATTGAGAGTAAATTCGCCAGAATCAAACTTAGGAATTGCTGGATCATCCATTATCAACTGCAGAGCTGATCCCTCCTTGATTTCTCCAAAAATTACGGTTTGCTCATCTCCGCAGATACGAATGAGCGCCAGACTGGGATCGGGAGGTGGATATTATCGTTGCTACCAATTAACAATCTCCGCAGCTTGATCTCAACATTTGAACGAGTAAGATGTGATTCCGCCAGAAACTAGATTCTTGACAAACTTGTAAGGGGTTGAGACTTGAATCCTGCGACCCCACGGCTTGAGTTGCATACAATTTGGATCTTTGGCGGAACTTTGACCCCAGATCCTATCAGGCTGGTTCTCAAACTTTATTGCGTTCAAGCGCTTATACTTTCAAACATTGAGCTTCGGGGGGGCCAATGTGAAAAGCTTCTTCAGGCATCAGTAACAAAACCGCTGGTTGAGGATTATTTTGATGTGAGGAGCCAATGGCATTCAAGACCTCTTTAAACTTCTTACGTCGTTGTGGTGATAATACAAAGGTGGGTTGAAAGTTTCCTATACTTAAGAAAACAACGTGTAGTTAGTAGTATAGTAATCCTATCAGCGCACCTAGTGAACAAGCGTAAACGATAAGTAAGACAGTAGGATGTCGCGACTTTAGCTACGAGTTGACTAGCTCAGGTATCGTATATTGAGTGTAGACTAAGTACAATGAATACGGAAACTACGGTAAGTCTTTATATATTAAATCAATCCCGAGAGTACCTGGCACTCTAGCAAGCACACACGAGGTACGTGCATTCGATGCTTGGGCAGCGTATATGCGTACCCTCACTAACTATCAATCCATATGGTCTTTAGACCTTCTCTTTATCTATCCGAGTTGCTAGAATACTCTAGCGATTCTTTCTATCTTTAGCATTCATTGTACTTTTTATCCTTTCTTATGCGGCGCCTGTGTTTACACATGTATGGTTTTATATTTTATGTTATGTAATACAATCGTTGCATGGGTACTACATAGGGATTGGTTAAGATTGTATTTTTCTTACGTTCAAACATCGGGGTTTCTGGTTGGTATTAACGTGTATAGCTGTACCCATTTGGCTTATTTTTGAATTATTCATGAAGCAATATACCAGTAACATTAAAACTCTTGTTGTAATGGCAGACCCATCCGCCTAAGATTCTCGTGGGGTATGCTTAGGGTTTGATACAGCTATGGATTCTGTATAATCTCACCAGCAACAACTACGCACCGTAGAGTCCAGAAACATTTTTAGGATAGTAGCTCGTATGAATCCGGAATCAGGAGCGCACATTCCTAGCTCAAATAGGAAGCCCCTACGTACAAGCTCACATTGGCCTGCATGTTAAGCCTAAAGCAGTCTATTGGGCGCACACCACCACTTTTTGCTCACGTAGCAAAAGCCGACCCGTTCTGTAACAGCCAACATCACCACAACATCGGTTGAATTCCAGATTTGATATAGTTCCAGATAATCTCTTTCGCCCCACACGGCGATCAATATCTTAATGGATGTCTTGCCATCGATTCTTTAGTTACCCTTCGGTTCAAGGTGGTCGGAGACCTCTTGACTTACTGGGAGACACTATTCGCCAGTATCGTGACTGAACACAAATGTATCCAATTGATGGATGCCGCTCTAAGGCGTGCAGATGAATCGATGAATGACATGAGAAAGCCATACAACAGACTTGTGCCCATATAATCTCCGTTCGACGAAATAATGAAATATATATCTTTACGCTTGCATTTGGTACCCGCAATTCTTGATCGACTATGTTGGAGGACCAAGTGAACCCCTTCAGTCGTTTGATCCGCCGCTCACTACTGCCAAAGTATGCGCTAACTAGGGAAAATTTTCACTCGACACACCATTGCTATTTATGAAGCCAAGTCGGATTCTTGAATGTATTGCGTTCAAACGCTCACCTTGTGGAGAATCAAGCACGATGGATGCGGGTGTGAAGAGGTTCTCCAAGTATTAGTGTCAACGCTGGTGGCCCAAGGTAGGGTGTATGCAGAATATAGAAATTGTATTCTTATGTATATACAAAATGAGAAATAAAATGGTGTTAAAAGCGTAGAGAAAAGACAGTAAGAGATAGAGAGAATTTGGTGAGGCTTAGGGGGTCGAAAGCACCCCTATTTATACCCTAAAATCCCTCGAGTCATACCGTAGTACGGAACCGCATATACTGCGCATATAGCGAACTGACTCGATTACTGACTCGCTTACTGACTCACTACATGATTCATTCATTCCAGAACATTCTACTATTTACACGAATCTTCTACACAGAATCCCTCGATTGGCATTCGGGATCGTTTTGATTTACTGTGGAAATACTACGGGTAATCGCCGATCAAAGTTGCATGCGTCCAGCCAACCTAAACACACTTGAATCACGCATGAAACTGAACGGCAGACAAGTACTATTGTGGTATACGTAGGAAATGCACAACACATTACAACCCAAATAAACGGATGTATAAATATCTCAATCACCCGAAAACATCAACATCTAGATCATGGCCCAAACCGACGCCGCTACTAGCCCAATCACCGACGAAATCCCGAGGGTTGAAGCACCGTTGGTCGACGCAGCGGCGGTTCCGGTGGTGCTCGCGCTCGAGCTGGTCTTGGAGCCTGTTGCAGCGGCTGAAGCGCGGGAGCCGGTGGCAGAGCCTGTTGCACCAGGAGTGATGGTTGCAGCGGGCGTAGTGGTGTTCCCGCTCGGGGGAGGAGCAGCCAGGCCACCGCTAGTCTCAACGTACGATGCGCCAGCGGGTTGGTGTTGGCACTCGATGACAGACTGGAAGACTGGGGCGGGGTTGTGCGACAGCCTATCGATCAAAATCAATGGGCATAAATATGGATAAACTCATTAAAACGACGCACGCAGCGGGCAAGAAGTATCCAACAGCGAGATCAGCAGTTTGTTGGTACCAATCGTGCTGCAAGCTGATCACACCAGTAGACTGGTTCGGGAGGGCGTCGAGCATTTTGGTATAATCGTTGAAAAGGTCGGTGCTGATGGAGCCACTGTTGACGGACCAATCGTCGGTGTCGAACCCGTCAGTCCAAATGACGGGCGTGAGGCCTAGACCTTTGGCAATCGCGCGGACACGGTCGTCTGGGACAGTATGAGAAAAAATCATGGGCAAGACTCGTAGGTATAGCTTACCGCAGTCACCATACGGCGGACGGAAGAAACGCGGAGTAACGCCAAGCACAGCTTGGATCGCCTTGCGTGTCCATCCGAGTTCGGCAACGATTTGCTCGTTGGTAAGTGTCGTCAATTGAGGATGAGTCCTATATCAAAATCAAGGGTTAGCTGACGTCTGTCATCGGAGCTGCCATAGAATTTACCAAGTGTGGATGGCAATCTAGATGTGAAAATCGATCAGCACGGTTCGTTTCAAGCCAAATTAGAGCGACGAACCTCATGTCCAGCGAGATACGTCGCTTGCAAGATTTCTGGGTGGTTGACAACGTTGGCACCGATCACGTAAAAGCTCGCTTTGAGGTTCTTTTCGGCGAGATAGTTGAGGACTTTCGGAGTCTGTTTTGTTTATTTGTTTATCCAGATTTGTCCCCGCATTCATTTCAGATCAATACTCACATAAGGGCTTGGTCCATCATCAAACCTGAGGATCCCGAAAATAAAACACCAAGCAATCAGCCAAGACGTACAAGCCGGGTGGAAAATTGAAAACGCACGTCAATCCCCATGTGAGCTTGTCGGGACACGTGAATAGATCCGTGTCACGGGTGCATCCGCCACAACTCCACCAGCAGTTGCCCGCCGCGGTTCCGGCCGTCGAGGCTTCGGGGTTGAGCGTGCACAAGGTCGTACCGGCGGGAGCGTCGTCTGGCAGGATCTTGTTGGGCGGGATGTTTGGGATTTGGACACCTGATGCGGCAACTTCAGCAAGCCATTCCTTTACTTCCGGCGCGTCGGTAGGAATTCTCTGAGGCCACGGCACGGCGGGGAACTTGGACATATCGGGCACTGGATAACGCTGTAAGAAAAATGCGTCTTTACGCGCGTAGATACGCACCTGATGGCAGCTTGGGTGCACCAGAGATGGCGGGCTGCGCGCCAGCTACAGGGGTGGCCGAGAGCGGAACTGGGGGCTCAGTGGGCATGCCCTGCGAAATCTGAGCAATAGGCGGGATCGCATGTGGGTCCTGACGTTCGGCGAAATGACGGTGAGCACGGGGGTTATGTAAATGCGCATAGGCAGTTGAGGCTGAGAAGAAGAGAGCGAATGCCGTGCGGGCGACCATGGCGAGTGAGAGAACGAGCAAAGGGGTAGAAAAGATTAAGCTAGGCACGGTAAATACTCGAGCCTATTTATTTAGAAAACACGCGCGCTAAAGGCTTGGCGTGATTTGTAAATTTAGATCACCGGTTGGCGTGGATTGGTGTCTTGGCAGCCGCAACTCAGCCGGGATATTCGCGTGAATGCCCGGTTCTGTCTTCTGGTCGCTCAGTTCGGCATCCTCGGCTCGTGTTGCCATTTACGCGAGCAGGGTTTCGGTGCTGTAAACTCGATATTTTTTCGAGTCACCCCCGTCGTGGAGATGCACAGAATCTCAAAGCACGTGCCCGGCGTGTGGCGTAGATTGTCCTTGCTTGGTCTAGAAGCCCTATAAATCAAAAATTTTGCACATTCTCAGCCTCGATCCGACTTCCATATCCAACAACAATTGAAACTTGCGTGAAATGATTCAGCCCACGAATTCTTTCTTTGGCCTCTTTCTGCCTGTGCAGCCAGACTTTTCCGACGCTGACGCAGTTCTGGTGAAGGGCCCATACTAAACCTTTCTGTTATATTTCGAGGCATTGAGAATCGGTTGCGTCGCGCCCGGCAAACGATCGTTTGCTCGGGCCATGGTGCTGTCAGGTTATAAATGTCGTACATATCTTATTTGCTTGTATTTCCATTATCAATTCATCTGCATTTACTCCAACTCATCCCAGTTCGAGCAGCCTCGTGCCCTCAACAGGACGTAATGACACTATTTACTTCATTTTAGTTAATGCGTACGACGACATGTGCTATGGAGTCTCCTCGACCTAGCGTCGAGTTTGTAACGAGGGATGGTCAATCGTTTGAGGTCGAATGGGATGTGGTTCGCCAGTTTGGACGGTTCGCTCCATCCACAATGCAATGTCGTACTCCCGCATGCCAGAAGACGCCCGAACCGCTCTCAATTTCGCTAGGCACTACACATCTCTCCAAGATCAATTCACTCATTTTCCACCTAGTGAGCGAATAGGTGTTTCAACAAGACACATGTGTTTTTACCGTTCGGACTAGATATTAGAGTACTGCACCGAACATGCCGAGGAAGACCTTAATACTCACTGGGCGCTTTCTGTGGGTATAAAGGGGTTCAGCGCATGCAATGGGCCGAGATGTACTGTTTGAGGTAATAATCGCTGCCGATTATCTACAAATTACGAACTTGCAGTAAGCATGAACGTCCTTGCTAAAAGTTTGAAACCAGACCTCCAACTGAAATAGTGCACAGAGCTCTCACTTGTTTGGCTATTGCCGAAGAGATCAAGGGCAAAGATGTAAAACAGACCAGAGAGGTGCTCGGTATCACACAAGGGTATGATCCGCAGGAAGAGGTGCGTCCAACGCTTGTTTAGCCTATGCGAGCTCGATCGCCAACTTGGTAGGAAACAGGAGGCTTGGAGGGACAAGGTATATTCTTTAACATCCGGCGTGCAACATCTAAAATATCATCCTAGGAACAAGACGACAACAGTTCTGGAAACACATTATGATACAATACGTAAAACAGCCTGTATACCCAATACATAATACACGACTTCGATCCAAACCAACCACGTTCCTCAGAATTTAATCAAGCACGAATCGATCCGCCCAGTGCTTCAACACACTAACCCCATCGTCGTTTGGCGGTAGCACACCAGAATCACGAGCAACGATCACAGTGTGCGCATTGCGCACAAACGGAAAGTACGCTCGCACTTTACGAAGTTGAGGGATTGAATTGAGCGAGGAGATCATTTCGAGCTGGCTTGGCGTAAAGATGGGCTGGGATGGGTCGGATAGATCGGGGGTTGTGCGGAGAACGAGGTTCTTGGGGTCGGCGGTAGGATCTGCCGGGGCCATGGGTTCTGTCGTGATCGTGGATGTGCGAACGTCGGGGCTGGGAGAAGGGACGCGGGAACGTAATGTGCCGGTCCCCGTTCCGCGCTCGAGTTCTGACTCGGGGCTGCTTCTTCGCTTCAATTCAATCTCCAGCTTTTCCTCTTGTCCTTGACCCTCGTCGCGCTTAGGCCTGGCCATCGCGCCCGGGCTGGTGGGATCGATATCCGCAGGGATGGCCAACGATGTCCTGCTTCGTAGCGCGGCACCTAGAGTCAATTCTGCCTCGGGCGACGCAGCCAACTCAGCAAGGCGCTTCTGAGACTCGGCGGATTGGCGCCTTACTCGAAGGGTGGCATATACAATGCCGATAGGGATGAGTAACGGGAGTAACAAGTAGAGAATCTATGAGTCAACTTTGTTCAGACCGTCAACTTGGTAATACTATAGAATAAAATTCTTACGATGTTTAACGGGAATTCGAGCTGTAGTTGCGGCGGCAAGAGAGGGCGGTCGCCCCGATATTTCATGGGATTGTACCACGGTATCGCATCACGTTCGGCTTGCCGCTCTTTCGCGAGGTCATGAACAGGGACATCCTCGCCTTCGGGTACGTCGTAGAAGGAACTGATGACATGCCTATATTCCGTGTCCATTTTGCTATGAAACGAATATGTTAGGACGAGAGAGTCATTGCAAAGGGCAGACGCACATGGCTAGCCGGTTCCGCTTGGACGAAAGAACCGTAAATGGGTTATGTGGTTCGATCATGGACGTGCAGTAGGGAACTGTCAGATCGTGCTACCGGTAATGGATCAAATCAATCTCGGCTATTCGACCGGCGCCAACCCAACTCACCACAGCATTGCCGTAGATTGTTATATGTGGGAACGCCGAGAGGGCTTTGAAGAACACGGAATCTGCGCGGTGACATGTAAATTCTGACGCCTGTCTCGGGGACACAGCCGGGGGCGTTACCTTTGTCCGTCATGACTGCCAAGAGAGGTCGACGTTGCTTGGTATCCGGCGACCAGAGCTCATTGTCGACGGAGTAAAACTGTCGTCCGGTGCGGGAAAGCATCTTGGGTATGAGCGTGAACATGATACGAGCAAGGACGCCTTTGGATCGAAGGAGGCCGATATGTGGCGTAGAAAAAGTCGTAAAGTTGACGGGCCGAACAGTTTTAAAGAATCCTCGCTCGTAAAGGATACTGGAGGGCACACGCTATGAACATGCGAAAGTAAACTCGACCACTGTCATGGACTCACCCAATAGCATAACGAGAGATGAGTCCACCCAAACTATATCCTACGATCGAGAACCGAGTGACTTTCTTCGAGCCGTCTTTCTCGATTTCTTCCACGGCTTGGAAAACCTGTTCAAGCGGTGAACATGGTTCTTCCGAAACACTCTGTCCATGCGTACCTCCTTAACAGCGCGCTCAGCGCCCCAGTCCAACCCATCGTAGGTAAACGAGTTGGCGTTCGTTCGTACTAGCACCGTAGAGAGTTCGGTTCCGTTTGTTGTCTTGGGGAATCGCTCTCGTATCGTCCGTTGGACAGATAGCAAGTGATCGGGAACGCCCCACATTCCATGTACGCACACCAGAAGGTGCACATCCCGAACGTTAGAGGTCGTCATATAAAGTATATCTAGATTGTTGTGTTCACTCGGGAATCGAGAGCACTACAATATTGAAGGTGAGGTGAGGACTCTGCGAGGCTCATGATTGCGGCCGGTTCAGGCATTAAGGCGCTCACTCTAACGCACGTGACAAGCCAAGAAGTTATAGCGCTCACTACGCAAGCAGCGCCAAATCAATCAAGCCAAAATGTGATCCTCAAGATCCAACTGATATCAGCAGCCCAATTACACACTTTATTTGAGTCATGTACAAAACTTATCACAGGCATAATCAGTCAGCAGAAATACAAACATATCCATCACAGAGGAGCATGTATATCCTCAGGATAATTCTCTTTAGCTTAGCTCAATGCCTAGCAGACCTATGGATTCTCCTCTCAGGTGGGACTTGCTGACCAGGTAGGTTGTACCTAGCATTGATAGCAATTTGAGAGCGACTATGGCCCCCAGTGCACCACTTGCATTTGCACATGTTTGGCATGGCTCCTTGCATAAGCCAGAGCGCATGCATAAGGAATTCTTGTGGGGACCTGAATACATGTTCAGTCCTAGAACCTACCAAACATCATGTAAGCACATTCAGTGGAATATGAAATTAAAATCATACCATATAAATAGGTATCTGACCGCTTTTTCTTTCCAGGAGTAGTCTTATGGTGCTTGTACAAAGTGTACCCATTAGGCAATCCATTCATGTAATACTGTGTTTCAACTGTGAAATATTAGTCAGTTAATAAATAAATTTTATAGAATAAACACTCACCAGTATTATATCCAAAATGCTTCTTGGCAATGCATTTACCAATTATTTTACGCCATTTTAAATTGGTCTTATGGTCAGAGGGGAGATGTTCCATCCAGTCCTCATTTCCAAAAGCGTCCATATTGGGTACCAAGCTGACACCCTGTGGGGTTGGGGGCAGTATGGGTGCATCTGTTGCAGCCCACTCAATCATGTTTGCATTCATTTGTAACTGGAAGGGAAGAGTGTGTCAGTATTTGCGCTAAAAGAAGTCCGTTATGTAACTACATCCAACACAGCCATCATTTATATATTTATGATTCAAGACTTGTAACAGGCCACAACAAAGATGGCACATGACTAATACATGACGTATGTATTTGTTTATATAGGGAAGTACTTACCTAACACAACCTTCTGGTCCTGGGGATGGTGGTGGTTGGGATCAAAAGTTGCGCAGGTGTGCAGGTCTTATATACAGCCTAGGCTGTTTGCATGTGCTTGATTTTGATGCATGTGATTATCTATTGCATCATTGATAGGCTGTGTGGACACATGACTCGACTTTGTGTCACGTGATTAAATAAGCGCATACAGTTATCTGGAACAGCAACGCCTTTGTTAAGGCCTTTTTTGTTTACGGTCTTTGTCATCGATAGAGCCGTAAATGGTAATTATATCATAGCCGTGTATCAAGCCGGGTTTTGTCTGCGAATCAAGAATATTCTTGTACACACCATGCTCTAAGGGCACAAAACAACAAGGGCTTAAGTAAAATAACTTTGCAAACACAAAGCAGATTGTTCCCGGACCCCTATATACCAATCAATATCTGCTACCACGAACTATCTTCGCATTTGAGGAAAATCTTCAATGAAATTAACTACCACTAGATAAAGCTACAGATGAATCAGAGAGAGCAAACAGAACGAAAGGAACATGAAATGACGGGAAGAAACAGAACCGCATGTCCAAGATGTACTACTCCAGTTCAAAATACGACAATATATCCAGCCAAGGCGTAAAGTAAACTCGAAAACAAACACCCATACAACCCGAACCAACAGTCTACAGAACAAACCGATCGGCCCAATGCCGAACTACCTCCAACCCGGCCTGGTGGAACGGAAACCTTTCAACGTCCCGCGCAATAATCATACTATGCGCGTTCCTCGCAAACGGGAAAAACGCCCGGACCTTTTTGAGTTGAGGAATCGAGTTGAGGGATTCGATCATCTCGAGCTGCGCTTCGGTCAAGACAGGCTGAGCCGGATCCGAGGGGTCGGGAGTCGTTCGGAGGGCGAGCTGGGGGTATGATTCAGGTTTCGTCGTCATCATCGGGACGGGCGTTTCGGCAGGTGTACGTGAACCGGGTGTGGCAACGGGGGACGGCAATGATGCGGCGCCGCGCTCGAGTTCCATTCGTTTGTCGCCCTCGGGAGTGTCTGCGCGTGTGGACTTGCGCTTTTTCGTGCTCTTTTGACTGCCTTCTTCCAGGTCGCTCGCCACCTCCCATCCGTCGTCGGCGATAGCTTCATCGGCGTCCATACCACGAGCGACGGCCATTTCCATCTTGCGCATGAGCGCACCCAAGCTCGAGTCTGCCTCTTCCGAAGTCGTGAGTTCCGCGAGTCGTTTCCGTGATTCGGCGGATTCTCGTCGGAAGCGGAACACGGCGTAGGTGAGGCCCATGGGGATGAGCAAGGGTGTCACCATGTAGAAAAGCTTGTGGTGCACGTTAGCATCTACGCGTACGAAACTTAATCACGGGGACTCACAATGTTAAGAGGGAACGGAAGCTTGAGGAAGGGTGGCACGAGCGGGCGGGCAGCTCCGTATTTCGAGGGCTTGTACCAGGCGATTGCTGCTCGCTCTGCGCGGCGCACCTTTTCGAGCTCGTGGATTGGGACAACTTCGCCTTCGGGTACTCGGAAGAAGGATTCGATAACATGTTTGTACTCGGGATCCAGTTTACTACGCACAAATATTAGCTCAAGCCCATCGGCGCAAATGGAGAGAACTTACACAGCAAGACGATTGTTCTTGGCCGAAAGTTCAGTGAACGGGTCGTGTGGCTCGATCAATGCTGTGCAGTATGTGACAGTCAAGTCGTGCTAGGGTAGATAGCGAGTTAGCCCTAGGTCCAGATACGGAATGGGCGCTACCTACCACCGCGTTACCGTAGATGGTCATATGGGGGAACAGTGACAGCGCCTTGAAGAATATGGAATCTAGACGAGAAGCGTCAGAACATCAGGCGCGCTCCAGGCACGAAGGGCATATTACCTTTGTCGGCCATGACCGCAATTACCGGTTTTCCCTCTTGTGCGTGAGGCGACCACATATCGTCGTCAACGCAGTAGAATTGGCGGCCGGTCCGAGAGAGCATGATTGGGCCTAGCTTGTGCATCGCACCACCGACAAACCCACGGAAACGAGGAAGACCAATGTGAGGTGTGGCAAAGGTGGTAAAGTTCATAGGTTTAATCTTGTCGAAGAATCCTCGTTGATATAGAATGCTATTGGAGCGGGGATGAGCATGAAGCGGTAACGAGATAAGAGAGCGGACGAACCCAAGGGCGTATCGAGAGATCAATCCACCAAGACTGTAGCCAAAGATCGAGAACCGGGTAACTTTCTTGGTCCCATCCTCTTCTAATTCCTCTATCTTTTGGCATATCTAGACAACATGTTAGACAAATGCAACCCTTCGGTATTCCCAGACTTGCCTCTTTAACCGCACGCTCACCGCACCAGTCCAGCCCATCATACGTGAACGACTCGGCGTTTGTTCGCACCAACAGTGTGACCAGTTCCGGTCCCTCCACGCTCTCTCCAAACCGCTTTACTATTTCCTTCTCGGCTGACGAGAGATGGGACGGTACGCCCCACATCCCGTGCACACACGCCAGAAAGTGGATCTCGCGAGGAGTCGAGGTAGTCATGCCGACAGGGGTATTAATTAGTAGTAAAGAAAGAGAATAAAGTCGAGAGCGAATTAGATGTGGGGGGATAGGCGCGGCGAGTTCATCTTTATATCACAGGGTGGCCGGCGGTGACGTGTTTTCGGGGTCCGGAGCGGCTCGTGGCCGATGGGTCTGACACATCGAGTGGCGGTGCAACTGTCACATCCACCGCGCTCAGCCGCGCAAGAGCGCGCGAAACGCCGAAAAACATTCCGAGAAGAAGTCTTTTATCTGAATCGACGGGTACGCGCACCTCAACCACATCACCACCGCGAGACGCACACTTATCACCAACAAAGAAAATATAAAGCGATATATGCTCATATTTGGGTTCGATGACGCATGTCCGATCGACAGCACCGCTCGGGCTGCGGGCAGGCACTCTGTGCCGCCCGCCATCGCCATCAACTGGTGGGAACTGTATGTGACAATGACAGAGCGGTGGTGCCGGGGGCTGAGCGGTTACTGTGCGATATAGAACGCAGCGGATTCCATCGAGTCGCTATGGTAGATGCACAAGGACAAATAGTGCGGCATGCTACGCATATAGCTAGTGCTACGCAAAGTTATTTTTTAATTATAATAGATTAACTTTATTTCTCGGGCGCGTTTCCTGGGCTACTCGCTTTATGGGCCAAGCACTGCACCTCAAGTGGCAGTTTCACAAAAGGTCTCATTTCTATTCAAAGGTGATGCAGAAACAAAACAGCCCCAGTATGTAGTTTCTAGGGTAGACGAAAAACATCAGCAATTAACTCCGAGTTTGAGCGAATAGCCCACCGAGCCACACGGCTTCCTCAATCCCCGCATCAATTTAGTGACGTTGAGACCTGGGCCGTCGGCACGATCAGTTGCAAATTGAGGCATTATCTGAGTGTCGACTCACGTATATGAAAGGCAGCTATCAAGATGTTCAACAGTGCCATCGCCTGATATGCTACACAATAGGTTTGGGAACGAATTGAGCAGCGAAGACTTTATCTCTTCTACGGTCATTTTATCTAATGGAGTTGTGCACCTCTCGAGGTGGAGGTTCCGAACTCCAAAGAGTAACACAAGGTACCGCAGATCGCGTAACACCGCAGTACTTGACACTACGTAAAGATGCGATATGCTCGAGGGACTTTCGTTCTCTGATTGTTCCTCGTGGCTATCAGAGTCTACTTTTGGAGGAAACTCCAAGATCAGATCATTGATTTCGGCGGATGTAAGGGGAGGATGGTTGAACAAGACAAGATTTTCGAGCAAAGGCATCAGAGGAACTAGAGAAAAAGGCCAGGATAGCCGAGTCTCGAAACGGTTGTTAGAGCAGACAAACGTCTTGATCGGCGTGTCGCGGACAAGTCTACAAATTTGATCTTGCATTTCTGCTGCGTTTCGAAGGTCAAGATGGACGCTCAGGTCAGATTGGCATCCGGATAAAGATAGCAGAGGGAGGAGAAACCTGTAACTACTTAATGAGAGATCAAAGATACATAAAGTCTTCAGTTTCGGAAGGTAAACAGGGGGGACATGACTGTTGTCAGATATCAACACGAGATTGCCTCGAATGACTAAAGTCTCGAGCTCAGGGCAACGACCTAAAATATCCGCGAGCTTTGTCTGTGAGATTTCGAGCCTGTCTTGGTTGTGAAAGATCAACTGAAGATCTACCAAGCCGCTGTATATGCGACTTTCCCATGGGACAGAGATATTCGTTAAGTGTAACCCAGTAATGATTTCCATTTCCGCTTCAAGCGCCTGGTCCAAGAAAATATTGGTAGGCCAGTCTGTCGGAATGCTACCATCAACCATGCCGCTAAGTCCAAGAGTTTTATTTGTTGCAAAGGCTTTCCCTGTCGCTTTGAACCCAGTTTTGAACCAGCACATTAAGGTATCCTGTAAGGATTCCATCTCCTCTTCTCTATAGCGGCGTAAATTCATTTCGCCAATCTGTGTGCTGTAACGGGAAATGAAGTCTAATCGGCGCGCCAAGTTGTCCTGGTACATGTCTCCATGGGGGAGTCTCCCAAAGATATCAAGGTGAAGAGGATAGCCATCTGAGCGTCCGGCCAAAAATTCCAGAGGTTCGTAGCTTCCGCTTCTGGTAGGAATCCGAAGATATGACCAGACATGCTTTAAACGGATGATGACCTTTCGCCAGTACGTGCTGACTGCTGCTATTGTAGGCGCGTGTCTGATCAGAAGTCTGCCATTTGAAGCTCCCCAAAGCGGAAGCATTGAGAATATCATGCGAAGAATTTCTGGAGGAAGATTATGGATAGGAGATAGCGACCTGGAACTGTTTCGGGTGATCGACAATACACTTTTCGCCTGATCAAATGTCCGTTGCTCCAAGGCAAGTCTGGCTAGTTCGATATCAAGAGTTGCGAGTGCGCGTTCGGTATTCATGCGCTCTGCGGAAGTCCTGCAGGGCTGAGCGCACAGAAAATTTAAATTGTTGCAAGCGGCAAGGTAGCCTTGAGTCGCTGTGGCCAGCGTAGTACGCCAGGTTTTCAGGGTTTCTAACGCCGACTGGACAGTGTCCTCTACAGCTGGTCCAAGGGCCGAGCCCTAAGCCCACAGTCTTAGTGTTTGACTTCCGGATGTAATTCGATTGAGGTTTGTATTTACTTACTTGTGATGTTACGGACAAGTCATCCATATTCTAAACAAGAGATGTTTATAGCGAATAAGCCAAAGTAATGATCTAACTCGCGATCCTAATCAAATATACTTGAAGGTGGTCGTGGTTTGGCGGGAAGCCAAGGCCGGTAGAGTCTAGATGCTGATCAAAGCCTGTTTAGTCATGCGTTTGCCTCCATTGTAATGTCCGGTTCAAAATACAATCGGGTTACGATCAAGTCTGTAGAAATCATATTTGTACATAAATCCACATCAGGAAAACGAGTCAGGGCTCGCGAGCGCTTGTGAGCGCGCCGAGCTCGTCAGGAAAAAGCCCCGGGGCAAATTTGCCCCGGTTCAGCAAATCGGGTCGGTTACATCATGTAACCGCCCAGGCTGTGTAATAGCCTCAAATTTACGCAGTTTACCTATGGCAAATCGGGTAAACCGGGGTAAATAACGGCCTGTTTCACCCGGGGAAAGCAAACCGGGCAAATGGGCAAATTGGGTGTAATTTGTCCGAATTTGCCCGGCACCTTTTTCCTGACGCTGACTGAGGGCCCCAAAATGAAAGTGCCAATCGCGAGCACTCACGAGCGCTCGCGAGAGCTCGGCTGGCGCTGGTTAGAGTCGGCTCCGATCTAGGAGGTTGGAAATTTAATGGTACACAACCATGCTAAATGATGTCTCCTATTGGCCATGAGTCATGCGTCAGGAAAAAGGCGCCGGGCAAATATGGGCAAATTACACCCAATTTGCCCATTTGCCCGGTTTGCTTTCCCCCAGCGGAAACACGCTGTTATTTACCCCGGTTTACCTAGTTTGCCCTGGGTAAACATGGTTAATTTGCTGCTATTACACAGCCTGGGCGGTTACATGATGTAACCGACCCGGTTTGTCATGAGCCGCGCACATGACCTCTATCTTTTTCTCGTGGCTTACACGCTGTATAAGCCACTCACTTCTTTTCTTCTCCTTAGTAAGGCTGATTGGCGTATTAACTAAGCCTCCACATGGATGCTTACTGATCAAAGCTATCTTTAGCACGCACCACATGGATGCTTACTGATCAAGGCTATTTGTAGTACGCATACAGTCTTCTTGGACTATTCTTAGCTACGCTCTACTTTTAGACACACTTTCTTTTAGAAACACGTACTATCTTTAGCTCATGTATTCTTGGAACTGTACGCACAGACCATGTACCCATGAGTATAAATACTCGGTGTGCAAGCTGCTCCAAGACCAGCTTGCTCTACCTCGTCGATCTCCCCTCAAGGGTGATAACTACTAAGAGATACACATAAGACTTATACACTTAAGACTCAATTATCGATACTAGGTCCTATTAACTTAGGTACTTAGTAATACACTGCAAGCCACGAGTCAATCACAGTCTCTCCAAGAGACGGGTGCCTTCGACGTCCTACTCGCTAGACGAACAGAGGACTATACTCCTAAGACTAAGAGGCTCGATACCCTACACAGGGCTGTCATCGACGCTTCCACACTCGACTACACCTACGAACAGCCACAGGAGGCTGCCACGCATCAGGCTAGGATCCGACGCCGACGCCGTCGTATCCAGAACAGAAAGTAAACGCCCTTAGAAACAAGGGTTGTGACATTGTAGAGCAAGCTTCACACTGATCCGTGGCTATGTCTCAACGATCTTCATCAAGAGTAACCAGGAGCCAGTCGGCTCAAGGAGAACCACTAGTGCCACCGGTAGATAACCCTGACCGGCCGTCGGTATCTAGATCAGATAACGCAACATCCCTATCCGCTTTAAGGGAACAAGTATTACAAATGACTACAGAAGCAACCGATGCTATCCACGCTCGAGTGAGCATACCAGGATCATATGCAGATCCAGACGAAACTATCCAGGCTGAACCTACCATTATAGTGGGCGAAGGAAATCCAAATGAGTCAACCGCGACAGCAGCTGATATCGTCGGTGGAAGATCTATACCAAGAACCACTGTGGAGTCAGTATCGGATCCCGAGGAATCCCGACTTTCCGAGGATATAGGGCGAACCCCTGATACAACTGAGCCCGTAGTAACACAAGAAACAGTACAAACGACAGGACCCGAACACTTCTGGAATGCGAGGGCCAGCATATCCCCAGGAAGGATAATTTCCGTAAGAAGAAGGGCACAAATGGACCCCACAGCAGGGATAGAAGACCAAATTGACCCTGTACCTCCATATGCACCAAACCCCTTGGAGATACCTACTGGAAGATATGGTCCCACAAACATTCCAAGAGAGGAAAGACACCTATACTCGGCACATCCCCTAACGGGGATAAGAACCCGATCACAAGCATCGAATGCCATAGAAGCGCCCATACCACAGAGACCCATACAAGTACCAGAACTAGAGATGTCGTGCCAGAATTTTGCAGGAGACTGTCTCCTGCAGGCAGATTCTGGCGGAAATTTTTGATTCCTGCTCTGGCTCCGTCTCCGGCTGCCAGAAGCCGGATTCCTGGCGGAATTCCGTCAGGGTTGCAGGAACTGCAGGAGTGGAGGAGCTCCTGCTACTGACATTTGCCAAAGGTCCTCCAAACAAGATGTTGTATAGCTCAAAATGTGCGCGCTGCCTTTAGCTATCGAATGGTGTATAACACGCTTCATAGATATGCGCAGGGACGGAATCGCGGGCGTTTTAACGCTCCAGAAAGGGGGGACTGAAAATTGACCCCCCTCCAAACTCACCACAAACAGTTGGTTAGGAGCTCATAAAATGCGCATAATTCCCAGAAGCCGATCCATATTAGGAATTACATGCTCAAAAAATCAATCAAGCGCAGCGCAGCGCCATCTTTGTGGCAAAAATAATCCCCCACATGCGCTCACCATTCTTCTCATTCAAGGAGGCAAAATCAGCCATTTCTAATGCTGCGAATCGATTTCTGGGTATGAATAACCCTTATCAGTATATGTATCTAATATGTAGAGGGGGCGGAATATGGTTAACTGACTGTGGTGCAGGCAAATGCTGCACACAAACTGCTGAAACAGACCCAGTATAGCTCTGAGACATTTTACCCAACATAACTGGACACTGTAGCCATGCGGAAAGGGGTAATTTGGGTCGCTGAGTTGAGCTGTCTCATGCGATTAAGCTCAAAATGAGTGTCCAAGGCTGGAAATGCGCTGAGTACAGTTTCTTGCTCTCAGGGGGCTTCTACCATGTGTTTCACCCACTAATACTGCTTCAAATTAGCTGAATTTTTGTATATAACATCTCCTCTATGGTTCGCATCTATAGAAACCAGGGGAGCAAGGTTTACACGGCTATATTCACTAGTGCTTGTGGCGCTGATCAGGGGTTTCCCCCCCTATTTCACTTATATCTTCACAGAGGGAGCGCTGGTGACTTAGCAGGTGGTACCATTAGACTCTCCTGGCTTGTGCGCATCGATTCATATCCATATGAGTGCTAATTGGCCAACCCTACCAAAGTGTCTACATGGCCGCTTACCCCTGATTATTTCCTGGATGTATTTGGCTAGCGATTGACCCAAAGAATTTTATTTACCATAAATGTATTATACCATTCGAAAGCGGCGACTTATGCGCATTTTTCTATGTATTTAGATTTGTGTTGCGGTGGGTTTAGAAATTTGCTTCGCAGCTGCCAGTCGCAGGAACTGCCGGATTCCTGCAGGGTGCCAGAATAGACGGTTTCTTGGCCGGAAACTGGCACCCCAAACTGATTCCTGCTCCGTCTCCTGCTCTGGCATGCCGGAATTTTGACGGAGGCGGAGCAAGAATTCCGTATTTTTCTGGCAGACGGTCTCTGGCACGACATCTCTAACCAGAACAGATAGAAGCCCCTCCCCAAATTAGGATTGAGCAAAGACCAGCGAATCCTACACCACCTAGACCTCACTCAGCGTCACCTGCACCTGAAGAAGTACCAGTGGAAAGGGATGAAGACGAATATGAAAGGCTTCTTAACGGACCTATAGAAGATATCCGAAGAGCAGCAGCCAGGGACCCCACACTGGGATTTTTCTTCAGGGTACTAGACGACATCAAGGATCAACTCTTCGAAGGTATCACAGCCCAAATACAGGTACAAGAGAACCGACAAGATACAGGGGTACAAACACTCAATACTACCCTACAACAAATGACTAATTCCATTTCTAAACTGGAAGTGTCCACCGGCAATATTAGGCAGCAAGTAGAGAGTGCAGCCCAGAATGCATGGACAGCAGCAAACAGCTCTCAATTAGGAGTCAACGAACAAATAAAAACCCAGAATGCCATCGACAAGCTCAGTCAACAAATGGATACTATTGTCGTAGCCATGGGGGCTATGGGTAAACAAGTATCCGCTGCCCTAAATAAGCAAGAAGAAGCCATTAAGAAACTCAAGGCCGATACAGAAACCCTTCAAGAGACACTACAAGTAGTAGAAGAAAGGGTCTCAAACATTGATATTATGGACCAAGACCATCAATGGGAACCAGAAGCTGAATCCTCTCGAGCACAAGCCCCAAAAAGGCCTCAAGGACTATTCCCAGGGGATAATCCCCCAGGACCCCCATCGGGACCTCCATCAAGGGGTAACACGCCTCCTCCTAGAAACCCAAGGCCTCATAGGAAGGAAGAAAAGACCAAGGACGAAATTCCAAAAGGAGCTAGGGCTAAGAAGCCCGAAGCCTTTAATGGGAAAAGAGGACAGGAGGCTGAGATTTTCCTGATGAAGATGGAGATCTACTTCAACGATTATGGTACTGCCTTCGATAACAACCGGAAGATGGCCACCTTCCTCACTAACATGGGAGAAGGAGAAGCAGCCAAATGGGCCAAACCCCTACTTAGGAAAATCCTCGATGAAGAACCACATGAATACCTTGCAAATTGGAACGCCCTGAAGAACACCTTCCTCCTTGCTTTCTCAGACCCCATGAAGAAGGAAAGGGCAATTCAAAACATTCATAAACTCCAACAAACAGGATCAGCACAACACTATGTCACCGCCTTCCGTACCCTTATGCAAGAATTGGATTGGGATGAACACGCCTTTATAGATGTCTTCAAGAAAGGACTTAAGAATAACGTCCAACAGGAACTCCTAAAGGCGACCATTACCCAAGATACATCTACATTCTCCCTTGAAAAATGGATGGAAGTCTCTATCAGGATAGACGACCTCCTATTCACCGGGAGAAGCCTAAGGGATAACAGCTCCTCTGGGAACCAAGACAAGAAATTCCAACCAAGAACAACCCAAGCCAAAGCGGGAATAGTACCATCAGAGGTCATTCAAAAAAGGCGAGAAGAAGGAAGATGTATCAAATGCGGAAGAAGAGGGCACCGGATGAGGGAATGCAAATTCAAGGAATGGCAACAAGAACCCCAAGCTGTCAAAGGGAAGGAAGCCAAGATTGAAGAAGTAAAGGAGGAAGAAAAATCCTCTGACTCGGAGTCGGAAAACTAGAACTGCAGGCTGAGTCCATGTCAGTACCTGCCCATAAACCCTTGACCAAGAATCAAAAAAGAAAGAAGCGTGTATTATACCTAAAGAAATCCGAACAAACTGCATCTATCTTTACTATGGTCAAGGGAATCATGGACCCCATCTCCACTCTGGTCGACTCTGGATCCTCAAAAAACTTCCTAGATATCAACTTTGCCAAAAACAACAACATTCCTTTAACACCCTTAGTCAACCCACGAACGGTGATCGCCATAGATGGAAAGGAACTCCCAAACAAAATAAAAAATAAAACCACATTGGAAGTAGAAATCGAAGGATGGACCTTTGATGTAACTTTCTTTGTAATGGATCTGGGGGATACCGACATGATTTTAGGTCTAAATTGGCTACAAGAAGCAGACCCAGATATAAATTGGAAAACCCTAGAAATCTCATGGAAGGGAAGACCCCTTACCGCCAAAGCTGGGAAAGATCTACCTACTATACCAGAGGAATTCATGGAATTCATCGACGTCTTCAGTGAAGAACTCTTCAAGAAGCTTCCAGAACACCGGTCCTTTGATTGCAACATAGACTTCGAGGAAGGATCAGACCTACCAAAACCAGCAAAAGTATATCCCCTTTCACCAATCGAAAGCAGAACAATAAAGGAATTTATTGATCAAGAACTGGCCGATGGAAAAATCCAACCTAGCAAATCCCCTATAGCTTCACCTTGCTTCTTTGTCAAAAAGAAGGATGGATCCTTAAGGCTAGTAACAGATTACCGAAAAATCAACAACATCACCATACCGGATCAATTCCCCATGCCACTCCAGGTAGAACTTGTCGATCAGGTCAAGAATGCCAAGATCTACTCAAAATTAGACCTTAGATGGGGATTCAATAACATCCGTATCAAAGAAGGCGATGAATGGAAAACTGCCTTTAGAACAGCATACGGAATATATGAATATCTAGTCATGCCCTTTGGACTCAAGAACGCTCCAGCAGTCCTTCAAAGGATGATGAACGATATTTTTAGACATCTGCTAGGTGTCACAGTAGTAGTCTACATGGATGACATCCTTATCTTTTCAGAGAAAGAGGAAGACCACGCAGAACATGTCAAGGAAGTACTCAAAATCCTAAGAGATAACAATCTCTACGCCAAACTAGCCAAATGCGAATTCTTTGTCAAGAAGGTCATTTTCCTTGGGCTAGTAATTACCCCTGAAGGAATTTCCATGGAAGAAGAGAAAATCAAGGCAATCATGGAGTGGGGCGCACCCAGGAAAATAAAAGAAGTCCAGGCTTTCCTTGGCTTTGTAAACTTCTACAGGAGGTTTATAGCCGAATTTAGCAAAATAGCCAGACCATTACATGACCTAACAAAAAAGGATACCAGGTTTGAATGGAGTCAAGAATGTCAACAAGCTTTTGAGGAAATCAAGAAACGGGTCAGTCAAGACCCAGTACTAATACATCCTGACCCCGATAAACCCTTTATCTTGGAAACCGATGCGTCTGGAATAGCCATAGGAGCTATACTTAGCCAACGAGGTGAAGATGGGTACCTCCATCCAGTAGCATACTTATCAAAAAGCTACAACGACGCACAAAGAAACTATGATACCGCCAATAAGGAACTACTCGCCATTGTGGAATCATTAAAACATTGGCGCATATACCTTGAAGGGACTATATTACCTGTGACTGTCTTCACCGATCACCGAAATCTAGAAAGATGGAAGAACGCAGAAACCTTCAACAGAAGGCATGCCAGATGGCATATGGAACTCGCTTCTTTCAACTTCGAAATCCATTACAGGCCCGGTAAAATGTCCAATAAACCAGACGCCCTGTCAAGAAGACATGACCACGAAGACATCCCAAATCCCCAGCAAATCATGATCAATGCCGAACGATTCAAGGGCTTCAAAGCAAACATAGAAATCGACATCATTTCTATGATTAGGGAAAGCATCAGCGATGATGAATCTCTAACAACCCTTATCGAGAGTACAAAGAAAAAGGAAGATCTTCCACCCTCTATTAGGAAACAATATGACAAGTATGAATGGAAGGAAGATCTCCTATGGTACGAGGGACGAATAGTAATCCCTGAAAACAAAGAGATACGACTAGCCATCTTGGAAATGCACCATGACAACCCAATAGCTGGTCATCAGGGACAAGCCAGGACTTTGGAACTCATATCCAGAAGATACTATTGGCCGGCTATGAAACAACAAGTCAACCGATTTGTCGAAACATGTGAAATCTGTCAAAGGAGTAAAGGTCACAAACAATACGCACCCCAAAAGCCTCTACCAATACCCCAAAAACCTTGGGAAGATATTGCATATGATTTCATCGTCAAGCTCCCTGAATCACAAGGCATGGATAGTATACTGGTAGTAATTGATCGCTTCTCTCGGCAAGCACATTTCATCCCTTGCCTCGAAAACACCAATGCAGAAGGAGTAGCCGACCTTTTCATCAAGGAAGTCTGGAAACTACATGGATTACCCAAGACAACAGTGTCAGACAGAGGGCCGACCTTCAATAGCCAATTTTTGAAAGCCCTCTATGCCAAACTGGGTATCAACCCCAAATTTTCCACAGCCTTCCACCCAGAAACTGATGGAATAACGGAAAGAACCAACCAATGGCTAGAAGGCTTCTTAAGAAGCTTTTGCAATTATAGACAAGACGACTGGGTCAGATGGCTACCAATAGCAGAATTCTGCCATAACAACCAAGTCAATTCCGCCACAGGGAAGACAGCCTTCGAGACAATCTATGGACTACACCCCAGATGGGATCTTGTAGATCTAGAAGTCAATGCACCTAATGCCGCCGACATGGCAGACTCTATGCAAGAAATATGGGATGAGGCCATAGCCTCCATGGAATTCTACAGATCAAAAGAAAGTGACCCAAAACGCGAATACAAAGTAGGGGACAAAGTATGGCTAGTAGGCCAGAACATCTCCACGAGGCGACCCTCGAAGAAGCTAGATAACAAAAAATTGGGGCCCTTTGTCATATCAGAAAAGATTTCCTCACATGCCTACCGGCTAGAACTTCCAAAAACCATGCGGACACACAATGTGTTCCATATCAACCTTCTAGCACCCTTCACAGAAGACAAGGACTTTCACAGACGTCAAGTAAGACCACCCCCAATTGTGACAGAAGAAGGAGAAGAAGAATATGAAGTGGACCATGTGGTCGCATGGGAACAACGGAAGAACGGTCTATACTACCAAATCAGGTGGAAGGGGTATGATCCGATAGAAGACACTATGGAAAGGGCTGAAAAAATAGCCGAACTACCCCAAATCATGGAGGATCTACTCAAACGACACCCCAAAGCTCCCTTACCAAAGAATTACAAACATCCTGGAAAAGAATATAAAAGAACGGGAGGAAAAGCCTCAAACCTCACCACCAGCTACTCCAGCTCTCCACCAAACAACCAGCCTCAGCTCACAAACTCTCCAAAACCCCCTTCACTACCATGGCCCCCATCCGCTCCAACAAGTCTGCCAAGACCACCACCGTCCGCTACGACCCCCGGGACGCTCGGGTCGTCGTCGACCACACCCCCAAGTCAGTATGGGGAAAACAGCGCGTATCACACAAACTCACATGGGGCCATGGTGGCGATAGACTCTATAGCTACCAAGACGCCATTAGGCGCTGCGATAGCTTCATTAGAAGCGCCGACTACGCCAAGTCCCTCGACCCGGGCCTTACCCTTGACTACATCCCCATGGCTGAGCGGTGGAACTGCAGATGGCTCGCCACCCACACCCTCCAATGCCCTAAACGGGGTAACCTGTACTGGGTCGGCAAGGGGCCTCGGCCGGAGTCCGATAAGGCCATGCAGGCCACCAAATTATTTGTAATTGAGGAGTGGGTGGGGAGTGAAGTCGAGCACCTGGTGAGGGAGGTGCAAAAGGTCAAGAAGATGAGCTGGTACGAAGATTATACCAGGACCAAAGATCGAAATGACCGGCTAATTAAAAAATCGATAAACCAATTCAGCACCCCCCACCTCATCAAACGACTGGAGGAATGGGAAAACCAAGGAAAGGAGAAGGCGGTGCCCAAGTGGGTGGAAAACTCGACGGAATGGTGGTTCCGTCTGAGCGATATAGAGGAGATGAAGAAGGAATGGATGAGGTCGCTGGGCGATAAAGGGCAGAAGATGGCCATTGTGGCAAGGGTAGTCGAAGAGTGGTGTCAGGCACCCGACATTTCGAAAAGCTACCAGGAGGTACTAAAGGAAATCTCCTTTGGAGAAGTAGTCGAGCTGGCTGAGAAGGAAAGGTGGTCAAAGAGGGAGCTACTGGACTGGCTAGATCAGAGAGCCTGGGACAAAGGCAACGAAGATCTCTCGGTCGACATGGCCGATCTCCTACTCGAACCTCTAGATGAGGATGAGGAGTGGGTGAAGCTAAAAGAGGAGGTCTGGGGAGCAGAAGCCCCAAATGGTAGCCATAATGTCAAGTCTCATCTCCCGCCTGCCGATTTCTAATGGACAATCTTTGTATACGGACTTGAAAATTTGTAATCTTTTACCTTTTTCTATCTATCCTCCACGAACTTTTGTCTTGTTCGCTTCGTCTCATGTCCCCTAAGACTCGCCATTAAGAGGGGGGTAATGTCATGAGCCGCGCACATGACCTCTATCTTTTTCTCGTGGCTTACACGCTGTATAAGCCACTCACTTCTTTTCTTCTCCTTAGTAAGGCTGATTGGCGTATTAACTAAGCCTCCACATGGATGCTTACTGATCAAAGCTATCTTTAGCACGCACCACATGGATGCTTACTGATCAAGGCTATTTGTAGTACGCATACAGTCTTCTTGGACTATTCTTAGCTACGCTCTACTTTTAGACACACTTTCTTTTAGAAACACGTACTATCTTTAGCTCATGTATTCTTGGAACTGTACGCACAGACCATGTACCCATGAGTATAAATACTCGGTGTGCAAGCTGCTCCAAGACCAGCTTGCTCTACCTCGTCGATCTCCCCTCAAGGGTGATAACTACTAAGAGATACACATAAGACTTATACACTTAAGACTCAATTATCGATACTAGGTCCTATTAACTTAGGTACTTAGTAATACACTGCAAGCCACGAGTCAATCACAGTCTCTCCAAGAGACGGGTGCCTTCGACGTCCTACTCGCTAGACGAACAGAGGACTATACTCCTAAGACTAAGAGGCTCGATACCCTACACAGGGCTGTCATCGACGCTTCCACACTCGACTACACCTACGAACAGCCACAGGAGGCTGCCACGCATCAGGCTAGGATCCGACGCCGACGCCGTCGTATCCAGAACAGAAAGTAAACGCCCTTAGAAACGAGGGTTGTGACACGGTTTGTCGAACCGGGGCAAATTTGCCCCGGGGCTTTTTCCTGACGTGTGGCAGCTCTGCAAAATCTGTGGGTGCAAATAAACCAGGGGCTAGTAAATGCATTCATTGCATGTGATGAATGCAAATTGCACCCATGAACAGGTGTCAATTGCACAAATTGCATGCCATGAATACATTTACTACCCCCTGGTTTATTTGCACTTCATGAACTGCAATTGCACCCTCAAAATTTTGCAGAGAGTGTACGAGGACATTTGCATTTTCCATCAATACCTGGAACCACCAGCGCGTTTTGTAAGATTTAAATGCCATTGAATGCGCAACGCAAAACTACCCCCACATGTAAATGGGCAGTATGCTTGAAGTCAACACTAGACAGATGGCTCCATGTTCAACGTCAGGAACAACACGGCACACAAATTGAGCCTAATTGACTCAAATTATGCTCAATGATAGGATTTAGGGGATTTTCTACCCCCCCTATTTCATTAGTGCTAATTCCTCTTAACTGAGATCCAAGGCGCTTAATTTAGGTCAATTTAGGCCAATTTGCTCGATTCATGGTCATGTGACCTGACAGTACCAGCATGTATGCTGCGTGATGATACAATACACGGGTTCTTGGCCAATCCCCGAATATCTAGCTAGCACGTGATAAGGCCTCACTGTCTAAGGATGCTTCTGAGCGCCGACTAGATGCCGGTAGCGCCGGTAGCCCGTGCTACTTCGGATCTAGTGAGTGCTCAGAAGCTTCCTTAGACAGCTGGAGCTAGTGCGTGCTAGCTAAATATTCGGGGATTGGCCGAGTTACCAAGCAGTTGTACCTTGTGTAGAGAGAGTATAAGGACAATTAGGAGACTTTCAGGACTGGGTAACATTGATTTACAAAGATTTAGGGTAATGAACTCAATTCTGGACAATTACAATTCGGGACCTCAATGAAAGTTCCACTTTTTCCTGACGAATTGCAAGCGTCCGACAAACTTGCCATGTTGATGATGAGACAATCACACTGATTCCGCGTGTCCACTACTGGAAGCGGAGTAGTTCAATATGGCTCGATTTACATTTGTACTTATATCCTGATAAATTGTCCTAAATAGAGTTGTTGATACGGACGGTTCACATCAGCAAAACCACAGATTAATGTGTAGTAGCCACTTAGTACATGACAATACACTACAATGTAAAACAATGCCTGCACTACAATGACAGTACATCATAACTTTGAATCAATGACTACTACATCACACAATGTATCTTCATGAGAAATACTACAACCGAAAAACTTCACTACAGAACCACATTGTGCACTACATTTCAGCAACATTTTATTGTTCACGCTATATTCGACTGGTGTCATTTTGGGAGGTGCGAAGGTGAAGGAATATCTTTACTAAACATGTCGCGCCGGTTTTTTGCGGGTTATCGGCACCCGCACCCGCAGCCGGAATGCGGATGTATCCGCGATTATCCGCAGTTCTGGGGGAATCCGGCGGTTCGCGGGAATACACTTAGGTACGATGCATCATGTACATACAAGATAAGTATAACTCGATAGGACTCAGCGATAGCTCCCGAATGAGCTATTACACGACCGAAACCAAGCTCTATAGCACGAGATACGGGGGCGTCGATTGTGCGTGAAATTGAACGAGGGGGGGACAGTGTGTGAAACCCCACCACAAACTGTCGTCATTATGCCCATTAGGTGCAGAAAGCATTCAGCTTTCTGATGGTATGCTATGATTCTCTCAGAAAAATCAGTAATAAAAGTTATGAGTGAAATAAAGTTCAGAAAACGTCGCAAAAAAGCGCACCTTTGAGTCCAGCCCCAGGATCACCGATACAGTGAAATCTAATGTTGCGAATCGGCTCAGCGACCTCATAAACCCCTAGAAACATGTGCAATATACTTACTGGTGTGTTGCATAACTATGCACTGACACCTGGCCCACCTGAGGGAGGTGACGAGTGCATTCCCCCAGGGTGTGACAGATGCATACTTTTTTTCAGTTGAAGAGGGCAGTGCTACATATGAAAATAGTGCTAAGTGATGCTTTGAGCTCATATATGGCGTTGGAATGGGCTCAAACTCCCTAAAAACGGCTGAACAGGGGGTACACACAGAGGTTCAACTCTCAGGGGTTATATATCGCCCCAAAACTCCTCTAGAACATAACCAAAAGCTTTGAGGTCTTGTATATACAATATTATTTTATATTCGCATCGATCGCGCACAAGGGAGCGCATTTTGTACGGCTGGAACTACTGGCGCGTGTGGCGCTTTCAGGGGTACGAACACGTATTGCCCGTATAACATATGCTACGCGCATCCCTAAGAGCTGCAAGCGGCTCCACCGTACTCGACTCGCCGATCCGCATCGATTCATATATATATGTCCATATAAATGCTATGCTTTGACTACCCTACATAGTTTGCGCATCAGCATGAAGATTTTTTGAATCAATGTCGCCGTTCCCCCCCTTATAAAATTTCAATCATAACGTTGGATACACGGATCGAAAGCTAGAGTTTTAGAATATTTAATGATGCTATATACAAAGGTTTGTGGCGACTTTTGGCGAATCACTTCCTGCTCTCGCAGCACTCGACGCTGGTTTCACAGCCCGGATTCGCGCAGATACCCCAGCGCTTGGCTGCCGGTTATTGCGGGTTTTCCGTAAGTATATCCGTATGTCTGAGGCCAAATCGGTACCTGTACCCGCTACCCGCAGCGGATATCCGGCGCGACATGGCTTAATCTTTACATAAAAAACACCGACTGTTGAGCTCAGCAGTCCACTTCAAGTCGTATATACTATACAAATTGGAAGCCGGAATCTCGGCGCATTTTTAGAGTCGCCGAGGGTGTCATTTCGCTAACATCTGAGAAATTACCCCCTGTCCAGGCACTCGGTGAGAGGGCAACTTGGCTCGTGATGAGTAGGAATGATGAGATTTTGGGCGTTGGAATACATATTTCGAAAGCTTCAGTTTACCGCTATTTTATGATATTTTATTTATGTTTCCTAGCTCACCAATCGCGCGGTTCTATCAACCACTGGTACGACTCTGGCGTGACTTAACACTTAGCCAGCTTGAGCGTGTCACGTGACTGTTTTAGCTGCTGTTGTTGGACTTAGCACTCGAACAGCCTGCCGAGTATGTCGCATTGACTCGACCCTAATCTCCCGCTCACCCTCAAGTCGTGTGCTCACGGTCGAATCCTCCTGCCGGTTTGCACATTGGTGTAAGCGCACCGGCTCATTGCAATACACCAAGGCGGCTTCACACCGCTTGATCCCATCGGTCGTGAAACGGTGTGTCTGCACCCTCACGCCTGCTGACTGCTGCCTCCGTCGCTGCTAACGAACAACGCTAGCAACATCAGCGCTGCCGCGGCTCAGGTACGCCAGATCCGGCACTCAAACGCACACCACGCCCACCAACGAACCCCATGTACCCCAACACCACCACAACCCGCTCCTTGATGGGCACCCACCGGTGCTGTCTAGGCCTAGGCGCAGCTGAGCTACCCCGTGCAGCGCCAGCATAGCTGCCACGGCACTGATCGCACGCACCGCCCACACAGCTGCTTGTACTGGTACGCCAAACCCGATTGGCAGGCCAACCACCCTCTGCACTGCCTAACGTCCTGAACCCGATGCGGTATGTTGCCCTACGTGCTGTATCGGCTAGCTGACTAGCCTAGCAGACACTCCCACCTGTCATAGATGGGAGAAATTTGAGGGAGCGGGAGCAGCGTGCTGTTGGTCCGTTCGCGCTCGGACTGCCACACTCCTACCTCCACTCTCAAACGGCTGGACATTCCCACCGTGGCTAACAACAGAAACCCCCCTTGCGTGCCTCCGTCAACGTCTCGCCCTCACCGAGCCAGCCTATGGCGATCTGTTTGTGACTGTCGCTCCATCGGGCCATGCTCCGACCGGATTGCTTGCCCACATGGGCTGTTTGGACAATGTGCTGACAGTTTGGTTGATTCTAACAACCATGTAACGCTGGTTTTTGGATAGTGATTGCTGCTACAGCATGTAATATATTATCTATCCTGCTAATAATCAATACATAGTCCACAATATATGTGAACTGTACAAATGTTGCAATAGTGGTAAATAAACCCTAATGGTACAAAAAACACTAAGAAACAGTAAGAAAATGCTTTGAGTAGTGAATACATCAGTGGAACAACAGTGCTTGTAGATGTTGTGTAGTAACAAAAATGTTGACCAGTACTATTTGCCATACATCCCAGCCCGGGGCAAGATACACTCACTGCGTGCACTGCAAACAACATTTTGCACTACATCCGTCAGTGTAGTACCGTGTAGTAGTTCAATGGTTTTGCTGATGCAGCTTACATGAGCATAACCGGTGTTACCATGCCAGGACAGGCCAGTCCCGCTCGATCTCCAACCTCCTAGATCGGAGCCAACTCTAACCCGTGCCAGCCGAGCTCTCACGAGCACTCACAAGTGCTTCAGCAAAAACAGCTGGGTCTACGTAGAGTTTGACTCTACTGTAGATCTACCGTAGGTGTTTGGCTCTACACTGGTCTACAGGTCAGACAAACACTCTACCAAGACTATACCTGAAATCATCAATTCTCCTGATGAGTTGTTCATTAGTATATTGTTTATCTATGGTAACAGCTGATGTTTCTTGGCCAATAACTCAAGGACAAGTGGTAATAAACACCAAATATCTCATGTGCATGAGTGGCTCTACTCAAAAAACCGCTGGGTTTGGGAAAGTAATTTGCATTTTTCTCACTCATCTTTGACTCTGATAGACTCATAGTGGTATAGATAGCCTTCTGTAAGCCTAGCGCATCTGCTGACAAATTTTTGCAAATTTGAAATTAATGCATAGAGGTTGATGGTGCCCTGAGTAAGCCAAGACATTCAGGCACCAGTGCTCCTAAGGGAGATGGATGCACCCACCCTCTTTATAGTTAGCCACAGCAGTATATGGGTGGGCTCAGAAAATAGAGCAAAATTCCAGCTCCGGAACCATATATAAATAATTGGTAGGGAAAAGTTTGCCAGGGAGATCGCAGGCATACAATGTTCAAAAAATATTGAGCAAAAAGCGCACCTATCCTTCACCAGCAAAACTACTTCAAATCCTACACTAAATGATATCATTCGCATCGCACTGGCATACTGAGTCTCATGGTATCATTCATCAGCGCCATAAACCCCTGGACAACGCGTGAAGGGGGGATTACAGGGGCGTTTACCCCTGAAAACGCCACATGCACTAGTGAATGCGACCATCCAAATGTTGCTCCCCTGCGCAATTTCGGTGCGAGGCATCTCAGGAAGTTTACATACCAAGTTTGAGCAGGTTTGGACGCGTTTAAGGAGCTGAAAGAGGGGAAACATACCCCTAAAAGCGAAAGTTTGGGTTGAAACCCCTATTCTGCAGGAAGGATTGGATTTGAGCTCTTCTGGATGTCACAGATGTGCTCAGAGCGCCTGATTACCCTACTCAGCATGTGCACTTTTCTTTTATCCATTCATCTTCATGTGGTTCCAGTGTGCAGACCCCGAGGGGAGACAGCTTCCACCCAGGTGGATGCTGACCAACTGGTTCACCTCAATGCTGAGTGTCTACAAAGTAGATAAGAAACATTCTGGGGGTTTGAAGAGTCTCTGAATCCATTCGCAGTAGTAAATTCGTCTGATTTGCAGCTGCTGAGGCTGCAACAGGGGGGGAGCGATGCCAAGATCATTATTTCCAAGCAAAAACAGGTGCGTACGGCTTCTATATTCCTATATTCAATGGAAGAAAAGCACTACACAGAAGTCACGATTTTTGCGCATTTAATAAGCACTTGAGCGAACACTCCGGATAACTTTTACATTTTGTCCCCCCTTTTGAGCACTTGTGCCAAACGGCGTTCGGCGAATGAGTCGTCGGATTTTGAGTGAGACATAGCATGTATGGTACCGTTCGAGAGCCAGAATTTCTCTCTATTTTATTCAATTTTTAGGCGCAGGCCTCGGGTATACTATGTACATCAGCCGGACTACAGCGTCGACTTAGCGGTGTCACAACCCTTGTTTCTAAGGGTGTTTACTTTCTGTTCTGGATACGACGGCGTTGGCGTCGGATCTTAGCCTGATGCGTGGCAGCCTCCTGTGGCTGTTTGTAGATGTAGTCGAGTGTGGAAGCGTTGACGACAGCCCTATGTAGGGTGTCGAGCCTCTTAGTCTTAGGAGTATAGTCCTCTGCTCGTCTAGCGAGTAGGACGTCGAAGGCACCCGTCTCCAGCGGAGACTGTGAAGGACTCGTGGCTTGCAAGTTAAATGTACTTAGTACCTAAGTTAATAGGACCGAGTACCAATAGTGAGTCTTAAGTATGTAAGTCTTATGTATCTCTTTAGTAGTTATCACCCTTGAGGGGAGATTGACGAGGTAGAGCAAGCTGGTCTAGGAGCAGCTTGCACACCGAGTATTTATACTCATGGGTACATGGTCTGTGCTCACAGTTCCAAGAATACATGAGTTAAAGATAGTACGTGTTTCTAAAAGAAGGTGGATTAAGAATAGGGTGTAGCTAAGAATAGTCCGAGAAGACCGTATGCGCGCTAAAGATAGCTTTGATCAGTAAGCATCCATGTGGAGGCTTAGTGATATGCCAATCAGTCTTACTAAGTGGAAGAAAAAGAAGTAAGTGGCTTATAAAGCGTATGAGCCACGAGAAAAAGATAAGGGTCATGTGCACGGCTCATGACATTACCCCCCTCTTAAGGTGAGTCTTAGGGGACATGAGACGAGCGGACAAGACAAAGAGTTCGTGAGGGATAGATTGAGAAAGGTAAAAAAAGGTTACAAAAAATTTTTTTTGAGTCCGTATACAGCAAATGTCCATATTTAGAAGTCCGCAGGAGGGAGGTGAGATTTGATATTGTGGTCGCCATTGGGGGCCTCTGCTCCCCAGACTTCTTCCTTCAGTTTCACCCACTCCTCATCTTCTTCTAGGGGTTCAAGCAGAAGGTCAGCCATATCGACCGAGAGGTCCTCATTGCCCTTGTCCCAGGCCTTCTGGTCCAGCCAGTCCAGTAGTTCCCTCTTTGACCATCTCTCCTTCTCTACCAAATCAATGACTTCCCCAAAGGGGATTTCTTTGAGGACTTCCTGGTAAGTTTTCGAGATGTCGGGTTCTTGGCACCAGTCCTTGACCGCCCTTGCTACAATGGCCATTTTTTGACCCTTGTCACCAATCAACCTCATCCACTCCTCCTTCATTTCTTCTATATCACTCAGTCGGAACCACCATTCCGTTGAGTTTTCCACCCACTTGGGTGTCGCCTTCTCCTTCCCTTCCTTCTCCCATTCTTCTAGCCTCCTAATGAGGTGGGGGGTGCTAAAAGAGTTTATTGATTTTCGAGTGAGCCGGTTGTTTTGTTCCTTGGTTTTGGTGTAATCTTCATACCAGCTCATTTTCTTGACCTTTTGCACCTCCTTCACCAGGTGCTCGACCTCACTCCCCACCCATTCTTCAATCACAAATAATTTGGTGGCCTGCATGGCCCTATCAGACTCCGGCCGGGGTCCTTTGCCGACCCAGTATAGGTTGCCCCGTTTAGGGCATTGGAGGGTATGGGTGGCGAGCCATCGGCAGTTCCACCGCTCGGCCATAGGGATGTAGTCGAGGGTAAGGGTAGGGTCGAGGGATTTGGCGTAGTCCGCGCTTCTAATGAAGCTGTCGCAGCGCCTGATAGCGTCTTGGTAGCTATAGAGTCTATCGCCGCCATGGCCCCATGTGAGTTTATGTGATACACGCTGCTTTCCCCATACTGACTTGGGGGTGTGGTCGACGACAACCTTGGCGTCACGGGGGTCGTAGCGGATGCCGGTGGTCTTGGCAGACTTGACGTTGCGGACTGGGGCCATTGTGTAGGAGGTGGTATAAAAGAGTTTGTTGATTGGAGTGGTGGTTTGGAAGTGAAGCTGAGGCTGCTGGTGGTGAAGTTTGAGGCTTTCCCCCCCACTCTTTTATACTTCTCTTTGTGTAGATTGTAGTTCTTTGGTAAGGGAGCTTTGGGGTGTCGTTTGAGTAGATCTTCCATGATTTGGGGTAGTTCGGCTATTTTTTCAGCCCTTTCCATGGTGTCTTCTATCGGATCATACCCCTTCCACCTGATTTGGTAGTACAGGCCGTTCTTCCGTTGTTCCCATGCGACCACATGGTCCACTTCGTATTCTTCTTCTCCTTCTTCTGTCACAATTGGGGGTGGTCTTGCTTGACGTCTGTGAAAGTCCTTGTCTTCTGTGAAGGGTGCGAGAAGGTTGATGTGGAACACATTGTGTGTCCGCATGGTTTTTGGAAGTTCTAGCCGGTAAGCATGTGAGGAAATCTTTTCTGATATGACAAAGGGCCCTAATTTCTTGTTGTCTAGCTTCTTTGAGGGTCGCCTCGTGGTGATGTTCTGGCCCACTAGCCATACTTTGTCCCCTACTTTGTATTCGCGTTTTGGGTCACTTTCTTTTGATCTGTAGAATTCCATGGAGGCTATGACCTCGTCCCATATTTCTTGCATAGAGTCCGCCATGTCGGCGGCATTAGGTGCATTGACTTCCAGATCTACAAGATCCCATCTGGGGTGTAATCCATAGATTGTCTCGAAGGCTGTTTTCCCTGTGGCGGAATTGACTTGGTTGTTATGGCAGAATTCCGCTATTGGTAGCCATCTGACCCAATCGTCTTGTCTGTAATTGCAAAAGCTTCTTAAGAAGCCTTCTAGCCATTGGTTGGTTCTTTCCGTTATTCCATCAGTTTCTGGGTGGAAGGCTGTGGAGAATTTGGGGTTGATACCTAGTTTGGCATAGAGTGCTTTCAAAAATTGGCTATTGAAGGTCGGCCCTCTGTCTGACACGGTTGTCTTGGGTAATCCATGTAGTTTCCAGACTTCCTTGATGAAAAGGTTGGCTACTCCCTCTGCATTGGTGCTTTCAAGGCAAGGGATGAAATGTGCTTGCCGAGAGAAGCAATCAATTACTACCAGTATACTATCCATGCCCTGTGATTCAGGGAGTTTGACAATGAAGTCATACACAATGTCTTCCCAGGGTTTTTGGGGAATTGGTAAAGGTTTTTGGGGAGCGTATTGTTTGTGACCTTTACTCCTTTGACAGATTTCACATGTTTTGACAAATCGGTTGACTTGTTGTTTCATAGCCGGCCAGTAGTATCTTCTAGATATGAGTTCCAAAGTTCTGGCTTGTCCCTGATGGCCAGCTATTGGGTTGTCATGGTGCATTTCCAGGATGGCTAGTCGTATTTCTTTGTTTTCAGGGATTACTATTCGTCCCTCGTACCATAGGAGGTCTTCCTTCCATTCATACTTGTCATATTGTTTCCTAATAGAGGGTGGAAGGTCTTCCTTTTTCTTTGTACTCTCAATAAGGGTTGTTAGGGATTCATCGTCGCTGAGGCTTTCCCTAATCATAGAAATGATGTCAATTTCTATGTTTGCTTTGAAGCCCTTGAATCGTTCGGCATTGATCATGATTTGCTGGGGATTTGGGATATCCTCATGGTCATGTCTTCTTGACAGGGCATCTGGTTTATTAGACATTTTACCAGGCCTGTAGTGGATTTCAAAGTTGAAAGAAGCAAGTTCCATATGCCATCTGGCATGCCTTCTGTTGAAGGTTTCCGCATTCTTCCATCTTTCTAGATTTCGGTGGTCAGTGAAGACAGTCACAGGTAATATAGTCCCTTCAAGGTATATGCGCCAATGTTTTAATGATTCCACAATGGCAAGTAATTCCTTGTTGGCGGTATCATAGTTTCTTTGTGCGTCGTTGTAGCTTTTGGATAAGTATGCTATTGGATGGAGGTATCCATCTTCACCTCGTTGGCTAAGTATAGCTCCTATGGCTATTCCTGATGCATCGGTTTCCAGGATAAAAGGTTTATCGGGGTCAGGATGTATTAGTACTGGATCTTGGCTGACCCGTTTCTTGATTTCCTCAAAAGCTTGTTGGCACTCCTGATTCCATTCAAATCTGGTGTCCTTTTTTGTTAGGTCATGTAATGGTCTGGCTATTTTGCTAAATTCGGCTATGAACCTCCTGTAGAAGTTTACAAAGCCAAGGAAGGCCTGGACTTCCTTTATTTTTCTGGGTGCGCCCCAATCCATGATTGCTTTAATTTTTTCTTCTTCCATGGAAATTCCTTCAGGGGTAATCACCAATCCAAGAAAGATGACCCTCTTGACAAAGAATTTGCATTTGGATAGTTTGGCGTAAAGGTTGTTTTCTCTTAGAATCTTGAGTACTTCTTTGACGTGTTTTGCATGGTCCTCTTCTTTTTCTGAGAAAATGAGGATATCATCCATGTAGACTACTACTGTGACGCCTAGAAGGTGTCTAAAGGTGTCGTTCATCATCCTTTGGAGGACTGCTGGGGCGTTCTTGAGTCCAAAGGGCATGACTAGATACTCATATATTCCATATGCTGTCCTGAAAGCGGTTTTCCATTCATCTCCTTCCTTGATACGGATGTTATTGAATCCCCATCTAAGATCTAATTTCGAATAGATCTTAGCATTCTTGACCTGGTCGACAAGTTCCACCTGGAAAGGCATAGGAAATTGATCTGGTATAGTGATGTTGTTGATCTTCCGGTAATCCGTCACTAGCCTTAAGGATCCGTCCTTCTTTTTGACAAAGAAGCAAGGTGAGGCTATAGGGGATTTGCTAGGCCGGATTTTTCCGTCGGCCAGTTCTTGATCAATGAATTCCTTTATCGTTCTACTTTCGATTGGTGAGAGGGGATATACTTTTGCTGGCTTTGGGAGATCTGATCCTTCCTGAAAGTCTATGTTGCAATCGAAGGACCGATGTTCTGGGAGCTTCTTGAAGAGTTCTTCGCTAAAGATGTCAATGAATTCCATGAATTCTTCTGGTATGGTAGGTAGATCTTTTCCGGCTTTGGCGGTGATGGGCCTTCCTTTCCATGAAATTTCTAGGGTCTTCCAATTTATGTCTGGGTCGGCTTCTTGTAGCCAGTCTAGCCCTAGGATCATATCGGTGTCTCCTAGATCCATCACAAAGAAGGTTATGTCGAAAGTCCATCCTTCGATTTCCACTTCTAGGGTTGCTTTATTCTTTATTTTGTTTGGTAGTTCTTTACCATCTATGGCGATTACCGTTCGCGGGTTGACTAGGGGTGTTAGGGGAATCTTGTTGTTTTGGGCAAAGTTGATGTCTAGGAAGTTTTTTGAAGATCCAGAGTCGACTAGAGTGGGGATAGGGTCCATGATTCCCTTGACCATTGTAAAGATAGACGCAGTTTGTTCGGATTTCTTTAGGTATAATACACGTTTCTTTCTTTTCTGATTCTTGGTCAAGGGTTTCTGGGCAGGTACTGACATGGACTCAGCCTGCTGTTCTAGTTTTCCGACTCCGAGTCAGAGGATTTCTCTTCTTCCTTTACTTCTTCAATCTTTGCTTCCTTTCCTTTGACAGCTTGAGTTTCTTGTTGCCATTCCTTGAATTTGCATTCTCTCATGCGGTGTCCCCTTCTTCCGCATTTGATGCATCTTCCTTCTTCTCTTCTCTTTTGGATGACTTCGGATGGCACGATTCCTACTTTGGCTTGGGTTGTTCTTGGTTGGAATTTTGTTTCTTGATTTCCTGAGGAGCCATTATCTCTTAGACTTCTTCCAGTGAATAGAAGATCGTCTATCCTAATAGAGACTTCCATCCATTTCTCTAAGGAGAATGTAGATGTATCTTGGGTGATGGTTGCCTTTAGAAGTTCCTGTTGGACATTATTCTTAAGGCCTTTCTTGAAGACATCTATGAAGGCATGTTCGTCCCAATCTAATTCCTGCATAAGGGTGCGGAAGGCGGTTACGTAGTGTTGTGCTGATCCTGTTTGTTGAAGTTTATGAATGTTCTGAATCGCCCTTCATCAGCAAAACCACCCAAACCCCTGTAGTATCGCAATGTAATACAGATTCACCACGGGTACTACAAGCTAATAGCCGCGTCTACAGAGTCACCACCAAGCTCAGCTACTTGCCGGGCAAAATATAGTCTTGCACAGGCTACTACAGCATTCGGCGTTCTAAATACAGCGTAAATTTACCTATGCCACAGTACTACGGAGGAGTGTTGGTAATATATACGGTCACTACAACATAGTTATATACGCGTGTTACTCGAGGGGAAAATGCTTTAAACCAGTAGAACAGTTACGTGTAACGTCATGAAGGACAGATGTAATAACGAGTGCAATATCCGGAAAACAGAAGATGACTCAAGTCACAGACAATCAAGAGAGACGCCGACATGTGGCTCGTCTAGTGCTCGCCCTCTGCTTCCTCCTCAGTGTCGGCAGAGTCAAGTCCAACCCCCTCATGATCCTTCTCAAGGAGAGCGAGATCGTCACGCACCTCGCAGAATGCACCTTCCTCCATACCCTCACCGACGTACCAATGGACAAACGCACGCTTGGAGTACAGGAGATCCGGCTTCTGGTCAAGGCGGCTCCATGCCGACAAGATGGTCGTGGTGCTGAATGGAAAGTTAGACAATTTTGGCAAACGCAATTAAGATAAACATACTTCGAAAGCATGCACAAGCTACGATCGGCCATAGCCAAGTCGCCTCCCGGGATGAGGGTCAGCGGCTCGTTGCAGATACCAAGCTTGAAGCCAGTCGGATACCAGTCAATGAACTGCACGGTGCGGTTGGTCTTGATGTTTTGGATAGCAGCTTGAACATCCTTGAGCACAACGTCTCCGCGGAATGGCAAGCAGCAAGCCATGAATTTGCCCTCCCTCGGGTCGCACTTGACCATCTGGTTGCCGGGCTCGAAGTAGGAGTAGGTCGGGTCGCTGACCGAATTCTGCTCGTGGGTGGCGTTGGCAGCAGAGATGATAGGGGCATAGGTGGTGAGGGGAAAGTGGATACGCAGTAAGCTGAGGTAAATTTTATTTAACAAAGCATTAATTGAATCACTGTGGTACTCACGGGGACAAGTTGGTCTGGAGTTCATTCGAATCGACGTTCAAGCTACTATCGAAACGGAGGGACGCAGTGACGCTCGACACAACCTGAGCGATGAGACGATTCAGGTTAGTGAACCCGGGAGAGGAAACACCGAGGTTCTTCTTGCAAATATTGTAAATGGCCTCGTTATCAACCTTTATCACCGTAAGTAAAATACCCTATAGTATATAGTATCAGTCACGTACCATAAACGAGTAGTCGGAATGCTCCAGGGTGGTGTGGGTCTCAGCAAAAAGCCGAAATTCTTACTAGCGCTCACTATGGCCCCACTGTCTAACTAAGCTTTTTAGTGCCAACTAGACCCTAGTAGCGCCGGTAGCCCATGCTACCCATGATCTAGTGCGAGCTAAAAAGCTTAGTTAGGCGTTCGGCGCTACTTCGCGCTAGCTAGACTTTCAGCTTTTGGCTGAGGTTGTCAAGACCGAGTTGTACAGCTCGATGATGGACGGCCAAAGTTTGGGTGCGGGATAAACGCAGGGCTAAAGCTTGGCCTTCTTGCTGTAGTCGGTGCTCAGACGCTCCAGGAGCAGAGCGCCGAAACCAGAACCAGGTCCACCGCCAAACAAGTGGAAGACAAAGAACCCTTGCGGACCAGAGCAGTTGTTAGCGAGACGGCGGACACGGTCCATCACGTCATCGATCAACTCCTCTCCGACGGTGTAATGACCGTGAGCATCTATTGCCGGGGGGTCAGCTATTTTTGCTAGATGAGGAATAAGTGGACACGTACAGTTGTTGGCCGCATCCTCCTTGCCCGTGATCAATGTCTCAGGATGGAAGAGGGATCGGTAGGGGCCATTGCAAACCTCGTCCACCACACCAGGCTCAAGATCAATGTACAACGAACGAGGAACGTACTTGCCGCTGCCGGTCGAGAAGAAGAATGTCGAGAAACCCTCGTCCTTGGCCTCTTCTACGAGGCGACCATCGGGCTGAGAACACGTGTAAGCTTTGAGGCGCGAGTGAAGAAATTTTATATTTACCTGAATATCGTGCTCAGCAGTGTATACTTCCCCTGTAAAAATAAACAACGTGTCAGTACGCGTATTTCCAAGCTTGACACGTCGCTCGCCTACAACAAGCAGAGATTTGAACAGCGGCATATGCTCAAAGCACGGTACGAGTGACACGACAAAAAGTTGACGTACAGCACGCGTTTCCTATCTGGACACCAGTCCGACCAACGTGGAGATAGCCTCACGCATTCTGATGACAGAGATCTAGAATGTAACATTTTAAGTAGCTCAAACATGTTGGGTAAACTAGTGCGTTGCGATACGAATGGTGATGGAGGTGGACGTAGAGAAGACGGCACTTTCGGGATGGGGTCCCTAAATCGATAAAATTGCGTCAGTTCGGGCTCGAGATGAAGTTTGATACATGTAAATGGCTAGGAAGTGGATGTATGCGCCGTCGAAATGCCAGTATGGGGGCCAATGGGGCGCACAGTATCGAATATATAACCGTATAGATCACATACCAACTCTAGCTCCAGGATCCAGGCCGACTTCCTCGTAGTCCGTCTCAGTCAGATCGCTGACCGAGTTCTGCTCGTGGGTGGCGTTGGCAGCAGAGATCATAGGGGCATAGGTGGTGAGGGGGAACTGGATACGAGGGTCGCTGCTATAGATGTTAGTTAACGACGCATTGAACAATGTGTTGTAGTACTTACGGAACCAGGTTGGTCTAGAACTCGTTCAAATCGACGCTCAACCCAAGCTGAGTGATGAGATGTTTCAGGTCCCAGGAACAGGAAACACCGAGGTTCTTGCAGATGTTGTAAATGGCCTTGTTATCAATCTTAACTGCTGTTAGCGAGATAATTTACGATGTTTTGCATCAAATGACGTACCATGAACGAGCAGTCGGAGTGCCCAAGGGTGGTGTGGGTCGGCAAGACCGAATGGTATGGCTCGATGATGTACGACGGACAACGTACAACAAGAGCTTCGCCGCGGGGTAAACGCAGAACTCAAGCTTGGCCTTCTTGCCATAGTCGGTGCTCAGACGCTCCAGGAGCAGAGCGCCGAAACCAGAACCAGGTCCACCGCCAAACAAGTGGAAGACAAAGAACCCTTGCAGACCAGAGCAGTTGTCAGCGAGGCGGCGGATGCAGTTTATTACGTTGTCAATCAGCTCCTTTCCGACGCGACGGTGTATTGAACACGAGCGTCTATTACAAGCAGTTAGCAAGATTGCTAGGTCAAGAATGGTGGATACGCACAGCTGTTGGCCGCATCCTCCTTGCCCGTGATCAAGGTCTTGGGGTGGACGAGGGATTGGTAGGTGCTAGTACAAACCGCGTCCACGACGCCGGGCTCAAGGTCAATGTCCAGTGAACGAGGGATGTGCTTGCGGCTACAGGTCGATGTTTTGTGTCGTTAGGATCGAGGGAAATTTGATGGAGGTTGAGTTTCGAGTGGCGCATCATGACCGTAAGCATAATAACCGCGAGCCCGAAAAGGGAGGAGCCGAGCCGACAGAGTGGAATGGGGTGCAACCGAGAGGTGAAGGAAACCGGATCGCCGAGTTTGGCAATACATGGTGGGGATAGCCACGAGGCATAGGGCCGGTTCACCAGAGGCAACCTGAACGCCGATCCTGGTAAGCTCCACAAGTGTGAGACGGATTAGATATTCGCATAGATGGTGGGTACAATAGACGCCGCCAAACTGTCCATCAAGAGCACGTTGCAAAGCCGTAAGCATGTTTAAGTGGTTGAGTCATAAGACATCCCGACAGGCCCGATTCGGCGTGTGATGTGACCGCCACAACCGAGCAATCAAAAGCAGAGGAAATGAAGAAATGATCATAAGAGAATAATCAGCTGGGGACATGAGCGTGCATATAGACAGGTACTGACCACGAACAAATCCTTAGGGATGGTGATATGTAGATAGCGTTTGACACCAGGGGAAACGGTTCTCTTGCTACCCAACTGTTGACCTTCGGTCCCAACAGCCAAAACAGAATTGTTACTTCCTATGTTCCTGCTACTCTCATACGGATGCCAGCGCGCAGTGGCACGAGCGCGGATTGTCAGACTCGTGTTGTACGAGGATGGATGGGATGGGTGATACGGCCACGCCGCGTGTTTGAGGATGGGGTTTTGCAGCATGGTTGTAAACGCCGGATATAAGAGAGTTAATCTAAATGTGGGCTCGAGTCAAGAGAGTCAAATCTGGATTGGGTGCGGTGGGATTCTGGGATTCGAGTTGGGATTGCGAAAGGGCGGAAATGGGATTGGACAGGGTGCCAGGATATGCGGTGGAGGGTGTGGGCATACGCTGGTGGGCGGTGCAAGTTGAGGACAAGGGCGAGCAAATGAATTGTTGAGCACCGGCGCGCCCGGTGGCTGTCGGTGGTTTCCGATCCAAATGGTCGAGACTGAGCGGGGGACCGAAGAGTGGAGCGGGTCGGCAGGCACAGAAAACAGGGGCAGAGCGGGCGATTGTCGACAGTGTAAGTAGTTTTTCGCAGACTGGGTAGTGTGCGAGGATCGGCGGCAATTCAAAATTGGGCGGCATCCACGGAAATGGCAATGGTGGACGTTGGCGAAGTCGCGTTGGCTAGTTCGCACCCGATTTATTAGCTTAGGCAAACGAGAACTCATGTGCGACCAGGTAGCATCCGGTCCGCACTGAGGGATGACCTACATACCAAAGAAAAGCGAAGTAAGTGTGATTAATCGAATAGAAGGGTCACGAACCGCTGTAATACGCTTCCTAGTCGCGCATACACCCTAAGAAGGCGGGGTATACATGTGCTTGCCAGCTCAAGTATATGGCGCTTGATATGGCAGGAAAACATAAATGGTATTGATGGGATGAACGAGCAAAGCAAAATGACAGGATTATACAGGGGGGTAACCGGACAAAGGCGAAAGACAAAACAAGAACGGCTATAGAATCAAAACGTTCGAGAGATTAGCGCATGAATTGATTCTAATAATCGAGACTGACCTATGAGTTGCTATACGGATCAATCCGGTCGCAGCAGAAAAAACAACCGAAATGCCGAAGGTTTGGAAAGATTGGGCCGGTGTACACGACGAGCTCCGGTCGTAGCGCCCGGACACCCAGCATGGTGACGGCCTAGTGTGTCCTCCGAATTGCTGATCAGCTCGGGAGCCGGGTGGGTCCGTGCGCTCCGCTTATCGTAGCCTCGAGAGATGTCGACGTCAGAGTCTAGTTTGGACTCGTTGTGATATGTCAGAAACGGGGTCGAGCTCTAGGTATGGATGGTCGAGATCAGGGAGCTGGGCTGGAGCCGGAGCTGGAGCGAGTGGGATGGGGCTATTCCAGACGCCAGTGCGCACACCCACGGAAGAGGCCGGAGGTGATAGGGTGAGCATCGAGTTGGCAGGCAAGGGGTAGCCAGGCAAGGATGTGGCCGGCACAACACGTTCGTGGAGGCGTCGCGTCCAACCCGGAGGCACAAGTTAAGAGCGGAACCGAGCGAACAGCGAATACGCGAACTCAGAATATGCGCAACGATTGCCGGCAGTAAACGACCGTCACAGGGTGAACAGTGATGCAAGAAAAAGCAAGAGACATGCCCGAAGGCATGTCCCCCGACTCGATCCCCAGAAGCGCGAGACAGCCAGCCAGGGAAATTGAGTCCCTCACAGCGCCAGACCAAGTCTGATCGCTCTACCTATTGCTCGGGCCCCAGAAGCACGAGACAGCCGGCCAGGGAACCACGAGCTACACTCGCGCTAGGCGAGTGCGGCAGTGAGTGCTAAAGGAAAAAGTCGTCGTCACGACCGGGAGTCTGCACGCGAGGCCGAATATTGGGACGCGGGGTTGCAGACTCGACACCGTGGCCGAGTATTGGGACGGGCCGGGGACGACGATGGGAGGTTGGTCACCACAGCCGGGAGTCCGCTCGCGAAGCCAGATATTTGGACACGGGGTTGCAGACTCGACACCGTGGCCAAGTATTGGGACGGGCCGGGGGCGACGAAGTGGGAGCAGGCTGGGGCTGTCCGTATAAATATGTCAGTTGCATTGTTTTTTTCGTCTGCATATTTGATTTCCTCACCTGAGTCGCTTCCGTTTGACTCCCGTCATTCGACATGTCATCTTGGAGGGCCGGGCATCCAATAGGAATACTTGGAATCCAGCGTCTGCCGGACCTATGTGAAAACGAGCAACAAATGGTGAGGGTCAGGCGTTAGTTCAGGCAGATTGTTTGGTCGGGAAAGTAGCGAGAGCGGGTGAGGACACAAGGCGGGCTCGGACGTGGTGATGGCATACAGCGGGACTTCGATGCCGGGCATCCTCCGATTTGCTGATCAACTCGGGAGTCCACCGGGTCCATGCACCAAGTTCGTCGTCGTCTAGTTCGGACTAGGTGTAATGATGCGCAAGTAATGGCGTCGAGTTCCGAGTAGGGATCTTCAAGCTCGGGGAGTTGGAGTGGGCATAGCTGGCGTTGTCGTGGAGGCTGGACAGGCTCGGATTCTACCAGCTGCCAGTGCGCACGCGCGAAAGCGGTAAGAGGGGTGAATAAATGGATTGTTGAACCTGTAAGCTGGCACGCTGGGTAGTGGTGGGTGGTTTCGGATCCAACTGGTCGAGACTGAGTGGGGGGTGTACGAGTGGGGCGAGGCAGACACAGAAAACAGCGGCAGAGCAGGCGATTGTCGACAATATTAGTGGCTTTTTGCAGATTGGATAGTGTATAGGGATAGGGGGCGATTCGAAATTGGGCACCATCAACGGCAATGACAACGGTGGATCGCGGCATGATGTCGAGGCGCTCAAGGCGAGAAAACAGAAGGTCGTCAGAGACGAGGATGGGTCAAGGCTGGAGGTGGCTGAGGTTGTTTATGGATACGCCCTGCACGAGCAAAACAGAGAACACGACCTGGACCTAGAACGCAAACCAGAACCAGACCAAGAACGAGAACTAGAACGAGAACCAGAGTCAGACCGAGGATGAGCATGAGACCGAGACAAAGGCAAGCGCGGGAATAAGAATATGGGAAGGGGGCTATGTGGCGCCATCCTGGCGCCAATGCCGGAAGAGTTCGAATAGGAAGTAGGTGGCGAATATGTTCAAGTGGAAGGTTGCGCATAGCTGGAGGACGTCGGAGTAGTTCGTTAATGGAAACTCGGGCCGGAATGTGCTGTAGCGAGGTGCCAAGTGCACGGTCATCCGGAGGTCGGTCAGAGGATAGACCGCACATGTGCGTATCCCTCCCGAGAACGTACGGGTCGTGGTGTGTAGACCTTCCGGACGGGGGCGCGAGCGGCTTGGTACGTTGAATAAATCTACGAACACCAATTGTTCTTTGCACAGGTGTTCCAGTTTCTTCGATAGCTTGAAGATGGCTCGGACGCGGGCGGGACGATAGCCTGAGAGAAAAATATATCATCTGCCTCTTACGATCTAGACAGAGTGCACTTACGATTAATACCATGGGCCGTAGAATCGCCATCCGGAATCAGCACCACATCGTATCGCGCGGGTCGACTGAGGCGTTCGAATCGATCAAGTTTTGCGGGCTGAGCACGGACTACGTCAACATGCGGTCCTTCGGATGGCTTGAACGGAGGGGGCGAGTGCAGCAAGCGAACACGAGACCAGGTGTTGACTTTTGCTTCTGGGCCGAGTACAGAGCGAGAGGTGACGGTTTCGTTGTTTTTCCATAGGTACAAGTTGAGAGACGAGCGGAGGTCAGGAGCGCCATTTTGACGGGAGAGGTTATTGAGGGTGACGTTGGCGGTGGTGGGAGTTGTAGCGATGAGGATCTCAGGGACGGGATAGAAACACGAGCCCTGATCTGCGACCTCGGGTGGCGCCGGCTCCTCCGCCCACGTGTTCTCAACCGCGACTGGGCCAGTGATTGCGAACGCCTCCAGTCTAGCTGCTACCGCCTCCCGTACTTCGACGTCTGGTTCATAGTCTGGCTCTTCCGCCTCTTCTTCCTCCTCAAAATACTCGTCCCACTCCTCATCTCCTTCGCCGCCCCCGCCTTCAACTCCTTCGCGGAGTTCCTGCGCTAGTTCCTCTAGATACTCTTCGTGCATAGCTAACGCCTCCATACGCTGGATATACACGGCCATCTGCTTGATCGCGTTCACCTTGTTCGACGCTCGGTAACCCATCTTCGCAAAATCGATATGTAATCGCTCCGACGTCTCTGTGTTATACCCATCCGGCGTTCCCAGCATCTTGATCAGGTACACGTAGTGCTGCATCATATGTATCTTTGGGATGCCGTGAAACGCCTTTTTGGTTGTTATACACCCTTTCTGTCTGAATATTTGCTTGTTCTCATGAAAGGTGCGTAATGCTTGTTCCATGTCGGCCAAGTCACTATCTGTCAGCGAAGAAGAGTGCGCTAGGTACAGGAAATCCATGAGGGCGCGACCAGCTTTCACAGCCGCAGTATGCTCGACATCGGCCATAATAGGTAAGAGTACTTTTACCATCTCCTTTAATTCTCGTCCGGTCCACTGAGATACTGTTGATATCCCGTTCTTAAAATGGCGCATGCCGTGATACTCAGGCATCGACGTATGACGTTCGTCAACTTTTTGACTCCCAAGTAAATGTTGTAACCACTTGGTAAGATGATCTTTCATAACGCCTTTATGCATCTGATGCAGTAGATCAGGCGACATTAGACAATCGAGCCGGACGTAGGGATAGTCCTTCCAGAACGGGTCGACCTCGAACATCCCCCAGCGCACAAAGTTGATCGACCCATGAGCTCTATGCTCTTCCAGCGCTTCGACCATATCGTCGCGAGTTCGAGGCGGTGAGTTTCCTAAGTCGCCCTTTTTATCCGGATGAACAGTGCACAGCGGACAGAAATTTGTCTTGCAACAGGCAACGCGGCATTGCTCAGGAAAATCGGCAACGTATGATGCAAGAACGGGGTATATGCGCCTGACAGCTCCATCGGCGCATGGGACCTCCACGCCCGTTTTGCAAGCCTCCTGCAAGGGCTCCAGCATCATTTTCATGCACTTGTGGAATAAGTCTTGGCGATGGAAACGGCGCTTTTCTTTATCGGGTTCGAAGTCCAGTTTCGGCACCGGTAGGTATCCTAGTAGGACGTTTGCTCGCTGCGAAGTTCGTCGTCTCAATCGCTTCGGGAGGTTCCCGATAGTTATGTATACCGGGTGAGCCTTCTTATCGCCGCTAAAGTTTGTAAGCCTGGTCTCGTCCGACGATATGATGATTGTGATGACGGTCCCGTACTCGTCTTCGATTTCCCCCTGTAAGTCTCTTTATTGTTATCCATCCCGTTTCTTACTCACAAAGCTTACCTGAATCTGCCACATTAGGTCCGCTGTCCACGTTTCATCCCGTATACGGTCAGTCTTTTCAGCTGTGGTCCACTTGATTTCTGGCTTAAACCGAATATGCTTGCCAAGCCTCTTGTTTCGCAGCAATCGTTTCACGATTACTAAAGCGTTCCGCATCCATAGCTCGACAATCTCCTTTTTATCGTTCTCGCCTTTGATCTCCATACCCTGGACTGTCCATTTCGCCCCTCGTGGTAATTTATCAACGTCCTTCATCATATAACGATCTTGTTCCCATGGTAGGTGGCCGAGTAACTATCAAAGGTGAGTGCCATGTATATGCGTGTCGGCCAATAAATAACTGACTCTTGTCATCCGGAAGAACTGTTTTCTATACCGGGCAGTGATATTCGACCGCAACAGTACCTTCGCGATTTCGAACGCATGCGGGTCCGAAAGCTCTCCTATGTCTTGTGGGTAATCTACTTGCGCTGCTAGTTCCTCTGCTGTTTGCTGACGTATTGGTTCGCCGACTGTAGGGACAGGGTAATCCTGGATATAACATGTGTGTCCATATTCGTCGGTCACCTCTCGCACGGCTCCTTCGGCAATATCCTCTGCATCTATCAAACCTAGCTGCGGCGCATGATCGTTTTGAGGTATGTTCTCCTCATCGTTGTCGTTCATCGGTAGCTGAACCGCATTGTCATCTTCGTCGTCGTCTGAATTAACGCTATGGCCTAGGTTAGATTCCAGCTCGGAATCTGCCTCGCCGTCTTCAGATTGCTCGCCCTCTGCCCTGACCTCTGGATTATCGACGTGCTCGTCCCTTGGGTTGTCGGGTTCAGCGTTATCGGCAACAGAACCTTCGTCGCCGCTCCCGTACTCCAAGTCCGAAGGATCGAGAGGCTCGGCAACACGAACCTCCATAGCAGCACGCTGAGCCCTTTCCGCTCGAGCTTGTCTCACCCGCTCATTCAGCCATGCTTTCTCAAGCCTGCTACACTCGTACGACTTGAGTAGATGTTGAACCAGGTCTTCGTGCCTGTTGAAGCTTCTACGGCAGTGCTGGCATTTGAACGTGGGCTCTGGGGGGTTTGACGGGCCAGCGCCTTCGTGAGTTTCGACCCAATGTACACGGAGCTCTTGGGCTATCGAGAACGAGGCTGGGCATGATGGGCATGGGTATTGTCTAGGAGCGGCCATTGTAGAGGTCCGTCAGTGTATGCGGAATTGATTGTAGAGTAGCGGTAGTCGCTGTAGTACGACTGTATTAGGACCAAACAAGACCCTGATGTTGACACATTGCTTACCACGCGTGATCACAGAAACTACCGCCCTCGACTGGACCACACCATGTCCGACGAAGAACCTGCCGTTAGGGGCAAACGCTCCAGGACCAGGACACCGGGGGTTTGGAACTCGGTACGTATTGCTGAATGTTTTCCGTTTTTCTTTGTCTTTTTCTTTTTCCTTTTCTTTTTTGGTTTCCGATTCTCTTAATTCTGATTTTTATCTTATTTCACCAGATGAAGACACGGCTACCAAAAAGGCGAAACGCGACCAGATGGCTCGTAACAAGGCCGTACGAGAAGGAGCAAAGGCCCTCCAGCAGGAGGAGGCCGCTTTGGAAGAACCCTCAAGCGACGACGAGGAGGAAGTACTTGCCCAGGCAAAGACGAAGCCTAAGGCAAAGCCGAAGGCAAAATCGGTGGTCACTCCCGAGTCTTCCGAGCCCACAGGTGAGTATCGCTTTCTATGACACTCGCTATTCGCTCATGTTCGTCACTAGGGTTGAAGTCAACAGTATGGAGGCAGAAATATCTTATGCTCATCAGCATTCGCGACGAGGTACCTTTGGAAAAGCTCGAACCCTTCCCTGACGATGAGCTGGAGGTCATCTGGAAAGGCGGAGCAGGCGCCGCTCTTCGTTTTCTCACCCTCATGGACATCGAAGAAGACACTGAGCCGGTCCCTCTACTGGCCACCTCTACAGCTAAGCCCGCCGGCGCTCCCCCCAAGGGCCCTGCCAAACCTACCGTCCGGAACAAGGCTGCGGCCCAGTCAAACGCGCGTTTGCCGGCTGCTACGCCCAAGCCCAAGCGCCTAGTCGCTCCTCCTCTCATGAAATCTACGGTACGCCTTGGTCTTGTTTCATTTGAAGCCGACTGACATACATTTGTAGATCACTGCGATTGGTTCCCCTCGGGTTGCAATTGAGGAGGCGGAGACTCAATCTCGGCTTGCAGCCGTGTCTCCGATCATCGATAGACGCAAGCGCAACCTATCCGCAGAGCGTGGCGAGCCAGCTCCCAAAAGGCCCCAGCTGACCACAAATGGTACATATTGCGTGCCAAGATAAAACACGTGTTGCTAATATTACCATATGTAGCTATTACATCATCTTCCCAACCGCCCAAGCAAGTTCGAGCCCAATCCGCGATTCCGGCTCTCAAACCCCAGCCAACGAATCCCGTAACATCTCGATCGAGCTCGTTGGCTCCTTCGGCTGTCTCTGGTGCATCGGCGCGCACCACCACATCTCGTGCCTCCAGTCTGGCCCGCGCTGTGCCAGTTTTGGGTCACGCGCTTTCCGACTCACAGTCCAATACGGAAATCGCGGGTCTGGGAGACGGGACATCTGAAGAGTATGTTCCTGGACCGGCAGACGAGTGCGAACGCGAGCATGAGGAAGTCTTACCGGTTAAGAAGAACAAACGCTCAGCGGGTAAGAAAAAGGCCAACGCGGTAAGCGTGCATTATTGCATTGAAACTCTGTACTGACCTGTCTCTTTTCCTAATTAGAATAATCGCCCGACAACAGCAAAGTTCAAGGAGTCTGGACATGACGCCGTAATCAACATTGCCGTCGAGCGAGCTATCGCGCTTCTTGCGAAGAGAGGCTTCTATATCGAGGATCGGTTAGTTTTGCTTGCGATTCACGAGGGTTGGGATTATGCCTTGGAGAAGCTTGGATTGGAGGTTGATGAATGGCCGATTGAAAATGCACATATAACAGTTGTGAGTTAATTACTACGTTCTAGTTTGCTATCCTGATCCCTTGTGCAGATTCGAAATCGCATCGGTAGTTTCCGTGGACGTGGCCGTACGCGTATCAAAGACAACTTTACTGGAGTCTATGGTCTGAACGTTGCTCACCAGAACGACATTGAACGTGTTAAGCAGCAAGCTAAAAGTCTCCTGCCCGTGCGATTTCATCAAGATGTAAGTTTAAATCTGATTTAAGTTAACACCACGCTTACACAATGTAGCCCGCAGTACCACCTGGGTCGGATAAGGGTAGAGATGTCGTGCCAGAGACCGTCTGCCAGAAAAATACGGAATTCTTGCTCCGCCTCCGTCAAAATTCCGGCATGCCAGAGCAGGAGACGGAGCAGGAATCAGTTTGGGGTGCCAGTTTCCGGCCAAGAAACCGTCTATTCTGGCACCCTGCAGGAATCCGGCAGTTCCTGCGACTGGCAGCTGCGAAGCAAATTTCTAAACCCACCGCAACACAAATCTAAATACATAGAAAAATGCGCATAAATCGCCGCTTTCGAATGGTATAATACACTTATGGTAAGGAAAATGTCTCGGGTCAATCGCTAGCCAAATACATCCGGGAAATAATCAGGGGTAAGCGGCCATGTAGACACTTTGGTAGGGTTGGCCAATTAGCACTCATATGTATATGAATCGATGCGCACAAGCCAGGAGAGTCTAATGGTACCACCTGCTAAGTCACCAGCGCTCCCTATGTGAAGATATAAGTGAAATAGGGGGGGAAACCCCTGATCAGCGCCACAAGCACTAGTGAATCAAGCCGCACAAACCTTGCTCCCCTGGTTTCTATGGATGCGAACCATAGAGGATATGCTATATACAAAAAATCAGCTAATTTGAAGCAGTATTAGTGGGTGAAACACATGGTAGAAGCCCCCTGAGAGCAAGAAACTGTACTCAGCGCATTCCCAGCCTTGGACACTCATTTTGAGCTTAATCGCATGAGACAGCTCAACTCAGCGACCCAAATTACCCCTTTTCGCATGGCTACAGTGTCCAGTTATGTTGGGTAAAATGTCTCAGAGCTATACTGGGTCTGTTTCAGCAGTTTATGTGCAGCATTTGCCTGCACCACAGTCAGTTAGCCATATTCCGCCCCCTCTACATATTAGATACATATACTGATAAGGGTTATTCATACCCAGAAATTGATTCGCAGCATTAGAAATGGCTGATTTTGCCTCCTTGAATGAGAAGCATGGTGAGCGCATGTGGGGGATTATTTTTGTCACAAAGATGGCGCTGCGCTGCGCTTGATTGATTTTTTGAGCATATACTTCCTAATATGGATCGGCTCCTGAGAATTATGCGCATTCTATGAGCTACTAACCAACTGTTTGTGGTGAGTTTGGAGGGGGGTCAATTTTCAGTCCCCCCTTTCTGGAGCGTTAAAACGCCCGCAATTCCGTCCCTGCGCATATCTATGAAGCGTGTTATACACCATTCGATAGCTGGAGGCAGCGCGCACATTTTGAGCTATACAACATCTTGTTTGGAGGACTTTTGGCAAATGTCAGTAGCAGGAGCTCCTCCACTCCTGCAGTTCCTGCAACCCTGACGGAATTCCGCCCGGAATCCGGCTTCTGGCAGGCGGAGACGGAGCCGGAGCAGGAATCAAAAATTTCCGCCAGAATCCGCCTGCAGGAGACAGTCTCCTGCAAAATTCTGGCACGACATCTCTAGATAAGGGCTATTTTCGGCACCCGTATTTAGTTACGGCCGTCTGCCTAACCTTTTTTACCGGCGAGAAAGCACCGGGTCCTGCCTTCCCCGATGAGTTCGAGCTGATTGAGCCCGAGTCGATTGCATTCACTTGCACCCAAGTAAGCCTTTTTTGTTAGCTATCTGGTAACTACTGACTTTGCACAGATGGAAGATCTTTTCGGCCGTTTTGGGAAGCACGGGCGCTACATAAAGGAGAAACGCAAGAGAAACGGTGACAACGACGACAACGAAGATTCGGAACCCGAACCGGAGCAGGAAACTCCAGAGCAGGAAGCCCCCGGGGGGAAACGCTCGGCGGCCAAGCGGCTGATGAAGATCTACGAACGTCATTTGGCCGACCTGCGCTTTTTCCAGAAGAACCGCCCTGGTATCTTCGTGGTATGGCAGATGCAGTTCAGCAAAAGCGTTTGGTAAGCACAACTTGGCCATATTCATGACTAGACTAATATATACAATAATTTATCTACAGGGCATGTGCTGGCCAGCAGGCAGACCAGGCGGTGCCAAAGCAAATTGGCTCGCTTGGTGCCGGCGCTTTTGCTGACGAGCCGGATCTTACCCCGGAGGAGGTGGCCGAGCAGTTGGCTGCTGCATCTGTATCGTATCCACCGGCTCTCCCCACAAAATCCCGTCCAACAAGTGCATCCGTCTCCTCAAAGCCTCAGCCCCTTTCCCACAAGCCTCGCGCACCGACTGCATCCGTTCCTTCAAAGCCTTCCTCGCGTCCTGCTGAGCCCCGTATCCCAAGTGCAGCCCCCATCTCCAAGGCTGACTCAGAGTCTCGACCGGTGGACGATACGCCTACGGCACCCGGGCGAACAGCTAAGCAAAACCAGGTGCCGGCCGCGCTATCTACCTCTGAGGTTGAATCAGAGGAAGAACGTACGGCTATTGCTACGAAGGACGGCCGTCAATTCCGGCCGTTGGATGATGACGGGGACGTACCTGAGGAGGAATACGCTGGCGAAGAGTCAGAGCAACCAGGAAAGATGCCGGCCGAGGAAGAAGCAGATGGAGCGCTTGAGGAGAAACCCTACCCTGAGGAGAACGTCGAGCAGACATCTGAGGGAGGGTACGGGTACGAGCCGGAGAGCGGGACCGAGGGTGCAAAGGAAGGCGCGCAGGTGAGCAATCCTGATGGAGGCCTGCAAAGTCGCCAGGCGGCTGGCAATCGCGTCTCTAGCGAGAGCGATGTTGAAGATACCGGCTCCACTGAAGGCACGCCTGCGGTCGAGGATGAGGATACGACCAGTGGCATCGGCGAAGTGGCTGCTGCGGCAAAGGATGCCGGTGTCACAAAGTCCAGTTTGCCCTCTCGCGACGAGAGCGGTTCTGACCTGTCCGAGCCTGAGGACAGCGAGGAAACTGCGCCTCCTGCAGCGCATGCGTCCAAGCCTTTGCCAAGGTCAACCCGAAAACAGACCGCAATCGCGCGACAACTCGAGGTCCAGCATCAAGCGAGCGACCCACCGCAACAGACTACGGTCAATCAGAAAGGGAAGGCGAAGGAGACGGCTCACGAGGGCGCTGCAACGGCTGAATCAAAGAAGGCCGGGACGGGGGGCAAGAAGGGCAGCAACAACGGGCGGAAGCGTAGGAAGTGATCGCATGCTCCCTCCCACTTGGTGTGCGTTCCCCGCCTCCCAAACGTAAGTCTTACTTCAGTTCCAGGTGTGATCAATTACTTATTCTGGCTCGTAGCGACATCCTCGACAGACAGTTTTATATCCGTTTTCTCTTTTCCTCTCTCTATCTTGCTGCATCGTGTTTCTTGCTGATCGCCGTGCGCGAATCTCACACAAATCGGACAGCGTTTTCTTTCACGTCGTCGGGTGCATGGCTGCTTCATGTTTACCTACGTATTATCCTCCAGTTGTCCATACACACTCCCAATAGTAGTACATGCTTATGTATGCCGAACGTGACTCATATAAAACATATCCATACTATAGAGAAGTGCTAAAGTTACTACGGGTACCACACGTAGAAAATCAAACAACAGGCTATACTACAGACAACATGTAAAACTACCATTAGTTTGGAGCGTTCGTCAAATCAAGCTATTGTACTACAGGAGCCACAGTACTACTACGGCATGCTACGGCATGGCTGTTAGCTGTGAGATTCAATTGCTCCGACATCAGTAGCTTGTAGGATGCATAGTAGTCGGCTATAGTTGACACCAAAATGCTTGAGTGAACAAGGATAAACATATATGGAGCATAAAACCAAGACCACAGACGTCACAGACAAGCAACAGATTACTACTGCAAAGTGCGCGCATCAAGACACGTAGTACAGCTAGACATTCAAGCTCTACAAAACACAGCTCACGGACGACAGAGCAGTACCATTGATCTACACAAACACCACATGGCTACGAGACGAGACTACGGCATTAAAACAACAGTATTAGCGACCACACCATGAGTAATACAGGAGGATCCTCTTGCCTGGTCACGCAAGGCCAACCCGGCTGTGGGATGTTGTAGTATGTGCTGTGGATGACTGTATTGTAAGGACATTAAATGGGATGCGCTGTGTCGGGGGGACCGCTTACAGGCCCCACGGGGGCATACAGAGCCCTACAGAGGGCTTTGTAGTATACTGTGGTATCTGTACTAAAACTGATGGTTTTGCTGATGCTTTCCTTTTTCATGGGATCTGAGAAGGCCAGAAGGAAGGCGTTCTTTAGAGCATTCCAGTTTGCAAGGTATTCGTGTGGTTCTTCGTCAAGGATTTTCCTAAGCAGGGGCTTGGCCCATTTGGCTGCTTCTCCTTCTCCCATGTTAGTGAGGAAAGTAGCCATCTTCCGGTTGTTGTCAAAGGCAGTACCGTAATCATTGAAGTAGATTTCCATTTTCATGAGGAAGATTTCTGCTTCTTGTCCTCTTTTCCCATTAAATGCTTCGGGTTTCTTGGCTCTAGCTCCTTTTGGGATTTCGTCTTTGGTACTTCCTTCCTTTCTAGAAGGTTTTGGGGTTCTAGGAGGGGGTGTATTTCCCCTTGATGGAGGTCCCGATGGGGGTCCTGGAGGATTATCCCCTGGAAATAGTCCTTGAGGCCTTTTTGGGGCTCGTGCTTGAGAGGATTCGGCTTCTGGTTCCCATTTGTGGTCCTGGTCCATGATATCAATGTTTGAGACCCTTTCTTCCACTACTTGTAGTGTCTCTTGGAGGGTTTCTGTGTCGGCCTTAAGTTTCTTGATAGCTTCCTCTTGTTTATTCAGGGCAGCGGACACTTGTTTGCCCATAGCCCCCATGGCTACGACTATGGTATCCATTTGTTGGCTGAGTTTTTCAATGGCATTCTGGGTCTTTATTTGTTCGTTGACTGCCAATTGGGCGCTGTTGGCTGCTGTCCATGCGTTCTGGGCCGCACTCTCTACCTGTTGTTTAATATTACCAGTGGATGCTTCCATTTTGGAAATGGAATTAGTCATTTGTTGTAGGGTGGTATTGAGTGTTTGTACCCCGGTATCCTGTCGGTTTTCCTGTACTTGTATTTGAGCAGTAATTCCTTCAAGGAGTTGATCCTTGATATCATCTAGCATCCTGACAAAGAATCCTAATGCAGGGTCTCTTGCTGCTGCTCTTCGGATGTCTTCTATGGGTCCGTTAAGCAGTCTTTCATATTCATCTTCATTCCTTTCTGGTGGTACTTCTCCAGGTGTTGTTGATGATGAGTGAGGTCTAGGTGGTGTAGGGTTTGCTGGTCTTTCCTCAATCCTAATCTGGGGAGGAGCTTCTGTTTGTTCCGTTACTTGTATGGGTCTTTGTGGTATGGGTGCTTTGATGGCATTTGATGTCTGCGACCGGGTTCTTACCCCTGTCAGGGGATGTGCTGAGTACAGGTGTCTTTCTTCCCTTGGGATGTTCGTGGGACCATATCTTCCAGTGGGTAATTCCAAGGGATTTGGTGCGTATGGTGGTACTGGGTCAATCTGGTCTTCTATCCCTGCTGTGGGATCGATCGGTACTCTTCTTCTTACGGAGATTATTCCTCCTGGGGATATGCTAGCTCTTGCATTCCAAAAGTGTTCCGGTCCTGTCGTTTGTGCTGTTTCTACTTGTGTTGCTACGGGTTCAGTTGTATCTGGGGTTCGTCCTATATCCTCGGAGAGTCTGGACTCATCGGGGTCTGATACTGATTCTACAGTGGTTCGTGGTATAGATCTACCACCAATGATATCGGCTGCTGTTGCAGTTGACTCGTTTGGATTTCCTTCACCCACAATAATGGTAGGTTCTGCTTGGATGGTTTCGTCAGGATCCGCGTATGATCCTGGTATGCTGACCCGTGCGTGGATAGCATCAGTTGCTTCCGTTGTCATCTGTAATACTTGTTCCCTTAAAGCAGATAGGGATGTTGCGTTGTCTGATCTAGCTACCGACGGCCGGTCAGGGTTATCTACCGGTGGCACTAGTGGTTCTCCTTGAGCCGACTGGCTCCTAGTTACTCTTGATGAAGATCGTTGAGACATAGCCACGGATCAGTGTGAAGCTTGCTCTACAATGTCACAACCCTCGTTTCTAAGGGTGTTTACTTTCTGTTCTGGATACGACGGCGTCGGCGTCGGATCTTAGCCTGATGCGTGGCAGCCTCCTGTGGCTGTTTGTAGATGTAGTCGAGTGTGGAAGCGTTGACGACAGCCCTATGTAGGGTGTCGAGCCTCTTAGTCTTAGGAGTATAGTCCTCTGCTCGTCTAGCGAGTAGGACGTCGAAGGCACCCGTCTCCAGCGGAGACTGTGAAGGACTCGTGGCTTGCAAGTTAAATGTACTTAGTACCTAAGTTAATAGGACCGAGTACCAATAGTGAGTCTTAAGTATGTAAGTCTTATGTATCTCTTTAGTAGTTATCACCCTTGAGGGGAGATTGACGAGGTAGAGCAAGCTGGTCTAGGAGCAGCTTGCACACCGAGTATTTATACTCATGGGTACATGGTCTGTGCTCACAGTTCCAAGAATACATGAGTTAAAGATAGTACGTGTTTCTAAAAGAAGGTGGATTAAGAATAGGGTGTAGCTAAGAATAGTCCGAGAAGACCGTATGCGCGCTAAAGATAGCTTTGATCAGTAAGCATCCATGTGGAGGCTTAGTGATATGCCAATCAGTCTTACTAAGTGGAAGAAAAAGAAGTAAGTGGCTTATAAAGCGTATGAGCCACGAGAAAAAGATAAGGGTCATGTGCACGGCTCATGACAAGCGGCACTCGAGCGCTGCGTGAAATTGGTCATGTGACCTGGGTTGATGTTTGTTGCTCGCAACAGCAGAGGTCATGTGACCCACCAACCCGCCCAAACTCCCAATCAGAACCACGCGTCGTAAGTACCCCGCCCCCAGTACTAACGATTCCCAGCGGTGACAGACCCCTCGGCACCCCTCCACCAACGACCGCGCCGGCTCGTGGCAAAGCCGCGCAAGCTGCACCCGCCTCCACGTCACAGCTGCCATCCGGAGTCGCACAGACGGGAACGCTCTTGGGCAGTCGACGTAAGGCTCGCCCACTGACTGGAAAACGGTATGGGTCTCGCCTCAGCCGTCTCATGCGCCGCTGACCAACCTTGACCGGTCGTACGACTGTTCGCCCAACCAACAGGGCTCGCGTGCGGGGGAACGCTATCATCTACGCGTGCGGGGGAACGCTATCGTCTACGCGCGCGAGTGTCGCTCGTGCGAGCGGCTGACGTTTGTCCTCGCCCGGCGCTGTTGCTGTTCAACACTGCACCTTGACCGGAGCTGCCGCAACCACACGTACGACCCTCGCCGCCCATCCGCCTAATGGTGAGTGGCCTACCGACTTGAGCATGAGGCCCGCGCTAATGTATCTGCCGCCAAACCTCAACCGAGCCCCGCCACGTCTGGGCCTGCGCCTAGGAACCAACGGCCGGCGAGTCCCTCCTGGGCACCACACACCAACTTGTGTTGCCCGGCGTACATTGTGCACGCCCCGATACCCGTCAGGAAAAAGGTGCCGGGCAAATTCGGACAAATTACACCCAATTTGCCCATTTGCCCGGTTTGCTTTCCCCCGGGTGAAACAGGCCGTTATTTACCCCGGTTTACCCAATTTGCCATAGGTAAACCGCGTAAATTTGAGGCTATTACACAGCCTGGGCGGTTACATGATGTAACCGACCGGATTTGCCGAACCGGGGCAAATTTGCCCCGGGGCTTTTTCCTGACGCCATTGACGCGCGCAGTCGCTTTGCGGCCGCCTGTGCCACTTCCAGCTGCGCCGTCTCCGCCCGCTGTCATATGGCGGCAAGAGTGAGTGCTATCGCCCTCTCCGCCATACCTGTCCTTACCACGACCGTGACCAGTGCTCCTCTCCCGCCCCTGCCTGAATGCAACAACACCGGTGTCTCACACCCCCGCCCTTGCACCCGCTTGAAGGTGAGTAATCCACGAACGGCGGTCGTTTGCCGTGCGTGGTTCGTACTATTCTTATTTGTATCATGTATTTTAGTTTTGTACTTAAGAAATAATGAATATATACTTTATGATATATTTCATATGGATGAACAAAAGAGCCACAAGCTATATACATAAAGCCAATCAACATACTGTAGACTGAACTCTAGAGTAGATACATATGCTACAGTTGAGTCAGGACTCTACTGTAGATCTACGGTAGTATTTTGGCTCTACGTGAATGCTCACGTACAGACCACCTACAAATGTCTACGTAGATGTTTGTAGTGCCTGATGTTTTTGCTGAAGGAGCGCTCGCGATTGGCACTTTCATTTCGGGGCTCTCAGCCAGCTTGGCGTGCTCACAAGCGCTTGCGAGCACTGGCTCGTTTTCCTGATGCAGAATCATATAGTTTGTGCTAGAACAATCGTATGCCCGAAGGCACTAGAAAGATACCGACAGAGGACGCGTGTGCGTTCTATATCATTCTACGGTATTTGTGCATATAGGCTCATTTGTGTATTAAACGGGCACCTTTGGTCTCGTAGCTAGTCAACCAAGTGAAGATATTCTTTTCACTGGTAATTCACTCACACGCCTTTGGCGTTGTCTTCGTCAGGGAAAACGTGGCACACAAATTGAGCCTAATTGACTCAAATTATGCTCAATTATAGGATTTAGGGGATTCGCTACCCCCCCTATTTCATTAGTGCTAATTCCTCTTAACTGAGATCCGAGGCGCTTAATTTATGTCAATTTAGGCCAATTTGCTCAATTCATGGTCATGTGACCTGACAGTACCAGCATGTATGCTGCGTGATGATACAATACACGGGTTACCAAGCAGTTGTACCTTGTGTAGAGAGAGTATAAGGACAATTAGGAGACTTTCAGGACTGGGTTACATTGTCACGACCCTCGTTTCTAAGGGTGTTTACTTTCTGTTCTGGATGCGACGGCGTCGGCGTCGGATCCTAGCCTGATGCGTGGCAGCCTCCTGTGGCTGTTCGTAGATGTAGTCGAGTGTGGAAGCGTCGATGACAGCCCTGTGTAGGGTATCGAGCCTCTTAGTCTTAGAGGTATAGTCCTCTGCTCGCCTAGCGAGTAGGACGTCAAAGGCACCCGTCTCTTGGAGAGACTGTGATTGACTCGTGGCTTGCAGTGTATTACTAAGTACCTAAGTTAATAGGACCTAGTATCGATAGTTGAGTCTTAAGTGTATAAGTCTTATGTGTATCTCTTAGTAGTTATCACCCTTGAGGGGAGATCGACGAGGTAGAGCAAGCTGGTCTTAGAGCAGCTTGCACACCGAGTATTTATACTCATGGGTACATGGTCTGTGCGTACAGTTCCAAGAATACATGAGCTAAAGATAGTGTGTAAATCTAAAGGAGGGTGGTCTAAGGATAAGGCGTAGCTAAGAATAGTTTGAGAAGACTGTATGCGTACTAAGAATAACCTTGATCAGTAAGCATTCATGTGGTGAGTGCTAAAGATAGCTTTGATCAGTAAGCACCCATGTGGAGGCTTAGTTAATACGCCAATCAGCCTTACTAATGGGAAGAAAAGAAGTGAGTGGCTTAAAGCGTGTGAGCCACAAGAAAAAGATAAGGGTCATGTGCGTGGCTCATGACATACATTGAGTTACAAAGATTTAGGGTAATTAACTCAATTCTGGACAATTACAATTTGGGACCTCAATGAAAGTTCCACTTTTTCCTGACGTTAAGCACGCTGCGCCTTGGGTACATATAGTTTATTCGTAGTTATATACAAAGTTCCTATAAAGTCCAGCACAAAATGAACTGATATTCTTGTGTCCATAGTCGCGGCATTTTAATGATACAATGGAATTTACATAATGCGTGAGCATTCCCCTCACAAAGTGTATGTCCCTTGCATCCTATTCTTCACATCAGAGAAAACTCCCTAGAATTATTGCAGTTTATAGCTGTGAATTCATGTAAATAAACCAGTTGTGGGAATTTCTCACCCCCCCCTTTTTGTTGACTTGAATTGATATGAATTTACCACGGGGGGGCCTTGATTTATGACAATTTATGTGGATAAACCCCAGTTTATGAGATTTATGAATTTGAAATTCCTGCAACTTTCCTCCAATGGGCTTCCTGGGAGAATTGGAGGTCCATAAACTTGAGTTTATGAAATTTATGTAAATTACATATAATCCTATAAACCCTGATTTATCATAAATCCATATTTTCCTGACGCAGGCATCCTGTTATGATTGACAGTCAATGTTATGTATTTAAATAATATGACCATACAAACCTTTCAAACGGTGGATCATTACACATGACATATTCTTGCGTTGTCCCAAAGGTCAAACTTGGAAACTTTTCATATAGCAATCCACCCCAAGAATCCAAACCAAAAGGTTCATTAGTGGCTGTGCACTGTTCAAGTTGGATAAATTGTACTCCATACTTCTGAATAATGAACTCAAGGCAGTCTAGGGTTATGTCAGACAAGGCAATATGTAGTCTAGGAACATGGTTTGGCTGTATTGTCCAAGCAACAGTATCAGGTGGGCTTGCTGCAAGCTTGGAGCTCAGTGAGTTGAGTTCAGATTTTTGAACCTGTTGAAATCCCTCCAAGACTATAATTTCTGTGAGGGGAAGGAATTGTGCCATTGTCAGGATATTTGCCAGAGGATTCCAGTCATAGCTGGTATTACGACAGCGCAATCTTTTTGTAATGTTGGCAGCAAGAAAACAAACAATGATGTCTGCCTGCTCTTGAAGGCTATAATGGCTGAAGGAGATGTCTAATCTATCATTGAGTATGCCAGAGACTGATACTACATCCAATACTTGCCCCAAGTTATCGCATGTAGTGCCTGTCAATGAAAATTTTTTCAAGTGATTTAAATGAGCAACACACTTGTCCCAAGCATCAAATGAACTGATATTTACGTTTATCATAATCAGCGTAACGAGTGTAGGGCTAGAGATTAGGATGTTTACTAGTTGGGCTCCTGAGACAGTAACATGATTTTCTGTGTTGTATGCTAAACAAAGATCAACTAAGCCCCAGTAGATCACAATTGTCCAAGGGATCTGTATTTCCTGCAAATGGAGCATAGTGATGCCTCGAAGAACTGTTTCAACAGATTCAGAGACCAAATTTCCAGGATCCAACTCTAGTTGTACAGCCCTGTTGTCAAACCAATACATAGTGTAGGTACGAACAGACAGGAGTTTTGGGGTACTCGTCAGTTGAGATGCCAGCCAGAGTCTCATAATTTTGCAAGCTGAGTGCTGTGTACTGTCTTGGGCTTGCACATCTAACATATAGATTTGGTGGGATGCTGCCTCTAGAAACTGCAAAAACCTCTGGGCCCAGGCAATGCTGTTCTCTTCACATGGGTCTTGTATCACAGCATGGGCATCCAGAGCAAGGTCCCCTAATTGGTCTAGACAAACCACAGCATGGTTGTAGGTCGGTTTGTACTGATCACATCTAATCCTGATATGAGTCCATCAGAGAAAACCCCCCAGAATCATTGTAGCTTATAGCTGTAAATACATATAAATAAACCAGTTGCAGGAATTTCCCATCCCCCCTTTTTGTTGACTTGAATTGACATGAATTTATCAAAGGGGGGCCTTGATTTACAACAATTTATGTGGATGAACCCCAGTTTATGAGATTTATGAATTTGAAATTCCTGCAACTTTCCTCCAATGGGCTTCCTGGGAGAATTGGAGGTCTATAAACTTGACTTTATGAAGTTTATGTAAATTACATATAATCCTATAAACCCTGATTTATCATAAATCCATATTTTCCTGACTTCCACAGAGAGGGAGTGCCGATTGAAATTAGCTGCCACTGTGTACTTGTACCCAGGATAGGGTATCCAAAGGGATTCTTATTTGAGCGTGTAGGGTCTTTGACATTGTTGCAAAGTATTGTGGACACCTGTGATGGAACCTCTGGTGGGATGTCATGAGCCGCGCACATGACCCTTATCTTTTTCTCATGGCTAACACGCTTTATAAGCCACTCACTTCTTTTTTCCACTTAGTAAGACTGATTGGGGCATTAACTAAGCCTCCACATGGATGCTTACTGACCAAAGCTATCTTTAGCGCACATACGGTCTTCTTGGACTATTCTTAACTACCCTTTATTCTTAGGTCACCCTCTTTTAGAAACACACACTATCTTTAGCTCATGTATTCTTGGAACTGTACGCACAGACCATGTACTCATGAGTATAAATACACAGTGTGCAAGCTGCTCTCAAACCAGCTTGCTCTACCTCGTCGATCTCCCCTCAAGGGTGACAACTATTAAGAGATACACATCAGATTTATATACTTAAGACTCAACTATCGATACTAGGTCCTATTAACTTAGGTACTTAGTAATACACTGCAAGCCACGAGTCAATCACAGTCTCTCCAAGAGACGGGTGCCTTCGACGTCCTACTTGCTAGACAAGCAGAGGACTACAATCCTAAGACCAAGAGGCTCGACACCCTACACCGGGCTGTCGTCGACGCTTCTACACTAGACTACATCTACAAACAGCCACAGGAGGCTGCCACGCATCAGGCTAGGATCCGACGCCGACGCCGTTGTATCCAGAACAGAAAGTGAACACCCTTAAAACCAGGGTTGTGACATATATCTGCTACCTCAACTGCTACTTATTTGGAGTTTATCTCAACAAATAAGGAGTACTATTGGGAGAACAACTTAAGGACTAAAGTTAAGCTAAGTAAGCTTGGTCACACCAGTTAGAACTGTGGAAAATGGAATATATTGAATTGAGCAGGTGAGGGGAGAGGGTCCTCAGGGCCTCCTTATATACCCTGCAGGGGCCTGGGTTGCACAATCAAGGGTATACAACCTTTGTTTGGGGTTGCTGCCCCAATCCTTCTATTCAGAAGGTTCTATGGGCCTAGAAAGGCAGTTCTAGGGCCATTGGGGCGGAATTTGTTTGGGCAACCAGTCTGTTGGGGCAAAAGAAGATCTGTTGGGGAACCCCAACCCTCGTATATACATTATGTACCATACATGGTTAGAAAGCCCTCGTCAACGCGCATCGAGCGCCGTATAGCGCACCCCAACCGGATAAACGGCTGGCGAGATATGCCTCCATCAATATTGGGGCGCATCAAATATTGATGGCGGTGCGCCGGAGCAACGGCTGATGGAAATCGGGCGATTCCCAGTCACGCGCTAAAGAAGCTCGGCAGCAATCGGCAGAACATTAGATCATGATGAACGGACAAGTATTACATGAGATACAAGTAAAACAAAGAACAGAGCCTTGCCACCAAATTGACTTAAACTTAAACATTATGTATCTTTATGAGTTTAAGTCCATATGGCTTGATACTATGCGCGTTCGAAAGCTCTCAATGAGCCCTATCTATTCGCATAAGTAGATATGCAAATATAACAAGGAATTAAAGTGAACTGGGAATCACACATAAGTAAAATGAACAAAAATGCAGAATTTATTCCAAAACCAGTTTGAGACTGTAGATTACACTCTGAAACAAAGCTAACAACTTGAATAATATTCTGATCCAAGACACGGTCAACCGGCATAAGTAACCAGCCATATATAGTAAGGAAGATGTGCCAGAATTTTGCCAGAATCCGGCACCTGCAGCCAGATTCTGGCGCTTTTTGTCCATTCCTGCACCTGCACCTGCACCTGCACCTGCAGCCGGAATGCTGGAATTCCGCCGGAATTCCAGCACTGTGCAGGTTTTTGCAGGAATGCAGGAATTCCGGCATTCAGTAACTTCAAAACCGCATGTATCATAACGTGCAGTAGCTTATTAAATGCGCAAAAATCGGCGCTTTGGATCTATACCATTGAGGTTGTTCAATGCTTACGGGGTGTGCCATCGCTGCCCATTTACTGCAACAAGAATAATGCATAAATGATTGGTCCCTTCTAAAACACATCAAAAACTCATTGCATGTGGCTCATAAAATGCGCATAAATTGCAGCTTTCCAACCGTATACTTTAGCAAGCGCAACATAGCCCAGCGCCCGATATTGAGGCCAGTCTTTGGTCAAAAAATATTCACAGAAGTGCGCAGATGCACAAACTCACCTTAGACTATGGATTCAGCTCTTACAAACTGCACAATTTTATTCCTGAGGTTAGAAAACCCCCAGATATGTGTGTCGCTTTCTGATCACTGTCTTACATTGCTGTTCACCAGACTTACTTCAGTAGTCACACCACTGAAACCCCTGGAAAGAGCTGAGTATAGTGAACAGTTATGTTCATATGATTTTAGCATGTTCCAGGCTATTCAGGAGGGGTAAACACCCTCCCTGAACACGCTGGTGGCCTCAGAATTGCTTGATTCTGTCTGGATGAGCAGGTATAGCAGTCACCAGGGGGTTCTCCAGTCTTAGTGTCATGAGCCGCGCACATGACCTCTATCTTTTTCTCGTGGCTTACACGCTGTATAAGCCACTCACTTCTTTTCTTCTCCTTAGTAAGGCTGATTGGCGTATTAACTAAGCCTCCACATGGATGCTTACTGATCAAAGCTATCTTTAGCACGCACCACATGGATGCTTACTGATCAAGGCTATTTGTAGTACGCATACAGTCTTCTTGGACTATTCTTAGCTACGCTCTACTTTTAGACACACTTTCTTTTAGAAACACGTACTATCTTTAGCTCATGTATTCTTGGAACTGTACGCACAGACCATGTACCCATGAGTATAAATACTCGGTGTGCAAGCTGCTCCAAGACCAGCTTGCTCTACCTCGTCGATCTCCCCTCAAGGGTGATAACTACTAAGAGATATACATAAGACTTATACACTTAAGACTCAACTATCGATACTAGGTCCTATTAACTTAGGTACTTAGTAATACACTGCAAGCCACGAGTCAATCACAGTCTCTCCAAGAGACGGGTGCCTTCGACGTCCTACTCGCCAGACGAGCAGAGGACTATACCTCTAAGACTAAGAGGCTCGATACCCTACACAGGGCTGTCATCGACGCTTCCACACTCGACTACATCTACGAACAGCCACAGGAGGCTGCCACGCATCAGGCTAGGATCCGACGCCGACGCCGTCGCATCCAGAACAGAAAGTAAACACCCTTAGAAACGAGGGTTGTGACATTGTAGAGCAAGCTTCACACTGATCCGTGGCTATGTCTCAACGATCTTCATCAAGAGTAACCAGGAGCCAGTCGGCTCAAGGAGAACCACTAGTGCCACCGGTAGATAACCCTGACCGGCCGTCGGTATCTAGATCAGATAACGCAACATCCCTATCCGCTTTAAGGGAACAAGTATTACAAATGACTACAGAAGCAACCGATGCTATCCACGCTCGAGTGAGCATACCAGGATCATATGCAGATCCAGACGAAACTATCCAGGCTGAATCTACCATTATAGTGGGCGAAGGAAATCCAAATGAGTCAACCGCGACAGCAGCTGATATCGTCGGTGGAAGATCTATACCAAGAACCACTGTGGAGTCAGTATCGGATCCCGAGGAATCCCGACTTTCCGAGGATATAGGGCGAACCCCAGATACAACTGAGCCCGTAGTAACACAAGAAACAGTACAAACGACAGGACCCGAACACTTCTGGAATGCGAGGGCCAGCATATCCCCAGGAAGGATAATTTCCGTAAGAAGAAGGGCACAAATGGACCCCACAGCAGGGATAGAAGACCAAATTGACCCTGTACCTCCATATGCACCAAACCCCTTGGAGATACCTACCGGAAGATATGGCCCCACAAACATTCCAAGAGAGGAAAGACACCTATACTCGGCACATCCCCTAACGGGGATAAGAACCCGATCACAAGCATCAAATGCCATAGAAGCGCCCATACCACAGAGACCCATACAAGTACCAGAACAGATAGAAGCCCCTCCCCAAATTAGGATTGAGCAAAGACCAGCGAATCCTACACCACCTAGACCTCACTCAGCGTCACCTGCACCTGAAGAAGTACCAGTGGAAAGGGATGAAGACGAATATGAAAGGCTTCTTAACGGACCTATAGAAGATATCCGAAGAGCAGCAGCCAGGGACCCCACACTGGGATTTTTCTTCAGGGTACTAGACGACATCAAGGATCAACTCTTTGAAGGTATCACAGCCCAAATACAGGTACAAGAGAACCGACAAGATACAGGGGTACAAACACTCAATACTACCCTACAACAAATGACTAATTCCATTTCTAAACTGGAAGTGTCCACCGGCAATATTAGACAGCAAGTAGAGAGTGCAGCCCAGAATGCATGGACAGCAGCAAACAGCTCTCAATTAGGAGTCAACGAACAAATAAAAACCCAGAATGCCATCGACAAGCTCAGTCAACAAATGGATACTATTGTCGTAGCCATGGGGGCTATGGGTAAACAAGTATCCGCTGCCCTAAATAAGCAAGAAGAGGCCATTAAGAAACTCAAGGCCGATACAGAAACCCTTCAAGAGACACTACAAGTAGTAGAAGAAAGGGTCTCAAACATTGATATTATGGACCAAGACCATCAATGGGAACCAGAAGCTGAATCCTCTCGAGCACAAGCCCCAAAAAGGCCTCAAGGACTATTCCCAGGGGATAATCCCCCAGGACCCCCATCGGGACCTCCATCAAGGGGTAACACGCCTCCTCCTAGAAACCCAAGGCCTCATAGGAAGGAAGAAAAGACCAAGGATGAAATTCCAAAAGGAGCTAGGGCTAAGAAGCCCGAAGCCTTTAATGGGAAAAGAGGACAGGAGGCTGAAATTTTCCTGATGAAGATGGAGATCTACTTCAACGATTATGGTACTGCCTTCGATAACAACCGGAAGATGGCCACCTTCCTCACTAACATGGGAGAAGGAGAAGCAGCCAAATGGGCCAAACCCCTACTTAGGAAAATCCTCGATGAAGAACCACATGAATACCTTGCAAATTGGAACGCCCTGAAGAACGCCTTCCTCCTCGCTTTCTCAGACCCCATGAAGAAGGAAAGAGCAATTCAAAACATTCATAAACTCCAACAAACAGGATCAGCACAACACTATGTCACCGCCTTCCGTACCCTTATGCAAGAATTGGATTGGGATGAACACGCCTTTATAGATGTCTTCAAGAAAGGACTTAAGAATAACGTCCAACAGGAACTCCTAAAGGCGACCATTACCCAAGATACATCTACATTCTCCCTTGAAAAATGGATGGAAGTCTCTATCAGGATAGACGACCTCCTATTCACCGGGAGAAGCCTAAGGGATAACAGCTCCTCTGGGAACCAAGACAAGAAATTCCAACCAAGAACAACCCAAGCCAAAGCGGGAATAGTACCATCAGAGGTCATTCAAAAAAGGCGAGAAGAAGGAAGATGTATCAAATGCGGAAGAAGAGGGCACCGGATGAGGGAATGCAAATTCAAGGAATGGCAACAAGAACCCCAAGCTGTCAAAGGGAAGGAAGCCAAGATTGAAGAAGTAAAGGAGGAAGAAAAATCCTCTGACTCGGAGTCGGAAAACTAGAACTGCAGGCTGAGTCCATGTCAGTACCTGCCCATAAACCCTTGACCAAGAATCAAAAAAGAAAGAAGCGTGTATTATACCTAAAGAAATCCGAACAAACTGCATCTATCTTTACTATGGTCAAGGGAATCATGGACCCCATCTCCACTCTGGTCGACTCTGGATCCTCAAAAAACTTCCTAGATATCAACTTTGCCAAAAACAACAACATTCCTTTAACACCCTTAGTCAACCCACGAACGGTGATCGCCATAGATGGAAAGGAACTCCCAAACAAAATAAAAAATAAAACCACATTGGAAGTAGAAATCGAAGGATGGACCTTCGATGTAACTTTCTTTGTAATGGATCTGGGGGATACCGACATGATTTTAGGTCTAGATTGGCTACAAGAAGCAGACCCAGATATAAATTGGAAAACCCTAGAAATCTCATGGAAGGGAAGACCCCTTACCGCCAAAGCTGGGAAAGATCTACCTACTATACCAGAGGAATTCATGGAATTCATCGACGTCTTCAGTGAAGAACTCTTCAAGAAGCTTCCAGAACACCGGTCCTTTGATTGCAACATAGACTTCGAGGAAGGATCAGACCTACCAAAACCAGCAAAAGTATATCCCCTTTCACCAATTGAAAGCAGAACAATAAAGGAATTTATTGATCAAGAACTGGCCGATGGAAAAATCCAACCTAGCAAATCCCCTATAGCTTCACCTTGCTTCTTTGTCAAAAAGAAGGATGGATCCTTAAGGCTAGTAACAGATTACCGAAAAATCAACAACATCACCATACCGGATCAATTCCCCATGCCACTCCAGGTAGAACTTGTCGATCAGGTCAAGAATGCCAAGATCTACTCAAAATTAGACCTTAGATGGGGATTCAATAACATCCGTATCAAAGAAGGCGATGAATGGAAAACTGCCTTTAGGACAGCATACGGAATATATGAATATCTAGTCATGCCCTTTGGACTCAAGAACGCTCCAGCAGTCCTTCAAAGGATGATGAACGATATTTTTAGACATCTGCTAGGTGTCACAGTAGTAGTCTACATGGATGACATCCTTATCTTTTCAGAGAAAGAGGAAGACCACGCAGAACATGTCAAGGAAGTACTCAAAATCCTAAGAGATAACAATCTCTACGCCAAACTAGCCAAATGCGAATTCTTTGTCAAGAAGGTCATTTTCCTTGGGCTAGTAATTACCCCTGAAGGAATTTCCATGGAAGAAGAGAAAATCAAGGCAATCATGGAGTGGGGCGCACCCAGGAAAATAAAAGAAGTCCAGGCTTTCCTTGGCTTTGTAAACTTCTACAGGAGGTTTATAGCCGAATTTAGCAAAATAGCCAGACCATTACATGACCTAACAAAAAAGGATACCAGGTTTGAATGGAGTCAAGAATGTCAACAAGCTTTTGAGGAAATCAAGAAACGGGTCAGTCAAGACCCAGTACTAATACATCCTGACCCCGATAAACCCTTTATCTTGGAAACCGATGCGTCTGGAATAGCCATAGGAGCTATACTTAGCCAACGAGGTGAAGATGGGTACCTCCATCCAGTAGCATACTTATCAAAAAGCTACAACGACGCACAAAGAAACTATGATACCGCCAATAAGGAACTACTCGCCATTGTGGAATCATTAAAACATTGGCGCATATACCTTGAAGGGACTATATTACCTGTGACTGTCTTCACCGATCACCGAAATCTAGAAAGATGGAAGAACGCAGAAACCTTCAACAGAAGGCATGCCAGATGGCATATGGAACTCGCTTCTTTCAACTTCGAAATCCATTACAGGCCCGGTAAAATGTCCAATAAACCAGACGCCCTGTCAAGAAGACATGACCACGAAGACATCCCAAATCCCCAGCAAATCATGATCAATGCCGAACGATTCAAGGGCTTCAAAGCAAACATAGAAATCGACATCATTTCTATGATTAGGGAAAGCATCAGCGATGATGAATCTCTAACAACCCTTATCGAGAGTACAAAGAAAAAGGAAGATCTTCCACCCTCTATTAGGAAACAATATGACAAGTATGAATGGAAGGAAGATCTCCTATGGTACGAGGGACGAATAGTAATCCCTGAAAACAAAGAGATACGACTAGCCATCTTGGAAATGCACCATGACAACCCAATAGCTGGTCATCAGGGACAAGCCAGGACTTTGGAACTCATATCCAGAAGATACTATTGGCCGGCTATGAAACAACAAGTCAACCGATTTGTCGAAACATGTGAAATCTGTCAAAGGAGTAAAGGTCACAAACAATACGCACCCCAAAAGCCTCTACCAATACCCCAAAAACCTTGGGAAGATATTGCATATGATTTCATCGTCAAGCTCCCTGAATCACAAGGCATGGATAGTATACTGGTAGTAATTGATCGCTTCTCTCGGCAAGCACATTTTATCCCTTGCCTTGAAAGCACCAATGCAGAAGGAGTAGCCGACCTTTTCATCAAGGAAGTCTGGAAACTACATGGATTACCCAAGACAACAGTGTCAGACAGAGGGCCGACCTTCAATAGCCAATTTTTGAAAGCCCTCTATGCCAAACTGGGTATCAACCCCAAATTTTCCACAGCCTTCCACCCAGAAACTGATGGAATAACGGAAAGAACCAACCAATGGCTAGAAGGCTTCTTAAGAAGCTTTTGCAATTATAGACAAGACGACTGGGTCAGATGGCTACCAATAGCAGAATTCTGCCATAACAACCAAGTCAATTCCGCCACAGGGAAGACAGCCTTCGAGACAATCTATGGACTACACCCCAGATGGGATCTTGTAGATCTAGAAGTCAATGCACCTAATGCCGCCGACATGGCAGACTCTATGCAAGAAATATGGGATGAGGCCATAGCCTCCATGGAATTCTACAGATCAAAAGAAAGTGACCCAAAACGCGAATACAAAGTAGGGGACAAAGTATGGCTAGTAGGCCAGAACATCACCACGAGGCGACCCTCGAAGAAACTAGATAACAAAAAATTGGGGCCCTTTGTCATATCAGAAAAGATCTCCTCACATGTCTACTGGCTAGAACTTCCAAAAACCATGCGGACACACAATGTGTTCCATATCAACCTTCTAGCACCCTTCACAGAAGACAAGGACTTTCACAGACGTCAAGCAAGACCACCCCCAATTGTGACAGAAGAAGGAGAAGAAGAATATGAAGTGGACCATGTGGTCGCATGGGAACAACAGAAGAACGGTCTATACTACCAAATCAGGTGGAAGGGGTATGATCCGATAGAAGACACTATGGAAAGGGCTGAAAAAATAGCCGAATTACCCCAAATCATGGAGGATCTACTCAAACGACACCCCAAAGCTCCCTTACCAAAGAATTACAAACATCCTGGAAAAGAATATAAAAGAACGGGAGGAAAAGCCTCAAACCTCACCACCAGCTACTCCAGCTCTCCACCAAACAACCAGCCTCAGCTCACAAACTCTCCAAAACCCCTTTTACTACCATGGCCCCCATCCGCTCCAACAAGTCTGCCAAGGCCACCACCGTCCGCTACGACCCCCGGGACGCTCGGATCGTCGTCGACCACACCCCCAAGTCAGTATGGGGAAAACAGCGCGTATCACACAAACTCACATGGGGCCATGGTGGCGATAGACTCTATAGCTACCAAGACGCCATTAGGCGCTGCGATAGCTTCATTAGAAGCGCCGACTACGCCAAGTCCCTCGACCCGGGCCTTACCCTTGACTACATCCCCATGGCCGAGCGGTGGAACTGCAGATGGCTCGCCACCCACACCCTCCAATGCCCTAAACGGGGTAACCTGTACTGGGTCGGCAAGGGGCCTCGGCCGGAGTCCGATAAGGCCATGCAGGCCACCAAATTATTTGTAATTGAGGAGTGGGTGGGGAGTGAAGTCGAGCACCTGGTGAGGGAGGTGCAAAAGGTCAAGAAGATGAGCTGGTACGAAGATTATACCAGGACCAAAGATCGAAATGACCGGCTAATTAAAAAATCAATAAACCAATTCAGCACCCCCCACCTCATCAAACGACTGGAGGAATGGGAAAACCAAGGAAAGGAGAAGGCGGTGCCCAAGTGGGTGGAAAACTCGACGGAATGGTGGTTCCGTCTGAGCGATATAGAGGAGATGAAGAAGGAATGGATGAGGTCGTTGGGCGATAAAGGGCAGAAGATGGCCATTGTGGCAAGGGTAGTCGAAGAGTGGTGTCAGGCACCCGACATTTCGAAAAGCTACCAGGAGGTACTAAAGGAAATCTCCTTTGGAGAAGTAGTCGAGCTGGCTGAGAAGGAAAGGTGGTCAAAGAGGGAGCTACTGGACTGGCTAGATCAGAGAGCCTGGGACAAAGGCAACGAAGATCTCTCAGTCGACATGGCCGATCTCCTACTGGAACCTCTAGATGAGGATGAGGAGTGGGTGAAGCTAAAAGAGGAGGTCTGGGGAGCAGAAGCCCCAAATGGTAGCCATAATGTCAAGTCTCATCTCCCGCCTGCCGATTTCTAATGGACAATCTTTGTATACGGACTTGAAAATTTGTAATCTTTTACCTTTTTCTATCTATCCTCCACAAACTTTTGTCTTGTTCGCTTCGTCTCATGTCCCCTAAGACTCGCCATTAAGAGGGGGGTAATGTCATGAGCCGCGCACATGACCTCTATCTTTTTCTCGTGGCTTACACGCTGTATAAGCCACTCACTTCTTTTCTTCTCCTTAGTAAGGCTGATTGGCGTATTAACTAAGCCTCCACATGGATGCTTACTGATCAAAGCTATCTTTAGCACGCACCACATGGATGCTTACTGATCAAGGCTATTTGTAGTACGCATACAGTCTTCTTGGACTATTCTTAGCTACGCTCTACTTTTAGACACACTTTCTTTTAGAAACACGTACTATCTTTAGCTCATGTATTCTTGGAACTGTACGCACAGACCATGTACCCATGAGTATAAATACTCGGTGTGCAAGCTGCTCCAAGACCAGCTTGCTCTACCTCGTCGATCTCCCCTCAAGGGTGATAACTACTAAGAGATATACATAAGACTTATACACTTAAGACTCAACTATCGATACTAGGTCCTATTAACTTAGGTACTTAGTAATACACTGCAAGCCACGAGTCAATCACAGTCTCTCCAAGAGACGGGTGCCTTCGACGTCCTACTCGCCAGACGAGCAGAGGACTATACCTCTAAGACTAAGAGGCTCGATACCCTACACAGGGCTGTCATCGACGCTTCCACACTCGACTACATCTACGAACAGCCACAGGAGGCTGCCACGCATCAGGCTAGGATCCGACGCCGACGCCGTCGCATCCAGAACAGAAAGTAAACACCCTTAGAAACGAGGGTTGTGACACTTAGGGGGTGTATTTGCATGTTTCACCCCCCAAAACATCTTTGATGAATCTGGGAATTTGCATACAGTATCTTTTAGATGGATCGCATCGGATCCGCACAGGGGAGCGATGTTTGCATGGCTAGTTTTACTAGTGTCTGTGGCGCTGATCAGGGGGTTTTGCCCCTATAATCACCTGTAGCAGGTTGTAGGGTGAGATTCACGGAACGTGAGTGAGCTCAATCGACTCGCACGGTCAATGCGCATCGATTGGTATGTATAACATTGCGTTTGTGTGTATATCTATGGGTCCATGATGGTTGCGCACCACTGACATTATTTTTTCAGCAGTAATTGGTTGCGATGTCGATGAGTTTTGAGATATCAGGGATACTGAACACATCGCTGGACTCCCACAATTTTTGCGCATTTAATGGTATATACCGAGCTGCCGGAATCGTCGGAATCTGGCAAATCTGGCGTGCCGGAATCTGGCGCAGCTTCCTCAATATATAGATCTAACCAATTGCAAGCTACTTAGGTTCAAGGGCGTCGCAGTTGATTGCAGTGGGTTCCAAGTTCTCCCAAATTATTGCCATTGGCTCAATCTGGATTGTTACGTTACATGGAGGGATTGAGCCGTGTAGCGAGCACGTAGGTTCACACACCAGTTTACGCACAGATCAACTTTGATATGGTACTTCGAACACGAGACGCCACCACAAGGCAGCATAGCGTTCGATTCGTGACCGCCTAATCATATCCTGCTGCTTGATTACTGCACAAAAGGTAAACGAGTCACTCTGCAAAGACCAAAGGTGTAATAAAACGAAGGGAAGGATTATGGCGTGATGATGTGTAATGACACCGCATCACACCGTTACACCGGCGCCATTCGGCCTAATGATACCATAATCTTTCCCTTGATTGTGATACATCTCATGACCCAAGGTTACGCCTAATCACACCCGTCGGTTTTTGCAGAGCAGTTGTCTCTGTAAACCCAGTAAGTAGAAACAATACGCATATACCTTCAGTATCAATGACTTTCGGCAAGGCAAATTGGCCGTTGTATCTTTCTTACCAACGATGCAAATGAGGTTGGGAAACAACTCTTTGAGTCTAGCCCCCACCTCCGCTATTGCACGGGATTGCAAACTTGGTAGGGCAAAAAGCAGACAGTTGTCCAGGTGAAGTGTTTGGACGCCATAGAGCGAGACTATGGTATGTATGTAGTCTTGCTTTGAGCTCAAGTCATTGGCCACTAGGTAGAGGTGAGGCAAAATCAGTTGCCGTCTGGTGCTAGGCTCCTCCTCGTTATCCCTTGAATTCATGTCTGAAGCCAAACGGTCCAATACAGACTGATCAAGAGCACCATAACTAACTAGAATCATATTCTCGAGGGAGGGCATCAAAGGGATCAGCGAAAGTGGCCACTCGAGGCTGTTTTCGGTCTTGGAATCGTCAGACACAAATGTCTTGATGGGTGACCGATGAACAAAGTTTTGTATCACATCGGCCATATCCCGAAAGCTGTGGATATCCAGACGAACGCATAAATTACGTTGGCCACTGGATACAGAAAGTACCGGAAGTAAGGCCCTGTAGCTTTCATGAGGTAGTTCGATTAGACTTAAGGTTATCAGTCGCGATAGTGAGACAACAGTTGATGCGTCCCAACCGCCCGGTGAAGTGATCACCAGCCCCCCCTGAATTTTCAAGGTCTCCAACTCTGGACAAGCGCGTAGAATGTCCATCAGGGCATTTCGTGAGCCTCAGAGAGCCTATTGGAGGGCGAGAACGGCCAGAGGCGTCCTCCCCTCCCTCGAGTGTCCCGGAATCTCCGGGAGCCGAGGGGAACCGGGGCCAAACACGGCCACATATTTCTGTGACGGGCCGCCAGCGCTCGGTTCACCGAGCGAGCCAGACCCTCGCAACCCTGCTGTATAAGCAAGGTGCAGACGCTAGAACCGGCCAGGGTTTGTCGGAGCGCGCACCCCTCACTGTGATCGCACAAACAGTCGGCGCATCGCGCCGTCAGCTGTTTGGCGCGTCAGCAAACATGGCCCCCGCCGATCGATGCAAACAAATGGCGCGTCGCGTCTCAATCGGCGCCGTTGGGGGTTTCCTGCCGGCGCTTCCGTGCGATCGTGGTACACGCTTGGGCCGTGCCCCATTTTGCAGCATTTCTTGTGGGTGTATGCGAAGAAATTAAATTGTATATATCTGATATCTACACGTGCCAAATTGATCATGCGAGACATGAAATGACCAGGACAGGAGTGAGAGCGAGAGCGTAGACAGGTGTGGAGAAACAAATTAGCAAAACAAACTATTGTTGCGGAGGCAGAGGCAAGACACCTGTATCTGTTCAGTTGGTTGTTGGGCTTGAGCGCAAATTTGTACATACCGTTCCCTAATCACCATCGCTCTGCATTTCGTCATCAAAGTCGATTTCATCCTCGGAATCGTTGTGTGACTTTTCAGCTGCCAGATATCCTTTCCTATACATGCGCAAGTGATTAGGCCTATTCTATGGCGAACTGGCTGACAAAACACCACTTACATGATATCACCCATGTATACCTTTCGTACCTCAACAATTCGGTTGTATCCTTTCATCTTTGCTAGGATCTTTCGGTAAAGGTCACCATACTTCTGCTCACTGAACCTCACGGGCTTGGGCGACTTTGGATCACGGCTCGATGAATCGCCGGCTTTAATAGAATGCAGCCCGTAAAGAATCTAGATACTATATCAGCCGTTGTGATTTGAGATCAGATGCCTACGTACTAAGGTGCAGGCTAGAGCCATGGTAGCAATAGGAGCTTCAAGGATGGCCGGATTGACATCTCCGACAGAGTGGCCCATGAGCTCGTGAATGAACCGAACACCGACTGCGCGACCCCGACTAGCCTTTGTGAATAGAACTGCCCTGAACACCTTCAATACGCAAGGGTGACGGTAGCGCCCCTCGATTTTCTTTGCCTAAACACTTTTAGTGAGGCCGGGTCACCACATGTAGCCTGGAATAAATACTCACAGCAAGATCGTACGACGTGTGAGCAAAGTTCAAGTTTGAGATGAGCTCTTCAAACTTCGTACTCGGAGTTCCGGTGTTTATATTGTAGCTCTCTTCAATAACCTTTAGTAGACCCTTTAGGAAACCGTTGCGGATGTTCGAGTCTTTCCTGCGAACCTGATAAATTGGTCAGCATGAACCAGTTGTACCATGTCCAATAACTTACGTAGTCGAACAATTGGACCAGCGGATACGAAACACGCGAGACCTCAAGTGTTTGCTCAGCGTATGAGATGCACAACTCCCGGGCCGTGAGGATATTAATTGGGAACGGGTCCTCGGTGGCCAGGTAATAGTACCAACGGTACTTCATGTACTTGCTGAATGTAACTTCGTTGTACTTGAAGTTCGCTTGCCTGAGCTGGTTTGGGCGGTAATTAGTCAAGGTGGCCTTAGGAGCGGGAGGAGACACGTCGCTACGGGATGGCTGAGTATTTGACAACGAAATAGATGGGCACCGAGTGCCGCTCCCTCCTGTCTCTGGCGGGATAGAGCTTGCACGCAATGCTACAGATGGCTGTGCGCACGCCAGTTCCCGGGGCGCAATCGACACCTCAAGCGATGAGACCGCACTTGGCGGGTCTTCTGGAAGTTCGACCAAGCTTTGCTCCTGCAGCCTGCTCGCTGGTGTTGGGGTCAGAGGGACGGTTGGAAGAACAGGAGGCATGGTGTTCATGATTGTTGCATACATGGCATTGATATCCGTAGGGAATATTGGCGGTGCTGACCCGGCTAGAGATAGTGCGGGATGGAATAGACCTTGCGTAGACGTGGTGGCGTTGCCAGAATCCAAGAAAGGCTGTGAGATATATGCCGAGCCGGAATTTGAGCCAGACTCAGGGGGAGCAAATTCACTTTCGCGTGGCGCCCAAGAACCGAAGCCAGACGATTGGATACAAATTTGATGGGATGAGAGACGGGGCGATAGGCTGGCAGTAATAACGCCAGAGTCAAAGGGCGCCGAAGGGACAGAAGGGAATTGGCTGTCGCTAAATGTAGATTGAGGCCATTCTTGTGTGTTTTGAATGATCACGACAGTTGGTGTCGCGTAGCCAGCGAGCCAGCTGGGTCGACAGGGTGTTGAAAATGTATTTACTGGCACCATTGCTGCTCGATTGCCTACTCAGCGTCAATATACAAGAGTCATGTTGACGAATACATTACGTACCATTGGTGTTATACGGCACAAGTGCAGCTGTCATCTCGTCTGTGACTTTGTCGCCTGAGCTGGCTGTATCCTGTGAAAATAATTCAACGAGTTAGCACAAACATGGCTTATTAGTGGTTCAGCTTACCTCAATTATGGTTGTAGGTGGGATGTCCAGAACTTGGTCGGCTATTGTTGGCGTCGAGCTGTTGGTATGTATATTCTCTAAGTCGTGTGCACCGCCAGGTTGCGGTTCATATGGATTTGGGGTTTGGCCAGTGTGCGGGCATGATGATTCGGGTTCACTTTGCCCGTTTGAGTTGATGGTGGGTCCTTAATATTGCCTTCATCATCAGAACGGGTGTACAAAAATCCAACTCTTGTGACCCACCTTGGTCAATATCGCTTGCAGATGCGCCAGCTAGTTCCTTGTTACCTTTAAAGTAATCGGTTCAGCGTCACCAAGGTATATACTAATGAAGGTGCACATACGATTATTAGACCGTTTTCGCGCTGCCGACTTTGGTACAAGAGGTCGGTTGGCAGGTGGTTTAGGGGGTCGTATGTATGGAGCCTTGGTCTTGCTAAACTTGAGATTGACTTTTCGTGTTGAGTACTGGTGGCCACCTGCAGTTCCAGGGTTCGTGTCCGGTGCGACTTGAGGAGTTGGGTCTGGCTGGGCCGGCGTGGCTGGCACTCGAGAAGCTGTTTGTCGAGTAACACGTTGAGCCATGTAGGTAAAACTCAAGACCAAAAAACCGAGTGTAACTTAGGCGTGTTGATCAAGGTTGAGAACAAGGCACAGACTCGAACGTTGGATTTGCAATTTGCAAACCAATGAACATCACACTTGCCTTTCTCGTCCTTACCAGTGTTCCCGCCATCATGCCTAAGGCTAACATTTACTGCGAATATCCTCATTGCGGTCAATCTTTCCCTAATGTCACACTGTACCGCCAGCATTATGGTAACAAGCATAAAGCTATCTATGAGCAACCAGAATTCCAACCGTCCAGACAGAGCCAACCCACTCCCAGTAGGTCAAATCGCATCCAACCAAAAGAAATTCATAGCTAAATTCGTACATAAACATCAGCTATTCCTGCTTTGAATAGCATACCCAAGGATGCCCCTGTAGTGCAGTACCCAAGCCGAATGGCCAAAATCCCACAATTCTACCGGCCGACCGCTAACTCGGATTCACATATGGCTACAGGCCCAGAACATGTAGATTCTAGTCGTGATAACTCACCTTTTCATCTCGACAATACACCGCCTGTGTTCGATTCGAATGCCACCGCCACCCAACGCCCTTCAATCGCCTCTCGGCTACCTTGGTTCGACCCATCAAAATACAACAAAATTGTTACTGCAGATGGCCTCACCCAGTATGTCCATCGTACGGCTGGTCGAGTCCTAAGAAAGGAAACAACAGTCTGGGAGAAGTTGTTAGCCAAACGACAGAAAGCACACCCCAACGCACCTTGGCATCCGTTTGCAAGCGAGGCCGAATGGAGATTAGCCTTTTGGTTGACAACCTGTAAGGCGTCACAGTCAAAGATCAACGAATTTTTGGATATGAATGAGGTAGCTACATGTCTTATATTCTCTTGGGGCACTGGTTAATCCATTTTGTAGATTTTAGCCGAAACACCAAGCTTTGGTCGAGCAAACCAGCTGTTTCAGACCATCGAGAACGATCTGAACGGATTTGGTGGCCCTGAGTGGTTCTGTCAGCAAATCCTCCCCGAAGACTTCCCGGATGGAAAGCACGAAGATCTGGTACTGTACCTACGAAACCTCGAGGAGTGCCTCGATTACCTTGCAGGTCGGCCTGACCTTAATGGATATATCACCTTTTCGCCTGGGCTTCGATTTGCCGGTGAGGACGAGATTGAGGTGTATGACGAGATGACAACTGGCCACCTTTGGCATCAGATATTGGTGAGTAAGATGGACTCGTATATGCAGTTTACTAACCTCAGGAATTTGCAGCGCGATGCAGGCCAACATCCAGATGCGGCACTAGGCGGCGTTCTCTTTGGTAGTGACAAAACTCACCTTACAAACTATTCCGGTGACATTCAGGCACATGCACTCTATGTCTCCCTTGGCAACATCGACAAATCGATCCGTGGTCAGACAAGTAAACGTGCCTGGATGCTTATTGCGTACATACCTATCTGCAAGTGGGAGAATACACTGGAACAAGTCAACCCGCAGACGAAATCGGAGAAAAATCTGCTCCCTGGGATCCTTAGTCGCCGACTATTCCATTTCTGCATGGAGATTATCTGCGAGCCGCTGCGCGAATTCGAGACTCACGAAATAACCGACCCCCAAGGCAACATACGTTTGATCTTCTATGTTCTTGTTGCGTACCTGGCGGACCTAGAAGAGCAGTACATGATTGCCGCTCTTGATAAAAGTAACTGTGTTCACTGTGTGGCAACCACGAAAGACTTTGGCTCACCAGATCCACTCCCTCCACGCACGTCGCAATCGATCCTTGAAGCGATTGCACGCGTCCAAAAAGAGCGAAACAACAACACCAGTCCCTACCAGTTCTCTCTTGGCGCAGGCAAGGAGCGCCTTGGAGACGTCGAATATCCCTTTTGGGCAGGATTACCGTTCGTGGATATATGTCAATCGCTATCTGTGGATCTGCTTCACACGTTCCATAAATACTTTTGGGATCACCCATTCCAATGGAACGCACATTCCATCGGCGATAGCGAGATTGACGCACGCATGAAGGCTCAGGTCCCATACTCTGGAGGTCGGACGTTCCCACGGGGCGTGACCCACATTTCGCAGATGTCGGGAAAAGAACACCGGGCGCTACAAAAGGTTCATCTCAGTATTGTCGCAAACTCAGGTGCAAAATATAGCCGTGAACTTACTCTAGTAACTCGAGCCCTTCTTGATTACATCTACTATGCCCAGCTTCCGTTCCATACCGAGCATACACTACAGGCGTTCCTGGCAGCATACGACGAATTCCATCGACTGAAGGACGTTTGGATCAAAAACGAAGCACGAAGGGGCGAAAAAACAATCATGACCCATTTTAACATACCAAAACTGCACGCTGGTCGCCATATTCTTGAACAGATCCGTGCAAAAGGGGCGGCCGATAACTTTTCAACCGAAGTGATTGAGCACATGCACATGGATACGGTCAAGGAAGCTTACCCGGCAACAAATAAGAAGGACTGGGAGAAGCAGACGCTTCGTTGGTTGACTCGAGGTGAGAAATTAGCCGAGTGCCGATTGTTTCACGCTTGGAGAAAAAGTACACACCCAACGCCAGATACACCGGCACAGTTGGCCGTGTCGGACACGGGACCTGTGGGATGTAGTGACAGAACAGGTGAGCATAGGAGCAACGCGCAGGCTACCTTACTAACACTGTTGCCAAATCACTAGAGCCTGTACCTCAGCCCGACGAAGCACCAGCTGCGCGGAGGTTCAAGCGTGGTGGTTTTGTGCCCGAAAGTGCAGCTGAGGATCAAAATATCTTAGCAGTGAGACCGCCAGCAACTAAGACAAAGAAACGCGCACGGCAAATAGACGACCTGGACGATAAAGAGGAGCGTGCAGCAAAGCGGGTTGAACGGGCTCAGCAAACCTATGCATTGTCCGAACACCAAGACGCGACCTTGCGACCAACGGAAACCCTAACAATAGCAGCGGTGCAACAGAAATACGGGCTCCCAACCTTACTTGAGGACTGCAGAGCAAGCGACCTGATACCAACATCGATAAGCGGCGAGACTGTCGTGGGAGTGTGGACATCGATAAGGCTTACCGAACCCTCTCGTCCCATGTTCCCAAAAGTCGAATGGACCCGTGCCAACGCATCTCCACCTGTAGACGACAGTCTCGCCGTTGCGGATCCAGTTCTATACCTGAGGGAGGGGGTTGAGGCAGGCCGTCCAAACCACAGCCGACTACAAGGTACATAACGTTATCATATGTGGATCAGCCGCTGATCCTGACACTTCGAATGTCAGATTGCAACGTGGGGCGGCTCCGACTTGTCTTTGCGATCATTCCAGTGACTCCCCAACCATCCATGCGGATCCCGGTCTTTGCGTACCTACACAGCTATCGATCAATCCCTCTAGCGCCCGAAAATGCGACAAATATGTTTGTTGTGACTAAGCCCGCCCGCATTCAAACAACCCTCATCAATGTTGCTCGGGTCATTCGGATCTGCCCGCTTGCACCCCATATCTCTGGTGCGGCACTCCCCGGTGTAACGCCAAATACGACCTTGGAGAGATACTCGTCGTTCTATATAAATAAATACCATTCCATTGGCGATTTCGTGTGGCTGAACGACCTACATGGCCAGTGAGTATTTAATGACCTTGTATTTTATAGCGTGATCACTAATTTATATTGCACACAAGGTATACACTGCTCTACCGTTCTTCTGGCTAAAATAAGTACATATAAGGACAAGACAAGGATATGAAGGGGCGAAACTAAAGCTAAGTCTATAGTACAGTTCGAAAGCTGGCTTACATGCGATGTAGGCCGACAAAGCAGGCACAGCCCGTCCTTCATTAGTGTAAAGCGACAGGGACAGGGCACAGTGAACGGGTTGATTATGGGAGTCATTACAAGTAGAGAATGGCGGCAGCAGGTAGACGAACGGTGGAGGGTGAGTCCATAATCTCCAGGGACGAGAGCAAATGTAACTGACCGACACGAGTAGTCGTAACTGCTTTCCTATCCGACTGACGCTTGCTAGCCCTTAAGCGCATGTCTCCCTCGGTCCATTACTGGGAGCTTTAGTACCTACCACGGATGCGGCACGCCATCTCGGTTGTAGTACCGCACGATTTTTTTTGAATGATATGCGATTTGTATACACATATAGATAGAGATATGTACAGATTGCTCCCCCCTCCCCACCGTATGCGCCACGAAGGCAAGCGTGTACCACGATCGCACGGAAGCGCCGGCAGGAAACCCCCGACGGCGCCGATTGAGACGCGACGCGCCATTTATTTGCATCGATCGGCGGGGGCCATGTTTGCCGACGCGCCAAACAGCTGACGGCGCGATGCGCCGACTGTTTGTGCGATCACAGGGAGGGGTGCGCGCTCCGACAAACCCTGGCCGGTTCTAGCGTCTGCACCTTGCTTATACAGCAGGGTTGCGAGGGTCTGGCTCGCTCGGTGAACCGAGCGCCGGCGGCCCGTCACGGAAATATGTGGCCGTGTTTGGCCCCGGTTCCCCTCGGCTCCCGGAGATTCCGGGACACTCGAGGGAGGGGAGGACGCCTCTGGCCGTTCTCGCCCTCCAATAGGCTCTCTGAGGCTCACGAAATGCCCTGATGTCGGATAGTTCAATAATCGTGACTTCAAGTGCAGAGTTTTCTTCGAAAGATAAGCGTAGGTGAGTGAGGCTATGGTAGACACAGCTGTCCCATGGTATAAAGATATCATCGAGGCTGAGTTTATCGATAGACTTCAAGGTAGAATCGTAGGCTGGATCTAAAAATATATCCCAATCCCATTCGACTGGAATTGGCCCCTCGTGGAGTGGCCGACTAGCGCAAAGTGTTTTGCGTGACTGGTTAGAATCGCTATCGAACCAGCGGACCAACACCTTTTCCACAGGCTCCGTATAGTCGGCTAGTAAGACTACGTTCATTATATCGATTTGAGGGCCGGCCTTGTCAATAAACTGCAAGCGCGGGTAAACGTCATCCTCGTACAGCCTATTTTTGGCTCTTTCTCCGTCATCCGCGACGACATATGCATAGAGAGGATGGCCGCTCGAGCGCTCTAGAAGCAGTTGAGAGTGCTCGTAGTTCTTGTTACTTGACGAGAGGCGGATATATGACCATAAAAGCCGCATGCTGATGGCAATTTTTCTCCAGTAAGAGCTAACCCCGGCTAGCGAATGAGCCGCACGTATAAGTTGAGGGTTCCCTACACCATAGAACGAATGAACAAAGGTGAAAACTCTAGTGATGATTTCGGGGGGTAGTGCATGGATGGGAGATAGCAGAGTAGACGCGTTTCGAGTGTTCATGAGCGAGAGATTGGCTTGCTCGAGCGCATGGCGTTCTGAGATGAGACTCTCGAGTTCGGCATCTATGGCGGCAAGTGCCTGCTCGATGGCACGGCGTCTCGACGGCTGAGTCAGCGGTTTTGCGTAGATAGTAGAAAGGGCGGCAGAGGCCGCAATATATCCCTGCACCGCGCTAGAGAGCGTACCACGCCAGATTTTCCAGTTACTGAGAGCCTATTCGATTCCGAAAGTGTTGGTTTCGCTTCCTAGAGAGATCAAGCCTTGACCTTGGATCTAGGTCAAATCGAAGCAGGTAAATGGGATGAATAGACGTGGGTTAATGGTAAGGCACCTACGCGAGGTGGTCTTGAAAACTGAGACATGCGGACGTAGGATACCTAGAAATAATAGCAACAAGTGCCCTGGTAGCAGTTAGATCGCGCGTGGTTGCGGCGGAACCGAGGCGCGTATATCTGACGTAAATTAAAAAGTTTGCATTTGGTTCTATACATTACCATTCCACAGTTGAGTTGAACTTATGTTTGTCCTCGCTGCCCAACAAGAATGTTGCACTAAAACATGTCTTACGCCCAATGCTGGACGGCGGCGCGGTAGTGTGGCTGAGGTTCCATATCTAACCGGCAGTACCCATAATGATGCGCTTGATATTGAAATCATACACCAGTACCTGTATTTGACATAAGCTGGGACGCCCTTGGATGACTCCCACCCTCGAGATCACAGAATAACCCGAGGACCACCGTTGGGCTTGGCATGAAGCTTTTCCTTCCCGAGATCCGCTCCATAACCTGCATCACGCACCCTCATCCCGTATCCAGGTTTCTCGCCCTTCACAAGGCTTGATGCTGCATTCGAACGGCACAGGATGACTACAAATAAATCAAGTTTAAAATGAACCCATTGCATTCGCCATGCAAACCAAACTGACCTAATAATGTCATTCGTGTACGTCTCAGAAGGAACAATCTCTACTCCGTTCTCGTCCTTGGCTTTGGAGATCGAAAAGTTTGCTAGCGTATTGCTATCGTTCATCATTGTCAGCATGCCGATTAGTTCTTTCTATTACGATGCGTTTGCCCCACCTCACAGCCAACCACATTGTTTGTTGAGCTACATGGGACCCAGGACACATCCTATTGATTCCACATCAACAGACCACGAAACAGAAACTCTTAAAACACAACGCACCTTCGACCGTACCCAAACGCATGCGCGGCAGGGTCGGGTGGTGGGTTACTAGTTAGGTACCGCTCTGGCATGAATCTATTAGGCTGGTCGTAGACTTTCGGATCGTGGAAGATTTTCCTATTTACGATAACCAATGAACAATGAAAAATGTAGAAAGGATCAAAAGAACACACCATGTATTGACAATGACATGAGTATATGCCGGTATCCTATAGATTTTGTCGCCCACCACCACGTTATCGTCATCTTTACTGGTCGCCCTTCGTCCAACGAGGTTGAGTACCGGATGCCATCGAAGAATTTCTCGAACGAGAGCATCAGTATAGGGAAGATTGGGTCGGTCCGCCAGAGTGATGAATTGAGTCACACCAGAAAATCGTTCTTGAAAGTAGTTGGCAATCTCAGTTTGCGCTTTGGCTTGGACATCTGGATACAGGGTCATGGCAAGGAAGAATGATTGAATAGCCGAAACAGTGGTGTCGGCGCCTGCTCCATATAAGGATGATGCGAGGACCTGTTAAAGAGGGGGTATAAGCTGGATTCAAGGCAGTGCCTAGATTTAATGGCCGCTTACCTTTATGTGATGCTTCTTCTCTTCATCAATGACTTCACCGTCCTCGGGCTGCAGCAGCTTGGCAGTAAAAGAATTCTCAGCCTTTCCAGCGGCCTATCATGGAAGGGTTTGGTGGGTTCGACAACTCACGTGAAGCTTCTATCTCTTACCAGTTGATCCAAAACATAATCGAACGTGTCATTCTCATATGCATCGATGCTCTTCTGCCATACTCGAATTTTTCGTTTTATAATTGTAAATGGAAACCAAGCCGGTAAGTATCGAACTATGCGGCATGTATTAGTCTAAAAGCGTTCCATGTGAGGAGATAACTGACGGAGTGGGAATACCTCAACCATCCACCTCCCAGGTGACAACACTATACAAAGCGAAACTGTCAGAAACGCTCATGGCTGGTTTGACAGAAGTAATCACCATCAGCAAACACAGCCATCACCTCTTCTGCCGCTTGAACAAAACGATCATCTGCCGAATCCACTTTGTATCCATAGACCATTCGAATTGCGATACTTGCTGAAAGCCTATGCAGACAGGCACGGAATATTAGCAGGATCATCCAAGACGCGTTTAACACTGACTCACAGATGAATATGTTTCATGAACTTTTCAGGAGTTTCGACAAGCCTTCGCATGTATCTCCGAACCTCATATTCTTGCAACGGAACGTGTTCCAATGAGACACGGTTGTTGAGAGCGCGTTGAAGTAGTGTTCGATAGTACTTGAGGGTCGGGTTGTACCCCATAAAAATGATGTCGTGATCCCATCCGCCTCTGGCGAATTTGTCAGTAAAAGAATCTAGTAGACTATAGTGCGCTTATCTGACTCACAGCTTTGCCACCTCACTGACATATCTATCAGAGTATTGTGCAGCCTTTTTCTCAAACAAATCGGTTGCGATCCGAGGGTCGTCTACCAGTATCATGTTTTGATGAAGCATTCGAGCGGTCACTATTGGGCCTATGAAAGCAGAGCAGGCGTCAGGGCTATACAAGTTGAAAGAATTGCTAGGAAGCACCATGTTGTTCGTTGTATTTTGCAAAGGTTAACCAAAATGCTTTCGAGTTGCGGAGCTATAGAAGCTATTAGTGCCAGCCATTCCTAGCTATCCGCGCACTCACTTCCAAGGCATTTCCAAAGATGATATTTCCCCGAACACGTGGCGGGAGAGGTATAGATGGCGCTCTCCAATACCACCACGTGAGGACCAGAACACACGACGCAAATATGGCACCTGGTGGTAAGCTCGGATCCATCTTCTGTAGACAACCGAACACACGCGAGTCTGGACTTGTGGTCGATGCCCGAAGGCTATCCGTCTTATGAAGACCCTGTCATAAAGAACACCAAAACAAACGCGTCTCGGTGGGTCACGCCCGAGCACAGGTATCGAGGAGTCCAAATCATCTCAAGTCGGTCCGTTGGAAGACCTCAACACTGTGTCCGCTTTAGATGCCGAAGACAGACTAGGAGTCACCTAGGATTAGGATCATGTATCGTGGTTCATTGGAACTTTCGTCGGTGCCGTAAGCGCTCTCGGCATGTCACACCCTGACGATCAGCGACTGCGCTCCTCCGACGACCACCACCTCGAACGGAGCCCGACAGGACTTGGATTTATTCTTGGTTTATACAGCCCAGGCAAGAATACTCCTGGAATCAAATTGTCAGCCGCTACTTGATCATGACAGCCCCTCACTTTCAATCGTACACCAAAGACGGGCGCAAGTACACCACCCTTGGCGCACCAGCCGGATACGGGCCATGGCTCTTTCAACACCTCCACGACCCCGAACTGACTCAACGTCTCCAACTCATGTCCAACGCCAAAACCTCCACCATCAACGGACTTCGTGTTGATAGCGTCTCCTTTCAGCCTTGCCCATCCGAGGAAGAGACTTCACAAGATCGAGTGTATTCTGGCGTGTGCAATGTAGACGGAGATCCTACACCATGGTCTTTGGTGGCCGTATTCGACGGTATGTGAGTTCTTCGTCTTGTCTACAAGCGGTGCAATTGATGGACAGTAGCACTTTCTAGGACATGCGGGACATGATTGTGCCGACCACGCCGTCGAGAAGTTTCCTGAACATCTGCGTCGAGTCCTCTCTAAACGACAGGACCGCACTTATCTGGCATCTGCAATCACGCAAGCTTTCAAGACCTTTGATGAAGCTATCACTCGAGGTGTTCTGTCCGTCTTCCCCAGTGCCGAGGCTCTTCGGGATATACCACAGGATGACCTCAAAGCCGTGATCAACGATTACAATTCGGGAGGAGAGGTGTACAAGAAGATCATACTTGCCATGCGAGGTACCACAGCCCTCACTGCTCTAGTCGACGGTCCCCGAAAAAATCTATGGGTCGCTGGGATTGGAGACTGCCGTGCGAGTATGTCTGGATTTAGTCTTACGCATGTATAGCCAACGCCTGACACTATTATTAGTCCTTGGCGTCAAGTTATCCAACGGTCAATGGGAAGCCCGAGACTTGATCCCTCCTCATAATGGCACAAATCCACGAGAAATGCAAAATGTGCGCAACGCACATCCAGGAGAACCCAACGTGACCGCTCGTGATCGAGTTCTAGGCGCCATTGCAGTGACGCGAGGTCCGTGTACTATCCCAACCTAGCCATCAGTCTGCTCATAGTTTGGAACACAGCGTTTGGCGACACGACATTCAAACTCCCCGCCGAATATACCCACCACGTCTTCCTCAATGCAAGCCCCGGGTTCCGAGTCCACTCATCCGTGACCGACGTAGCGGCTATCAACCACACGCCACCGTACCTAACCGCCACACCAGACATCCAACACGTCACCCTCACAAGCGAATACTCAAGCACCCCACGGTTCCTCGTCATGGGCTCAGACGGATTAGTCGACGAAAGCGTGGTGAACCGGGGATACGAAGCCGCGTGGTTCCAGCAACTGGTCGAATACATCGGCGCTCAACTCGATGCGGGAAAAGAAAAGGACGGGAACCTTGCGTTGTTTGCCCTGCGACAGCTTCTTGGAGGGGACAATACCGAGCGCGTGTCAGCTTATATGACACTGGAGGCTATACATCGGTGGATGGACGACACGAGCATCCAGGTGGTCGTATTCTAGTTCTTCCGTGTAACGTACAATTCTATTTCTATGCATATCTGAATTACCGTGTTCAAGCGCCGCGTCGCACGAGCCAGATTCATTCACCGTGAGTTCCTCCACCTTCGCGAAGTCTACAACGCGCGCTATTAGTCTATTCATGGCTTCGTCTGCTATAAATAGACACATCGGCGCGTGGGGTCCTCTATTGACAATGTCAACGGAAACAATGCTCCATACGTTACGACATTCAGTCCATACGTATTCAGATCCTTCTCTGGGTCTTTCAGCGTGGAGCGGCTGTCATCCGATGCGTCGAGTGGCTCAGCCTCGAGGTTCTTTAAATTGACAGAGCTTGACGAGGGGAACCTTGCTTGGCATCCGCCATGGCTTCTGCTCTCTTGTTGGTCGCTCTCTCGGCCGCGTGTGCTGTTCATGCGGCTCCGTCGTCGGTGCCCAAGGCGACAAAGCTTAGCTTGTCCAGGCATGTTTTAGCCGAGGGCGCTTCTCCCCGAAACGCCGGCCGCCTTGCGCTTTCTCCCAAGAGCGAGGGTCTGCAGGATTATTACAAAGGGACCGACCTTCAGTAAGCTCTTCCTTTATCGGAATCGGTCGGTGCTCATTGGTTTTTTAGGTGGTATGGTGCAATCCAAGCTGGAACGCCACCACAAAACTTTACGGTTGTCTTTGATACTGGTAGCTTTTCCGGAGAGATCCCAAGTAAGTCCTACCTGCCCTTAAAACCGACAAAGTCTAAATGGATTGATAAAATAGGTATATCTTGCTCGAGCTGCGTCAACCAAAAGAAATTCAACTCGGCTGCGTCTTCGACGTTTTATGATTATCATCAGTCGAGCACCGAGAACTTTGGTACCGGAGTAGGCGTAGACCCGAGTGTAAGAAACTATCTTTTAATGAGTTATGTCCCGTGCTTTGAACCCTCGCTGTAGGATTATGAGAGTTTGACTTTGTCCGCCGTTCGCGATACCATCGCAATTGCAGGCCTCTCCGCAGCAAAGACCGACTTTTATCTCATCACCAAGCAATCCTCCGGATTTAACTCCGATCCATTCGATGGCATATTCGGTAGAGTTAACACGAGGTGTTACTAGAGCTAGTTTTGCTTAACGTATACGACGTAATAGGTATGGGCTACGACGGTGACGGCACTGTCTTCCAAAACCTGGTCAACCAAGGACTTCCGGGTAATATTTATGCCTTTAAATCAAATCTGATAGCTTATTCTCGTTCAAGCTGTCTTTGGGATGTGGCTTACTCCCAAGTCGGTGGGTGGTGCCGAGCTTACACTGGGCGGCATCGATAGCACCAAGTTCTCCGGCCCTGTGACTTATATCCCCATCGACCCAACTACCCAGGTAAGCCAGCGGTAATCCCATGTCTTAGAACATCTAAACGAAACACGCATACACAGGGCTTTTGGCAACTCGTATCCTCCCAGTATGCGGTAAACGGGAAAACTACGAGCACCCTCAAGAAAACTACTCATGTCATCTTCGACAGTGGAACCAGCAATGTGCGCATCGGAATCTCCTCCTCATATTTACATGAGTCCCATTGACATGCTTTCTCGTAGATTGTGTTCCCCAAGGCCGTCGCCGAGGCGATGTATGCTTTGATCTCCCCAGACATCAAACCGGTCGGGACCAAGGGTGCATACGGCATCTCGTGTTCAAAAATCAGTTCTCTTACTGCCAAGCTCGATTTTACTTTTACCACTACCGCCGGCAAGGTACATATCAAACACTTACCCGTTTTTGTGACCGCGCTCATATCTTTCCAGGCGTTCAACCTGACCATTCCGCCTCAGGAGCTCAACGTGGGACCGTTTGCCAGTGATCCTTCAACCTGTCAGACGTTGATCAACGCTCAGAGCGGATACTACATTCTTGGTGGTAGTCTGCTGAAGCACTACTACAGCGTTTGGGATCAAGCTAACTCGCGTATGGGCTTTGCGGCCGGTATGTCTTTTCGGCTGCGTCGTCTGCACCACTTATCTTAGCCGTGTAATAGGTGCTCCATAAGATCTTAAACGATTTCTGTAAACTACCTGCACCTCTATGAATATACATATAGTACAACGTGCATACACTGTCCTGCATTCTAGTAATCCACCTCGTTCTCATGTCGTAGCCACTCCTCGCAACATTGTCTTGGGAGAATCTCACATTGGAACGGGAATGGATGGCTGGTGGATAATATGACCAGAGGTAAAATGCTAAATGGAATGACTCACCTTGTTAGGTCGCTGGAATAGCGTTCCTCAGGCGTGATGTCCAACCCGCGCTCATCTTTTGCTTTCCCGATTGTGAAATTTGCCAAGATATTGCTAGTTACGGTCAGGATGTCAGGAGGATATTGGTTCAAAATGAAACGACTGACCTCATCGCAATAAACAGCATATGCTTCGAGGTCGCGACTCCTGGGCATATCCTAAGCCAAGGACGCAAATTAATACGGGGCTGAAAAGCATCCTGACTAGTCACCTGCGCCCAAAGCCAAATGCATAACTTTCCGGCTCAGGAGGTGGATTTTCTACCAGGTATCGCTCAGGCATGAACCGGTCGGGCTGTTCATATACTTCAGGATCATGCATCATTTTCCTAAAAGCGCGAATTTGTTATCACGGCACGGTCAGATGAAGCAATATATCCCTTGCCACATGTTTACTATGACGAACGATCGCGCCGGAATCCGGTAGGTCTGCTTTTGAGACTCTACGTACAGTTCATCTTCATTCCTTGACTGATGAGCGACCGCATTGATGGATGGGTGCCACCGATAGACTTCGTGCACCAACGCACTAGTGTAGGGTAGATTCGCCCAGTCTTCAAATAGAATAAGTTGTGAGCGGGAACCCTTCGTATATTGCTCCGTGTACGCATCTATTTCCTCTCGAGCCTTAGCTTGAACGTCGGGGTAGAGCGTCATAGCGAGGAAAAAGGATTCAAGTAAAGACGTTGCACTATCGGCCGCACCAGAATAGACAGACGAGGTCAGGTACTATGGCCGCTATCAATGATAGTTATCCGGGTTAGAAAATTGAGAATTACTTTGATATGCTCCCGTTCTTCTGGATCGACAAGCGCTCCATCATCTTTATGAAGCAGCTTCGAGGCGAAGCAAGCCTCTGCAGTTCCTTCCGACTACAAATTCCGGCCAGGTTATTGACGGCTCATGCTCCCTAGTTCTGCAAAACAAGTACTTACTACGCGTTTTTCCAAATCCTGGAATGGCAGCTCCCGGTGTGTCGATTCCATCTCGTAAATTTGTTTTGCTCGACGATGAAAGGTTGCCAGAGGGAACCAAACCGGCAAGTACCTCACTAGAGCAATGTGACTGGCTCGTTAGGATCTGCGCAGCGTAGCATTTGACATACGCACACATAGGTAGCATATCCACCACCCATCGAGTAGGCTGCATGGCTATCGATTACTTAGCATCCACGTTCTATCATCTTTGAGGGACCCACTTTCGGAAAACGCAGCTGTACCGAGCGCCGCATTTCGTACGAAAATATCATCAACCGATTTTACTTCATGCCCATAGGCAACTCGAAGGAAAACACTGGACGTCATCCTACGGATAAAAGATTCCTATTTCTCGGTAAAATATGACTACGTCGATATACTACTCACAGACGAGCGGCCGACAGAAAATCTTTTGGATTCTCAAGTAAACGCTTCATGAATTTCCGAGTTTCGTGATAGTGGACAGGCAGATAGCCTTTTGAAGCACGAGGATTGAATTGTTGATGCAATAACGCGCGGTACCATTTGAGGGTTGAGCCATATTGGAGCATGGCGATAGTTCTTGTATATTTAGCCCTGTGGTCCTGTGGTTTATTAAAGACATCGACAACGGGCCTTTGTAGCTCACAGTTTAGTCATCTCGCTAATTCGTCTATCGGAATAGTTCGAGCCACGCTTCTCGAATAATTCGAATGCCAGCTGGGGGTCCGACACTACGATATGTTTCTGGTGAAGTACGCTCACGGTAACTATTGGGCCTGTTTTTTCGCGTTGGTCATGACATGAAAGCTCCATATTCAATCTTACCATGTTGATCCGCGTATTCTGCAAACTTGAGCCAGAACGCACCGTCGGCGACTTTACCTAGCTAACTGGTACGTGAATACGCAGCCAGGATAGAAGGAGAGATCGCTGTTCGTTACCTCGAGAGCGTTGCCCAGCAAGGGAAGACCTCTGGGACCAGGCGGAAGCGGTAGAGAAGGCTTGAAACTGTTCCTGTAGTAAACAAACGCAATCAAGACTGCTCCAACAGCAGCCACGGGTAGAATCTCGAACCCCATTATGTCTCTGCACATGAGCACGATTGTGGTTGACACTGCTAACATGAACTGAATAAAAGCTCTCCTTCCTGGACCAAGGTTCGCACGGTAATATTAGGGAACAAGGGCCGATTCAGTGAGCCGTGGGAACTAGCCCGAGTAAGATGCCGAGGTTACATACAATTACAATCCAGTTAGCCCGGACCTGAGTGGAATTCCGTCACAGCGAGAACCCGCAAGGGTAAGAAGAAGGCAGTTGGCGAAGTATGTTCATACCGGAAGCTCTGAGCTCATGTCTGTTGATAGGAGAGCGTGTAGAGAACCACAACTTCTCAGCCGAATCCCTTGGACGTCAGGAAAAACATGGCACACGAATTGAGCCTAATTGACTCGAATTATGCTCAATTATTGGATTTAGGGGATTTGCTACCCCCCTATTTCATTAGCGCTAATTCCTCTTAACTGAGATCCGAGGCGCTTAATTTAGGTCAATTTAGGCCAATTTACTCAATTTATGGTCATGTGACCTGACTGTATCAGCATGTATGCTGCGTGATGACACAATACATGGGTTACCAAGCAGCTGTACCTTGTGTAGAGAATATAAGGATGATTAGGAGACTTTCGGGACTGGGTTACAGTGATTTACAAAGATTCAGGGCAATTGACTCAATTCTGGACAATTACAATTCTGGACCTTAATGAAAGTTCCACTTTTTCCTGATGGAGATCCCGAGCACTCATCACAATCTGTAGAATCCAGATCAGTCATGAGCCACACTCATGACCAGTTTTGATTCTACGGATCGCCTAGCTCGCTCTTGAGCGCTTGGGATCTCCGGCGGATTTGCCTGAGATTGATGTAGCCGCCCGAACTCAGGAGCGCCGCCGATCACGTGCCCCACTAGCCCCCGACTGGCGGATCGCTCTGTCCATTACGACTCGTTGATACTCCTGTTTTCTCTGGCTAGGCTATCTTTTTTGCGCCCATATTCCTCGGGGGCCTTAAACTACATAAGGCTGGCTATCCGAACGGCGGGCCAATCCTAGCATGTCTAGTGCCCTGGCATTCCCAGTGGCCTCTCGTGTCACATCCACGAATCCCTATTGCCCCGCTTCTTTGGTGCTTTGATATAAGCTCCCTTTAGCTACTCTTTATTTAGATTGGATACCAATATATACAGCTACTTGTCCCGGCAGTGGCGATGTTAGGCTCATTCGAAACGTGATCAAATTAAACCATCAAGCCTTATATTTTACATTACAGAGATGCAAATACATCGATTACCCTACTCCTAAACTATTACCAATCAAACCCCGTGTTACTCTCATTCATCCATTTCCTGTAGCCATTCCTCGCTTCCTTTCCTCGGTACAACCGAGCACTTGAACGGCATGGGGTGGCTATATGCACAGTCAGATTACGAGGAGATCTTCACCTGATAATATATCAATATACTCACGAGATGACTCCAGCAAAGTATTTTTCTTCGGGCGTGATCTCTTGGCCATGCTCATCCTTAGCTTTGTTTATTGTAAAATTGGCAAGTATGTGGCTAGAGGACTGATTCAGATAAAAGTTTAATACAACCTATCTGAGACTCACCTGATGGACATCCACATGGACTGCTGAGAAATATGAATCCCGGGGCAAGCTCTGTGTATGGCGATTCAGATCAGTTAGTATCGTAGGGCATGTGCTCTACATGGTCTCATACCTCCTTCCGAAGCCAAACGCGTAATTCTCTGGCTCAGGGGGTGGATTATCAACAAGATACCGTTCCGGATTGAATTGCTCAGGCTCGGGGTACATCTCTGGATCATGCGTTATCCTCCTAAAAGAATGATTTTTGATTTGAGTTTTCCTCTAAAAGAATGTCGCTGAATCACGAACCAGACATTGGCCATAACCACTGATTTGGCTGGAATGCGATAGACCTTGCCCCTCAAAACCACGTTGCAATCATCTTGGCTACTCGAACGATGTGGAACCACAGCTACGATGGGATGCCATCGCAAAACCTCTTGCACAAGTGCGCTTGTGTAGGGTAGATTTGGTCGGTCTGCGGGAAGAATCATCCTCGAAAGAGCGTCGCTGGTGGATCGCTGCCGCATATATACCATGATCTCTGCTTGTGCATTTTTCTGGACTTCCGGATAGAGCGTCATGGCCAGGAAGAATGATTGTACGCCAGAAACCGTGGTATCAGATCCTGCACCATAGAGTGAACCCGCGATGCTCTATCATAACGATTAACAAAAACTAATGCGAGCCATGTTCTGGGTACGCACCTTGACAAGCTTCTTTGTATCGTCATCTACTGATTGACCGTCCTCTGATTGCAGTAGCTTAGAGGTAAACGAGTCCTCTGCAGTCTCTTCAGCCTGTCGCGACCCATTATCAGCGGACATGTAATGCTGGCATAGCTTCGAACCCGTACCATTTGTTTCAAAACATATTCGAATGGCTCGTCTTGGGCAGCTTCATCGATCAGGCGGACTTGCTATGCCCTACGCTTGAAAGTTGCAAACGGGACCCAACTAGGAACGTGCCGTACTACAACGCCCTAAGACATGGAGCAATAGGGAACAAAGGGAAATACTCACGAATTGGTAGTGCATTTACTACCCATCTTCCAGGTGCCGAAACTAATCCTCGCAATTAGTATAGTCTTCTGTCAAAAGAAGTACGATTACCGTCAGAAAACGCAGCCATCGATTCTTCAGCACTGAGTACAAAAGGATCCTCGGCCGAATTCACCTTGTAGCCGTAGGCAATACGGATAGCTATACTAGCAGCCATGCTAATTAATCAAACATGTTGACAAGATCAATTGTTACGCGATGTATCAAGTCTACTTACAGATGGATGTGTCCCATAAATCCATCGGGTTGGTCTACCAAGCGGCGCATGAGCCTTGAGGTCTCGTACCGCTGCAGCGGGATGTAGTCCAGCGAAACACGATTGTTCAGTGCACGGTGGAGCATCGTACGGAATCGCTTGAGCAGTGGACCGTAATTGAGGAATATAATTTCTTGTTCCCAACCAATCCTTTCTGTAAACGCAAGTTTTAGATCGGTTTACTCGTATACCTCGGCTCACCTAAGACTTACAATTTCCCCATTTCTGAAATGTTCCTATCCGAATAGTTCGCCGCCCGTCTTTCGAAAAGCTCCGAAATCAGTTTGGGGTCGGAAACCAGAAATATCCGCTTATGAAGCATCCGGACAGAGACAAGTGGGCCTAAAGAGGCCTCTTCCATTAACCCTTAAAAGCTATTATTAACTAGCGAGGTTTTCACGAACCGTATTGATCCGTGTACTCGGCGAACTTGAGCCAATATGCGTCGGCCCGCTTGAGCTTATATCGGCCATAACTTGTAAGTATACGCTTTGGACTCAAACAGCCAAACCTACATCTAGCAAACTTCCGAAAATAATATTACCCTTGGGTCCTGGTGGAAGGGGAACTGAGTGGTGTGACCGACGCCACAAGTAGATGGCAGCGGACAACGTCAGTGCTAAGACGCCCAGAATAAGCTGGTTGCTGTTCATGATTGAGGAGTTGTGTGTAGAAGTTGGATGCTAAGCTTGCGGTATTATATGTATGCTGGAACCCTTAGGGTAGCTCGTTTGCAGCCCACTGGCGCACTCCACCAGCGTGACGCCGTCATCCGATGCCGAGCTTAACAAGAAAACCAGCAAGGCAGTTGCCAAAGCTGCGCCGCCTCCAAATGGGCGTTGTTTATGATGCCTAGCCAATAAGCGTTGGCGCAACAACTAGCCTCGGTGATATGAACACCGAGGGCTGCTCGGGGCTGGCGAGTAAGGTAGACTCATCGAGTGGTAATGACAGCCTGAATTTCGTAACGAGACTCTGATAAATAGAAATGACGTTTTGGAATTGTAGAAAATTTATGAAGGGAATAACCTATTGTATGCTGACTTGCTTGCGCATATACATACACTAGGCGATAGCTACCCCTCATCAACCAGAATGCTTGCTGGAGCCGGCGTGTTCTCCTGAGCTTCAACCAAACACCTCTAGATTTCCAAATTGCAGTACTTTTTGGCTTTTAACGACGATGATAGCTAGCCTCATTACATCTCCCCTAAAATTATGTAAAAAATAGGTTCGGATGAGAAGGCCTAACAAATTTTTCATAGCTCAACTCATACAGCCTATGCAGGCGTCATTCTTGTACCTCCTGCAACCATTCCCCACATCCTTCCCTGGTCGTAATCGAGCATTTGAATGGCAGAGGCCGGCTATATATACCTCAGCAATAAGCGTCGGGTCTCAATGGATGACTTCCCGTAAGAGCTAAAGCTAAGCTAAAGTCTGGATGACGTCATAATTTACTAATGTCTGATTTCTCCTCATTGTAATCGCTCCACCTTTAGAATAGCCTAGCTTTAGCTTTAGCCGTTACGGGAAGTCATCCAATGCCATTATATGACTTGTACTTACACGATAATCCCAGTTGTATACCTTCCTTCTGGTGTGATTTCCTGTCCGTTCTCATCCTTTGCTTTGGTGATATTGAAATTGAAAAGCGTATTGCTAAGTGGTGGCTCGTTAGCGGTGTGGTAGGTTCAAACCGGTCGCGTACCTAATGGTGATCCACATCGATTGCTGAGCAATATGAAGCCCCGGACAGATCCTACGGAGAAGAATCCGACTCAATAGACAGCGGTAACACACATTGGCTTTATATACCGCCTGCCAAACCCAAAGACGTAGCTTTCCGGTTCGGGGGGAGGGTTGTTGACAAGATACCGTTCGGGGTTAAACCGGTCTGGTTCCGGATACGTCTCGGGATCATGTAGCATCATCCTAGGCAGAATATGAGGCATAATCTTTCTTGGACTCAAAGGGAATACTCACCAGATGTTAGCCATAACAGAAGACCGGGCAGGTATCCGGTAGACTTTGCCACCCGAAACTACATTGAAATCGTCGTTGTTACTTGAACGATGGGGTACGATGTTTGCAATGGGGTGCCACCGCAGAACTTCACGCACAAGTGCGCTGGTATATGGCAGATTGGGTCTGTCCTCTGGTAGTATCATCCTCGAAAGACCGTCTTCGATCGAACGCTGGCGCATATAGTTCGAAAGCTCCGTCTGAGCCTTTGCCTGAACATCCGGGTAGAGCGTCATGGCAAGGAAAAAGGACTGTATACCAGCAACGGTCGTATCGGATCCAGCGGCGTATAGCGAACCGGCGATGTTCTGTTTACTTTGATTTGTCATTGATACAATGCACATATGATATGTAGGTACCTTGACTATATCCTTGGTTTCTTCGTCAGCAGGCCGGTCATCTTCCGTCTGCAACAGCTTGGATGTAAAGGAATCTTCCGCGGTTCCATTTGCCTACACCAGATAATGTGAATGAGATCCCCAAGTCGAACATGTTCAACGTCCACTACCATTTGCCTCAGAACGAATTCAAAAGGTTCGCCTTTCGATAAAGCTTCCAGATGGCGTATCTCTTCTACTCTCCGTTTGAATGTTGCCAATGGGAACCAGCTGGGAACGTATTTCACTATATCACTTGGTTAAAAGAAAGTACTGCTAAGAAACGGCAGAGACCCACAGATTGGAAACATATTGACCATCCACTTTCCTGGGCTTGATACTAGCAAGTGATTCAAATAGCAATAGCATGCTGCAATGATGATTGCTCACCGTCAGAGAAAGCCTCCATTATTTCCTCCGCGCTCCGCACAAATGGGTCATTGGCTGATTCGACCTTGTGGCCGTAGGTGATACGAATCGCTATGCTTGCGGCCATTCTGCGTGTGTGTAATATCTATTATCTATGAGTTATGTACACGGAACAGAGTGACTTACAGATGGATATGTTCCATGAACCCCTCGGGTGTGTCTACCAAACGGCGCATAAATCTAACCACCTCGCTTTGCTGCAAGGGAGTGTAATCCAGTGAGACTCGATTGTTCAATGCACGTTGGAGCATTGTACGGAAGCGCTTGAGCAGCGGGCCATAGTTGAGGAAGATAATGTCGTCTTCCCGGCCGATCCTTGGAATGAGAACATTCAGCGACTTTCTGTTATGATCGACTGATTGGATGTTACCTACAGTTTCCCCATCTCGTTGATGTTTCTATCCGAATAGTTTGCCGCTCGCTTTTCGAAAAGCTCAGAGACCAGATTCGGGTCGGATACGAGATAAATCCTTCGATGAAGTATGCGGACAGAGACGAGCGGTCCTAGCAGAACAATTTTGTCACAACTTGTAAACTAAATGTGTCTCTTGCGGTTCACCTACCATACTGTTCGTTGTATTCGGTGAACTTGAGCCAATAGGCACTCGCGTTTCGTAGCTTGAGTATATATTAATGCCCAACGATTTGCATGATCCACCTTACTACTTACATCCAAGAGGTTTCCCAAGATGATAGTCCCTTTGGGTCCCGGCGGAAGCGGGACCGAGCTCCGCCGTGACCGATACCACGAATATGCACCTGCTGACGCTAGACCGGCTCCAATTATTGCACCCAGAACGAGACGGTTATCGTCCATGGCCGAGTCAGGGTAGAGTTCGTCAGCACGCGACCGAGCGGAGAGTGCGTGGGTTGTTGCCCTGCCGGAACGATCGCGGTTTTGATGCCGGGCTAATCGGGCCGTGGCGATGCTGCTGCCGAGGCTGATGCACTCTCCCACAGCTTCAAACACAAAATGTCTGATGCGCTCGACTCTGAACCGCTAATCCACTCTTGATCGACAAAATCCCGCAACTGCTGAGCCCTTCGCTCACAGCCAACCCAAACCATGAGCAGCGAGCCAGTGAGCAAGTGGATAGAATTCAAAGTGAAAACACAACTGACACATGATTACCAGTCTGCGTCCTATCCGGGTGTTGCGCTTCCTACTAGCGCTCCTATGCCAGAGGGCTACGACGAAGCACTCCCACCTTGGACGTTCGACGCTGAATCATGGTGGATCTTCCCTCGGATTCCGATGCCGTGGCACACCAAAGAGCTGCCTAAAGGTGCACTTGACTCACTCGAGGAGGAAAGGTATCGGGATTTACAAGCGACGTATACCGGAGGGTGTGTATCTCAATTTTCATCTCAGTGCCGGAAATCAACAATCCTTCTATTCACAGTCTGGGCGCGATCCAACTTATCCGGTATCACACCTCTCCTGTCGGTAAGTCTGATTATTGAACAACATATGTTGAGTCATGTGTGTAATTTCTGACGTACTGGTTTGGTTCAGGTCCATACGACGAGCTGTTGTACATTCCAGGCAACATGTCCTACAAAACCGGACCAAACTCGACCATCTCCGGACTGTCTATTACCCGGATCTACGTCTCGTCTATAGCCTCAATCGTCAACGGTACGTACTACGCCAATACAACTCATCGGAATCAAAGTTGCACTAATCCAGTCAACCAGGGCGGCGTAATTGCAAGTCACACCACTCTCTTCTTCGAGTCACATCACTCATGCCGACCTGCCCATAGGGAACACGCCCAAAAAACTCGCCAAGTTTGAATTTACCAAACAAGACGAATCTGATCCGCTCTCGCCTACGACAGTGTCCGTCTATCCTGCGCTGCCCACGTCCACATCCGAATTTAGCTCCGAGCCTATGTTCTCAGCCCGTCTGGTGCTCTCGCGTCAAATTCCTACATTCTCGCTGAACCTCGCGCGCATTCCGCAGTTCTTGCTCGATCCGAGACCGTTCCAACCACCGCTGACAAACTCGGGACAGAGCATCGAGCTGATCGGTACCGAAAAGTGGTGTACGATGGTCCCGAGTTTCTCGGGCACAGTCAGGGTAATGTATCCCGAGCCGAGGCTAGGCGAGAGCAAATTTGGAGACGGGATCGGGTTCCCGGACGTACAAACCATGAACGTTGGACTTTGGTGGTCGCCGGTGAGTTTGCGTTTCTTCAAGGGTGGTTGGGCGTAGATTTGACATGTGATATAGGCAAAGATTCAGGCGGGGTTACCGGTGATTCTAAACGAATTTGGACAACCGGTTGCAGAGGAAAACAAAAAGACTAGATAAAGGCTTGTGTTATCAAATAATCGGGTATTGGGTTCTGGTGTAAGAACAACATAAACAGTAAAAATGGCGTCGGCTACAGCGAATGATGCAACCGAGGTGGGGCTGGGTGACGTCGGCCCAAGAGTGACCGGTGCCCGGACTACCAAGTCTGGGCTGGTATAGAGCAAGGCGAAATGAAACGGCCGGCCTTCCGAATGTGCCAATGCCGTGGTACGGACTTTTACAGGCCCGCGATCAAGTGTTGGTTGATAGTAAAAGTGTATCTTGATCGCGAGTGTAGTATCAAAAAGTCAAGAATGGTGATTTCGGTTCAATAGTGTACAAAAATGGCTACTATGAAGACCAAAAACCAGAACTGGTCTGCAAGCATAAGACATCCTCAAATCACTCGGGCACCTCACGTAGCCAGTCCGCACGCCCTTCCCTAAGTGTAATCGAGCATCTAAACGGCAGCGGGTGACTGTATGCGTGGGTCAGGAATTCGGACCTCGTTGGAACAAGCCATTGAAAAAGTAAGAATCACCTGATGAGTCCGCTAGTGTATCGCTCCTCTGGCGTAATGTAATTTCCGTTCTCATCTTTGGCTTTGGTGATATTAAAGTTCGCTAAGGTGTTACTTTGATGTCGTGTCAGCCAAGCCCATTACATACTCATTACAGAACTCACCTGATAGAGATCCACATAGACTGCTGCGCAATATGAATTCCCGGGCAAAGCCTACACATTACATTGAGTCGCGTCGCACGTATTACGATGCCAGCACACATACCTGCGACCAAAGCCAAACGCATAGCTCTCCGGCTCCGGGGGCGGGTTATCAACCAAGAAGCGCTCTGGCTTGAAGCGATCTGGCTCTGGGTATACCTCAGGGTCGTGCATTATTTTCCTATCAAATTCTAATTCAAGGACTGTTCATGATAATTGGTAGATGAGAACCGGACTAACCAGATGTTCGCTACAACGAGGGATTCGGCAGGTATCCGATATGCTTTGCCTCCGGAAACGACGTTGTAGTCATCCTTGGTGCTCGATTTATGGGCTACGACACTCAATATTGGGTGCCACCGCAAGAGTTCACGGACGAGTGCACTCGTGTACGGTAGGTTTGGCCGATCTGCCGGTAATATTATTTTTGATGGATTGTCGTGGGCCAGGCGCTGCTCCATGTATGCTGCAATCTCCATCTGAGCCTTTTCTTGGACGTCCGGATATAGAGTCATTGCAAGGAAAAACGATTGTACTCCGGAGACGGTAGTGTCTGATCCAGCGCCATACAGGGTCGAGGCTAGGCTCTGTTCCGAGTTCATGTACAGGCGTGGGCGTTTTAAGGGCTGGAGACGTACTTTGATCAACTGCTTGCTGTCCTCTTCCACTGGCTGTCCGTCTTCCGGTTGCAGCAATTTGGATGTGAATGAGTCTTCGGCGATACCTTTAGCCTGAACATGTCGTCAAGAGAATTAGCCAACTCGGGTAGATATGAAAACCTTTTCTGACCATTTGTTCTTGTACGAACTGGAATGGTTCGTTCTCTGCGATTTCGTCCATCCTACGTACCTCTTGAACCCGTTGATGAAACGAAATAAAAGGGAACCATGTGGGAAGAAATCGGACTAGGAAAGGAGATGAGGATATTCTAGAATGGCTCTCGAGCCCGACACTTACGCATAGGAAGTACGTTCACCGACCATGTCGCGGGTGCTGACACTATGACCGAAGTTAGATGTTTATTACCGCTAACAGAATCCCAACCCTACCATCCGAAAACGCCGCCATCAACTCTTCCGCAACTTGAACGAAACGATCATCGGCCGAATCAACTTTATAACCATACGCTATCCTGATGGCTATACTTGCGGCCATGCTGGGCCAATGTCATAGTGAACACGAAGGGCCATGCAGCGGGAGAGGAAACAACCAACAGATGGACGTGTGCCATAAAGTCCTCGGGTTTCTCAGCCAAACGCCGCATGAATCGTATGGCTTCGTGCTGCTGCAGCGGGATATAATCGAGTGAGACTCGGTTGTTGAGGGCGCGTTGGAGCATAGTGCGGTAGCGTTTGTGTAAAGGTCCATAAGGCATGAAGACGATGTTCTGTTCCCACCCAATACTTTTGGTAACATTAGTCAAGAGACCCGAATCGCATCCATAGCGTGCTCACAGCTTTGCCATTGTATTGATGCTCCTATCAGAGTAGTTTGCGGCTCTTTTTTCGAAAAGCTCGGATATAAGTTGCGGGTCGGATATTAGGAACATGTATCTGTGTAACATTCGGACACAAACCAAAGGCCCTGGTGGTAACTCATATAATACTAGTAGCTTGACAGATAGGACCAGGTTACATACCATATTGATCATTGTACTCTGAAAACTTGAGCCAAAACGCGCTAGAGTTTTTGACCTGTTGAACAATCACCTACATGTCCCTGGGTTTGAACATTTACGTACTCACATCCAGTACACTCCCGAGTATGAGGTTACCTTTCGGTCCGGGTGGGAGCGGAACCGAACTACGCGAGCGATGCCAGAAGTATAAGAGAACGGATACAGCTCCTCCTACAAGAGCCCCTTGGATAACTCGGTTGTCGTTCATACTGGAAAGAGACGAGTGAGTGTAATGTAAGCTCCCAGAAATCTCTCTTTTTATATATGTGCCTTGGTTGCCGGATGTGAATCCCCTATCACTGGGTTTGAGCCACGAGCGGCGCAGCAACGTGAGGGATCTGATGAAGCAGCGGGTAGCGGAAGATAAGCCCTGACCGTCGTACCCAGCCAATCACTGAGCAGTGATCACCGGCCGTGGGCACGTCGTGGCCAGAGGGAAACAAATGCTGTGCCTAAGCTCATGTCGTATAAGGCTTAGTTTTAGGTTTCAAGGGGTAGAACCACGACGCCGAGCCATGACGAAGCACACGGCCCGCGCCGTGGTCGGAGGTTACGTAAGCGTACCGTAACGCTCAGGGTGAATCAAGCCAGAAGTCGGAACATGTCTAGAAATGGTAACACCGAGCAATGTCCTGGCCGTTTACTGGGCGATATATATAGAAAGGGTCATGAACAAACGGAAGTCGTGTCTCGCAGTGTTCATTCAGGAGCATCTCACAGTCAACCTTCATAATCCTTTCGCAGTGTAACCTAGGATGCGAATAGCAAGGGATGGCTGCAGGTTGTGAGTATGAGAGCGTGGTACAATATATGCGCATACCCACCTCATGATTCTAGTCGTGTATCGCTTCTCCAGTGCGATCCCCAACTCATTTTTATCCTAAGCTCTGGATGTATTAAAGTTTTCAGAGTTTTACTGCCCGGGCATGCTAGAAAACAATTGCTTTGCGCAACTTCTTCACACACCTAATCGATATTTACATGGATTATTGGGTGGTACACATGCCAAGGCAAATCATACAGTCTGAGATGTTGGCTATAGAGAATCAGAATATAGGGCGACTTAATAGCCTGTGAGTAAATACATAGGCTTCGTGCCTAAGGGGTGAGTCTCTGACAAGGTAGCACTCAGGCTTGAATGGCTGTGGTACTGTATACATGTCCGAATTATGAGTCCTCCTAGAAAAATAGTGTATGAGACACAGGCTACCCCCCCCCCCCCCCGGTTTTCATGAAACCAAGTTAACATACCATAAATTCCCAATTAGTATAGTCGCGCTGGAATCCAGCACGTTTTTCCGTCCACAACCGCCTTACAGTGGTTTTCGCCACCTGTCTCATGCGCGACCGTACTGAACGTAGCGTGACAACAGAGGATTCCCCTGGCTAGCGTATTATTGTATCACAAGTTGGGTCGGCCCGCTGACACGAGTAGTGAAGATGCGATGCATTCTCGATTTGGGCTTTGGCCTGAACGTCGGGATAGTGTCAAAGCGAGGAACAAGGACGGAATCTCGGGAACCGTGACGTTGGTCGCTCCACTATCCATGGTCATGTTCGAGATCTAGTGCTCGGTATATCACTCTGTACAGAACACGAGCGAACATAGTTCATAGTTTGATATCGTTCATGGTTTCTACACCTGACTTGTCATTCTAGTTGTTTCGGAGCAACTGGATGTACAAAAGTCTTGGGCTGTCCCCTAAGCCAGTGCCCGGGTGATGAGATAAGTACCTAGATGATGCTCAACTCGTAGCCCCGGCCAGTCCCTTCAAGGCAAACTCAGATGCAGCTCCTCGGACGAGATGAATACATGGCTACGGCAAAAATACTTCCTACGAGGGTTCCAGGTAGTAGAGTGTCAGTTCCAGCACGGGCCAGATTGAGAGTATTAGTTGATAGCCCGGTTGACTTTTTTCTGCATGATCAATGGAGCTCTAGTTCTCGATATGCTTGGACGGCATGACAAGGGCTGGGGCGATAGAGGTTTAAGTTACAGGGCGCACCAAGGCAAACACTATTTTCGTGACACTTAACGGGCACGATAATTACCTGCTTTAATCTCGTTAGACATTCTGTATGTCCTTACACGAAGTGTTGGTGATGTACCCCCAGGTGGGGAAAGCGTGGAAAAGTTGAGATAAATTGGGCACTGAAGGCTCCAGAACCGTACATAGCGACAAGCACAGGGCTACCTTGTCATTGTCACATTAGCGATACTATAAATAATACGGTCATTAGACGTTCTCATGTGAAGCCTTACTCGGGGTAGTCTAACAACCATTCGACGCAGCCATGCTTTGGGGTGATCGAACACGCAAATGCTAGCGGATGACTGAAGCCATGTTAGTATATAATCAATCAATTGACTGTGATTCAACTCGCTTAGCGACTCCGTCCGTGTAACTCTCTTCAGGAGTGATTTCCATTCCTCTGGCATCCTTGGCTTTTGAAGTATTAAAGTTCACGGTTATGTTGCTGGGGGGCCCGATCAGTCGACTTTGGTTTCTCGGACAATGGCACAACTACCTGATTATAATCCAGAGCGAGTTTTGTGCGACATGTAGCCCCGAACAGATCCTGTGAAAACCGTTACTATCATCGATGTTATCAAAAAATACCTTACATACCTTCGGCCAAACCCAAAAGCATAGTTTTCCGGTCCAGGAGGCGGATTATCAACCAAGTAACGTCCGGGAACGTATCGGTCCGGCTCGGGATAAACAAATGGATCATGCATCATTCTCCTAGTTGATTGTGGATTTCGTACATTACTTTGGGCTCCAATTTCATAATAAACTCACCAAACGTTTGCCACTACAACAGAATGCGCTGGAATGCGGTGCGTCTTGTCTTCAAGACAGGCGCTACAATCCTCTTTATTGGATTGACGCGCAACAAGGTTGGTGATAGGATGCCAGCGTAAGAGCTCGCGCACAAGAGCACTTGTATATGGCAAGCTTTCTCGATCTGATGGTAAGATCATTCTTCGTTGGCCTTGAAGATAATTAGAGATTTCGGTCTCCGCTTTTGTCTGGGCGTTTGGATAAAGCGTCATAGCGAGGAAAAATGATTTAACCCCGGCAGCAATGGTATCAGACCCAGCTCCATATAAGCCGGCCGCTAAGTTCTAAGTCTCTTTGTCACTAACTCCAGCTACGAAAACTACTAGACGATTCTCATACCCGAATGTCTTCTTTACTTTCTTCGCTTGCAAGCTGCCCGTTAGATGCGATCAGTAGCTTGGAGGTGAAGGAAACTTCGGCAGTGCCGTCAACCTTGATGAAAAGGGGTAAAGTTGTCACTGTGTTAACGCGCGCTCTGAAAGTACTTACTATGCGTTTCAGTGCGTATTCAAATGGCTCTGTCTTGGCGACGTTTTTCAGGTGGCGAACAAACTTCGCGTGTTGATGAAACCTGAAGAACGGGAACCAGGTCGGAAGATATCTTACTGTAGGTATGTTGAGCATATGCAAGAACTGATTTTATGACACTCACATGGAGGGCAAATATCCACCGCCCACTTTCCTGGAGACATAACTGCAAATAGTTAGCGAGCTATGAGTCACTATTCACTCTAGTACTTCGCATACAATCTGCTAAAGCAACCATGGACCCTTCCGCGGCCTTAACATAATGATCTTTGATCGATTCAGTTTTGTAGCCGTAGCTAACCCCAATAGCAATACTTGCTGCCATTCTACGAGGTACTCGATCGTTTCAACCAATTAAAAATCTCGGAAACTGACTTACAAATGCACATAGTCCACAAATTTCTCTGGGTCTTGTACGAGACAGCGCATAAAACGCCGGATCTCATGCTGCTGCATTGGGATATAATCAAGAGCTGCACGTTTATTCATGGCTCGCTGGAGGAGGGCTCGAAATTGCTTAAAGCGCTCGCCGTACTGAAGGAACAGAATATCTTGGTCCCATCCGGTTCTTAATTGCATTAGTAGATAGTAAATAATCAGTTAAACTTGTGGTGGCGACGAACGCACAACTCAACCATAGGGGTAACGGTCCTATCGGAATAAGCATCACAAAACCGGTGGCAGCATGACCGAGCATGGGAATAACTGAGAATGTACCATAGAAATGAGAATGTCGAAAATCATGCTATACAGATTGGAAGCCATTGCGATGGACCTACGAAATTTGTCAGGAATGAGTTCAGCTCCCATCATTCCACTTTAGGTATTCGGTGCATAACATACCAGGATGGTGTGGTCATTGCCATGTATTACCATGAACCGCCGTGATGACCAATAGGAGCATATTACAATCAATTTTTTCATCTCCCAGCCCTTCGTTTTGTCAATATTCGTGTTTCTTCTGTTTTATCGCATATATGCTATTGAGCAGGTGTGTATGCATGATTCTCATATTATGACGAAGCGACTATAGATAGCACACAAGAATTGTATGACAACCGGTTCCACCTAATCTAAACAAATGGCGGCAATGTTACATTGGACCGAAACGACGAGAGTATGGTGAAGCTCTTGGAACTCCAGTGGTCTAACGCAAAGAACGTCCGGTAGATAAGCGTGATATTATTGGCATTCACCGGGAACGGCTTACCGCTAACTAGTCTGACAACAAGTACCCTCCGGTCGAACACTAAGCTCGATACATACGTGATGAGCGAAAGGGCTGCGAAAACAAGAGAGCTTACCTGAAAGGTAGCTGTGGGGCCAAAAATTTGAGTCCGTTTGAGCCTGCCACTTCAAGATCCAGTCAATGGTGTTCGCTCTACGACGCGCAGAGTCGTCTCAAAAAGCACGGGAGAGGGAACTTAGCATTTTGACTAGCCCTCGGCTACCAGCTCTTATATATCCATCATCGGAATTCGTACGTGGCTGGTATGTCGAGCTGAAGTTAAAAATTTCAGTGGAGCACATAGAATAATCTCGAAGGTCACAGGCTGGCGCAGCGTATGGCTAGCAATTTGATATATTCGGCTAGCTATTCTACAGGTTATAGCAGGATGTTGGTCTAATTACAATGGTACCCGAATGGTGTTTATTTTTGGACTTGCTGAAGGATCTGTGCTCATTGGTACGCCATGCGGGTTCCGATTTGTAACTGTTTACCATATGTCTGTCAACCTGGATTTTCGGCCCCATCATCTTCGTGAATTGCGTGTGTTTATAATGAATGTTCAGGCCGTTGTATGACAGTTTCATTGCATTTCAAACCAATCCTGCCACCGGTTTCGTGATGTCAATTTGGAGCTCGTTTTTCAAAGAGCTCATGGGCAAGTTGGGGGTCGGAAATAACAAACATTTTTTTGTGCAGGATGCTGATAGTGGTCAAAGGACCTACAAGGTATATGTAACACAATACCTAGCCAATAAGATGTTAACTTGCCGTATTGGTCCGTATATTCCCCTAACTTAAACCATAAAGGGTTGGAGCTACTAAACTGGTCCAGTAAGTAAGGGCCACGACACACAATGTCTTTTATAAATCACTTCCAAGAGGCTGCCAAGGGTAAGTTGACCTTTTGGTCCTGGGGGAAGGGGTGTCGAACTTTTCGACCAATACCAGGCATATAGCACAGCTGATAAAACTCCGCCGAACACGGCGCTGGGAGGTAGGGGGTCGTATTCTAGCATTCGATCGAGCCAAAAGAGTCTTCGTATTCAAAAATCGTTCGACTGATAAATAGCGTCAGCGTATATAGCGCATAGTCCGAATCCTCCCCTGAATGCTTCCACACGAACGTTGATCGGGCATGTCGATGCAGCCCGAGATGCGATCGGGCTGTCAACTATGTTTCGCTGGGATGGAAATCAGTCATTTGGAGAGTGTAATTCGTGGAATGGAATTCTCACAACTCTGAATTCTTCTCCAGGGGGAACTCTAATTACTTGCTCGCTTGGCCTCGTTTCCCTTTATGTCGCGCTTTTAGCAGTATCATCGGTAATGGATGGTTTTGTATTGCCGGATAACCCTTTTCGCCCTCGCTCGCCGCACTGCTTCGGTTCCACATGAACGTGGCCACCCAACCCGCGAGCCGCTCCTCACGCCGTTAGCACCCCAGCACGCTTGCTGGATGCCATGTATTCATGAGGTCCTCATTTTCTAGCCCTTTCGTGCTTTCATCTCGTAGCTTTTGTCTCCACCCAGCACTTGCAAACCCTTCACGCAAAGACGAGCTAATATAAGCTGTTTTTCGTTCCCCACTACGCGACTTGAGGTTGAGTATAACCACTCTCACAGAAACACAACTCTTCATTTATCGTAGATACATCGCGGAAAGCCCCGAACTTATAATCGCATCCACTCTTCACGTCCTTTACTCAGTGCGATAGTACATGGGAAAGGCGAGGGACGGCTTGCGCCTGATACTATATGCGACTGCCGTCCTGCCGGTAATCGTACAGTAGCCATTCAATACACACCTCTCTTGTATTGATGTCACATTGAAAAAGGCAGAGGGCGACTTGCGGGATTAAGAGTGAGTGTATGCAAGCGTGAGGTTGAATGTTGGTTTTTACCGAACGAAGCCGTTTACATATTGCTCTTTACGGACAATCGATATCCCTTCTGCATCCTTGGATTCATTGATCGTAAAGTTGGCTAACGTGATGCTACGAAGGATGATGAGCGAGCGATTTCCTGGAGACAGACAGTAAGCTAACCTGATAGCGATCCACATGGGCTGCTGTGCGACATGTATACCCAGGCAACTCCTATGTATTGAAACGCAAGCTGAAACATAAGACGATCGTTTGTGCAGCGTATCTTCTTCCAAACCCAAATACATAGTTCTCTGGGTCAGGAGGAGGATCCTCGAGCAGATACCGCTCTGGAACGAAGTTTTCTTGTTCAGGGCAAACATCTGGATCGTGCAGGAGCTTCGAAGAAACCAAATTTCACGTTCGCCCATCTAACAGCTGGCGGACTAGTGGACTCACCAAACGTTCACAAAGACGTCGGACCGAGCCGGGATTCTGGCTACTTTTCCGTTTGACACTACATTGCATTCGTCGGAGTGGCTCGATCGACGGTTGATCAAATTGAGAATAGGATGCCAGCGTAACACTTCTTCAACTAGTGCGCTTTTATACAGTAAGTTCGACCTGTCTGCCGGTAGTAGCACAGTCTCGCCGGCCGTATCCGATTTTTGTCCAATATGTGCTGCAATTTCGGCTTGCGCCTTGACCTGAACTTCGGGGTAAAGCGGCATAGCCAGGAAGAATAATTTTATGCCATAAAACGTCGTATCTGTCCGTACAGGTTGCTGCTTAGTTGCTTGAACCATAGTAATCTTGGAATGATAAGATTGGTTCTGGGTAGTTCGTGACTTTACGTGCTCCTTAGTTTCATCATCGATGTCGTCTCCTGACTGGGGTTGCAGAAGTTTTGGGGTGAAGGACTCTTCTACTGTGCCTTTGGCCGATTTGCCCTTAATAGCACTCTGTGATTCAGTCCGATATACGTGCCAGTTGTTTAAGAACTAATCGTGTTATTGTATCGGAATATAGTCCAATGAGGCTTGACTATTGAGAGCGCGTTGAAGCATGGCTCGGTACTGCTTCTCTGTCGCGTTTCCCGAGATAAATTGCCTTTTTAGTCTGGGAGACAGTGGGACCAGGTTATGAGATTTGTACCGGACTCATAAAGCGACAGCGACCATTCCTGCGAGAACAACCACAGACTAGAAAAGGCGGTTAGTATCCACGAGTTGACAAGCTTGTAGCCAGACTAGAAGAACCCAGTTGCTTTACACACTCTTTGGTCGATGGCTCCGAACACGAGTGCTTCACGGATTGATCGGGCATGAATTGCGGCAGGCATAGCCAAATTCCCGAGAGCACTTAGATGTGACATTATACCGAGGTGTTCGGGGCTAATTATGGAGCTCAGCCAGCGCCAGGGTGGCGTTATGGAAGTTACCAATTCCATTGTAGGACTTGTGGCTATTGGCAAACATAAACAAAGACCAACCAAGCAAGCTGCCACTGAGCACGAAATATCTCTTTGCAGATTACTTGAAATCTGCCATGAGCACGGTGTTATACGCTAGAATACATGTAATCGATTTGACTGTGTGCCTTGTCCCCGTTAGAGCGCATGTGAGTGGCCACATGATCAATCGATAGCCATATCAGCCACATCAGTTGCTTGTAAAACCGGGCAAGTAGTATAAAGGATACAAACCAGATCTTTACTCTTCATTGAGAATCAAACTCGCGCTTACGCGCAAAGCACACCCGGTTGGCGGTTCGAATCCGCCCTTGTCCATGGGGCTCATAACCTGTTTTTTCCCACCACATAAATGTCTCATTTTATGCCACCCGACATAAGCGTAGCCGACTTGAGCCAAATGTCATCACAACAAAAAATCACGGCGCATATATTCGGGTTGTGCAGTGTAATGAATTCTGTAAACATACAGAGCGATCCTATCCAAAGGAAATGTACATAAAGCGAATATCACACTCGATAATAATCCTAAAGTCGAACGCCCGTCCTGACCAAACATTGAGCGAGCCAAAACCAACCTCCTCGGCCTGCACATTCCAATGCCGGCAGTTTTAACACCTAAGTGAGTCGTATTGTAACTTTGGACCAAGCCCATACCTTTCCCACGTCTCGCCAGCCCCCGGAAAAACCGGGGTGAAGCGCTGTAATGCTTGATGCGCGAAGACAAACACGCGTGGTTGGTGAGGCCAAAGATGAATTTCATTGAATTTGAGAAGATGAGCGCTCGACACCGCCCAACACCTTCCAGAGCTCAGGACCGCGCTCTTCGATTGTATCCCTATGCTACTGACTGGTTCTCGGGAGAACCGCCAACCGAGGCTGTTCCCACTCTAAATTGTCCGCTCATCCCAGCTAGGCCGGAAAAGACTGGCCGGCTGGTCTGTCACAAAGTAAAAGGAGGTTTGAAAGATAAGGTTTACACGAGATAGCTCACGGTACGTTTGGTTACGCATACAAACGTAGTAACTCTACCAGACGAGAATATCTTGTACCTGTTTCGCAGCACCCCAGCAGGTAATCGCGCTAACTCATTGTATGATAGAAGATATATATTAACATAACTTACGATACATGATGATTAAATAGAAGCATTAGACGGCTCTCGGCTGTGATATCTGTCGCGCCGCTCTGCTCATAATCTTGTGTGGATCATCTAACCAAACCGCCCAAGGCCGCACGAATAGTCAAATCAGTTGCCTCGACGTACCATCTCGTGGCTGAGTTTACCCGGAGCCTCGATCTGGATGAACGATGCGAGATGATCGCCGCTACTCTCCTCTATTCCCAACCAACGTCCCCTGAGCCGCATTCGGAGCAATGATTAGGTTGGTCCCGTACGTCCACTCCTGGCCTACCGTTGCTCTCGAGCCAATAACCCAAATGATGTTGCTGACATGGGAAGCGTGCGGAGGCCGGCGGGTGCCATCGAGGTGATAAGATCCGTAGGTGAGTCGCTTGAAGCGCCGAGAATGAGTGCCATGATGAGCAGCCAGGCTCAAGCCCCTCTGCTGAAGTCCTGAGGGGGAAAAGAACATCATGGAGCCATGTCTGATGTGAACCCTGACATGGTTTCCAGGTGAGGGCGACAGTAGATGAGGGCGTGGATGTCATTCGGAAGACTTGACCACAAGGAGTTGCGGTTGGCGGGTGTGGAAAGGAGGTAGTGTGTCATTTGCTGGGAGCTTTCTTCGAATATCGGCGAGACAGCGCAAACCCAAGGATAGAATTAGAGGGTTCGATCGCAAAATGGATCCTGGAAACCAGAGCGGGATGGTTGGGTGATCGATGTACACAAAAAAAGAGCCAAACAGGAACTATGAGACCATCTGAGGAGTCATGATGCGGAGTCGACGCGGCAAGACGCGCGAGAGCTATGGATCTCGTCGGCGATACGTAACTGATGGTATGGGTCTGATCGTTCATTTCACGAACGAAGTATTGTGAGCCACCCAGAGAGCTTACTGGGAGAGACCAGCAGATGCCGACTCACGATATCCGATCCGAGTTTACCCCCCAGGTCGAGACATGTTCGAGCAGAGAGATCCTAGTGCAAGCGGAGTGGATGTGGCCGCGAGAATCAATTGGCAATTGGCCAAGAGACAAGAGCTGGGGCAACGAGCAAATGGCGCCGGATTAGCGTGTATCAAGTGCATCAGATCGTCAGGTCGAGGAAAAGCGGGGGTGTGGTCGGCAGCTGCCAGTGCCACCGGACAAGCGCCGAGATCAAGGGTTCTGAGTGCTGGTCGCTGAGCCAAATACAGCCCAAATGCTGTTGGACCAACAACCTCTCCGGTCGTGCAATGATGGAAAACTCGTTGTATAGTACAGCGTATCTTATGGACAGATATGCTTGTGCGGAACGTGCTTACGAATGGAACTGATCAGTCACCTGAAAGCCATGGCGATGCTCTGCGCCATACCGAGCTTCCAAAGTGCCCGTAAACAGTTGTGTGGGATTAGAGAGCATGGGCTTAGTGACAATGTCACTATCAACTTTTCCCTTGGGCGTAACGGCATTGTCACCATGCGCTGATTATATGCTTCCCTGAGGACGCTACCCCATCTACTTGAGTTCCAACAAATCCCATTCTATAATTTCACTTGGACAGACAGGTTGAAGCAGCTCTGCTACATCACTATACGAGAACATATAGTCTAAATCTCATAGCCATCGTCAGCATACTTGTTACATGCATAACTATACGCGCCCGCCATCGGCGAGTCAAAGCAAGGAGGAAACAGTCGGCACATTGTCAAAAGGCCTGAGCGGTCGTAGATACTAGAATACGAGTGGATTCACGTTCAGCTTCATGGATTTTTAGTTAGTGACGGCATCAATATTAAATGTGGATGTATCATTCGCTCAATCATGCACCTACGCCTGGGGTCCACACGATGCACTCGTCACGCTCAAAACTGGCGGACCCCAATCTCAATGCGCCCCAGTCCACGAAATTGGCTTTGTCGCAGAATAGAATGATCAGCAACAACTTGGCATAGAGTCGACGCTAAACCCACTTTCTCGATTATTCTATCAATAAGATCACTCGCAAGCACTTGTGTCAGCAACGAGCGCTTGAATTATTGAGTGACGCCCGAAGTATACGACCACGTTCAGTATGCTCATCAATGCCGCTCATAGTGTGAGCTTGCACGGTCCATCATCGCAACGACACCCAGCCTCACTACTCAGGATGGCTTGTCAATACTAGGCAAAAAGATCGGCCCATTCGCTCTTATAGTAAATCCTGATTACAACAGTTTATCGGAATGCCCTACAGCGCCGATCGTGTATCTGGAACATGTGTTCCACACAGACGCGGAAGATCTAGAAGCAATGTAAACCTTGCACCGCATCGATAGACTCTCTTTGTTCCCAGTGAAATGTTTGGCGGCATGGGTAACGAGGGAATGTATCATATAAAAAGTGTGATAGGAGATCCCGAGGGCATTTCCTTCCACCTCACCCTGTTAGCCGTAGGCACTCGACCGTGAAATAGCCCGAGCGATTCAAGAAGGTGACGATTCAGCGGTCTGACGCACGGCGTCTTAAGCTGACTTATTGAAAAATATCTGATATAGAGGGGATATGTTGCCAGAACGCAATGATCCAGCTCATGATGATTTCTCGCTAACGCCAAGCGACGATCTCGATGCAGTGATAGTGGCAGATCAGGAGGCAGCCTTGTGGAGCGAATCCATGAGGATAGCCGACCATTTCATAGCTCTAATGGGCGATCGGGGCGGGATGCCGGTCATGAGGTGAGTCAATTGCTAGCCCAAGACAATAGAACGAGTAAATGACGGTCGGTGGAGTGATGGCCTTCCGCTCCCAGTGGCAGGTCAATCAAAGGCAGGCCATCAGGCGGTAAACGATAGCAGCGGGTCGAACGGTATCATCATTGACCAGCAGGAACAAATGCAACTGACTCAAAAAGGGCAATTAGCTATAGCCAAATTTCTTCTTCGTATGGCTGCTCTGCTCCGTAATCGATTTCTGCAATCAAGGGATATATCGGATATCAATATGGCAATAGAAAGTCTAAGCCGTGCCCTGAAATTAAGTGTGGTTGACGATGCCGTACGCAGAGCTTGTTTATGCGCGCTGGCGACCGCTTTGAATTTTCGCTTTGATTGGTCTGGAGCTCGGGAAGATGTGGAGGTCGCAATTCATTGTTGGGTCGAGGCCATTGAACTTATTCCCGATGATCATCTCGATAGTGCAGGTCACTGGAACGGGCTTGGAATCTCATGGTTGCGTCGGTATGAGCGACTCGGAGAGCTTGCAGACCTTGACCATGCGATGGGATGTCTGTCCAAAGCAGTCGACCTCACTCCTGATGGTCATCCCGACAAGCCAAGTAGTTTGAACAACCTCGGAAACTCGTGGTCTCGTCGATATGAGCGACTCGGAGAGCTTGCAGACCTTGACCATGCGATGGGATGTCTGTCCAAAGCAGTCGACCTCACTCCTGATGGTCATCCCCACAAGCCAAGTAGTTTGAACAACCTCGGAAACTCGTGGTCTCGTCGATATGAGCGACTCGGAGAGCTTGCAGACCTTGACCATGCGATGGGATGTCTGTCCAAAGCAGTCGACCTCACTCCTGATGGTCATCCCCACAAGCCAGGTTTTTTGAACAGCCTCGGAAACTCGTGGTTTCGTCGATATGAGCGGCTCGGAGAGCTTGTAGACCTTGACCATGCGATGGGATGTCTGTCCAAAGCAGTCGACCTCACTCCTGATGGTCATCCCCACAAGCCAGGTTTTTTGAACAACCTCGGAAACTCGTGGTCTCGTCGATATGAGCGACTCGGAGAGCTTGCAGACCTTGACCATGCGATGGGATGTCTGTCCAAAGCAGTCGACCTCACTCCTGATGGTCATCCCCACAAGCCAAGTAGTTTGAACAACCTCGGAAGCTCGTGGTTTCGTCGATATGAGCGACTCGGAGAGCTTGCAGACCTTGACCATGCGATGGGATGTCTGTCCAAAGCAGTCGACCTCACTCCTGATGGTCATCCCGACAAGCCAAGTCGTTTGAACAACCTCGGAAACTCGTGGTTTCGTCGATATGAGCGACTCGGAGAGCTTGCAGACCTTGACCATGCGATGGGATGTCTGTCCAAAGCAGTCGACCTCACTCCTGATGGTCATCCCCACAAGCCAGGTTTTTTGAACAGCCTCGGAAACTCGTGGTCTCGTCGATATGAGCGACTCGGAGAGCTTGCAGACCTTGACCATGCGATGGGATGTCTGTCCAAAGCAGTCGACCTCACTCCTGATGGTCATCCCCACAAGCCAGATTTTTTGCACAACCTCGGAAACTCGTGGTTTCGTCGATATGAGCGACTCGGAGAGCTTGCAGACCTTGACCATGCGATGGGATGTCTGTCCAAAGCAGTCGACCTCGCTCCTGATGGTCATCCCGACAAGCCAAGTAGTTTGAACAACCTCGGAAACTCGTGGTCTCGTCGATATGAGCGACTCGGAGAGCTTGCAGACCTTGACCATGCGATGGGATGTCTGTCCAAAGCAGTCGACCTCACTCCTGATGGTCATCCCCACAAGCCAAGTAGTTTGAACAACCTCGGAAACTCGTGGTCTCGTCGATATGAGCGACTCGGAGAGCTTGCAGACCTTGACCATGCGATGGGATGTCTGTCCAAAGCAGTCGACCTCACTCCTGATGGTCATCCCGACAAGCCAGGTTTTTTGAACAGCCTCGGAAACTCGTGGTTTCGTCGATATGAGCGGCTCGGAGAGCTTGTAGACCTTGACCATGCGATGGGATGTCTGTCCAAAGCAGTCGACCTCACTCCTGATGGTCATCCCCACAAGCCAGGTTTTTTGAACAACCTCGGAAACTCGTGGTCTCGTCGATATGAGCGACTCGGAGAGCTTGCAGACCTTGACCATGCGATGGGATGTCTGTCCAAAGCAGTCGACCTCACTCCTGATGGTCATCCCCACAAGCCAAGTAGTTTGAACAACCTCGGAAGCTCGTGGTTTCGTCGATATGAGCGACTCGGAGAGCTTGCAGACCTTGACCATGCGATGGGATGTCTGTCCAAAGCAGTCGACCTCACTCCTGATGGTCATCCCGACAAGCCAAGTCGTTTGAACAACCTCGGAAACTCGTGGTTTCGTCGATATGAGCGACTCGGAGAGCTTGCAGACCTTGACCATGCGATGGGATGTCTGTCCAAAGCAGTCGACCTCACTCCTGATGGTCATCCCCACAAGCCAGGTTTTTTGAACAGCCTCGGAAACTCGTGGTCTCGTCGATATGAGCGACTCGGAGAGCTTGCAGACCTTGACCATGCGATGGGATGTCTGTCCAAAGCAGTCGACCTCACTCCTGATGGTCATCCCCACAAGCCAGATTTTTTGCACAACCTCGGAAACTCGTGGTTTCGTCGATATGAGCGACTCGGAGAGCTTGCAGACCTTGACCATGCGATGGGATGTCTGTCCAAAGCAGTCGACCTCGCTCCTGATGGTCATCCCGACAAGCCAAGTAGTTTGAACAACCTCGGAAACTCGTGGTCTCGTCGATATGAGCGACTCGGAGAGCTTGCAGACCTTGACCATGCGATGGGATGTCTGTCCAAAGCAGTCGACCTCACTCCTGATGGTCATCCCCACAAGCCAGGTTTTTTGAACAGCCTCGGAAACTCGTGGTCTCGTTGATATGAGCGACTCGGAGAGCTTGCAGACCTTGACCATGCGATGGGATGTCTGTCCAAAGCAGTCGACCTCACTCCTGATGGTCATCCCCACAAGCCAGGTTTTTTGAACAGCCTCGGAAGCTCGTGGTCTCGTCGATATGAGCGACTCGGAGAGCTTGCAGACCTTGACCATGCGATGGGATGTCTGTCCAAAGCAGTCGACCTCACTCCTGATGGTCATCCCGACAAGCCAAGTCGTTTGAACAACCTCGGAAACTCGTGGTCTCGTCGATATGAGCGACTCGGAGAGCTTGCAGACCTTGACCATGCGATGGGATGTCTGTCCAAAGCAGTCGACCTCACTCCTGATGGTCATCCCGAGAAGCCAAGTCGTTTGAACAACCTCGGAAACTCGTGGTCTCGTCGATATGAGCGACTCGGAGAGCTTGCAGACCTTGACCATGCGATGGGATGTCTGTCCAAAGCAGTCGACCTCACTCCTGATGGTCATCCCGACAAGCCAGGTTTTTTGAACAGCCTCGGAAGCTCGTGGTCTCGTCGATATGAGCGACTCGGAGAGCCTGTAGCCCTGGACAACGCTTTTCAAGCCTTTAGAGCTGGTGCTACCTTTCGTACATTCAATCCGAGAGCCCAGATGCAATGTGCAAAAGGTTGGGCCGCAGCTTGTATTCTCCTCGGTCGATTTCCTCTGCACGCATATCAAACAGCCTTCTCATTGCTCCCTCGCTTTGTCTGGATCGGACAAACTACTCGTCGTCGACACGAGACTCTGGTCGCAGTCCGCGACCTTGCAGCCCAAGCTGCTTCTTGGGCAATTGCTGCTCGCCTTTACGATCTTGCACTGGAATGGTTGGAACAAGGACGTTCAATAGTCTGGGGTCAGACACTCCAGCTTCGTACTCCATATGACGAGCTTTATTTAGCAGACCCTCTACTTGCTGAGAGGCTTCAGCGTATCTCTTCTCAGCTGGATATAGCCGCCTTTCGGGCCGACATACAGCCATCAAATACCGGACCGCTTACGGATATAGTGTCCCAGGCGACACATCATCATGCACTGGCTGATGAATGGGATAGGCTTCTAGGAGAAGCGCGAAAGCTCGCTGGCTTTGAAAACTTTCTTCTTCCAGTTAAGTCCAACGAGCTCAAGCAAACTGCTCGACACGGGCCCGTTGTCATTATCAACACTCACCTTGCGCAGTGCGATGCTCTAATTATCTTACCACAACTTGAAGATATCATTCACGTGTCTTTAACTACAGTCCGCCAAGAGACGCTAGATCAATTGGTAGCGGATTTACAGTGCTGTTCGGCTCGGCGCGGAGACCCTGGGGAAGTTCGAGGATTCACACGAAGCAGTACAAAAGACAGCCTACAATTAGCTAGGCTCATGTGGTCAGATATAGTGGAGCCTGTGCTCAAACAACTCGGATACACGGTTTGTACACTTATATACACCTGTCACGATCCACTTGTTGACATGAGTACGGCAGAGAAAGCTGGAGCTCGATGAGTTGCCGCACGTCACTTGGTGCACAACAGGAATCATGTCGCAACTTCCCCTTCATGTGGCGGGTCTTTACGATGGGATCACTCCCGGCGCTGTTGACCTAATCGTTTCTTCGTATACGCCAACACTTACAGCTCTTCTTTGGCACAAAAGCCCATCTTCCAGTCAAGTCGGACTCCTAGCCGTTGGACAGCAGGCATCCCCAGGGCAGAATACCTTGCCAAATACTGTAGAAGAGCTGAAGGCTATCCGCAAGTACAGTGCTGCTGTTTCGTACCGCGAGGTTGAAGGGTCGATGGCAACAACTGCCGCCACACTCACGGCTATGCAAGAAAACAGCTGGGTCCATCTCGCATGCCACGCTAACCAGGATCGCTCGAACCCTAGCCAGAGTGCATTTCATCTTCACGACGGGCGACTCACGCTCGAAGCGATCGCTAGACGACAGTTCAAGAACAAGGGCCTGGCGTTCTTGTCAGCCTGCCAAACCGCAACAGGAGATGAGACACTACCGGACGAAGCGACTCATCTGGCAGCCGGGATGCTCATAGCAGGGTATCCCAGCGTCATTGGAACAATGTGGTCTATCGCGGATGAGGATGCGCCGGTGGTGGCGGACGTAGTATATTCGGAACTGCTGAAAGATGGAAAGATGGATCACACTCGGTCTGCTTGGGCTTTGCATAAAGCCGTAAAGGTGCTGCGTGAGAAACTAGGAAAGGAAAAGATCTGGCGATGGGCGCCATTCATCCATATTGGGGTGTAGTATGCGACGACGCAGTAAGCTCCTCCATAGTACAGAGTACTCCAGATTCATTCAGTTAACGATCAATCAAGTAGCCGCGGGTCCCATATACGGGGCATATATGTACTAAAAACCGGCATAGATTTAGGGTTCCCGAGATTATGATCCATGTACTTGAAAAGTGTAATTGATTTAGGCTCCCTCGAATATAAATTTGGTCATGGAAAGCACCGCGGGTCATGCCGCCAACCGCTAATTTTTAGCCTTCCCGGCTGCGGCGAGGATATTTATGTAGCCTCGTTATATACTGCTAATTAACTACTTCAGACCAAAAGGGAACCATTGATCCTATCGAATGACGTCGTAGGTTGGAGAAACTCTGCGATTCCTTCGTTTGTATTGTACCTCCCTGCTCTGTATACGTTGCGCTACTCGATTGTTCGTACCGGGGAGCCCGCTCTTCGTTTAGATTCTGGACAAATGCACTGTGCCAAAATTTGTTTGGTTCACTATAGCCCGTCCTGTAGCTACTGTATTCTGGATATTTGTTTTTCGTCGGTGTATCTCTGGTATCCATCTGAATGAACTCTTAATTGAACATGATGTGCCCACGTTTTTCGGCTGTGAGGCTATGAGTGACCTGTATGCGTTAACTTAGCTTTAATGCTGGCAGAGAACTAAGGTGTTGTCCTCGTAGACCAAGATCTCCTGCTATCCTGGAACAGGTCCATCCCAAGATTTCAACAGAAAAACGACGAATGACGTGCCATCACGAGAAGAAGGTTGGGACCAAATACTGCTAGAGCACGTCCTTGTCATGGAGCAACCTCCCCCCGCTGGTCCCAGATGCATATACATAGGTGTGACTCACGCTCAACACTGGAACCAATCGAGAGTATAGGTCAAGTTTGAAATGATCTCGCAGGTTAAGTCGGTTGATTTTCCGGTATACAAGGCAACATATACATACGATTCAGGAGTCCACCCGAAGCCACACTAGCCAACAAAACTGGGAACGTATTACAAAAGATACCAACCAAACCATATCAAAATTTCGGGCCTGCATGCAAAGCTACTCGGTTGACAGGTTGAATTCGCCCTTGGCCGTAGGACAAAATGAGACCTTAGCTTGGCCAAATAAAAGTATAGTTTATAAGCCCCATGAGCAACTTGAGCCGAATGTTATCGCGGCGAGAAAATCACGGCGCATATATCCTGGTTGCCTAATGTAATGAATTCTGCAGACATACAAAAGCCGATTCTATTCAAGAGATATGTACATAAAGTGACTAAACGAGTGACAGAGACGAATGTCCAAACTATCGATACAAAACAGGTTCCCGCAAGCCTCACCATCCGACGACACCCAGACTCCACGCAACAGCCACAACAGGTAACACACTCACCAACTCGCCAAGTCCCGCATAATCGGGCGGGATCCTCGCCTTGCCCAGTACTCCAGACGCGAGCAAAATAGCAACAAGATTATAGACCCCAGACCACGCAAAGTTGATCCACACACGCCGTCGTGCCGCTTTAGCCAGCGCAAACACATCCGAAAGCCCAGAAAAGAGGGAAGAAACGAGCACGATCTGAGCCGCGCTGGACGCTACATCCGTCCCTCCTCCGAGTGAGACTCCTACATCGGCTTGGACGAGTGCCAAGGCGTCGTTTGTCCCGTCTCCGATAAACATGACCTTGCGCTTCCTGGATTTTAGTTGTTGTAGAGACTGAATCCACTCTCCTTTCTTTTCTGGAGTGCATCCCCCCAGAGCTTGTCCGTCAGGAATACTCAAGGCAGTGGCCGTACGACGAACTGCGCCTGGTACATCTCCACTCAACAGATAAACTTCGATTCCGCGCTGAAGGAGCATGTGAACAGTCTCCACCGCGTCTGGCCGAAGCCTATCAGACAATGTAAAGTGCGCAATGCGCTTAAACCGAGTTTGAGCCTACCAAAAACTAATCAGTCGACATATTAGATAAAAAGAATAAACCTACCTCATCAACTGAAGCAGAAACGACAAACACCGTGCTGTCTCCTTCCTGGTCGTCAGTACCTGCCCACGCAACACTCCCACCCCGTACGAGCACACCATCGACAGCAGTCTCGACGCCTTTACCAGGAACGATCTTGACCTCGGCATCAAGTCCGCATATATCCGTTCCAAGCGCCGCGATAACGTGTTCGTGTACCGCCGCAGACACCGGGTGCGTGGATGACGCAGTCAACGCACGGACCAGCAATTGGACGTCTCGTTCCGACTTCCACCATGGATCGTATGACGAACTCCCGACTGCGAGTTTCCCGAGCGTCAGAGTGCCAGTCTTGTCAAACGCTACGACCTCGACGTCGCATGTACTTTCCAGAGCTTCGACCGTCTACAACCCCCATACCCTAATCAACACTCTGTCGAGTAGCAACCGATAGAAGACTCACCTTGAATAGTACACCACGCCTGGTCCCAACCGCCACGGCGATGACCGCCACCATCGGTACACACAACGCAATCGCACACGGACACGAAACGACCAGGACAGCAACCGCATATCCGATCGCCCGTACGACGGCTTGACCAGCCTTCTGACCGTCACATCCAATCGCATACCCAATCCACCCGACAAACGTGACAATCCCGAGCACAAGCACGACCGGAGCCAACCACCCCGCCACCCGATCAGCCGTATCCTGGACCTTGAGCCGCGCACCCTGAGCAGCGCGCATAAGCTCACCCATCCGAGCTAGCGTGTTTGCGTCGGGCGAGACGGTGACGCGCATGTCGAGGCCAGCCCCAGTCGTGACAACGGTCGTGCCTGCAACGAGTACCGCACCAGTCCGCTTGGCCACCGGCACGCTTTCGCCCGTGATTGCACTCTCGTCCACATGCGTCTCGCCACCATCACCATCTCCCACGGCCTCTACCCTCCCGTCTGTCGGAATCTTGTCTCCAGGTCGAACGCGCAGTACATCCCCAACATGGATCAGCCCAACCGGAATGACCTGTTCCATATTGCCATCCATGACGAGCACGGCTTCCTCGACTTGCATCGCACCCAACCCACCCGCTGCATTGGTGCTCCTCCGTCGTGCGTACGCAGCAATCAATCGGCCTAGCATGACGAGCGTAACCAACAACGCCGCAGTCTCGAAATAACTCGTCTCGCCGTCTCCAATCGGTTTACCCGCCACGGCACACGCATACGCCACGACCGAAAACATAAAAGCCGTAAAAGTGCTTATCGAGACCAGCAAGTCCATATCAAGCGTATGTTGCATCACCAACGCACGGATACCAGAGACGTAGATGGGCCGAGCGGCGTAGACTTGGATCAAGGTCGTCAACACCAGCGAAATTGCTCCGTAGATCGTGGGATGGGACGGGAGAGGTGCCCAAGCGAGGACCAAAACGGGAATACAGAGCGCAGCCGAAATTGTCGTGAGCTTGAGCAGCCGGACGACTTCCCGCTGGGCTGAATCTGCTTGCGAGGCGGGAGCAGGCGGGACATAGGTCGGGTCCCAAGGCGCCAAGGCCGTGAGTACGTCGCGAGGATTGCCCTGATACTCGAGCTCGATAACGTCGCCTCGTTCCTCTCGTACAAAGACCCCTTCGACGACCAGCCCCTTTTCACTTGACGGCCGACCCAGCTTGACCCTCATCCTCCGTCGACTCTCCCCCTGTTCCACATCCCGAACCACTCGATCTTCCAAAACATCGCACATGAACCCAGTAGAGGCCGTCACGTTTCTCGTCATATCATCGGGCCGGACACGGTCGGGATGATAAGTCACCGTCGCCCGCCCGGCAAAAACATCGACCGTGCACTGGGCTACACTTGGCATGCTCATCAACGCGCGCACAACTCGAGGCGAACACGACGGACAGTCCATGCCCAGAACCGATAAGACGAGCTCGTGGCGCCCGGGCTCATCCTGTTCCGGCGCTTTAGTCTCGATTTCGATTTCGTGGAGATGGTCGTGGCCGTGGTCGTGGTGATCTGAGTGGTCGTGACTATGCCCATCCGAATGATCATGACCATGCCCGTCTGAATGGTGATGATGATGATGCCCATGCCCATGTCGAGCCGAACACCCAAGCACACTCGTGCTCAACCGCTTCTGCACGCTTCTCGCACAGCAGCACATGGCGTTGTAGCATCGCGCGGGAAGACTTGTCTTGCGCCTCGCCCTAGCACGTGCTGAGGGCTTTGGGACGATTGGGGCGGCGCTTGAAGGCGTCTGACTCCGAGCCCGACTGGGCAACGTGGAGGATGCATAGGAAGGGGATGGACAACCTAGTTTGGGGGTGCAGCATGCGTCTTGGATGGGTCGAGGAGGGCAGCAAGTGGGGAGATTGTCGATGCAGCATGGAGTGGAGCAAGTTGGTGGCTGAGGTGCGGGCGAGCTAGAGCAACAGTCGTCGACATTTTCGGTCGCGCAACATTCGTCAACAGTGGTCAAGGCGGGGCAACAGTCGTCTTTGACAACCTTCTTGGGCGCAGACGAGCAGCTTGTGTCGGAGCAACATCCAGACTTGGCGGTGTTGGGCTCGGGCACGCCACAGCACTCGAGCTGATCGAGCGAAGAGTCGGCACACGACGAAGGCATGACGTTGTCGGCCTTGCCTATGTCTATAGGCGGACTCGCGCAACAATCGTCTGTGCAAGAGGTTGGAGGTGGTGGGGCGGGTGTGCAGTCGCTGCAGCACGCGCCAGAAGCGGTATTGCCGTTCATCTGCAACTGAGTCACGTCAACGCGTTGATCAGTCGACGTCGTCCTGGGCAAAGAAGTGTATCTTACGGTGGTGCTGGCAGAGGGTATGATGGTCGGCTGCGGTACGTGGGTCCCTAGACGCTCAGCACATGGAAGTCGAAGTTGCGTGCTGGTCTGTCGAGAAGTCGAAGATCGTCAGCCACATGATAAGCCAGACTTCCGTGAGATGTCATACCTGTTGTGCTCGGCTATCCCGCTGTATGTTTGCGACCGTACTCGATGAAAATGGAGATGTTTAACTGTGAAACCCGGTGACGAATGTGGGGTCTAGTTGGCACTCTGTCTTGGCCAAACAGCCTAGAAATAGGCTATAAGCGCTGCTCACGTAAGCCTCGGAACCGAGCTGAGTCCCGGGTCAAACAAGTACCGCATATAATCTTCTGATCCTGCCAATTTGAGTCCGATTTGGGAGTTTGGTTTACGGGACTGAAATTTGAGCGTTTCAGACTGTGTTGTATGCCTCGTTCATAGATCGTGACTCATGGGTATCAACTCTATTCACCATTTCTCCTCTGAGATTTCGTCTCCCCATTGTTCGACATACTCATCCCGTTTTATTTAAATGTGATTTTCTGTGTATATTCCTTAATTGACCCACTCGACTATATCTATTCAATATATTGTTCTCAAAGTAGCAATGAGGACCTCAGTGAGTGAAGGATCACTTAAGCCAGGCGAGACTGGCCTAACACAAAACCTTGGTTTGGGGGTTCTCGGCCCTATAGTACCTCATGGACTTAGACAACCTAGGGACATTTAATTTACATGAATTTGATTCAGTGATACATTTGGGCTTCATCTGCACGCCCCACAGGATTTTATCGTACAAGCATGTCGCTTTAGTCTGTATCCTCACCGCCAGCTTCGCCTCCGTGCTCAGGATCTCCGCGAACAAGGGTCTCGGCATCTTTCTTGCTATCAAACACCGATTTGGACACGTGACCGAGAATGCGGTCGACATAAGCGTCGCCGTGCTGTTTCATGGCCACTTCAAAGAAAATAGTAGCGTTTGAAGGTGGGGTTGGCGGCTTGGGGTAAGGTGACTCGATGGCACTGTTGGCGATAGGATAGTACACATCCTTCGCCCTCTGACGCAATATCCCCACGATATAGTTGACATACAAGAAGGGAAACTTGGGAGCGCCGAACATGTGCGCAACTTTGTCGAGCGTCAGCGTCGTATAACTAGTATCCATGCAATATCCACAAGGAACTATATCAAATGGATTGATGATGTTGGTGTTCCAGTGCTTGTAGCCTTCAAGACTTCCCTCGGGTGGCGGGAAAAACTTCGTGAAATTCTCGAGCAACGGCTTGTTGCCCGGCGACGGGCCGGCAGAAGGATTAACGAGCACGTTGGAAGTAGGGAGCACACCAGACCTGACGAGTGAATATGCGACGCAACAAGCGAGCGCTGCACCCAGACTGTGGCCCGCGACCACAAACTTGGTATCGGGATACGACCTGAGCTCAGACGTGAAGAAGTCTACGACATTTGGTGTCGTAGCATCGTGGGTGAGATTGAGGTGTCGGTAAGTTGGCTGGCCAAAGCCGTTGGTGATCAAGGCAGGATCGTCCGGTGTAGATGTCTTGTTCGGTTGCGAAACAGGAGGAGTGCGGAGACCTTCGGGACCGGAGCCAGCCCATGAGTCGATCGGAACACAATTATGTATATCGCCGTCCTGGTTGACGGCGGCATCCAGACTCGCCGTACCGGCAATAGCCATGACGCATGTGCGGTACGTTTTGCCGTTTTCAAATTCGAGCGCATCATGTTTGGCGACGAACCAGGCGTTCCCAAATTTGGTGTCCGTCTTGTCGGGGTCCGTCTTCCACACTACCGGTTTAGAGGCCACGCTCCAGCCGGGATCAATATCAGCCAGAACAGGTGGGATCTTCTTAGTCAGCTCTTCCTGTAAGGCGGCGGCCGTGTCTTTCACGTCGCGGACCAGATTGGCGCAGAGAGAGAGTCGGAAAACGTGTTGAAAGCAGTTGTATTTGCCCATAATGATTCAGACTGCTAAACGGACAGTGAGTGCGGGAGAATACGATAGGAGCAAAGGACACTGACCTGTTTGAGGAACAGGGGGAGGATGGCTCATTCCGTTGACTGTGGTAACATTTTATATGAACTCATGGACGGGCCGAGCGTTCGCTCTGAATCCCTTTCCTAAACCATGGGACGAATTCTGATATCCGATACCCTAAATCCGCAGGAGACGCGACTGCGATTATAAGTGCGCCTGCGCTATCATAGCGAATAAATCGAGAGAATGCGATCTGGACTCTAGCCATCATCGGTTCTGTCATAAAATAAGACTTTGATTGCAAAATTGTAAACAAAGGCTCCACACTTTTGAATTGCTCCACCCGGATAGAACCAGATCGCATCCTCTTTAATGTCGCGCCTGCGACCATATAAAATGGGTAATGTGTTGCGGCGTGGTCCCTTGGAGCCCGAGCGAAAGTAGCGCTGTGGGTGAGAGCACGCTCATGCAAGCTCACTGAAAGACCCGGGAGGACGCGCCCGTGAACCAGGTAGGAAGAGGAGCGGCGGTATACGCGTTGAGCGTCGTCTAAACGAAGTAGAATAGATAAAACGAGTGTATATATTATATTTGGTATGTAAATGCGACAAAAGGAAATAAGGGGAACGGTGTTAGGAGAGTCCTGAAAACACATGTCTTGATGGACGTAATAACGAGTCGCTCAGTGGCTAGGTACCGCGGCTACGATCAAAGTAAATGCGCGAATACATGCCCGGCCGAAGGCCGGGCGTTACATCACACAACAGCGAAACCGACGCTTATAAGCAATAGATAGTCGCATTGACAATTTTGAAATGTATAGAATAAAACGAGAACGTGAAGGCGCACACACACGCACACCTCGTTGTGGGCCTGTGTATGAGACCAAGGGGTCACGTGAGCTGTCCGATCCGCTCTTCTTTCGGCCGAGTATTCACAATGCTTCCTCCGCAGGCTTCGTCCCATTGTGTCACGGCTGACGCCAGCGAGTGCACAGCGACGGAAAACTACTAGTGGATGGAGTGTAGTGGCGCGACCATCGTCTTCGTAATCATAAATGTATGCACAGGTATGAACAGCAAGCGCAAAGATCGAAAGCAACTGCTGTGAGATTTGTTGAAGTATGAATCATCTGATAGACTCCGGCACGAAACTTTGTGAACCCATCACGGGCAATTACAAGACTATCTAGACGTCATAGAAATTGTAGTTAAAGATACAAAATGCGGGACAGATGATGAGGAGAGCTAAAGCTTGGGGCATGCGTAAAACAAATTGATTGCAGGTTATTGGTGTCGAGAGTGACGTTCGATGAACCATGCTTTTCACAATGTGTCAAGTGGCGCGGACGGATCCATAGGCTCCAGCTCCCAGCGGTCGGGCTCATGGCAAGCTGTTTAATCGCATTGAATTTATGGCAAACCTCATGCGCTGTATGCATCGAACCGATCAAAGTGCGGTTTCAGTTTTGGGGGCCTCGAGCCTAGGTCCTATTGGGAACGTGGTTGACTCGCCGTGATTAAGCCTCATGGCTTGATCATATAGTTTACAATATAATTAACATCTAGCTCGATTTGAAGCTTAGAATGAAAAAGGTCAGTATATAAGAGTTTTTTGCCTCACTCGCCCCCTTACATTTGCCGATTCGCTCCGCCATCTAACTCCAAGTCTTGGTTACGTGCACATTGGCAGTTGAGCACAAGAGGGAGCGAAAACATCAAGTCTTGCCAACTAGTCTGTACATAACTGAGAACTAGTAAGTGTCGTTTTGAGGATTGGTCATGACTCGATACCGTCAGTGTTCAAGTAGAAATTTTCACAACACCCGAGTCAGAAGAGGACACTGATACCAACAAGCTACCTTATAGGGGCTTAATAGGAATATGTTTAGTGCACTGATTAGGAATCTGTCTTAGAACCAAGCCGCTACTAAATTGACTAGTGCCGTGTGTTTCAGCTTATCAATATCGATAAAGATTGGTGCCATCGGATCAGGTAATCCATTGTAGCAATTTTTCGTGGACTTAGACAGTCCGTCAGCAGACCAAGAACTAGCATAATCGTAATGTGCTGTAAGCAATGCAAACAGCCGAAGAGATGGCAAACAACAGTATATTTCGGTTGTGGAGTACTCGGTGTCTCTCACAAGGAGCAATCATAAAAATCCTGACATTGAAATGAAAAGGCATGGGCACACGAGCTGGCGGGAGGCCAAAGTAGGGAAAGCTAGCACCTATTATACCAATCTTCAATATCCATCCTGTGCAGGACACGTTCCCGCACCAGCCGCAGGACTACCGCAAGGACCTCATCTCTATCGGCCTTGTCCCACAGACAATCAGTAAGAGACAAAATTGCAACTTCAGGCCGATAATCCTGGATAATAGTCTTGAAAAAATCAGCCTCGATTTCTGATTCGATCAGCCAAAGGGCGCGCAGGTTTGACCACCGGTGCGTCGAAGTACCAGACGTCCCAGACTCTGCAGCCGGTAAGAGAAGCTTCAAGGTGGATTCACAAGAATCAACAGAGTCGTTGAAATCAATCACCAAAGTGCGCAGGTCTTTTATTGTGGTCAAAGCATCCAAGAAGTATAGTCGTGTAGGCTTGATGTAGAGTTTGGTCACGTTCAGCCCTTCAAGAAAGGAACGGAGAATATCACTTTCAATGCGCGACTCAAGTCGAAGCATAAGCTCGCCGGGCCCGGGTCTGATAACAGAGAGAAGAAAAGAGCACATGTCGGAACGCAGCTCAATCAATTCAAGCCGCTTCAAGTGGTTGAGATCCACAGTGTTGATATCCAAATCTTCCCCACGGATTAGGTCTACGTCTTGAAGCTTCAGGACTTGCAACTCAGGAAGGTTCATTAGCGCATGTAAAAGTACAGACTTTGAAGGCGAGGCTTTTGTCGGTATGGCTATGAGTTCGAGGTGGACTAAAGGAGGCCAAGCGAACTTGAACCAGTCTATATCAAATGCAGTGTGACGGATACGAAGCACCTTTAGAGAACGAAAGTGTGGCTTGTTGAAAAAGAAGTCTAGTTGAGGTGAGGTGTATTTCACATTAATGTAACTGCGGCCTTTCCGCCCCGCGATAACGAGTTCGCGCAGGGCCCTAGGTGCCTCACTGATATGTACCCAATAACTAAGCATAGCAAGAATTGAGTTTAAGCTATTAGCTTGAACACCAAGTGAGTGAAGATTTTCGAAGTGCGGGACAAGCTCCGTCATTTCTCCATGTTGGTACAGCTTGACGATATCGCATTCCCTAGTGACCTGCAGGGCAAGTGGGGTGTTGCCTGCACGCTCTAGCCAAAGTCTATCAAGATATTCCGAAAGGCCTTGGCCCGGTTCTCTTCGTAATCCTTCGTCCACAACGTCCAGGTGAGACCAGAGAGAAGGAGTGTTGATGGCAAGTGCACGCCAGCCAGCGCAGACGTGGGTGATAGCCAAGGTTGTAGTCATGATCGGGCATCCTTCGACTTCGCGATCAGCGAATGGGAAGAAGCTGCATCGCCCGGATGTTATGAGCGAAAATATACGAACGAGAATTTCGTCCGGCAAAACGCTGATGCATACAACCTTCGTATTACGATTGACGACTCGCCTCAGTGCCGCACGAGCTACTATACGTTGCTCATCCTTCAGTGGGGCATGGCTCAGCTCGAGGGAGATGGCGGCGAACAAATCCTCTAGTGCGCCACTTCCGAAAGTTTCGCTGGACCGGGGAGTTATCAAGTTTCCAAGAGCCAAAGACGTATCTTGATAATTCTTGAGAGCATTCGCAAGCTGTTCGCGAGAGTCGTACCATGCTTGGAATAGATTGGGAGTTGCATCCATGGTCGTGGTTGACGGTGGGAGGTCCAAAATTCAGAACGATGGCCATATCAAATCATCCATTCAAGTTTAGCCATGTATATGCGCATTGTTTGTACCCGGACCCAAACCTGTTTACTTGTTCGCTCGATTCAGAGAATCGCAATTCGCACCGCACGTTCGATATGGCAGATTCAAATCATATTTGATGGTTTTCATAATGCGGAGCAAGCGACAAGCATACATGACCAAGAAGAAAGATACAAATGCATGAATAGTCCACAATTCTTTTTGGAATTTCAATGATTGGCGGAGAGCGCTCAAACGTCAAACTACGAGGGCTATTGTTAGCGCAAGGAATCTCCTGAATAAATTTGGTTTACCTGGAGCGTCAAAGTCGTCGGGAACGGCGTGATAAGTTGCTTCGAGTTGAGGTAGTGCGAGCGAGCAGTCGTCGTACTCTCAGGATCGCTGAACCTGCGGAGGATACCAGATTTGCCAGGTCCGCGGCGGATGTTCTTGAGCTGGAAGACGGCGCGAACAGCACAAGCCATAGTCTAATTGAGAAATATAAGTACCCATATCCGGAGCGTGTAAGCACAAGTACGAACCGAGTGCACAAAGTCGTCTGTGAAGCACTTGTGCAGGCCGTCGCCCATGAGTGTGTAGCTGCTCGGTGGGCGCCTCGGGTCAACACTCTGCGGGTTCGGGAAAACTTCGGGCTGATATTATCGGTTAGTAAACGGGCAGGATGGGAACAACATATATTGCCGCTCACATCCAAGTTCGAATCAGCAATGGCCAACAACAGAGAATCGCCGCGCTTGAACTGAGAGCCTCCGACGGTAGCAGGCTCGACGACGGTACGACGAGCATGAGAGAACTGTCAGGACATAAAGGTTAAATATGATTCGATTTAGGCTTTTGGCAAAGAGAATTACCAGAGGGTCCAAACCTATATATGGTTATATTAATACGCAAATCTATACCGAATAAGGTTATTGACGTACGAAGCGCCTCTCGGACGTAACCCGCAATAATGTTGTTCGCCTGGGGATCCTTGCTACTTGACAATGCGATGAGCTGGGTGCGATGCTCAGCGTGGGCGGGGTCGAGGTAGAAATTGACAGTGTTGATCAAGGCTAGTGGCGAATAAGCGCTTGCTGGCATCTTCAAAGAGTAGATACGTACCAGGAATATACTCGAACGCTGCGACGATGGCGGCCAAGACGGCATTAGCAAGTTGGTCCATAGACTTGCCGGTTTTGTACAGGCGCCGCATAAAGTCGTATGACGGCTTGTTGCTGCTAGTCAAATAGCCAAGAAGGCGCTCGGTAATACGCTAATTTTCGACGGTTTAGTAACCCCATACATCGACTGCCGAATGAACTTACTCCGAGCCCATTGGCAGCTACGTAGGTCTCCTTGATCTGCTCCGAGAGCTTTCGTGCGTTGGTCTTGGCGGTCTTGGCGATCCTGAAGATATGTTGGATATCGACATCTACAAATACATGGCTGTTGGATGCACATTAGCCTCTCATCCTGGGCGACGAGCTCTCAAATAACTTACGTATAGATCTCCTCAATCAATTGCTTCAGCTCTTGCTCAAAGTATTGTCCGCGAGGATTGTCCTCGGTTTTGAGCGACAGACCACCAATCTCCTCGGAAACGAAGCGAACAATGACCGTATCAAAGACTTCGACAATGTCCACGCACTTGCTCTGGTGAGAGCCAAGTGTGTACGCGAACTCTTGAAGTGCAGTCCTCGTCGCCTCGTAGAAGTAGCTCTGGAAGTAGGTGCCGCTGGGGAGGATGAGCGCCTCGTAGATAATTCCCTTGTATGTGTGATCGTGATCGTTGTTAAGGGCGAGGAAGAATCTATCCACAATGTCAGGCTCGCCTCTTACAATCGAAATGACACCGGACTTACCCAGGTTCCTTTCCAATCATTGTATGGATCTTTTGGCCGTACGGCGTGTGGATGCACGCAGTATCCTGAATCGCACTCGTGACATCCGACCTCTGCCTCACGGGCTGAACCGCAGGCGGGGCAACTGGCCTGGAGAAATCATAGTCGCCTGCTATACCGATGCGCGTAAAGTTCTTCTTCATTGCCTCGGGGGTCATGAGTGGGAACCAGAGGAAGATGCTGTTCTCGGGGAACTGGCCAGGAAGCGTTCGGGAAATCACTAGAGGGAAACATAAGAAACAAAAAAAAAAAAAAAAACGAGGGAACGAGGGGAGGACGAACGTTTGCCGAGCATTCCACCAAAGCTTGGGTTGTTGCAATCGCGGGTCGCGTCGTCAAAGCCCCAGCATGTGAGGTTGTTGGCTACAAGTCAAGCAATGAGTGGGCGTTTTTGGATTGACAAATCATAGGCACTCACTCGTCCAGTCAGTGGTCAAGTAGCGATCACCACTGTAGTTCGAGATTGGTAAATGATACCATAGAGTTGAACCAGAGTCACATACCGAGTCAAGCAAATAGCGTCGGACAAGATCGCACGAGAGATGGTATATCCAGGGCACAGACCAGCGCCGTCGACGACAGGCTTGGCCTCTTCGGCTTGCAGACCAACGTAAAGCTCGAGGTTGTCCGGGTGCTTGTACAGCCTCATCGCGGCAGTCGCGATCTCGGGATCAGAGTTCCAGTCGGCGAACGAGTCGTACGCTAACCAGGCATCATTTAGTACATATTGTTAATCGAAGTATGTAGAAACTCACGCTTGAGACCAATGAACTTGCGGAACTCGTTCAGACTGCACACACCCCAGCGCCTGCTGCTCATGATACCCATGATTTCGATAACACGAAGGACTGGTGGTGTACCACGCGCTTTGAAGGCAGACGCAACGTGAGCCGTCGCGTTCTGAATGAGCTGAGCGAGCTCGGCATCCTTGAAACGACCGTCGGGACCACGCTTGAGTCTGGGAGCGAAACATGAATAAAGATCGACGAGAGTGTATGATGACTTACCCTCCAAACTCCCACTTGGACTTGTCCTTTTCGGTAGAGGCAATAGCCGCCGAGGCTTTAGCAAATTGTTGGGGAGTGATCTACAAATAGATGAGTCAAATTGAATATAACATCTATAATCAGAACAAGACCCACCGTTTCGGGGTCCACATCTCCGAAAATCTTGCGGAATACGCCTTTGGTCCATTCTTCATCGATCGTCGAAGTAGTCGAGTGCCAGTGGTAGAGCAAGTTGAACTATGAGAACAGCCGATGAGAGGGTTACATCCATACCAAAGCGGATTGGACGAACCTCGACGCTGACCGAGTTACCATCTCCGCGAGGTACATGATTCCTCTCGCTCTGGACAATATCCTGTGGGAAGATCTTTAGCACGTTCTTCTACCATCGCCGTTGGGCTGGACCTCACCTGGAACGGGTTCAAACTCCAGTCCGAACCCTCGCGCACGATGCCGAGAATGCTTGCGAGATAATCGCCAAGCACGATCGAGACAAAGAAGCCGACGTTGACGAGGCGAGCAGTGTTGAAGAGCACATGGTCCTGCTGCTTGCGTTTCTCCTCCGAGAGCGTGTCGGGGTCCTTGAACGTGCCTGCCTCGTTGATGAGGAAGAGTTTGCGAACGATGTACTGCACACATAAGCATTACGTCAGCGCCACCCCCAACACTCATATAGTAGCCATCCTCACGTTGTGGTTCCTGCAGAAGAGGACCAAGAGTGCGCATACGGCAGGGGGCAGGAACAGCAGCCTGTTTTCGGTGAACACGTCTTCTTTCATTCGGCCCGTCCCATCCCAGCGGCGGACAGAGTCTTGGTCGTCTTGGCTGTTGCCGTACAGGGGAGCGAGGTCGACGTAGGATGAGGTCTCGTTGATCGTTGGGTCCGCGTGATTCGTACGGAAGCAGGTGTGGATGACCAGAGTCGCGAACGAGAAGAACATCGCAGAGAGCCCAGCAGGGTGAGGGGTGGGCTAGACATCGTCACATGAGTAGAGGTTTCAGTCGATGGGTCATGAATGCAAACCTTGTCGCGCTTGAGCAGGCATTCAAAGATGAGTTCTGGGTCCGGGAGCTCTGAGATTGGGAGGGGATGCGTCTGAGGAACGCTACGCGAATAAGGCAAGCCCGCTCGTCCTATGGATTCTGTCAGATACTCGCATTGCACAACGTAAACATTAGCCCGCTCACCAAGATCGGGCTGCTGGAGATTGTTTCCTCCGCCATCGGCCGAACGGAAACGGAATGCGTCACCAACAAACGTCGAGGGCGGGTGAGGCAGGTCCTTGTAGACTGTGATCCGAACAACATCAAAAATTAGGCCTAAAATTAGACTGGATCGACATACGCATGCTGATGACTGCATCCTGGCCCTTTTGTGCGAGGGAGCTGTCACGGGGCAGACGTGACATGAAAACGAGGGCATGCTCGAGCTGATGGCCTAATTTAAGTACACATTGGCCAAATGAGCAAGACACATACGAGCATCTTGCGGTCATCGAGCGCCTTGCTGTTTTGAATAGCGTCCACTACGGAGTACTAAGGGCGGTATGTCATTCGATGGGGAATACTGTCAGATGAGGGATGAGACATACGACAGTGCCCAGGTCGGGAACGATCGGCATCCCACGTCTGAGCTGCCAGCGACGTCAGTCCTGATCTTAATACTCGGCCATCGCACCAACCTGAGACCTGAACCTCTCGATGGCGGCGGTTGCAGCGTTGACTTCATGGTCGGGATCTTTGTCGTAAACCGGTCGCTTGGAGCTCACGGGGCGCATCGAGTTGTCGATCGACGTCGCGAGGTTGGACAACATGCCCAACGAGGCATCGGCCGCGCGCTACGCCAAAATCATCAACACATGAACAAGAGACCCACTTTGACGACGACATACGTAGGCAAGGCTAGGAGACTCAGACATGATGGATGGAGAGAGTCGGAGGTGAGGAACGGATGCTGGACCGGGGGGAGGATTTAAGGCACGAGATAACCGGTCATGGGTATGAATTGGAACCGAGCGATGACCTCGAAATACGGGGCACTGGTAAAATTACAGCGCATTCAATCAGTTCTGTGTGGACAACTGTCCTCTGTGGCGCTTCTGTTCGCATCGGAGCCTCGATGCGATTGAACGTATCGATCAGGACCCCGGGCACCTGTCCGCATACACTCAGAATGAACCAATCAACGCCGGAGAATTAATCAAGCGCAGCTCGGGAGCGACCCGGGGCGCGATCTCCTCCGTAGATAACGGCCGAGTAATCGTGTAAACTACCGCATATAGTTATATGGATGCGCCTTGGCTTGACGTATCGATATGATGCTCATCTCACATGTGCTCTGCAACGTGCCCACCCTCTCGGCCGGACGCGTGAACAAAAAGGGAGGCGCAACCCTCGCCCTTGGACTCTAGAGCACCACACGATGTCCTTCGTCGTCTCGCTCGTCAAGGGCATACTCGACCCCATATACACAATTGGCGTGCTCCTTGGCCTGGTCGTCTGGGATGGCGGGCTTCATGTCGCCAACTTTTTCTTGCCCAAGAAACCAATTGGCGCCGTCGTGCCACTGTGAGTAGGGCGTCTAGCAGACTCCGCGACCCGACTAACTTTCGTGACAGAGGAACTGGTGGCCACGGCGGACGCTGGGGAGAATACCGACCCCCAAGGAAAGGAGATGCTCGCTCACCATGCCCTGCTATCAACGCACTCGCCAACCACGGTATGTTCACCCACAAAATCATACGCATTGCAATTATTCATGACTACTTAGGTATCCTCCCTCACAACGGACGCGGATTCACATGGTGAGGAATTAGTCAATCAATTCGCAGGGTCAAATTTTTGACAGCTCTGCGTCATTTGCCTCGCAGGAAGGAACTCGGCCAGGCTGTTCGGCACACGTACAATCTCTCCCCAACGCTCTGCATCCAGGTCCCATGGATCACGGCAAAGCTTTTGTTCAATGGACGCGACTGGAACGAGCAGATGACCCTGGACGATCTGAATGCACACGGCGGAATCGAACACGATGCTAGTTACACTCGTGCGTATTGCGCTCGCTCCGTTTACGCATCATCATCTAATTGAATTATCGTGGCAGGCGCGGACGTAAAATGGCAGCCCGATCAGTCTGTCCCCAACCCAGATATCATCAGGGGTCTCTATGAACACGCTGGACTTGACTTTGACAAGTAAGACATCCACCTCGCTCCCGTTTAGCCGGTTTCTCATCAATCCTATAGCCTGAAGCCAACCGACACGTTCAAGCTTACCGATTTCTCCGACTATCTCGCCTACCGCCAAGCACACTCCAAAGTTTTCAACGGACAATACCTCATGAACTCCAATGGCAAGATGTTCAGCGTCGCCAACTCTGCAATCGCATTCGATGGTACGTCCCACTCGCCACCCTCCCCACTCTTCTACCCCTCTTCCCCACTCATTTGGCCGATCGATGGAATCAATCGCTGACACGTGGTCGAGAACAGTCTTCGGTGGGAACGCGGCCGACCTCAAGACTTGGTTCATTGAAGAGCGCATGCCCGATAACTGGGAGCCCAGGTACCGCCATCACTACGGATTCACCATTGCGCAACTCAACCTGCGGTGAGTTATCTCATCATCTCATCCATCTACCTTTTGTCTTCGTCTATCTATGCTTTATCGGAATTGTGGCTGACCGGGATTATCGTATCAGTTCCTTCCAGCTCAAACGGGGTATCTCGCGCGCCGGTAATCTGGAGGAGAGAGTTAAAAAGGATGCAAAAACAATGTAAAATTGAATTTCATATAGATAGTGTTTATGATGTCCTGTTGGATTGGGCAAGAGCAGTTGTATGTAACTTTGAAGTGCAATGCGTATCGATCTTCATACCCCAATCGAAATGCGAGAAAAGGCGCGCAAGATCCCAGGTTGGAAATTAGAACCGGTCACGAGTTGCCGAGTCCGGCAATATGCGCATGGGTCATCGTTGGTATGCGTATTATTTTGGTAAGGCGTCGGGTAATGTTCTATGCGCAAAGCAGGTGCGGAATAGTGGATTGATTGATAAGGAGCCCGACTTGTCCGCGATGGGCACCAGCGAATTGTCGCTAAACTGATTGTGGCACTTTTTATCTCCTCATCGGTCATTTTTATCCAGACTTTCACATCGTACAGCATCCGCTATGATTCGATGGGAGTGACGATAATATGGAATTTCGTGGCGCCGGTGACCGAGTGTCAGGTGCGCTGTCTATAAGCTAAGATGCACCAAATCGGTATTGCACGAGGAATATCACTAGGCATCTAGCCATATTTAATGCTTAAGTCAGAATTTTTTGATCCACTCTTCATGGACATCTTTCCCATAATGTATGCGCCACGTTAGCCACCGCCCGAAACGGGATGTGCCCCTGCTATCTTGATTTTCCCCGACCCGGGAGTGTGGACCGTGTGGCAAGAGATGTGGACGATGGAGGTATAAAACGAGAGGGGGTCGGGGGAAATGGCTTGCATCTTGCACCTCCATATAGACACACCATCTCCCTGTCGACATGGCCCCTTCTGGTGGGGGTTGATGATGTCTAGTTTGAGTGGATGTGTGCTGATAGCCTCTCAGTTAGTGACTATGACGTCTCAGGAAGCCGCAACGTTGTTAAGTCTGTGATTGTTACTGGCGGATCTCAAGGTATGTGCACGCCTGGATCAATCCTCAGCGCCACTCTAATGCTGATCCTACGAAGGCATTGGACTGGCTCTAGTTCGTCGTATGTCATATTTGCTTATATTCTTTTGTCCTGCTGCTTATCGGTTTCTTGATAGGGCTCGCCCAGGATGGGTTCAACGTCATCCTGAACGACCTACCATCCAAGTATGAAGCCGGCCAGGCGGCGGCAAAGTCTATCTCCAACGCCACTGGCCAGCGCGTCATCTTCATGGGCGGAGACGTTTCGAAAGAGGATGACGTAGAGGCCCTTGTTCAGCGAGCCGTCGAGGAGTTTGGAGGACTTGATGTGGTAGGCGGTGCCTTAATTATCGAGAGGCGTGTTAGATAACCTCGCTTATGTACAGATGGTGGCTAATGCCGGAGTTTGTACCGTCAACTCTATCATGGATAGTAAGTCCCGTATAGTTATTGCCCTCTCTGTCTTCAAGGTCTAATAATATGCTAGCTTCTCTCGAGGAATGGAACTTGAATATGAACGTCAATGCTCTTGGCGCCATGTTTTGCTACCGCTCCGCCGCACGGCAAATGATCAAGCAAGGCCGGGGGGTAGGATTATCGGAGCTTCTACAGTATGCGCATATAAAGGTAAATAACCCCTCTATTTCGTGAAAGTATATCCTCAATTGGTCATAGGAAACCCAACGGTCGCAGCATATTCAGCGAGCAAATTTGCGATGAGAGGGATTACCCAGGCTGCTGGTATGCTTCTTATGTACAAGCGAGACGGAGGAGGCTGATTTTAAACCTATTAGCCTTGGAGTTTGCGCCACACAAGATCACAGTCAATTGTTTTTCGGGTGGATGCATAAACACTGCTATGCGTATGTCGGGCTATTTTTAGAAACCGAGTTGATCTTGAAGATGGATATATCATATAGATCATGATTCCGCACAGGTGGTCAGCGAACGCATGCAACTTCCGAAGGAGATGCTCCTGAAGGGGGTAAGCGCCTGACTTAGCCTACGCTATGTGTCACTAACAACGCGATGTAAGGCTTACTCCCAGGTCCCTCTCGGATACTGCGGTGAACCCGAGGATGTGGCAGGCTTGGTATCATACCTTGCTTCCCCAGCCTCTCACTATATGACAGGCGAGTTTTCATTGTTAATTTCTTTGTTGACTAAGGCTTACCGTTGTCGCGATTGGGCCATAGGTCAAAGCATCTCATTGGATGGAGGAATGCAGATGTTCTAGGGTGGTCATATTCGTAGTCTTAAGCCTTATTCTTGGATAAATTTTCGGCATGATTGACGCGTGTACATTATCGTAAATGCACTGAAGAATTACTGCTACTTGGACCATGAGCGCGATATATGAACTTCTCCGGGCTTCATACCTCCTCATCCTCCGAGCCACTAGCATAGCCTACCACACTGCTGTGAATATGCCAATTCAAACCGCGCCTCATCCCAATCCCCAATCATGGTATCCTGGAAGTCTATCGGAAGCATTGCGTACTCTCTCAACTAAGGGAAAGGGGCTGCTCCCTCCGGATATTGAACATTCAGTCAGTTTTTTTCGCCCCGGTATACATATAACGAATTTGCTGATAGGATTTGGTCAAAACGACAGCTTGCAGATGCCGCTAGCTTAGTTTTTATTCATGAATCTCGAGTAAACTTGATGAGAGCATACACTCCTGCCGCTCAGCCGATCAGTAGTGACCCATTTTTTGTATTCAACGGGTACAAGGATGCGCTGAAGACCCTCATGTTTATAATCGGTATGATTGAGAACCAGGAAGACCCACTTCGCTGGAGGGTTTGCGCAGGCCTCGTAGGTCGGTTTCTATTGGTCCAGTTTTCTATCACTGACGGGGATCATCAGAGTGTGATGTTGCATGACGTCCTGGCAGTTTTAAGGGCACGAGGTTTCGACAATGCTCGACTTCAAATGCATAAAAACAAACAGTTTAGTATGCTGGTTGCGGAATTCGACTATGAGAACTCGGCTCGTTCGAAGTAGATAGGCGGATCTTAGGATTCTCCATTATTTTTTGAGATTTTTTGTCTACAGCCGTAGATCTATGATCATGCTCTACACTTGAAATCTAAATACTACACCGGTTTTAGCTTGAATGCATGTCACCTCCACACTGCTTGCTTCAGATGCCGTTGAGGCTAATCTCATGATAGTGGAGATCAGGCATGTTGACCAGGATCGAGTTTATGACGGACCGTATGGCACTGTATCGCGGGGTCATAAACGCGACCACACGAGTAGAACACGAGAGATACCACTGCGTTTGGGGGGATAACCAGAGCACGCATATGACATTATATATTGTAGATTTAGCATTATAGAGTCAGGAGGCTGACCCAACGCTCTCGAGCCCCTATTGGGAGATGTGTATTATAGTCCATCTCGGACAATATACGCAATCTGCTCGTTTCTTCACTCCCATGAATTGGTCCCCCGACTTTGAAGTGCTATTCTCACTGGTTTGGAAGATACTCCATGTACTTCCATCGAGAGGAGCCCCCAGACGAGTGTAGCTCAGCAAACAGACCGGACCTGCGCCAAGGGGATTCGTAAGGCATTCAAGTAATCTTATGATTGTTCGGAGTGTCAGCATTGACAAGCATTAGCGTATGTCGGGCATATATTCCTGGAATAAGATCCCATTAGGTTCGCTGGAAGTTTTAGACACCGTCACTCGGCAAACTCATGAAATATTCGCCCCTCAGATTCGACTTGCCTGTGCAATCGACCTCCTTTATATGGAGAGTTTATCAATCAAAATCTAACCCCGGTTACGTAGGTATGCTTTCATGGGTTTAGAAAAAGTATCGCAGAGTTTAGAGCAAGTCTCTACTGGATCTCATGGGACTGTTCATTTCGTTTCTCCTCGGCAGTACAAAGAACTCCTACATGGCTCAAACACAACATTCGGAACATAATATCATTCAGAGAAAAGGGATTTCAGCAGAAAGATCAAACGGTGTAGCGAGTCAATCGTTTCTTGACGGTAGAAATTCAAATTCGGCTATAAAACAAGCCTAGAGCATCTAGGTAGTAAATATAAGGCGTATTAGCGCTCGTCAAGACTACAGCGTATGCTCTTACCGTCAGTTGTCAAACATTTTACGACACGGCCAGTCGTTAGTAGTATCTATATCTGACACGATGCATGTGATATTGAGGAGAGTATCGAGGAGTCCAGTCGTCAATTCATACGAGTTGCTTGGAGAGTTGTGGTCAAGGATATCGGATATTGCACAACCATCAAGGTGTAGTACCCGAACCCCGAAGGCTGGAATAACATGTTTGAGATCGATCAAATTTGTCTCGCCTGATGCAATATAAAGATGCCTGATGCTGGAGTCTTCCTCAGAAGTTGTAAATGCACGTGCTAAGCCACGATATTCCCGGCGATCAAGTGCGCCGGTACCGACTAGTACCAAGGTATCTAGCGATGGCAGAACCTTTTTTACAAGCGACAGCAGTCGGAAAGGGCTACATCTTCTGGATGGAGTGCATGCTAATACTCTGACAGGTGTCCTAAGCAGGAAGTCTACCAGTGTACCATCATCTCCATCCCAAACGTCGTGAAGTCCAATGCTGAGACCATCCGAGCAGCCGGAGAAAGATAGAATAGATAGTATTAGCCTCAGAGATTCCTGGTTCATGTCAGAAAGATAGAACGTCTTTAAGTAATTAAGCGAAATTATTTGCCGTTCCGTGATTCCGTCCCGGGATGTTAGACAAAGCCCGCTCAACTTGAAGGTCGAAAGCGCAGGACTAGCGATAAAAACATCTGCCAGTCTTGTGACTTCTATTTTGGCTTTGTATGAAGCATACGTAAACGTCAGTCGCAAATCGACTAGATCGTGGTACGCAGTGCTTGCCCATGGAGGGATGATGTCTTTCAGGTGGAGCACCGATACAGACTGCAGAACGCTTTCAGAATACGCCGCCGAATGCCGAGAGCTTAGCCTCCACCCTGAAGGCAAAGGCTGATCAAAAAGACTAATACTTGGTCGTTGGATGCGTAAAGCAGTTGTCATTCCGATTTCCCCATAGTCAAGCCAACACGAGAGTATATCGTAGACGAGTTGCTCAGAGCGGACGCGAGAATCAATATCAAGACTGTGCAGTCGACTCCATGCCTCTATAAGGAGGTTCAACAATTCTTCAGACGTAGGCGAAGGAACCAGCTTTGGTTCGGAAATTCGTAAGTAGATTGGGAGATTTTTAGAGCGAATGAGCGATAGGGAGGCAGAGCTGTAGTTATTCTGACCAATCTTTATATTTATGTGTGTCCAGAGAGATGGAGTTTCAATGATGATGTGCCTCCAGAGGAAGCAGACTCCAGAACACACGAAGGAAGGAGGTAAGCCCCCTTCGACCTTTTTCCCGCGAAAATCTTCTTCGAGTATCTCAAATATATGAGTAAAAATCTCCACAGGCAAGGTGTTTACCGGAGGGAGGATTCCTGGCATTTCTTACGCGGCGGCAATGGTAGCTTTTGCTCAACGTCACTCCACTTCCGAACAAAGTTCAACAAGGATGGAGCAAATTATTTGGCGCGGTCGGGTGTGCTATATTTGAAGCCTTACGAGTTGGCTATGCAGAGGACAACTGACAGCTGCTGTGGGTGGCTAGGAGTTGGGATCGTGGTGGCTAGGGTCGACCGCCACGTGTTTGATAACTCTATTGCTGGGTGTTCGGGGAACGAGTTCAATTAAATTTATCTTGGACCCAAACCACTGACATCGCGCCTCGCAGAAATGGCTATTCATGGCGCCGCCAGCAAGCTATCTATATGCGCAGAACCACAGTAGCTCGGTTTCAGACCTAAATTAACTTAATGTGAAACCACCTATCAGAGTTCTTATTATAGAGAGGCCCGTCAAAAAACAACACAAACGTGGAGTAATATGCATTACCATCTACATACATCATGTTTGGGATTGAAGAGATTCGTCAAATAAAACTCATGCTATGAGGCCCTCTGTCATACATCTCGCATTTGATTTATTGATCAAACATGTTACAGCATGCCCATTTAGAAATATTGACTTCATCTGAGACGGTACACACTAAGTGAGGTATTGCAGCTATTAACCTATCCCTAAGCCGCTCGATAGTTTCAGCGCTCTCTCCCTCGTTCAAAGGAGGTTCGACCGTGCATCGCTCAAGGTGAAGCGCCTGAACGCCCCACAGCTGAATTACTGCTCGTAAATCGTCAAAACCTATGCAGCATGAGACCAGAAACAAGCGAGGCAAGCGACCAAGACCGAGCCTCCAATTTCCTTCCCCCGACAGTGCATCTTTTACGGATTTTATCTCGTACTCGTCAAGAGCGGCGAAGCAATTAAGCACCAGGTTGTCTATTGAAGAAGCAGCCGTCAAAAATGGCAATATTGAGAAATAGCTATCTTCTACTATCGTATCAGCCAAAGATAGCGTTCTTAGGCGGGAGCCATGAAGAAATGCCTCGAGTTGATAATCTGTTGCCGGTTGGAATTCTTCTAAACCAACGTGTAAATTTTTTGAAGAGTCAAGTAGCGATATTGTACCCAATAAAAACTCCCATCCAACGTCAGACAACCTCCCCAGGTATATAACTTCCAAACAAGGCAAAGCGATTGTAATTGGTCCATACCACTCATCTAGATATTCAAGCTGAAGACCATGGATCTTTAAAATAGTAAGGGTGGGACTGGCGGCTAAAACGCCTACAAGATTGGATGGCTCGATGAGTGGGCAAGCGTCAGTGAACTGAAGCCGAAGGTCAACAAGACCCTGATACGTCATACTATCCCATGGAAAGTACACGTTTTCGAGATGAAGGACATTAACAGACTTGAGAACAGACTCGCAATGATCAGGGGAATCCGTGCCAGATGTACGCCAATCAATTTCGTAGTTGTAGCGGGAAGTGACAGGCCCAGCACGCTTTACATGCAATATGTTTAGCATATCGGAGCGTCCATGATCGAGCAGGAAACTAAGCAAATTTACAGCCAAATCAAAGCTATATTCCTGAGAGACTATTTCAAGAGTGTAGATCCGTGAGCCAACCTTCGCTAGGAATGTGAGGAAGTCTTCCAAAACGATGCCTTCATCGTCCAGATCGACATCCAGGTCACCGTCTGAATCTTCCTCTATAAATTCGTTGACCGCAGGGCTTTCGTCTCTCGTGTTTGTAATTAACAGGTGGATAGGGTGGCTTTTAGAGCGTTTGAGCAGTATAGTAGGATAGTCGTAGTTGATTTGGTGGGTTTTGACACGGATATGTGTCCATAGAGTGGAGGTGGCAATGGCGACTTTCCTCCAGTAGGAAGCCACTTGAGACAGACAGCGTGATGAACACTCTTTGTCAGTATTGTTGCCTCCGGCTTCCTGAGTCATTAGGAAGATACGGGTCAGGATCTCGGGGGGTAGTTTGTCAATTGACGCCCACGTCCTATAGCTGTTCATGTTATTTGGATGTTATTTGGAATGAATCGAAAGAGATTCGGGTTCGAGTTTGAACCAAAAGATCCAAGCTTGAGTAAGATGCAACACGCCAAACAGCTTCAACCAAAGTTAGAGTATAAGTTGAGTTATGGAGGAAAGCTTCCACGTGATCCAATCACGAATCAAAACCAAACGCGCCCATCAAAAAGCCTCATATTGTATCGGAAAGTATCTCACGCATACTCCGGTAGACCTTTACAACAGCCGCCATGTAAGTGGTATCCAACCGAAGAGAATTCTATACATGCCAATAGGCGTACTGTAACTCATACATATGGTGTCGTACATTCTATTTAACAATCAAACATGCTACAGCATGGCCATTTGGAACTGATGACTTCGTTCGATATTGTACATAAAAGGCTGGGGTTTTAGACAAGAGCCTCTGACGAAGGTTCTGTGCAACTCCAGAACTCCTTATTCCAACTGAGTTTTGAAAAATACACGACTCGAGGTGAAGAGATTGGATATTATAGAGTTGAATCACCACGTGTAAATCATCAAGAGACGTCGAGCAGGTAACCATGCGCAAACAAGGTAAACGTCTGAAGCCAAGATCTTCATATTCATCTAGTGCGTGTATAACTGATTGTAGCTCGGCCTCACTGAGAGTGGAATAAGAGCCAAGCACCAAGGTGCCGATCGAAGACACTGCCGTCAAAATCGAGAGTAGCGGATAGAAACTCTCTCCTCCTCCCCCGTCGCCCAAGTAGAGGGCCTTCAACTTCGAGCATTTCAGAAACGTACATATGTCCTCGTAATATTCTGTGTGACAGCCTTCCAGACCAATGCTGAGATTTTGGGAGCAGTGGACTGGCGATATTGTAGCTGAAAGAGCTTCCTAAGTCGTGTCCGACAAGTCGCTCAAGTAAAGTACTTCTAAGCAAGGCATGTGAACGGTGATTGAACTATCCCATTCATCCAAGCTTTCAAACCCCAAGCCGCATATTTTCAAGATGTTTAAAGTCGGACTGGCGGCTAGTGCATGCATGAAATCAAGGGCTTCAATGGAAGTAGGGATGACAGTAAACAAACATCGAAGGTCAACAAGGCCAGCGTATGCTGTGCTATCCCACAGAAAGTTTACGTTCACCAAATGCAGCACCTCGACTGGACTCATAGCTGATTCGCAGCGACGCGGTGAATCTGTGCCAGAATCATTCCAATCCAGCTCCCAAATGTCGGCGGGAGTGGTCGCTCCACTGTGATTTATGCGTAGCTGCTTGAACGCATCAGGGCATCCGCGATCGAGCAAGAAACTGAGTAGGTTTAGGGCTGAATCAAAGTGCATTTCTGAGGATTCTAGATGAAGCGCGTAAATTCGCGAACCTGCCTCGGAAAGAAACGCCAGGAGCTCATCGAGTATGACGTCCTCTTCGTTCGAATCTGTATCCGAATCGTCTTCATTATCGTGGACTTCACGTTCGTCGTCAATCAGATATAGGTAGATGGGGTGACTTGCAGATCGCTGGAGTAGTGAAGCGGCGTAATCATAGTCGGTTTGGTTGGTTTTGACACAAATGTGTTTCCAGAGAGAAGAGGTAACAATAGCAATTCTCCTCCAGTGGGAGCTAACCTGGGATAGGCTACGAGATAAGGCGAACTTGTCCGAATACTCAGGACCCGCGAATTCTTGAGCCACCAAGAAGACGTGGGTTAAGATTTCGATAGGGAGTTTGTCGATTGGCGCCTGTGTCTCGTGTCTATTCATGATGACGGCAGCGGCCCAAGCCGACTAATAATATATATTGAGCTATAATTCGCAAAGTTTTCTGGAGATCGGAGTGCAAGATGATAGCTCGAGCGAGAGTTATAGCCCGATTGTAGGGGAGGTTTTTCACGTGATCTAGATGCAGTTATCCAATGACCTCAAGATTGGCCCAAACACAGCAAATTAAACTTCAATTTTGGAATCAACCATTGTGCTAGAGACATCCAACAGCGAAGTTGATACCATTGCACTGAAACGCCGTTCTGGCCTTTTTCAAGCGATATCGAATGTACAAAAAGTCGCCTTGAACGAACTGATTGCTGTGAGCCGATAGTTGCTAAGTAGCCGGGGTTGATAATTGAGTCTGAGGCGAACGTAGGAGGTGAGTCGCATGTATGGCGGATGTAGAAGTGACTCGAAATTATGGCAGGATCACACCGGATAGTGTCGGAGGGTACGGGGCGACTGGCAAAGAGTGCCACGTACATACAGTGGGCCACAAATCAAATAGGACACGTGACCCGCCTGCAGAGCAACGGCCGCGACGGGCGAGGGAGAGATATTGTCAGGGGCATGTATTAGTAGAATATGCAGCAGTATGCTATAAGATACATGTTTCAGATTTTCAGAGCGACGGGTCAGCTCTGTGGTGAGATAGCCCTTGGACAATGCAAGTGGCTGTCCCATTTGTTTTGCCAATTGGTGCTCAAATGTTCAGGCTGCGTAAATATGGGCTTAATCCCCCATTTCTTGGTCGAATTTGCTCAAATTAAATACGCGAAACGGATATTATATACGAATCAAACATTGGCACCAAATATCAGCTTGTTCTGATGTCTTACCATGGAGTTATAGGTAAGCCAATATACCAGGCTACACCCTCCCCTACCTCGAGTTTCACCACTTTTGGGGAATACCAGCTGGTATGTATGAGTTCTATACGCATATAAGGAATATGGTATACATACACACAGGATATATAGCAGTTACATCGCGCATACAAGAAGGTAAACCGTGATAAGGGGCCTCAAGCAAGATTCCATGATAATGAATCCAGTGCTACGAGTTCAGCGATGTGGCTATCAAGCTGAAACGAGCACAGCATATGTGATGGCAGTAAAAGCGACTATGCGCCAAGTTTCAGCCGGATTGTACAAGAACTCACAGAATTACGGACCAAGCATTGCAGAATTGTAATTTTTGGACATAATTTACTATGTAATTGGAAGACATCTGCAATGCTTGGTCCGTAATTCTGTGAGTTCTTGTACAATCCGGCTGAAACTTGGCGCATAGTCGCTTTTACTGCCATCACATATGCTGTGCTCGTTTCAGCTTGATAGCCACATCGCTGAACTCGTAGCACTGGATTCATTATCATGGAATCTTGCTTGAGGCCCCTTATCACGGTTTACCTTCTTGTATGCGCGATGTAACTGCTATATATCCTGTGTGTATGTATACCATATTCCTTATATGCGTATAGAACTCATACATACCAGCTGGTATTCCCCAAAAGTGGTGAAACTCGAGGTAGGGGAGGGTGTAGCCTGGTATATTGGCTTACCTATAACTCCATGGTAAGACATCAGAACAAGCTGATATTTGGTGCCAATGTTTGATTCGTATATAATATCCGTTTCGCGTATTTAATTTGAGCAAATTCGACCAAGAAATGGGGGATTAAGCCCATATTTACGCAGCCTGAACATTTGAGCACCAATTGGCAAAACAAATGGGACAGCCACTTGCATTGTCCAAGGGCTATCTCACCACAGAGCTGACCCGTCGCTCTGAAAATCTGAAACATGTATCTTATAGCATACTGCTGCATATTCTACTAATACATGCCCCTGACAATATCTCTCCCTCGCCCGTCGCGGCCGTTGCTCTGCAGGCGGGTCACGTGTCCTATTTGATTTGTGGCCCACTGTATATGCGCTTGCTTACTTGAGCACTTGTTCACAAAACGGTTGTATTGTTTTCCTCCCGTAGTGTCAGTTATTGCATTATCTTCTGAACAGATCTGGGGGGTAGCACAAGGGAATCGTACCCCATTGAGTTTGTATATTTACCATAATTAATATTTCTCCGCGTGAATCATAGAAATATCTAAAGTTTGGTCCCTCGGGCCGAAAGTAAACACCGCTGCCGATCTAGAGTCTAATCCAATGGCGAGGTACGATATGGCCGGGTCCAGACCCCTAATGTTAGCTAAGGCTGCTTAATCTGGCTAGCGCTACGTCATAAATAGAACATGCGGAATTTGCAATCATCGCTTGATGCGGGCGACGATGTCGGTGGGAAGGGACATGCTATCGAGCGTCCCCCTTGTCGTGTTTCTGGATGCGTATCCCGAGCCTGCGTTTATACTCTGCACAAACACTTCTCCCCACTCGTCGCTCGACTTTGTCTTTGGCAACGCCGCCCTCCACGCTCTGCTCTTTGGCCACGACGACTCGGGCGTGCTCAACGGTAGCTCGTTCTTCGCGGTGCTTAGCTCAGACGACGACCTGCTATGGCTATCTGACCCGCTGCGGGGAAGGTCCCAGCACTCGAGCATAGACGACTCGCATCCAATCAGCCTCAAACCCGCCTGGCTTCCCCGCGATCATGCGCCCATAGATCTCGAGCTCACCCCAACACCCATCGACTTGCCCATGACCATGCCTGGAGTAGGATCAAGCAGCAAGTCTTATGTCTTCACAGCTTCCCCTCGCAAGACTCCCATGAACCTCCTCCGGTCAGAGACATATGAACCGACCAGCCGACGGCGGCGGGACTCCTCGCTCCGAATACCAGACTTTCCCCCACCCCCCGCATCGGCTTCGGTTGGGCAGAGGCTCATGTCGATCAAGAGCCGGTCCAAGTCGGACTCGACGTCTTGGCCGTCCCAAACTGCACCGGGACCACAAGAAGCACTGCTACCGTCCCGGCTGGTCCACACGTTTCCTTGGGAAAAGACCAGTTTGGGCCCTAGGGAAAAGTGGCCGGCGACGCTCAAGGTTATGGTCCAATACCTGATGGAGAAGCCAATATCCGTGAGCGTTGTGTTTCTGCTGTCAACTCTATCTTCTGCTGAACACAACTTTGCAGAGCTCGATTCTTTGGGGATGGCCCGAGTATGTCTTTGAATTTTTTACACCTGCCACCTCCGTTTAGAGTTGGATTTTAGACACGTCATGATCTATAACGACGCATATTCCAAGATGATAGGTACAAAGCATCCGGGCATATTCGGCCAGCCAGGCGCCATCGCTGTACGTCTCCCCCCAACCTGCCATTCTCCGCACTCACTTGAGCGATCATAGTGGGGCGAACTCTGGGATTCGCTCGCCCCCGTCTCCGATCTGGCCCGGAAAGGACGATCTACGGCGAAGATAGACGGTAACTCGGTTTGGTGCCTTCTCTAGAAACCTCATTCATTTACGCTTGACACCTAGATCAAATGTTCTTCAACTCCTTGACTGAAGCGCATCTTCCCGAAGAAGTATACCAGTCAGCCCCACTCGCTTTTTCGTTTCTGTCGTAACTTCTGATGAGATTTTATCCGTAGCTCTTGGCATTGGACACCGATCTGGCAAGAGGATGGTACGGTCGGTGGGATTTGGAATACAACATTCGAGAGCACGACCAAGGTAATTGCTGAGAGGCGTCTGGCTGGCATGTCCGATTTGCTCTCTAGGCTCTCAGATGCCACGACACAGGAACAGTTTGGAGAGCGTACGATGGAGGTTTTGGCCAGGAATCAGCTCGAGTGAGTTTACGTCACCGTCGATAGCCTAGCCTCTAATCTTCGTCGCTATATAGCATGCCCTTCCTAGCGCTCTATTGGTGTGAGGTTGAAAACGACCCGGCGACGCCACCCCGAATCAAGAAACCTTCGGGGGCAAGCGCCTATATTCGAAACTATTCTAGCACCCTTGTCGACGTAAAATTAACACTTGCCGGGACGGTTGGGATACCCGATGGCCACCAAATTACCCCGAGTACGGTCAAGTATACTCTAGATCCGGTCACCCATTCCGTCGTCGAACTCGGGAGCTCAGGAAGCGTTGCCGCGATGGACATTGACGGAACACCCAGAGGGTTTACGTTGAGTTCGCCGATCGGAGGATATGCCCCCAGCATCCACGGAACGGCGACGACGGCGACGAGCATAGCGAGCGTATACGACACGGCCCCGGCGAGCGCCACGTCTGAGCATCAGCCTAGCCCAATCGGAGCGACCCCGCCCTCGACGTCTAGCACCCGATTAAACTTTGCGAGCGTGTTTGTCTCGGGTTCGGTTGAGATTGTGGATCCTCTGTCGTCTTTTCTTGCTCAAGGTCTGGACGGACGTGGATTCAAAGATACGCCTCGGGCGGCCGCGTTGCTTCCTATCAGCGCCAATTCGGGTAAAAGCGGAGGTGGACAACATGGTCGACGGCTTCCTCATGCTGTCTTGCTCGTCGGGTTGAACACGCGCCGAGCATACGATGCGGATTACGCTGCTTGGTTGGAGAGTGTGTGTACCGGGTTGAGCAACCAGCTCACGGTCGTGCTTCAACGCGAGGCAGATGCACGTATGATCGAAGAGCGGGAAAGGATGGACAAGGCCAAGACGATGTTCTTTACCAATGTTTCGCATGGTGCGTTCCCAATTCTGTTCCGATTGTAGTTTAAGAAACTGACGTATGGTGTGGGGGATTTACCCTTTTTCCGGTTTTGCTTTGATGCCCGATCTAATTCCTGGCTCGATATGGGATGAGTAGAGCTGAGGACGCCATTGACGTTGATTCAAGCGCCGTTGGAACAGTTGGCTGGGTCGGGAGTGTTAACTCACGAAGCCAAGTACAAGATTCAGCTGGCGATTCGGAATGCGAAGAGGCTGAAGAAGTTGATCGACGTGAGTGGCTAGATGTGCGTCATAGACCGCCGATTTCCTGACTACTCTATTGTTTATTCCAGTCGATCATGGACATGAGTAAACTTGAAGCCGGACGTTTGATCGGACATTTTAGACCTGTGCAACTCGGGAAACTTACTGCGGATCTTGCGGCTTTGTTTAGAAGTATGGCTGAGAAGAAGGGTATCGCATACGAGATCTCGGTCGGGTCAACTGCTGGAGATGAGCCTCCCGTATACGTAGATGTGGACTTTTGGGAAAAGATCGTTTGTAACTTGTGAGTGGTTCTCTCGTTCTGGCGACTTTCTCTTACAAGCTATTCAGATTATCAAATGCGTTCAAGTATACTACCAAGGGCAAAGTCTCGTTGAGCGTGAGGCATGATTTCACTATGGCATGTGTGAGGGTTACCGATACTGGTAAGAGGGATAATTTTTGCAAGGGGCGATATCGAGTGACTGACATTTATGAAATAGGTGTCGGTATCCCGAAGAAATATGCGGAACAGATCTTTGAGAGATTCTTTAGGGTGAACAACAACGTGAGTCACAAAATAGGCCTGTGTCTGTGATTCTGACGAGAGCATGTAGTCGGCTGAAGGAACTGGAATCGGACTTTCTTTAACAAAGGTATACTGTTCTGGAAGTGTATCGGGTGGGGGTTCTCATAAGTCATCCTTAGGAACTCGTTTCGTTACATGGCGGCACGATGAGCGTCGAGTCCCAGACTGAGGACGAGCACCCTGGAGAAACCGGTACCACCTTTACTGTCACGCTTCCTCATGGCTCTGCACACCTTCCTGCGACACTCGTCCATGATAGTGCGAAACCGGGCGGAAATGGTGCTTCGCACGGCCAGATGGAGTAGTAAGCTATTTATTTAACTCCTTCTGTTCACTCGTGGATATTGATTTTGCCGGCCCAGTTGGATGGAACTAGATGTGACTACGCCGAGTGTTGCATCCGGAGACGAGGAGGATGATAGCGTTACATCGTCGACACTATTCTTTGAGAAAGACGATGCTATCTTGATTGTTGATGACGTGAGTCCATGAACTATTTGAGTTGGCTTCAACTCTAACTCCCTGGGACAACAGAATGCAGACATGAGGCAGTACATCCGCAAGATTTTTTCGCCATACTTGACAGTCTGGGAAGCCCGGGACGGAATAGAAGCACTGGAGGTCGTGAGCACACAAAAGCTGAATTTGGTGTTATGGTAAGTCCGTAGCTAACAACGCCTCAGAAGCAAATAGTTGATTGAGGGATAGCGATGTAATGATGCCCCTGATGGACGGCCCAGAATTTTTGACTCGCGTACGCGAGGAGCGCCGAAATAAGCATTTGCCTGTAATTTTTGTCACTGCTTCTGATGATAGTAAGCCCGATTCACAACCGTTACACTTCATCCGCTTAATACTTCTGTAGTGTCCCTGTTCGGAGGTAGAACGGAAGGGGCGGTTGACTATGTGAGCAAGCCATTCCGGGTCCGAGATCTACTTGCGCGTGTGCATTTGCAACTTCAACTTGGAAAGAGGAGAGTCAAGCTCGAAGAAGATTTCGAAGTTCGGTCGCATGAGTTGAGGGTTTTGGCCGACTTGTCACCAGTAAGGAGTACTTTTCGTGAGTGAATGCTGGTTAACACTATCCATAGGTTGGAATCTTTAGAACGGACGCCACCGGAAAGTAAGTGGTCGTATGGAACGCCAGGCAATCTTGACAAACAGTATTGATAGGATGACTTACTTGAACGGAACGTGGTACCAAATCACAGGATTTCCTCCGGAGCAGGATCGGGATGAATGGCTGGATTTGTGAGAATGTCCCGCACTTTCTGGTTCGGATATACGCTGATAAAAAAATCCTACCGTAGCGTACATGGCGAAAGCTTAAATGGTGCTATTCAGCTCTGGCGCGATTGCTTCGAGATGCACAAGGCGGGGAGTGTGGTACGAACCTCATTCCACCCCAGTTTATGCTGTTTCTGAATTGATGTGTCTTCTATAGCAAATACAGTGGAAGTCTGAACGTTGGACTCACCTTGCACTCTCCCCTCTGACGTCCACAGATGGTGAAATGCTCGGTGCTTTTGGTGCGATCACGGATACAAACGAGCAGCACCGAGCAGAAGAAGCTCGTATTGCGCTGGCAGAGGAGCGGGAGCATATTGCTGCATTGAGAGCCCAGGAAGCCGAGGAACAGAGGCAGATGGAAGTGGAGAGAAGGAGAGCACAAGGTGAGCCCGCTAGAAGAGCCCTAGTTGATGGATGGCTTAACCTTGATTGCGTTGCGTAGAGCTATTGATCGATGTTACTTCGCACGAACTCAGGCAAGCTTTCCGCAGTCCGTTTTAAACCACACTTGACCTTTTCCCCCTTGGATAGGCAACCCGTTTCCGCTATCATCCAGAATGCGGTATGTGCCATGGACCTATGTGTGGCACGTATCTTGATAATTTACACAGGAGGTGGTGCGAACCAATATGAAGGGACTTCGCGAACTCTTAAACGATTGTCGAAAGCGGAATATATGCTACGCACCGACCGAAAGGATGCTCAGTGAGATGGATGATGACCTACAGGCAATGGATAGTATCATGCAGTAAGTCCCACGGGTAGTAAAGCGTACATCTCAGAGTTGACGACGATACTCAGGTGCGGCCTTGCTCAGGGTATGTTCACAAAAGCTCATTCAGATGTTGGGATTGAGTGGATTCGGCTGATAACTCTGAACTAGCTCGTATTGCAAACGATGTGCTGAGCCTTTCGAGAATACAACTCAATGTGGGTCTATGTTTTTTTTTCGTTTTGACTAGAATTGGTTAAACGATATTCGAATAGGTTCTTTCGATTATTCCTACCGAGTTTGATATTCGACGAGAAACCAGTCAGATATTGATGGTATTCAGAAACGAACTCATGACGTTAGTTTGTTCGTTGGCCTCTCAGGCATCCCGAGGATGATACTGAGCGTTCGGCAATAGGAAAGACATCGACTTTAACCTTGATCTCGGTCGTGGAGCAGACATGTTTGGCCTCCAGACTATAAGCACTGATCGTAGCCGGTTTGCCCAAATCATTACCAATGTACGCACGCCACTTCTTTCTGCGTTATATGCTGACCAAATTTCGTTCAGCTCATGTCCAACGCTATTCGTTTCACGGATATGAGCACTGGTCGGCGAGAGATCAAAGTCAGTCTAGAGCTCGCGCTGGATCCTCCATCCGATGAGACTTGCGCTCCTCCACAACTGGTACCTGGGCGATTACCATTGATTCGATCTCCTGCTTCAGAGTCTGGTGATACGTCGGCCTATATCTACGTTTCCGTACAGGACTCTGGCCCTGGGTTGCAAAAGGAAGATTTGGCACTCTTGTTCCAGCGCTTCCAACAAGGATCAGTGAGCGGTTTCGTAGAAAACTCTGGGTTTGAGGCTGATTATATTTCAGAATGCGCATCACGTATTCGGTGGATCTGGGCTGGGGTTGTTCGTATGTCGTCAACTGTGCAGTACGTATCCACCGTATTCTCAATATTAAAGCCAACTGAGTTTTCTCTAGATCTTATGGGCGGAAAGATAGAAGTAGTTAGTGAGCTAGGTGAGCTTGCGGGCTAATCCAAATTTGGCTGGGCTTGGTTTCAACTATGTTACATTTAGGCAAAGGTGCCATGTTCCGTTTCTTTATCCGAGGAACCGTGCCCTCGAGCAGTCGAGGACCCTCGATTCTTGTCCCTCGGGTTCGTCGATCAGCCTCAATACACTCGAAAGCCAGTGGGGTATCCAAAACATCCGTTCGATCTGGCTCTCGACCGCTCCCAGAGACCCCCAATTTACACCTCACTCGACCGTTGCACGTGCTCATCACCGAGGACAACAAAATCAATCAGGTGCGCAATGTTGTGTTTTCGTGCCTTGTCTGTGACATTGACGTGTGTGGCGCAGACTGTATTGGCGTGAGGACCCAGGTTCAAGCCTGTACTTGACGTGGGCTGACGTTTTTTTGGCAATAGGCGGCAGATGAAACGAGCTGGGTTCACGTATGCGTTGGCGTCGAATGGACTTGAAGCCGTGAACGCGATTGAGAGAGCTGACCATGGGACGCCTGGTAACACCAGCTCTGGGAAGTACGATGTCGTGCTGGTTCGTTCTCGTTCGATTGTTCTAGTCATCTGTGCACTAACCCAATTAATACCAATAGATGGACCTGGAAATGCCAGTGATGTACGTGACTGAGCATGGGGTTGACCCGTTCTTTGACTAACTGGCTTATTTATAGGGACGGGTTTGCTGCTACGCGCGAGATTCGCAAGATGGAGGCCGAGGGGAGCCTTCAAACGAGGAGTTTTGTGATTGCTCTGACCGGCAACGCACGGCTCGAGCAAGTTGAAGCCGCACGAGACGCTGGTGTGGATGACGTGATGATCAAGGTGAGGCTGTTGTTCATTCCATTATCCACGAAGCTAATGAGAATCCGGCCCAGCCCTATCAAATAGAGTCGTTGATATCCAAGATGCGTGCTGGATACCAGGCTGCCAAGAGCGAGTGATGGCTAGACTTTGACGATTTTCGATTTATTTATTTATCTATTGTATGTTGATCGATCGGGATTGTATGTTCGTATTCGTGGGTCTAGGCGGTGTTGTACACAGATCATCCTATTACAGCTGCATGCATCATCGTGGGTTTGCTGCGGAGCGTCATTACCCGCGGCCGTTATGTGTGCATGCATGGCCGCTGGTATTTGGGGTAGGCGGTTGTTCGGATGGGTAGCCTAGGTCTAGTGTTGCAGATAAAAGGCTAGGCTGATTGTCATGCTGTGTTGCGGCAAATCCACGTCCAATTCGAAGGTGCATATGCTCGGCGCCGGTTGAAATTTGCGAGATAGAGTACGGAGGTAAAACGGACAGAAATAGCTATTTTATCATATACGCGAGCCCCGCACAGTTCTCTTTGCGGGACTATTCATCATGTTTGGAGCAGTGAAACCCTGGTGGGATGTGCCTGTAAAAGTCTATATATGGGAGGTCTATTAATAGCATCGGAAGAGATGGCGGACCCTTGTCTGAAAATAGAGGGGGCATATATGATGCGCGTTGCTGCGGCTGTTGCTCTCCATCGTTCCTCTCCCACCTCTTTCTCTCTCGCAGCCCCTTGAGTTTTTTCTATCTCGCACGTAATCATGCCCGCCGCTCGCTCTATCGTTTCTGTCGTGGCCCTCGCTGCTGCTGTCAGCGCCCAAACCCTCACCCCCCTCACCGACAAGCACTTTACCTGGCCCAACGTGGTACGTACACTCGTCATATCCGCCACTACAGCCTAGCTCATGCAATTTGTAGCCATACCAAGTCTCGCCCGAGCCGATTCTGCGTGGTCCCCAGTTTGGGTTCAACATTTGCAACTCGACGACCGAGAACCAGCAGTCCAACTGCCAGACCTCGTTTGTCAACTCTCTCGATGGTAAGCGTATTCAGCCTCGGTCTCTCGGCATAGTGTTCAAACTCTATGCATAGACTTTTGCTTGTGGGCGCCTGCCACTCCCAACTCGTCGATTGCCGATACCGAAGCTGCCGAAGTCGCGTGGTGCACCAAGAAGGGCCACGGAACTCGCCTGATTCCCGGAGGCGCATTGACGGGTGTTCAATACCTCAAAACCCCTGATTACGTCCAGATCACTGGGTTCATCGACCAGACCCAGATCAACATGCAGGCTGGTGATGAGGGTGGAGAGCTTGACCCGCACGGTGCCGATGAGCAGGGTAACCCCATTGGTGGACTGATCTTCACCAACGCATGGAGCAACGGCAACAACAACTCGTTTATCCAAGCTATCGAGTGGACCAAGTGGGTTTTTTTCGTATATGCTACTGGTTCCTTTGTGCTCACGTTGTGTGCAGCTTTATGGGAGGCAATGCGTTCTGCTTGAAGATCTGCGACCCCAAGGGCTCGAACCCTGCCGGCTACTGCCAGCACATCTATGATCGTATCGGCTGCTCGTACAATGCTCCTTCGTCGAACCAGGCCGGTACCTTTGAAAAGTGCGACTCCGATAGCATGGAGCTTCCGGGTCAATACGTGTCCAACGGCCAGACGGTGACCTACTACCAGCCCCCCGAGTCTCTCGGGCCCATCACCACTGTGCCGTACACGGTCTCGATCCCAAAGAGCTCCAACTGCGTCCAGTACCAATCTACCGATCTGTATGCGGCTGCCGTAAGTACTTGATCTGTCAAACAACCGAGGACGTGTGCTCATGTATCTTATCACATAGTCCACTTCGGCCGCTTCGAGCTCGGCTGCTACTGCCACTGGTACCGCTGCGCACTCGGGTAGCGCTTCCCACTCGGGTTCTGCCTCGGCTTCGCGCACCAACGGTGCATCGAGCACTGCCAGCTCCAACGCCTCGATGCGCAACGTTCAACAGGGCGCTGCTGTCCCGGCCATGCTGCTCGCTGGTCTCGTCGGATTCGGAGGTCTCTTGGGTGCGGTGGCCGTCCTCTAAAATTTCGTCCACATTTCACGACACGATAGCTACACATTTTTCGCGGGTTTTGATTATATCGCATCTCTTTGTTTAGTATTTCTCTCTCTCACACGGACCATTTTCCTCTTTGTCTCTCGAGTTGCAGACGTTGTGCATGGTCATCGTTTTTTTAGATGCTGGACTTGACGATTTGTGCTCTAGTGATATACACTCATTTGGCCTATACCTCTCTATCTATTTCATGGATTGCTGGATAATATGCTGGTGTGATCTACGTTGCGAGATGTGCGTGTGTCCCTGCAGGTTAATTTTTCGGGGGTACACGAGGCGTGACGTGTGCGACCTTGTAGAATTTCGTCAACATGACAGCCCTCGGCGCCGGCAATCAAACACGCTAAGCAACACGTAGTATTTATAGAATTTGCCAACCAATAATCGCGATCACGTGTAACTGTGTTGTTCACTTATCTGTTCATTTGAAAGGTCCGAAATGACCGAAGGTCGCATATACGCTACTCGTTCCCTACTCCGGCCACATCGTCGTCCGTCCCATCTGCTCCGTCGGTCTCGGCTCGTTGAAGGAGTTGGACGACTTCTTGTTGAGCTATAGATGAAGTAACCTCGTCGTCTGGGTTCGAGTCGGGATTCCAAGGGAATGGAGAGCCTTTCCATCCGCCCGAGTGATAGATGTAGTATAGGAATCGACGCCAGAGACGGTCCAGCCCTAGAACCATTGGATCGCCGATTATAATCAACAGTGCTTGGGCGCGGGTGATGGCGACTGTTATCAACAATGTGAGCGTATCGCGGTGTTTTGAAAGGGCGTTGCACTCACCGTTCAGCCTGCGCCTGTTTGCGACAAACCCGAGAGTATGTTTGACGTCGAACGATAAGAAGTCTTGGTTGCTTCGGACTGTGGACAGGATTATCACTTGGCGTTCCTATGGTTCTGTGAGAACGAGAAGCTGTGGCAGAGTATATGCGTTACTTGCCTGGCCTTGGAAAATTTCGACGCTCCCGATGTCGATATCGGTGATATTGATTTCTCGTAAGAGTTGTCGGATCTTGCGTACTTGAGCGCGGTAGGGCGTAACGATTCCGATTTGCCTTGTCGTTGCTATGCTTAGAGTTAGTGAATTGTTGCAGAAACATCGTAGTATGTCATACCCATGAGCGGCAGGAGCCCTTGCACGTATTCCTTGACTAGTGAAGCCTCATGAGGGTTGAAAAACGACGGAGAGGTCGATTCTCGCATGTCTTCCCCTGTTATGGAGAATAAATCAGCGCCGAGTGGTACGAATGGCGTCATCAGTGGCATGTACCAGCAATAGCTTCAAAGACGACCGGAAAGTTTTGAGTCCCAAGTCGATTCCAATTGAGAAAGACGTCTGTGATATTTGCGGGTGCCCGAGGCACTAGTTCGTTTCCGTAAAATTGTTCGTTGGGGAACGAGAGGATCGACGGGTGGCTCCGGAAGTTCTTCAATAGCTTGGCTACTCTATAAAACAAGATTTGCATTAGTATATAGGCTAAACTAGATGACAGTGAACGTACGAGATTCCTCGCATTGTAACTTCGTCGTACACGGGTAGTGACATGAGTCGCTCCAAATAACTTGTGCTCATTCCAAGTCGGCGAGCGACCGGCGAGCGAATGACTGGACCCAACTGCTTGGGCTGAAGGGAAGCGGGTCTTGAGTCAAAGAACAGTCAATTATAACAGTCAAACTGCGAACTTACATCGCCACTCAGGATGACATTCGTATCGCGACTCGAAAGATTCAAAATCGGGATCATGACTTCTGGTTCACTAGCTTGCCCGGCCTCGTCAATAAAAATGTGGGTGAAATGGCCCGGATTGATCCCCCGAGCGTAAGCAAGCGCAGCCGACGAACAAGTGCATACGACCACTCGGAATGAACGCAATTTATCTAGAGCCGGGACTTCGAAGCCACGAGTGTTGTGGTGGAGCGAGTATTCTACGAGATCTTCGGGTAACTCGATACGAGGGCGCCAAATAGCGTTCAGTCGAAAAAGCTCTGCGGGAGTAAGATCACGAGTGTTTATCAAGCGTTCAGCGATGAGATCGGTTGCAGAATTGCTTGGAGCGCAGGCCAGGATTCGAGAAGATGGTTTATCGAGAAGTTGCGCGATGCATTCGACAATTGTCATTGTTTTGCCAGTGCCAGGTCTATTGTATCATATTCGAGTCGATTGCATTTGTTAAAGCGAAGAGAAAACTCACGGGCCGAATATTATAAACGGAGAACTACCAGATGGGAGGCTAGTAACACGCTTGACAGCTTGCAGTTGCTCCTCGTTCGTATTGACCAGATGGTTATAAATGTTATGTATCGGATCAACCTCGTCCCCTAGCGCATCCCCCAGGTTCAAGTTCTCTGCGGCTGGAAGTATAATATCGATACGAGGCGAAGGGGTTTTGACTGCCTGGAGCATTCGCCGGAAAGGCACCGGATTAAGGAGAAATTCGACGTCATATAGAGCCCTGGCATTATGGGGGAATGACGGATGGAAGGAAATCCGAACTGCCAATTGCAAGACTTCGTGGACTATCCCTTTAAACCAAACACCTTCCTCTCGATCATGGGGATGAATGTTGATTCTGTCCCCTTTGAGTACCGATGGTCTGTACGCGTAGTTAGCTAAGCCCTTTCTAGTTCATTATGCACACCTTTTCTCAGCTAATCCTGGGACCTCCAATCTAGATAATATTAAGCATTTTATATCGTTCGTTTATGGCCCTCACTCACTCGTATAAGCGACCTTGCTTGATTAAGCCGACGTCGTCCATGTCAAAGTTTCTCAGGTCGATTCTACAAAACGGGATGGCGAGGGTAGCATAAAGGGCTTGAACGACCCCCAACTCACTCTGCTTGAAGGTGTTCTGCGTGAACCAAGCTCGACCAGTATTGACTATACGATTGTTCGCCTAGTGTTCCTGGCATAAGCCTATCCCTAAACGCTTCGAGTTGTTGCTCTAAGGCACCCGTGCTTAGGGTCTGCCTGATACCTTCCGGTATATTGTAAGCTTCGAGTTTCCTCAAATACCGAACAGTTGGAGCAGTTTCCTCTCCGCCTTCAATAACCTGCAGTCTGGTGCCTCGTTGGCGGACTTGGGTGGGTCTTGTATATGGTGCGACAGGTGCTAGTGTTACGAGATCGTTATTCCCAACCGTTGCTTTGATTGGGCGCGTAATGACAAATAAACTGTTGTCGGGCTTTCTGAAGACTAGCTCAAGGCGATCTTCGAATCGTCCTCGTTGGCCGTGAGGATTAAAGTGAATCTGCACAGCAATACTACTACCTTGCCCGATAACTACAGGCAGGGTGATGGTAGACACTGTGAAACTGTTCATTGCGGGAAATAAATGAAATAATTGAAACACAGAGAAAAAGAAACACACCATAGTACTCGGCCTGGCAGAACACCCAAGGCTGATGAAGTTCTCGCTTGAACCAAAAATAGCCGAGCTGATCCTGTATAAGAAGCCCAAAGTATTACCGGATCACCAGTCGACTGGAAAGGCCGCAATCCAAAGTCTACCCCTTCCTCATCACCAGACAATTCAATACCATTTTGATTTCGTTGTGTCAAGGCGACCGCGTTCAGGTAATTGAAAACCAGTAGCCGGCTAGCATGTTCGCTCGATCGACAGTGCTGCTTATATCCTGATGATGGTATAACTGTATTGCATGCTTCGCATTTGGTTGTATTGGGGGCCCGGTTTTCTTGAATGACTGTCCCGGTGCCGGCCAATGGAGTTATTTTGGAGATATGTCCGCGAGACCTCTCATGACTGGTCTGCTCAGGACTGCCAGTTATGTAGTAACGTTTACATGGGATACAGTGCAACCATTGGGAATTCGCTTCGTTTTGCGTATGTGCTGGAGTCTGGACGTGCGCATTGTACTGAGCTGCTGATATGAATGCGATGTGACACGATGAACAAAAGTTGGAAGTATCATGAGAATTAGGGCATGGGCTCCTGACGCAATACCCTTGGTTGAGAAGAACAGGGCATATGGTGACCATTTGACCGCAAGCAAGAAGAACTGATCAAAGTGAAGCTTAGATCGATCCGAATAGCGATGTCGCCTCAGAGGGATAGTTAAATACGAGGTAGACTGGCAAGCGCGAACTTGACGTCGTCTTTGCGTAGAAGATTGTGGTTCGGTGGCGAAAGTTCCTGCTCGGTGACCAAAGTGGCAAGTCCACGTGTGCCGATAGCCACTAGTGTTGATCTTGTCACGTAAATCAACCGCGGGATCCTCGGAGAATCGTGTTCCCCCAGCGCTTACGAGTGGCTGGCTATATAGACCCAACAATAAATCATTTCATATTTATCTGTCCAGCTTACGGTTATGGGCAGACTCGGAACTCCAAAATAACATTAGTATACTAAGCCCAGCTAGCTCAATCGGTAGACCGTGAGACTTTTACGAAGATCTCCTGGCGAGTTTGCTATGCTACTATGGAACGCCATGTGCACGGTTCTGGTCATCTAAAGGCTGCGGGCTCGAGCCCCGCATGGGGCTTTAAAGCTTGGGAGCTAAATTTCTAGCTTATATTTCTCATCTTATTGACGCGGATTTGAGATCATTGGGATATAGGGTGTAATGCTGGTAAAGTGACAATGCGTCATAATATCTGCATCTGCATCTGCTAAGATATACATCACAGATATCTTCAGCTACGAGTACATCGGCATAGGTGCAAAAAGTCGTCAACGCTTTGCGCTCTGCTGTACTGGAGAGCTGGGATGTATGCGAAGTTCGTTGATGTCCGTTTAGTAGCACATTAATTCATTATTTGCCACCACTTCATATCCCAGCACCAATACCCGGCTGTTTGGGTCCCTGGTTACAATTTCGGAGACAAGTGCGTGAACCAATCTGTGGATCAGCTACTTAACCATTCTGGTATTCAATAGCCCGGGCTTCATTCCTTGGTCGATCTGGCAATCCGCTACGGTTACTGGTAGGCGGACGAGTACGCCTTTGCACAAAAGTTGTTTCAAGAGCTGAATCTTGGTTACACGGTTAATGGAGCAAGGCGTCTCATTCATACTAGTACACGGAACGATCAAAATTTAGTTTACAATATTGAAAAGAAACAGTCTCGGGGTTTGTACAACTATAGTACAAATAGATGTTCACTAACCTTAATAAACAATACAATGTCACAGATCATAATAGAACAAAAATATGGGGGCTACAAACGTCATCCTGGCAAACTGGCGTATCTATTCATGTTTGCCATCCGGTTATGGCTTCTGGAGCTAGATGTTGACGGCTTGACTCTGAGGCACTAGATCGGTGGATTTGTCGTGCTTCTGGACCAAAATGTCGCGTCTCTTTAATGTAGCGAGGATCATGAGGACCCAGTTGACCGTCGGATGTAAGCAATAAAATGGACGGGCGAATCCAGATAGTAAGCAGCACATTAATCAAGCCCATCAAGTAAAATGTGACGCTGAAAACCATGGATGGTGGGTTCATACGTGGATTGGAGAGCAACGAAGGGTTGGCGAAAGCAGCCCAGCGCATAATGGACAAGGGGAGGATGCAAAGAGTATAAGCCAAAGGATAGCTAATGGCGTAAGATTATCAGTTACTGAAACATTACAACGATGACTACCTTACTAGAGCATCTTGGAAGGCATATCGCTCGAGCGATCAAAGGCAAGCCTTCCGCTAGCGGGATCTGTATTCAAGGATTCCAAAAGGTGTTTCTTGTTTTTTCGAAGGATCAGATAGGAAGGGAAATAGAAGCAAATTGTCCCGAGTCCAGCAACCCAAAGCCTGAGTTTAAGGTCCATATTAGTATTTGGGAGATTAGTCGAATATCGAATTCGCACCATAGATATTCAGCGACTATACGGTCTTTCATATATCGCCCGTTAATCCAGCACCCTACATGCAGAAATCAGCAAAAGGCGAGGATAAATTTAGAAGTACGCCTACACCAAGGAGTTGGTGTGTAGTAAATTCGCGCTCCGCCACTGTCAGGCTCTTTCCCCGAGTGAACCGCCATGGGTATAAGCCCCCATAGAATCACCCAAAGCCACATCGCAGCAATAGCAGCTAGGCAATACCACGGCCGGTATTCTGGTCTTCGATTCGTATAAATCACGAAAAATGTGTAAACTGTGACCAGTATGGTCGCAAATGCAACGGCGGTTTCACCAATCGTCTGAATAGCCCCCTGGGCATTACACATGGGTCCACAGTACACTTGTCGACGATGAGCCCAATAGATATTGGGTACCGACCCAATCGACATCCATATGTCAGCAAATATCAAGTTAAGCTGTTCATAAGGATTAGAGACGGTAATGAGCTATTTCTAAACTGACAGCAAACCATTAGAATGTCTATGTTACCTCGGAACAAGCGCCAAGGCCCCGGAGGTGGCTTGATTATATTGCGCCGATAGTTGCGCTGCATAATCAAATAGTCAGTGACGCCATGCGCGAAGCGGAGTAAAATGATACAGACGAGAATGGTGCCGACGAGTAATAACAATGCAATGAGGGATACCAGACCAGCCTCGGCCTGAAACTGTTACGACCACCCTGTCAGTGTCTCAAAGTGTAGCAGATAACAAACAGACATACAGCAAGTCCCACAACTGCACTCGTATCCAAGCATACATTGCTCGGGTTCTCTTGCGCATCATTATAAAGTTTGTAGTTGACGGAACAATCAACAGGTCCAGACTGGCGTAGTGTACTATTAGACATCATGGGAGTGGATACAGTGTGTCTGTTGTGTCTCAGGTAATATATATGCCTCCTATCGATTCTGATGGCGAGAATCAAGCGCTCGTCAGTGATACACATTGGGTAGCAAACGTAAGTCAAATTGCTGTATGAAGCTGTTTGGAACGCTGGTAAGGCTATCCTTATCTCCCGTTTGTGCGGGCATTCTTCCTGGCAACCAAGGAGTGCATCTGATGCACCTTTGCTACGGAACCCAAGAGCCTAACACGTAGATCAACTTGTCTACTCGACAAATGAATCCCTAAATTTGCTTGGGCGAGGCGGTGTAAGGCGGTGCTTATCTCGGTCATTGAGTAAAAAAGCGCCGGGGTGCATACACCCAGAAGGCATTGTTGCCAGCGAATATATTTGCCACCACGAAAGTCACAGATTGTATGTAAAACCTTAAATATGTTATCCAGAGTACACGGAGGGTCCAGGGAAAGTGTAAGAAGTCGGCGGAGGGTTATAGCTATGCATATACTTGAGCTCGACAGGACGACTGCGGTCAGATGAAAAGCCACCCACATGTTAATAGTGATACCAGGGTCAGAGCCTTTGTACGCCCCGGGGAAGGATACCTCCGTGGGGCTCGCCGATCCACTGCCTGTAACGTTGATCTGAACGCACGACCTAGGGGCCGAGAGATGTCAGCGGCTACATAAGGTTCAGTGCTTTGCAACGTACATGTAGAATTGAGCGCCAGGATATGTGCTTGCCACATGCAGACCAATGGTTTCACCTCGAAGGAGATAAGCTCCAGGAGCGATGTTCGATGGAATCTTGAATGTGTATTTTCCATCAGACTTGGGAGACGACCACGTCGAACCGCTGATCAGTCCCTCTTGGGAGATCTGAAAATAAAATCGTGTGAGTGGGATTCCGATCGCCACCGATGTCCCGTTTACACCTACCTTGAACCATTTCAAGCCCGTGATGGTGCTTGTCTTCGCATCGCTCACTTTGGCCAAGTAGATTAGGTTCGGGCCGGGGTGTGCGCCTGAGTCCCATAGCACTGAGACTGTAGCACCCGCAGGAACGGTTGTCACACCCGAGGCCGGGGTATTTCCGTTGACGTTACAAATAATGTTGTTGGAGGTGACATCGGTCACAGGTGAGTTGTTGGGAGGAAGTCTGTAATCGGTGTATCAGAGCGTCATTGGAATATTATAATTTCGATAGCACTAACCTGACGCTGTCAGTGACGAAGCTACCCCCATTGACGCTAATCGCCGTAAGACGAACATGAGCGAGAGCAGCTCCGGCACAAGCAAGAGCGCAAAGAACAGCAGAGGACCGCATCGTAGGTATGAGTGGATGAATTAGAGTGCTTTCAGAATTTATATACTAACCTCACGGAGATAAAACGGATATTCATAATCCGACAACACTCCTTTGTATCATGTGTTCCAGTTGTTAATATAGTCATAGATGAAGCCATGACTCAAGTTATAGCTGGCAAGGCGGTATTTTCGCGGCCCAGCATCGTACGTCGCGGAATAAACTTGACGTGACATAAGCCGGACAATTGAGTTAACCTTCACCAAGCGAACCGGCCTCGATGTGAAGATCGACTCCGAGCATCCTCCGAAGTACTGGCTTCTATGTGAGCTATAGATCACGGAAAGGATAGATTTTTCGAGCGCAGAATCGGTCAAGTCTTACACGTGCCTGGGTATTGAACCCGAGAACTACTGGCGTTTTCAAAACATCCATTCATAATCAAATCTAGCTCACCAGGTCTATGCATACAACCGACTATATACCGTACATCGCTTTCGCATTTTCTCTCGCAACGCGCATAACCTCTTCTGCCGTCCATGACAACTTTTTGCTGTTCTCTTTCGCCTCTTCTGAAGGTCTAGATTCCACATCCTGGATCACCTGTTCTGCAAGGCCCTGATTCGCGACTGTAGCGACGAACTCGGCCGTCCATGGGATCATTCCAGTATGACAGAGTGGCATTCTACCGCCCCAGCGGGTGCAAATTATTAGAAAATGTATACGAGAAGAATCGACAAGGGCTTACCGAGCATTTGACTTGAGCCCAAACGCCTTTTGTTGCACACTTGTCAAGTTGGACGGTACCATGTAGGGCGCGTCGGTTTCAAGGACGATTCGAAGTGCTTTAGGATCTGATGGATTGGATTTGACAAGGTTTCGCACTACTTGAGCTGTGTTCAAGTTCGTTGCATACGTTATCACACCTATATAGAGAAGAGGGTGGTCGATAGAGCGGCTGGAGATATTTAGTAAACTACACGAACCCGTTATTCCGATGTATAGATTTGGAAAGTGAGCAAGGAGGCGCTCGGCGAGATCTACCGCATCAGTAAAGCAGTGTATGTGTATCTTTGAGAGTGAATTTGTCAGCGACATAAGGGGGGAGAATCGAGTACGGACGTACCTTCCATTCTTTGGGTACATGCGTCGTCAAGATCTCGTATATATCGTCATTTGCCTCTCGTGTGTGGATGGTTAATGGTTTACCGAGTTCCACTGCACATCTGGAGCTCAACTGTCAGCCACACTCCAAGGGAAAAGTGCTAGGGGGTATGCTGACTTGAGCTGTCGAATAAGAACTTCTCTTTGGATTTCTCTAGGGGAGTTGTCGTAGTGATAGTCCAGGCCAATTTCGCCCCATCCTACGTTTCGTGGATGTTTCATGGCTCCTTTACTGGAAATTGAAGTATATTAGGCATTAGAAGAGAGTTCTACGGCCCTGGAAATCGACACTCACATTTCTGCCTCCACTTCATCGTTATAGTTCCTAGCTTCGTGTCTGCCTCTTTCCTTCAGTATGATTGTAACGGGTTAGCTGTGCTAGACCGCTTACGGATGTACGCCTGCATGTTTAGAGTGAATTTTCGAGCAAACCAAGTTCAACGAGTGTGACTAACCCATGACGAACCAGTAGTCAACATCACCCCATTTCTCCGCTCGGGATTCTTCGGTGAGAGCGGAATCGGCCAGTTCTTTCCATTCGTTGCTTAGAATTGGGGCTTCACACCAGACGTCTACTATGGACTTGACCGGCACGTGGACAGTTGGTAGGGCCTCATCGTTCGAGGCGGTTCGAGGCCCTCCATAGAAACCTTTCACAAAATCCGTAATGTTCTCGTATCGGCCAGCTGGGTACGCGCCTCGGTATGCGGAGAACGTAGAGTGAAGGTGAGTGTGAGTGTCGCATATTGGTGTGACTGTCAAATTCCATTTGTGAGACGACACATCGGAACCAGTGGCGGAGTAGATGACTCACCGTCGACATCAACCAGGGACGGTACCTGCGGAACGTCCAGACACGTTTCTGCCGGCTTGGAAGAGCCCTTTTTACCCATTTTTCGATATTTTGGACGAGTGGCTGAGCTGAATGCGGCCAAGTGTTTTCCCGTTTGAGCTAAATGAGACCGAAGAGTATTTCTCGTCAGTTCGCGGAGCATCACGTGGATGAGATTGACCAAGAACCACGTGATCGTTCAACACACCCCGACCAGACTGATGCACATCGTTCAGCCGTAACTTATTCCACTTTTCTTTGTTGTACAAGATAACAGTATATAAATGTCACGGAGACCCCACGTAGGCATCTCTGGGCTAATTTCTTCTGGACCTAGCTAACCATTAATGACAGTCCGATCAACTAGCAACCCTCACCGCTCACGCTGCTCAACTGCAGACTAGACTACTGGTAGCACTAGATACACTAGACTCGCAGTCCCTCGCCCACGCTTCAGAACTTGCCAAGCTCCAGGAGTCACACGATAAACTTGCTGCTCGGGCGAGACGGTTAGAATATGAGAGGAACACAGCGAACGAGGACCTGGCTGAAATGACGGCGGTGCTGGAACTTGTCATTGAGAAAGGTGCGTTCTATAGCTGACAAGGATGGCATTGAGCTGATTAAAAAACAGTTGGCGCTGCGAACGACTACAAGGTCCTTGCTCACTCGAACTTGCATCTTCCATCCCCACTATCTCCCCCTCGCACCCGGAATTCGAACCGCACGTCCTCTCATCCAAATACCCCTACGGATGCCTCGGCATATACCTCTGCACTGGTCTCAGCACTCACTGCCCAACTCGACGCTGCTCGTGCTCAAGCTGTCAGAGAGCGTTCTGACTATGAGCGAAAGATCGCTACCCTCGAGGCCATGGTCGAGCTGCGAGACGTAGAACTTAAACGTAACCTGGGAAGAAGTATCAACGGGGTCGAACAATCTGTGGTTGGGGTCAGTATGGAGGCCGTCGCTAGTGGAAGTATGAGCCCTGTTGGAATGTCTCGAGGAGAGGCAATGGCTGCCTACGAGGCCGTCGCACAGGAGAACGAGCGGCTAGAGAAAGAAATCGCTAGTCTGAGAGCCAAGGTGCGCCCTAACACGTATTTCCGTTTATTTGGCGATCTGACATCATTATCCCCCAACAGCTTACTGCGTCAGATTTCAATCGGGCGACGAGCGAAGTTGATGCATCGAGCTCTTGGGCTCAAATTCCCGACTGGGCTCGCCCACAGTCTCAACCTCAACCTCAATCCCGAACCCCGTCCCAAAACCAGCCACCCTCCCGTCCTCAGTCTGAACAAGCCAAACCTAAACGCCCGATACGGTCGGGCTCGTCCGACCAAGCTCCGTCATCCGCGTCTGAAAATCCTGCGTCTAATTCGAATTCATCCTTTGAACAACATGTTCGCGGGCCACGAACGCGGTCGTCAGGTTCGGTTACAGCTGACCCGAACCGGTCTCGAACACCTCGACCGAGCTTAGTGTTTTCAGGTTCTGAGAGCGAGAGGGGAACGGGCGTTGGTGTGGTATCTAGACAGGAACAGACTCAACCTGTAGGTTCGAGAAGGAATAGGCTACGCGATTCAGGGTTGGGCGCAGATTCTGGGACAGATACAACGCAGCTTAGGACACGACCTAGTTCAAGCACGAGTGGAAGGGCTAAACCCGGACCAAAGGAACGAGAACGACGACCTGCAGCCGAGTCAACCAGCACAACCTCGACTCAGCAACAGTCAGAACCCAGTGCTATTCAATTAATGCCTCTTCTTCCGGCGCTTACGCCCAGCAAGGTTCGTGCACCTAAAGTCGAGGTGATCGATCTGCCAAGCACATCGTACATCGAGCCCTCTTTTGGGATTCAACTCACACGACGAGGTGCTGGTCCTAACCGATCCGAATCGGATTCATCCACGCTCGAGCCTCCGAGATCTGCAGCACTCGTACCAATACCTTCGCCAGGGCTGGTCTCACCAATAGGTGACTTGGCTCTTCCCCCCTCTGTTGTTACTTTTGACGGGACAGGGGTTCGAGGCGATCAAAGCTCATTGGCAGCCCCTATATCCTTGGATTCTCGTGTGCTTTTGCCCTCCTCGATTGGCCAAACAAGCACTGAAACCGTTCGAGTTACAACCGTTCAAACCACACTTTCACTTTCTCTGCCCCCAATCTCGGTTCCAGATTCAAACGCAACTCCCATCCCTACTATCCAACCGCTACAGCCTGCCGCCCCAGTTCTCCGTCCCGCCAACTCGATTTTTCAACCCGCACCCTCTCTTTTTCCCAACAGGGCTCAGCCCCAAAGATCCCGATCGAGCTCTCGTACAGCTCGGCTTTCTCCTCTTCCTGTATTCAACCTGACAGGTCTATCTGGGAATGATACTGGTCCTAGGGCGTCATCTACACCTGCAAATAAAGCCATTCCTGAGACTACTCCCTCGGCTGATGCACCAGAACCGATCTCTCCTACTCGTAGACAATCTGATCCAGCGCCCGTTTCAGCGCCCGCATCACCTCCACCTCTACGACAACGCTCAAATTCGGCCGTACCATTACCTCAACCCTCGCGAGAGAACTCTAAAGTCGACCTGACAGTTGGTGGCCCGCCTACTACCCCTCCTCGGTCGACCAACAACACTGTTCAGTTTGCATTCATCACGCCTGTTGTTGACCGAACTGCCGAGGAGCCTCGCCCACCAACCGCTGGTGTCAACAGCACAACTGCGGAACCCGGTACGACTATGCTTGATCAAGCGAGTACTTTAGCAGCTCCCAATGCCACAAACAACGCTACGAACAACACGACCAAGAGTCGAAGACAGCTTTTGCCCATGTTCAAATTCGTCTCGCCTTCCCCTGGAACGCCACCGAGTACGAGGAAACGGCGAGCGAATCGGGCTATGACTGCGCCCAGTCAGTTTGGCAGTAGCATAGGGCCCGCGTCTCCTGGCATTGCGTCATCACCACTCGCACGAGGCAGAGTCGTACGAGAGTCGCCGTTGCAACTGGTCATGGGTGCTGCGCACGCTGGATTGAGAGAAAATATGCGAATACCTATTATGCGCGAGGTTGGAAATTCAGGTCCGACTGCTGGCCCTAGTACTGGAACAGCTGGACTCGTACCACCACTGGTGCCCACAGTACCTCTTGTTCCGCTGGTTGCGCAACTGGTTCCAAACGCTCCTCCCGAAACTCAGGCGGCGCTGCGTGGGATGCAGGCCGAACGCGAGCTGCTTGGTCGAGCTCAACCTGTGCCCACTCAGGAAGTGACAGCAGAGAGCATGGCTAAAGTCTTAAAGATCGAGGCCGAGTGTTTGCGTCTCAGGAGAGATAGCGCAGAAGCTGCGGCGTTGAGAGAAGAAGTCATGAGGTTGCGGGCGCAGTTGCAACAAAAAGAGCGAGAGCAAGAAGCTGGGGCTGTGGAAGAGCAGGGTGCGTCTACTGAGCGCTCTTACTCTTTCTCTAGTACCAATGCATCTTGATCAAATTCAGACTACACGACCACGACCTCGACTTCGCATATCTCAGACGGTATCTCCGAAAGTGCTGAAACGTACTCTGATATGGATGCAGAATCAGACGACACTGCACCCACTGCGACAGAAGCTACGCTCCCGGAAGCGCACGAGGGAAATTCGAGTCTGGGCCGAATGACAGATGTGAGGGATGAGTCTTCGACAAAGGAAGGCGCGGCGGCTGAGTTACATGTAAGCGTGGGGGGTGCTTGAAGCGATGTGCTATCGACATGTTTTTATCTTTTTTCCTGGGAAATCTCTTGATTGCGCACTTTTGGATATGTTTGTATCTACCATCGTTACATTTGACAGCATACATTGACTGGATGCACTTGAGAACCAATGACCAAGCAGCGATATACGTGAAGAAATACAACTGAAGATAGTATCGTCTCACTCCGAATAGCAGCGACCTTCCAGTGTGTTCACATCAAGCGCAGGCAGGATCACAATAGTAATTCAAACCGCAGATGGGCGGATGCGTAGACAAGGGTGGGGCCGCGGAGCAACCAAGATACGTAGTTGAGGCCTGCAATCTAGCCGAGTTGAAACTCAACATTCTGCAAGTCTATTTGGGGTACGATGAAAACCTAGACATAATTGCTCTTAGCGAATGGCTCTCACAGCGGCTCGGGTGTGCCCAGGATATGACGCGAAGCTGACGAAGAGCAGGGCTATCCTCATTGTAATCGAACCTGCTAAACAGAATCAAAAAGTCGCCACTTCTTGAACCTCAAATGACTTCATGAACCGGAAATCAGGCCCCTTTGCTCTGCCTAAAATGTCTCACCAATAAATGCTAAAACGGCTCAACGTTATTACTAGTTTGATTCCTTGAGTTTTACTAGATCTTGGGACCACGAGTTCGCAAAATTTGGTATATGATAGTTGCAATCACTCAATAAGTATACATCTGCTCCGAGGTCCGCTTCCTGGGGTTTGATTGAGTAACAAGGACTGACTCTCCTATTCCTCCGATAAGTTTCTTGATACGGCATTCGAAGCAAGAACTAGACGATTAGGTAGCAATCATATTTATAAGGGACCTTCCAAGAAGCGCCCAACCTCTTGCTTTGACTCTTACCTCAGTGATTGGCACACCGCCTGTCCTTCGTCGGCTATACGCTCACCTGCAAGCAAGTATTTGTTGACAAACTATTTGAGCTCACTAGGCCGTTCCAACGTCACCCCTTATGAATCTCGGAGATAACCTTACCGCTTTCCAGAGATGGTCAAGTGCATATGATCGATTCAAAAACGCATCAAACGCCCTATTTGATGCTTCCACTGCATTGTGCCAGTCTATTGATAGCTCGCGTGTTAATCTCACGATCTCTGATGTTGTGGAGCAAACCTTGCTGCAAATCTATAACAAACTCGATTCGATCGATACTATCGGAGCACAGATCGCCAGATCTCGAGCAATGCTCTACAGAACAGTCAATATGTCTGCGACGCTTGTACCAGTCAATACACTTCCGTCGGAAGTTCTAGCCCAGGTGTTCATGCACTCCATGCCAGAACTGGAGGATTCGCTCGGCGAAATCCAAATAACACATCAGGCTAGTGTTATAGCCAGCGTATGCAGCAGATGGCGTAAATTATCTATAGCTACCCCCTCACTCTGGTCTTGTATCAACGTTGTTCGGAGGGACAGCTTGGACCATCAGAGGTACTTCTTTAAACTCGTCGGGATATGGCTCGAACGAGCCTCAGGTGCCCCTCTGCATCTCTATATCCGTGACGCTCAGCGTCCGGATCACGCAGAGCGCGAGCTGGATCTCGTTTCTCTCCTTAAACCTTGGCTTCCCCGCATCGCAACACTGCACCTTTACGAATCTAGTCTAAGTTTATGTGAAAGTATCATAGTGGCATTTTTCGATCACGATGGAGATGTAGCGTTAAATAAACTAGATGTAACGTGTCCTGGTCGTGGCGAGATCGTACCTCTGCGGGAGAGAATCAGTCCCTTCAGTCTAACGCAGCCCACATCGGTTCTACAAGGTCTCAATCACCTTGAGCTAGGCGAGATGAATTTGGATGATTTGCTGGACTTTAGGGAGTTTGTCGTGATATTGTCCAACATGCGGGCTTTACGCACTCTCGTTCTTCAGGCTTTGATGTTCTTTGACGAAGCCACGGGGGAGTACCCAGAAGTTACATTACCAGACTTTCAAAAATTGGTGGTGCGCTCATATTCTTCCGAAGAAGTTCTATGGAATCTGGTCGCTCTCTTGAGACCAGGACCGAACAAGCTTGTGGTTCGTCTGAGCTCGATTTATAGTAATCCCATCGGAACAGCCGCTTTTTTTCAGCATGCAAATGTGACTGTCTTGAGCATAGACAACTTGGTTGCGGGTGGTATATCAGGTCTTACCCAATCCCTAGACAACTGCCCTCATCTTCAGTCGCTGCAGCTTACTATGGACTCTGATATCCGCGGCACCCTTGAGGTGTTGACCAAAGAAGTTCAGGGCGGCACTGTCGCACGTTGCCCAGGTTTGCGACGATTGCAGTTGGTCACTGCTCATGAAATGGATTCACTCGCGATTGAGCAACTCAAAAAGGTCGCCGGAACTTACAGCTTAACTGAGCTAGACTTCAACATGCATGGAAGTGGGAGGGGGCCGGATGACGATCCAGATACCGCAGCCCTGGTCAAATGGCTTTGCCAACGAGTTCAAAAAGTATGGGTGAATGAATGCCTTATGGACCCAAACAGATATTAGTAACAGTGTGAGCGAGATGGCCTTTTCGTGTGCCTTGAGTACTGACCGATCTCGGCTTTTTGTTTCTATGTTTCGTTCGTAGGGTTGGGTATTGGTTCATGGACACCTCGCTTTTTGTACAATAACCAGTACTATGCAATGAAATGAGCGAGAGCGCCCGGAAATCAAACATATCTAAAGATAGAAATCCGGGTCATATAATTGATTACTCGGGGACATTTCTAGTATGGTTGTATCTATGTAGAACACTGTAGGCGACAGAACTCAACGTCGCTGATGTAATAGCGCTCAGCGCTTCCCCATGTAGTACTGTGTTCGTACACTATGTCCCCCGGCGTCGGGGAAGGGTGGCCGCTGGACACGACCATATGGACGTCGGACAGCATGATTCTGTCAGAATTTAACAAAGCATATGGGTGATTCCAGCTAATTGTATTATAAAAAAGTATTGCAGAACTCAAAGAAGTCTGATGGTCACCATTAAGTGTACTGTGTCCCATGCGTTCGTTAGCATAAGAGTCCTAGTCCCGGCACAAGGCCGAGAATATATCTGTATATGCACGATATATGTACAAAAAATTGCGGACCAATTTAAATTATCGCTCGAGAGTGCTAGGAATCCATGTGTACTGTCGGGTAAAACCCGATTAAACAGCGCTCCCATATGCCGTACTTGGAGTAATTTGACTTGTCGTTTCTATACGGGCGAGTTGATGTAAAGCGCCCAAGCTTAGAGCAAGTATGCCACAAAATCCGCACTTCCGAACAACTTGCTTTGTTTATTGTTACTCGTACTTCTCCATAATACGCCCGCCCTTGCAGCTACAATGACAGAGAGTATGTACGACCAAACTCACCCAACCCTTCAAAACAGTAGTATCGACTGGCTATTGCGTGGGTTACATGCTTAACGCCAGCTGGAGATAGTGACAAAAGTATGTGTCAATTGTCAAACCTACGGTCATGAAAATCATTTATACAGTTCAACCGCAGGCGTTTCGATTATGTCCCGTGCTTAGAGTAGAATTTAACTTATCGTACGAAAGTCTGACCGGCCAAAGCGCACGCCAGGCGATCTTGAGTTTTGTGACCATTAATCCACGCATATACACTCAGATCCTGACTGTTGTATGCTCATTGCCTGGACAAAGTTCCGGTGAGCAAACTCATGGGTTATATAAGGTGGAAAGCGACCTTGATCATGTGGTCGCTGAAGTCAGCTCAACCGCTAGATAACGGTCTGGGGGCTGACTCGGATGATTTGGATAATGATTTTGTGCATATATCTGTCCCCACTGCTGTTTGGGTTATGCGATCTGGTCATGTGACTCGCCCGTCTTCTTGCTATCGATGCTAGGATTGGCTCACATATTGATATCTCTCTTCACTTTTTTTCTAGTTACATTTGTGATCGGATGTAATGAATTTGCTATATTGGGTATCATTAGTCTCGTGCGTCAAACTCTGGATGGACACTGGACAAATCAAAAAGTTACGTCGAGTTGGATGGTCCCATGACAAGGACCGGCGTTGAGTTCTGTCACTTACAGTAATGTGGGGTGTGCGAGCGCACCACACGACCGGCACAGCCGCACGGGTGTGTCTCTCTTATCTCGTATCTACGCACGCTCTTTCCTTATCTTATGTTTCATCCTCGAACCCTTACTCTTGTTTCTCGTCGATATAAGACTCTCGTTCATGTACATAGATACTCAGCTTTACCTCGGGTCCGAGATCGTTGGCAAGTCATCGCTTCGCCCTAAGCCTCGACACCGCCGACTTCCATCTCACGTTCGACTCGCTCGGCCTACCGGCCTCACAAATAACACCCAAAGAGAACACGCATATAGCTAGCATTGCCTCTGCTGCAAGAACGGACTCTTATGACAGCGACACATTTGTTGAACGCTAGTTACGATCACGATTTGTGGTAAATCATTGGTTCCAGTGACACACTCATGAGTCGCGTCCTTCTCAGAAGCGTTTAGTCTCGTGGTCATTACCTAATCCGCGCTGTTCTCTGCTTTCTCACCACGTGCGATAAATCATTGTAAGGACTTGTCGATAGACCAGTCTCCAGTTTCGCTCGCTCGAAGCCTGATTAAACATGAATTCTCAAGCCAAGGTCGTTTTCGCTTTCCAGAGATGGTCGAAAGCACACCATCAATTGAGGAGTGCAGCGGACGTTCCACTAGACGCTTGTTCTTCCTTATGCGAGTCTATCAGTGCCTCGGATACTAGCTCAGCGACCTTTTGTTTGATGAGGGATTTATTGCTTCAAATACATAGCCGACTCAGTTCGATCAACGCCATTGAACAGCGAATCGCCAGATCTCGGGTTTTGCCTCACAGAACGCTCAACATGTCGGCAGTGCTTGCAAGAGTCAACACCCTTCCGTCGGAGGTCCTAAGTCAGAAGTTCCTCTATGCTATGCCGCAGCTGTATGATTCAATCGACGAGATCCAAATACCACATCCGGTAAATGTTATAGCTAGCGTATGCAGCCGATGGCGCCAAGTATCTATAGCTACTTCCTCGCTCTAGTCTTGTATCAACATTATTCGTAGAGAAAGTGATGAAATGCATAGGAACTCTCTCAAGCTAATCGATATGTGGCTCAAGCGTTCGAAAACTGCCCCCCTTCATTTCCATATTGACTCTACCGGATCCCACGACTACGTGGAGCATACACAAGAAATAATGTCGTTGGTACAACCCCACATTCCTCGCATCGCAACTTTACGGCTCCATCATACTAGTCAGGACTTGTGTATTGGTTTCATGGTGTCCCATTCTAATTACAACGGAGGCGTAGCGTTGGTCGACCTAAGCATCCGAGGCCACTTGCCCTCTCGACAAGTGTCTGTTAGCCCTCGGCAAACACAACCCGAATCCGTCCGCCCCACATGACCAGTGTCCGTACTAGGTGGCCTGCGTAACTTGGAACTACGTAATGTTCCTGCGAAATTTATGCCAGTCTTTGGTGATTTCGTCACGATTTTATCAAGCATACCAACTTTGCAATGTCTAAAACTTGAGAACGTTAGATTTTCTGGCAAGATGGATGGAGAGTCCCCTTTCATAGCCATGCCAAATATACAAGTGTTGGCCATAGAACCTGCTTATGGCCGCCGGTATTTCCAAAAGATCGTGTCTTTATTGAAACCTGGGCCTAAAGGCCTGGCAGTTCACGTAGGCTCATGGTTTCATGAACCTCCACACACCATTTTCCAATACGCAAATGTCACATTCATTTGTATCTGTAATTTATCCGCGAGTGATGCGTTGGATCTTGGCTATGCTTTAGATCACTGCACCCAACTCCAGTGGCTAGAACTTGGATGCTATAATCTGCGTGACGCTCTTGAGGCGCTGGTTAAAAGTGCTCAAGGAGATACTATAGCACGCTGTCCGAACCTGAAACGACTTGAATTCTACGCTCGCGCTATTAGCCAGCCTGCAATAGAAGAGCTTAAAAGGGTCGTCCAGGCTTACGATTTAACTGACTTAGAGATGGATATTATACGTGCTTCCAACGAGGTGCTCAATGACAAAGTTCTCCTAGAATGGCTCTGCCAGCGAGTTCAAACGGTGTCAGTGGGTGATCGGATCGTACAGGCAAACGGGTATTTCAATGATGGATGGGTCTTCCTTTCTTGGGTATCGATAATAGTATGTTCTGCACCTATGTCTCTTATATACTGTCATATGTTGACACGGATGTACGTTGATCGCTGTATTTTATCTGTAATCATTAGCCCACAGTATGTATGCACAGGGTGCTAAGATCCCAACATTTTCATAGCTCGATTTGATCATGTAGTATTTCAACAAAGAGCAACGCGATAGGCCTGTTTATACAAATCAGCCTGTATGTAGAGAGGATGCAGATACAATCAGGCCGCGTTTACCACTTGGAGACTCATGGTAGAAACATATTTGTCGTCGGATGACCCAGTTTGGAACATCCTTTGTGGCGGGTCTGCAGACACCGTGTCACCAAAGTGTTTGGGTCTGACACCAAACGGCAGGCTGTCGCGTGTTGTAAGGGGTCTGGGTGGAGGCGGCGGAGGTCGTTGTTTGAACGTGGCGGCATTATGTGTTTATAGGATTCCATGCTCTATTTGGCAATCTTCCGCGGCAACCACGTGGTACATCGGTTGGCAAGCTGGGTGAGAGTGGCAACGAAAATTGGCCAACTGATGTGTGCTCCTAATTGACTCTGAGAGTCAGCAGAAGTAGGCCTTTCTCTGCACTCGACTACACTCGTTTTCCTGCGCAAAAAATCTGTTTTGTTTATCGGTCGGAAGTGGTCTTGGCAGGCGATCAGGGCCTCGTGTTGACGGCGCCTGAACTCTGAATTCGATTCCGGGAGGCTCCTGCTCTCGCCCACCACTTACGACCCCCACGACTCGCAGAGCTGTCTCTGCGCTCCTGAGCCTGGTGCCGGACAACGATCTCATCATGAGCCTCCCGCCGTTTGGTGCGTTCCGGCCCCTTTGCCGCAGCGTCCCCTCGTACCCCATCTGCAACCTGTTCACCAGACAGGTGCGTCATATCCCTCCTATGAATACTCCTCTTGGCTCACCATCCCATCTTGGCAGCTATCTACCGACTTTCCCAATGTGCTCCAGAGCTACAACTTTAACCAGGACGTCTCTGGCGTTGGAGTGAACCCTCAGTGCGCGATCCCCCAGGCCACGGCTGGTGCCGGCGCTGGCCAGAATGGCGGGGGCGGGAGCGGCCTCGGGAACATTGCCAATGTCATTGCGTGCGGCCTGAGCATATTCTTCGTCATCTTCCTTATCGTCGCATGTTCGAGGCGAAAGGCTGCTGTTGGTGAGCCGACATTTTCACCTGTGTGATGAATCGCTGCCCCCCGTCCCCCATACGCTGTTCACAATGTTGGAATCGGGTCTATGCGCTGGCACATCTGCGCACGCCGTCATCGGTGTTGGAGATCTTGTCATCGGAAGCGCAGGCTAACGTAACATTGGACCTCCAGGCCGAGTTGAACTCAGAGCATTCCTCATCCTTTACCTCTTCACGCTCCCCTTCCAATTACTCGACACTGGCGCTCTACTCAAACAGGCGACGGTTCAACTATCAGTTCTGACAGCAATCCATATGGTACGTTTTTTTTTGTTCATGTCAGCAACACGCTTCATCCAGCCCACGTTGCACCCAATACATTTCCTCTCGCCTAGTCCGTTCATATATCGCCACCTTACCCCCCGGCGGCGGGCGCTAGGCGTCAACGCCTTGTCGTTCATATGCTAATCTGATCGCTTCCTTTAGGGCTTGATTGCTACGATGTTCTGGATGCTCCTCGGAAACGCTATTGTTGCTACACAGGTTGTTGAAGACGGCACAATGTCTAGTCTAGTGGTAAGTCCCAATTTTCCAACATTGCGCAATTTGAGATTTTGTCTCGGATGCTTCCATGATGTTCATTGATGCATCCCGCGTGACCCGGTCAATCCTTCCTTCGCAACTCATATTTCCTAATTTCCCTCGGCTGATCGATTCGATTTTGCTCTAGCCGTTTTATGCATTTTCTTTGTTCTTCTTTGTCGGCACAACCTATTCGTCGCTGGACACCGCCTTTACTTTTACCAATGCGTTTAGGCTGGGTTCGGGTGGCGCGTCTGGGGAGCCTGTGGAGAATTTGACCAATATCCCATTGTTCGTGTTGACCAGCGTGTGGCCAGCTGCGTGAGTTTTTTCGCTCCTTTTAGCCGGCCATGTTCGCATAGCTGACCAATATATGAAATAGCGCAACGTTCTTGTACTTTGTTATCATGGCCTATGTCGTGATCGGAATGTTGCGCGAGTATAGGCCATTCCGTAAGTTGTGCCGATTGAATGCCAGGTGGATTTACTGATTGAAGGGTTTACATAGTGTACTACCTTGGTGCTGCACTCTTGTTCGTGCTATCCCAACTCGCTTATTTCCTCCTGTCCAAAATCATTTGCCGGAGGACTGATGCAAAGCTGGATGGGTCGTTTGTTGCCACCATTCTCGAGGTGCGTTTAAGCTTTTCAGTCTTGTGCCCCATACTCATCATTCTCCTCGTGACTAGACCGCGGCGGTAGGCACCCTCTACGTGGCATGGCGTAGTATAACAGAGGAGTCGTGGGACGAGCCATGGTAGCCGATTCGATCTATGCAATATACTTGAACAGAGACTCGGACAAAGACAATGCAACCTATCTCTTGGCTTTTTTTCCCCCTTTTTTGTGGCTGATCTATATCTTCCTTTATGTACGTTTACGTACCTTTTTTTCCTTTACTTTCGACGCTCCTATTGATTTTTAGTCTTTTTTTTTTGTTCATCCTTTTCTGCGAGAGGTGTATGTACGTTTGGGTTGAATCATATATTTAGTAGATCATCCTCTGAGTTTGAAATTTTAAGTTTGGCGGAGATGAGATAAGCAAGTGCTCTTACGTTATGCATGGGCGTTGGTTGAGGCTTGTTTCACTAGGGCTTGGGCGTAGTAAAACCGGGCAAGTAGTGTAACAGGACACAATCACTCACTATACGTAACTCGATGGCGGTTCGAAACCGCCCTTGTCCATGTCCCTCGGGGCCATCTTTTTGTTGTTTCGCCAAGTGGCCATTGTTGCAACCGTTCACCTTGGGTATCTGGAGATCCAACGAATAAGCCAACTAACTGTGCTGGTTATAGGATGCTTTGCATCTATGCCGATGTCCTGAGACAGGTGGCGTGTAGCATATACTCGGTGCGCGAGTGGCGCCTAGTAAGTGCGAGGCTCTTCGATGTCGTAGCGAGTCACGTCTAGTTGGCCCCGTGAGGCAAAGGGATTACAATCCTACAATCGATGCATCGTTTGAATCGAACTAAGGACAATATTCAGGAATATTTAGCACACAGGACTCCGTGATGAAAGCAAGACAAAACGGGGCAGTCAGATAAGCGCTCACCAAACTCGATGGGTCAATACTAGGCGTTCTGGAATATGGCGAATAGTGCAATCGGACACAATTCGGATATTCACGATTTATAAGGAGGCCGTTTCGATCGAGTCTTGTTCTTCGTATGTGTGGAATCGTGAGCATGATTTGATCTCGTGCCGTGTTTTCGCAGCTGTTACCTCTTTCGTTACGTGCCTATCCACATAACTTGCCGTTCACGGCGGCAACTAGAGTTTTTGTGTAGATTGGTGGGACGATCTATTTAAGTATAGACAATTCTACTCTGCGTAGCCTAAGCCTATGTATTTATACAGTATATGCATTCATCCAGACTACGGGCTTCGTTCAGGTTAAAGTAGCTGTAGATATGAGCATAAATTCTGGACTGTAGGTACATCGACAGCACCGCGCTGTATGCCAGTCTCATAATCATCCCGAGTAGACAGCAGGTCCCGGAACGGTATAAGTGGTGTAGCTGCCGTAGAGGTTGAACAGGATGCCTGGGTCACTGTATCATCGAGAGTTAGCCTCGCAGTTCAGGATGATTTCGTGTATAGACTTACGTAGCCTTGTAAGCACCGGGGAACTTGACGGTCGAGGGGCTAGCACTGCCTCCGCCCGTAACTTGGAGTTGGTAGCAAGACATGTAGAACTGGGCGCCTCCAACGGAGCTGGCGACGTGCAAGGCGATGACCTCGGCACGCAGGAGATATTGTCCTACGACGGGGGTAGGCTTAGACGATTACTTGCACTAAGAGAGAAGTCATACCAGGAGCAATGTTCGAGGGGATTTTGAAGGTGACCTTTCCACAGGCGGCGTTCATGACATCGGTTCCCCAGTAGTCCTTCGAGACGAGACCAGTCTGGGCGACCTTGAACCAGTTTGCGGAGGTGCCAGAGGCGCTGGCAGCATTGTCGACCTTGGCCCTGTAATTTCATATTATCGGTACGACAAAGCTCTCGTATAACACAAATACGCATACATGTAGATGATAGTGGGACCGTCGTGGTTGCCGCCGATAGCCTCGTTCGAGCAAGAGCGATCGCCGGGCTGTTGGTGCATCTCGACGCTGACGGTCGATCCAGCGGCAACGCTGCAGATGCCGCTTGTCGAGGCAGCACCGGCATTGCAAGCAATGTCCTATCAAACTATTGAATAAAAATCGTATATTTCAATCTCTAGGACTTACGCTGCCGCTGACGCTGGTCACAGGCGAGTTGCTTGCTGGTTTGCGCACGCACTTGTCGCCCTGGTCAACGCTGCCAACCCAGAATTGCTGGAAAGTAGCATGGGCGTGGACGCCAGAGGCGGCAACGAATGCGGCCAAAACAGAAGTGAAGAGCATCTTGTAAACCGACCGAAGAGTTGATGTACTCTATGGCCTATGTCCAGTCGCTTTTTATACGTGAAGTCAAGTTTCTCATTTGTCTTCGAGAGCAACGAGTCCTTATCACGAGTTGCGCAAGCACAAGGACAAGTCTCCGACAGAAGTTTACGAAGACGGATAAATGAGGTTTTAGAGCGTAACGCTTAATCCCCGCACGTTCGATTATGGTCATCATTCTCCGAGTTTGCGCCCGATCTTGTCTCCTGAAATGGTGGTTGTAACTAATGCCCAATTCCGAGAAAGATTTAATATGGATATTTTTGGAGGGCGTTTTGAACCACTAGACTCCCTTAAGCTTTGTTCGCGATTGATATAGTAAAACCTCCGGATTGATTACGATGACTAGCCAGTTTAGTTATTAGGAAGTACAAGTGGTAGGAGCGACGTTTGTCCAAGAAGATAGCCTACGTAACTTAGTGACACTAAAGAAGTATAACCGAGGCCGGATTATCCTCGACATCAAGCGAGCCAAGACTTTCTTCGCTTCCTAGGATGGTATAGTTTTGCCGACAAGAACACCGAGAAGATTGCGAGTGCTATAGCTCCAAGTACAAGCGGATAGAAGCAAGGAGAAAGATATACGATCTACTACTCTTGTCGAATTCCATGGTTAGGACGGTGGTGGTTCGGGGCTTACATCTCGCCAATATGTCACGTGCAACTTGTCCACCATGTGGCGTTAGGTGGCATTGTGACCTCATTTTCACTCAGATACTCATCCTTGAACAACGTAAGTAAGCATTCAGTTCGTCTTTTTCTACTATAATATGAAGATGTTACAATAAAAACGCTCCATATAATTATGAGATTCTGTCTACAAGTGCTGGCATAAACAACATGGAGGTTCTGACGTGGAGAAGTTTAGCATCGACAACCCGCAACCATCGCTCCTCCCATTACAAGCGCCCAGAACTCTGTCAAATTGATAATTTTCTCATATGGACAACTCTCCGGTAGTCTCTCCGGTTTCTCAAGTCACAAACGTTGTGGAACACAATCTTGAGATGACGCCGAACGTCCTGAGAATATCTTTAGCGACTTCTGGGAATTTAATGGCCTCCTCGGCAAGAAAAGCGTCCCCACAAGGAATTTCTTTGATTCTAATCTTGGCGTAGTAAGAATTCGACGAGCAGAATACGATGTATCTCCCAGATTCGTGTTTGCACGCGTTTGTTCGCTTTGGAAGAGCGTTGCTCTGGCTACTCCTTTTCTATGCGCAAAAATCTACATCAACACACACCAAACACCGCTTCACCACAGCTGGCTTTCACTTCAATGCTCAGGCTCTTTTCCTCTCTTTTTTCAGATCTTCAAACCCGAAAAAGGGACAGCTGATGCTGAAGGATACATTGGACTACAAATACCGTACCGGAACGGGAAAAGGACCGGTTTTAGTGTTCGAGCAGCCGAAGGAGCTCAAGCTAACCGTTTCACCTATAATTCAGTAAGTATATAAAAGCTATATCCCTTGACCAGTATGCCAATTTTGAAGCTGTTTGAAAACTTGTGTCGACAATGAGAGCACCTGAAAGGCGAAGCACATATCCTGGCGCATACCGGAAAGCGGACCACCTCAATCACCCAATAACGTCATTTGAACTATTAGCATATCCAACGTCAAACCGATTGAGTATATCATTATTTTTGCTACAATATGATTTGCTAACGCGAATAAGCTAGTCTGGCCGTGATAGAGATGACAAGTCAAATGCAGTATGGGGGAATATCCTACCTTGAATACTTTACGCTACTCAATGTAGTGCCATCGTATGAATTCAGTGCAAATGGCATATATGGCTTCGGAAGTGACTATAGGGACATAATAGAGTCCTAACGGCCAATCCATTAGCACCCTTGACTGACCTGGTACACAAAATAGATAGATGTGGTGCACATGATACAGCCTCCCCTAAAGTTCTGTTTGTGTATGAAGCCTGGTATCATTCTTAACATCGATTCATGAGTCTGGGTCAACCCTGGCGATGCAACACGGCAAAATGTGGTTCTGCGACGGCTACGAGCTTTCGCTCGTTTTCATAGCTCCCAGATGCTGATGTCTACGATAAATATACAAAGGGCCTCTCAATGCACTTTGAAACCACAATTGAGTGCGCTGGAGTATCATTTTGTGCCGCTCTCCTGAATACGAATTGTCGGTATAGATAACCGATAACCGCCAAGGAGTGCTGAACCTGGTATCATCGAGTACATACCCTAAGATCACATCGAAAAAATGCCCAAACTATCCACCTAGAAAGGCGTTGCACTCGTTCGGGGGCAGAATCATAAAAGCAAAGATCTGTGTCGCAATCTCGACTAGGATCTTGACCGACGTCAACATTGTCGGCGCATCGAGCTCAAGTAGGCGACCAGTGCTGTCGGGACATGTGCTCATGTCCCCTTTCAGTGCATACCGTAATAATCATCTAAGCAAGTTAATATTGATTGTAGCACCGACGACAGACGAGTAGAAGCAATACAGTTATGTGGAATGAGATTGACGAGCCCTCACTAGGATCAAAAAAAGAAACATACAACGAAATATGCCGAAAAAAGCAACAAGAAACAATAAAAGGGAGCTACGCCTTGGGCGCAGACGCATCCGACTTGCGCGACTGCGGCACGGCCGGCCGTACCGCCATGACCTTGTCGTCCGACACCAGAATGATCTCGTCTCGCTCGTGGTTCCGCCGAGGTCGATGTTGTGCTTGTGGCATCATCATCTGGTATGGCGGTGGCGCGTGCGGGTGACTATACATCGCTTGGCCATACTGGCCATATGGGCTCTGTCCGCCATGGGGGTACATATGTGGTTGCACGGCAGGGTGGCCAGAGAACGACGAGTATGCGGTACTCGTCACGCTTCGGATCGAACTGGAAGAGCTTATCGCAGACGAGTTTGTCACAGACGGTTGAGTGTCGGCAAACAAGCATCGGATATTGTTTCCCCGGATGACCTGCACCAGCGCACCGTCGTCGACGTGTCGGATCTCCACAAATGTCGGGTCGAATGCCATGACATATGGGTAATGAAGTGCTGCCCCCTCGCGTAAGCGTGGCACACATCTCAATCATACCTATACTCACCAAACGCAGTCGGAGTCCCCTCCCAATAAATAGTGACATCACGCTTAGATCTCCATCCACTCTTATTCACATAAAACGCAAATTCTGAGCCCAGGCGCCCATCAGTTCCCCGCTCCTAGTCTATACCCTAGCCACTCACCAGTATAACACAACAAAAACTCTCCATCTATTCGGTATATGCTCAACGGACGCGCGTCATACTGGCGCTGCACAAAGTCCAGCGACGCGTCCGCGGGGTCCAACAGGACCTGGGTATCCAGCGTCTCGAGATCGACAATCTCGAAGCCCTTTGTGCACGCGACGCACAGCTTTGTTTTGAGGAAATGGATCGAGTGAGATTCGGTTGGAATATAAAATTCCTAGACTATATTTAGCTTGTTTGTGACGCAAGCCATAAAAGCTCCGCGTACCTTGAACACTTTGAGCGTGTCGTTTCCCCCCTGCAATAGCTTCTTAAACGTCGGCTTGTTCTTTCCGCGCACAGTTTGGTCGATGGGCTCGAGAGTCTTGATCGTGCTCGACAGCGAACTCGCTTTGACCACGCATACGAGCGTCTTTCCGAGGCAGAATCCAGCCTTGAAGAATGATGTATGTGACGCGATCCGCTTCATGCGCTTCATCGAGCCCGCAGGATCAGGTAATTCGAGGGCATCGAGCGGGAAGGTCAGAACTGATCGTTCTAAAAGTCCCAATGAGATGACTAAACAGATACCAATTATGAATAGTTCGCGCTCACCAGACAGGACGATCAACAGCTGATACTCTTCCAACACATCAATCTGCTGCACGTCCACCAACTCGAGAACCTTGATCGGCGTCCGATTCCTCCCTTCACCCAACGCTTGGAAAAACACGCCCACGTCTGTCCCGTACGCAACCCTCCGGCCAAAATCTGCACACAAACACATTAGCACGTATTCGGCTAGCATACCCGATCCACCCAACGTGTCCAACTCAAACCCCCAAAAGTGTCAATTCAAACACCCATATAACCAAATCCAGTACCCCCCAATTCCAGACTCATATAACCAAATCAAGACACTCACCGTACGGCACCGCACAGTTGACCTTGGCGTCCCCCACAAACACATCCTCACTGAGCATAAACGTATCAAACACCATACTCCGCTCGCGCATGCTCTCTTGCTGAGCGGTGATATGCTCGACCCATTTTTTGCGCCCGACAACCGTGGGGGCCCACAGCGTGAGCGAGTACTAGCCAATCGAGGTATATCAGTTTTTGTGGGTGTAAAGAGGGACGAGGGCACGTACCCCGCGTTTACCCAAATGGGAAACCGTGAGCTGGTACCCGCTCTTTTGCGAATCCGGTCGAATCGGGGCAGCAGGGGGAGGGGTTCCGTTTGCGGTTGATCCGTTCGAGTTCCGGCGCATAAGTGTCGTGCGTGGTCGAGCGGCTCTCGCTGCGTTTTCCTCCGGCGTTGACACGACAAGGAGCTCGAGCGGAATAGGCTAGAGCCAAATTAGCTTTTAGCCTTTTTATACCCAATCGAGACTCACCCGCCGGAAGACCTTGAGCTGTTCATGCTTGTTGACCATTTTACTCTTGACCATCAAAAGCGCATGATCAAACAAGAACACTTGGACATCCCCATTCTCGTTGGCCGCTCCACCCCGTCGCTTCAACGGACCCTTGTACACCAACTGCCGTCCCTCATCCTTCAACTTCAGATCCTATAATCTCAGCTGCATCAACAACCATCGTTACCAAAACAAGAAAAACAAACGCACCACCTCTTCTCCCTGCCTAAACACCAACCCCTTGTCCAACTGCAACAGATTAAACCTGTTCTCCGTCTTGCCGCTCTCCTCGTTGACCCTACGCAAAAACTCGCGAACTTTCTCGACGACTTTTGGAAGCGCGATCCGATCCGGATTTCCTTCAGGCGTATGCTTCAACACGACTTCGAGCAAGAGCGGATACCGAGCAAGCCTCGTGGTCGGTTTAGTCAAATACCCGTTGAGCTCGAGTTTTCGACTGGCCGGCAAACGTTCGACGGTCTCGACAAATTGCGCAAACACCGGATTGGACGCCTTTTCCTTTTCGAATTCGTATTTGCCGTACAGCTGGTGTTTACCGTATTGCACAAACGGGTCAAAGTGCGGGACGAGTTCGGAGAAAATGTCACCAATCGTTTCGACAATCGGATAGGCCTTTTGTCGTTTGGAGAGCAAGTCGCGCAGACGGGTGTTGACGTCGATAATATCCTCGACGTTCCAAAACACTTGCTGCACAAAATCGGTCCGACGCTCGATCGGGATCACATCACCCGTCCGGAGCGGCCCCATCCATTCCTAGACCGAGCATCAGCCAGCGCAAGACACACATCGAATCGACTGACATCACGCAAATACTCGAGATCGCGCACGAAATCACTCTCGGTGTAAATAACCTCGTTGATGGCTTCTTGGCGCTTCTTTTCCGTCTCGCTCACGCTGTTCGCAATCTCTTCTGAAACGGTGTGGATCCAGAGTTGACCGGGTTCCTGTTTGTGACATGATCAGCCCAGAAATTCAAACCTGAAAGGATCAGCGACTGTACCTTGACCCCATGATCCATCAAACTTTCCTTGCTCGAGTTGTTCCGCAGCCCGCCGGCGGCACGTACCCCGGCTGAGCCGCCGATCACGCCACTCCCGGTCGCGCTTGTCGCAGTCGACGGGCTCGCCGTGCCGTTGGATTGGATACTGGTCATGTGAGGCCGCGTGTCGAGCCGACGTCGTTGCTCGAGTCGACGAGGACAGGCACTGCAGTAGCACAACACATCGCGACTGCATGTCGGGGAATAACATTCGGTCAAAAGCGTAAACACACCCGAGGGGAGCGGAGGCGCGTCGATTTCGTGGTCCGCAGCTTGACCCGGATGCGTGTTGACCGAGCCAGAGCCCGAACCACCCCCGGGGCTGAGCAAACCGGGTCGAACGGGGGTCGCATGATCACCCTCTTCGGCCCCTTCGCCCGTCCAACCGATACTGGGTCTCGGTCCCGAAAATTGATAAATTTCGGCAGGCGAGTCGCGCAACCGGTGGTCATAAGTCACGTCGTGGAAGAATTTTTGGGCGTCGAGGGCACGACCGAGGAGCAATGCCAGATTCCGATCCGAGGTCTTGATAATGTGGGCGATGAGATCGACGGCTTCACGCCCGTCGAATGAGCCTGGGTAGCTGAGACCGTCCTTGACACGGTCGCTGAGCGGTATACGTTGGCGAAACGCTTCGGCAACGCGAGAGAGCAGAGCAGGATAGACGAGCGGACGTCGACGCGAGACTGGGGCGTTGGGTCGAGGGGCAGGCGGTCGGGGGGTCGCGCCAGTCGCCGAGGCCGACATGGAGCGCGAGCGGTCCGAGGGCATAGCACCGATCGAGTTGTTGTAGGCATGGCCTCTGCGACCGAGCGAGCCTCCGTTGGCACCGATTCCGACCGGGACCGTTCGCACGCTCTCGATCGACCGACGCGAGGTGGACGGATTTAGGTTCACAGGAGCGCCGGAGATGGGCGGGGAGGGCGAAGTGGACGAAGGCGGATAGTATGCGATCTGGTTCTCGCTCACGAGCGTGGCAGAGGATGGCTGGGACGCAAGGGTGGTGTTGAGCTGCATGAGCTGGGGTCTGCTCGGCGTCGGGGACGGCTGCTGGGGGTAAGCGCTGGGCTGGTACATGCTGTGGCGGGCGTTGGGCGGGATGTCGTCTCGCGGCACGTTCTCGCGCGAGTCGTCGTCGAACGAGCGCTCGTCCCACGGTCCGCTGAGCGGCGGGTCGGGCGTGACTTGGACCATGGGCAGCACAAAGCCCGGCTGGGGCGGCTCGCGGCGGTAGACCTGCGCCTGGTAGGCCTGGGCGGGGGTGAGTCCCTGCTGGGTCAGCCGCTCGATCGCCGGGTCGGGGCCGTCCTCGGGCAGCGGGCGCGGCGCGATGATCCCAGGGGGGTACCCGCCGGCGACACTGCGCGGGCGGGGGGCGGGCGGGGGGGCCATCGCGCGCGGGCCGAAGCTGGGCGGCGGGGGCGGTGGTTGTGGGTGGTAGACATGGGGCGGGGGGTAGAACGCGCGGGGCGGGGGGGGCGGGTACTGCGAGTACTGAGCATACGGCGCATAGTACGCCTCGTCGGGCGCCTCGTACGCACGTGGAGGCCGTGGACCGCTCGGGCCTGCGTTGGGCCGTCCGAATATCGACTCGTACGCCGCCGCGCGCCGTTCGCTCGACGCCATTCTGGGCCACTAGGTCGAGGTCAAGCAACGGCCCCTCTTTGTCACGTGGCGCTGACTAAGGCACGTGATACCCGCCATACACGCTTCTCGGCGACCAGGATGCCTGCAGATCATGCTTCCGACAGCGCAGAAAGACGTCATTCGAGGAGACGTGTCCTAGTCGATGGAATCGTATCCTGTGTACTGGATGCCCCGGCCGAAGCGCCCGCCCAAACGTCATGCCAAGCGTCATGCCTCGTCGATATTCTCTTTCTATCCCTTCTAGCCTGGCCACATTCCGATTTACAGCCATGTTTACTTTGGCTCACTCGGCCTTGGCGAAATTCTCATCAGTACCTATCCCACTTGGCGCTCGCAGCTCTGGCCCTGCTTCCAAATCGAGCATCCATTCGTCCTTCTCGCACCTCATCTCGGCCACCGCGGGCATTCCCAACACACGCTGACCTGAAACCCATCACGGCAGTCTAAATCTTCGGTAGATACCGGGCTCTATTTCCTCTGTACGCCTACTTCCTGGATCAATCTCGCCCTACAGCCTTGACGCAACGCATTCTCAAATGTGCCTGAAATGACGCACAATACAAATACATGCAAGTGTGCAAAAAAATTACCCCCATTCAATCGCCGCATTTCAAACTTCCAAAACCCGACTTCGCGCATTCGACGTTTTTGCGGGAATGACGTCGAACCAAGGTTAAAACTCCCACTGTGGGAGTCTTGTGATTCGCGTCGGGCGGAGAGCCCTAGGCGTGAAATGCACGAGACACGGGCTCGATCCACGTGCGGCAACTGAACCCGAGCCCGAAGCAATGCCGGCGGCAAGTTCTTCCGTCTCTTCTTTCCTCCTGAACCATTGTCTATTACGGGGAAATATACATATCCTGCACAGAATCTCTTGAGAGGGGCTACATATAGAAAACTAATAGGCATATGGCAATGGTACCACCCAAAACGCTCAATCCAGGCCAAGAAGTCTACAATCCTTAATGGTATCCTTGAGCGAACCTAACCTAACTTCAACCAAAGCCTCCCCAACTATGTAAAGCTTTCGGTTCACCACATCCGGCAACATCTCCGCACAGCCCGCTTTGAACCCCCTGGTGCCATCCGCGGCCCGTTCAAGAACGTTGGAAGTTGGGTTGACGCGGTATACCGTACTATTCTTCTCCGAATTGATGATCCAGCAGTAGACCTGAAAAGGCCCATCGCCTTCTTGTTCTGTCAAAGTCCAGAAATACCCTACACGATCTTCGTAGAATCGGGTTGTGTTGTCAAAATTGATTTAGGAATACGTACTAATCCATGGAGACGAGTGGCCTTTAGGTTTTCCCTAGCATACGATCGGCCATTATGCTTGCACAAGTTAAATAATCAAAAGCGCTCACCCTCGTATACTTCTTGGTCTCAAACAATTCTTTCAACTTGGCCGTACCAACGCTTTCAGGTACTTCATTCAGACTCATTGATTCTAGGTATTCGTCAGCTCTTGATTCCCCGACAGCCCAGAAAATGGACTAACCCATCTCATCTACAAGGCTTGAAACAGCGCGTGGGTTTGTCGAAACTAGGAAAGAAACAAACACTTACGAATCATCGAAACACAAGTCTTCCTCTACCGCTCCGAACAATAGACTAGAAAACAACGAGCTACTAAGGTGCATAGTGATTCGAGTGTGAGAGTGGTGGCCGTTTGATGAAGAGCGAGACGAGGGCTTGATACGGGTTATGTACTCGCGCTCATTCATACGCTCATCAATGGGCCTCGTTTAGCGCCCAAAATGCACAGATATGTTTGAACATGAGCGTAATATTTGAATACAATATTCATATTTGTCACGACAGGCAGCCATTTTAGACGGAAACTTCCTCGACGCAACCGAGTTACTTATTCGCAAACCACTGCACACTTTAGATATCCTGAATTTTAATACCGAATTCTTAAAATCTTACATTCGCGTTTCAAGCACAGTTATTCCGAATCGGATTGAGTTCGGAAAAATCAATCCGCCAGTGTTGGAAAGGACTTCTGGTGCTATAAGATTGCTGGTCCGTAACTTCCGAACTCTCAGTGGGGTAGAACATGGGACAGATGTTGTGCAAAGTTCAATTTCCATGCGTCAATCATTAAGTATAGTCGTGTACACCGGCGACAACTCTGGTAGAAAACAAAAATACACTAGTGTACGAGAATCGATTCTCGGCGTTGAGAACCGCGTAGCCCAACAGACTATCGCTAACCTTTGCAATATAACTCAATTACAGTGCAACTACTAAAACTAATAGCAATCTAGACGGTGAGCAGGGAAATAATTATGTGAAACGGCTCATCGGGCCATGTGCTTCCAAATGTGCTCCGCCCAAGTGGCCGTTCTCGTTCGCAGACCGTAGAAACTTAGCTGTTTGAAAGAATGTTTGCCAAGATTCAGTTGGGATACAGAAGAAAAATGAGCACTCCTCGCCTTTTGGTCAAAGACGTCAGTGTAATAGAGCGTACTCTGGCAATTAGACCAATAGGTTCGAGTGAAGGGCGACGCGATTTGGCTTGCCGCGCCCTGAGAGGAGAGGAGCCAAAGTAGTGGCGGGAGAGTGTGAGACAAGGCTCTTGCGCGATCACTCCTGATGACGCACGTGTGACGTAAAGTGACTAAGCGCCGATCAAAGGCAATTCACAATAGCAAAAATTGCATTTTACTCCTTCCAGAGGCAACCAACCTGCTTGTAAATTATACCATTCGATACGCAGCAGCAGTGCGAATCGGATCATGCGACTTACTTCCTCGTGAGCCAGACTTTCTGGTTGTGTTACCTGATGTTGCACAGCCAGCTCACCCGCGGACTCAAACGCTCCACCGCAGATCGAAGTTGACTTGGTGAGCTCCACCACCCCGCTCCCGTTTAGGTACCTCCCCTCACAATTCCCTTTCGACTTCAACGCTGACGACTTAGGCTCTACATACAAGATTCAAGTGTCGAGTCGAAGCCAGCTTTGTGTAGTCGCCTCTTGCAATCAGTTGCGGCTGAGTCTTGATCTTGGCATGTACAAGTCCCGCGGCCTCGTATAAACAGTTCGAAGGTAAATTACACCACCTTACGTTACCGCTTCTCGTGCTTGTGGCTTACTTTTTTTGTGTACTCGACGGTAGTTCTTATATCTGTGCTCGGCGGGGATGCACCTGGGCTACCAAGTACGAACGCAACGTATTCCACTGGCTTTCGCCCACTGAAAGACCACAGATAATGGTGATGGTGACGCTTGATTAACGCAGGAAGCACAATAGAAAGGCAGGTGGATTTCTAACGAGCCTTAACGCTATCCCGCCGAACAACGAATGATGTCAATGACTCTTGCACCGCCAGCTACTGGTCGGACTGGACAGCTATCGTTCCACTTGATGTATCATGTATATCCTACACAACCGCTGTACGCTGTTCTATACCCTCCTGTACCATACATCTGAAATATGAAAACAATCGGCGTATTGTCGCATGTAACACATTTTTGTCCCTAAATTTCAACGCCAAAGCCGTGCAACCGGCAGTAGTAGGGCATATTTAAAAATCGCACCAGGAGAGCTGTATGAGTCAGTGCCCAGGACGCGTAAATGACAAGCCAGCAATATCGTTTTCTTCCGCCCGGAGTGTTGGAATCGGTCGCTCAAAAGTCCGTCAATTCCAGACTCATTCGGGATCGAAAACCGGACTTGCAGTGCTCAATTCCAAGCTTTTAGCTTGCAAATCCTAAAACTCCAGCATTGAATCTGAGTGTTGGAATTCCGCACCTCTGGAGTGCCAAGTGAAACCAAAATATCTTTCAAGCGTGTAACTACATGTCACCACCTGGCCCATTTCAGACCTCATTCAGCCCGAGAACCAAATAAGAGCATGCCCATAGTGCTCCTGTGCGTTGCTTCGTGCCTCTCCAGCTGCTGCAATGTGACGAATTTGGCTCTACATGCACCCCTCTTGCATTTATGTACTAGTAGCACGCAAGGGTTACTTACGACAGTCAAAACAGCCAACCTATAAAACACTCACTCTTGATTCCAAGATGAGGAGCCAAATGGCGCTAGGTAAAAGCCACAGATATCAATACACAAATCAACAGATGGCAACTTCAGAAACCTACCGCGAGTGAGCTCGGCCGTTTGTCGCTCTGGTGTTTCCTACATTCTCCACATATGACCGAGATAGTATTATCACCTAGCCGATCGTAATCGGCTTTAAACTTCTTGCAGTGTTTGTTGAGCTCTGCTTCCGTGGTGATACTATGAGGCACCTCAATTGAAATCGTATTGGGGAGAGAAGGTGTCTGTGGTTGGCTAGACGAGGCGGCTGTCGAAGGGTATGAGGCTTCGACCCAACCGCTCATTTGTTGAGACGGTTGAGCTTGTGTGTTGTGCGCAAGACTCGACGGCCCGGCTGTAGGTGCGACATTAACATTCCTCGCTCTTTCTACAGACTCTGTTCGTACCTGGCTGGTTAGAGTGTGAGTGATTAGTTGCTAGCGCAGAAGCAGTGAGAGCCTGGTTGACTTGATTCATCCTTTCGGTCCAATCTCTATACTCTGCTAGGGCATCGTCATACCCACGCAATATAATCTCCACAGGCGGATTGGGATGGTCCTGGTGCATATATAGCTTCTGGCGCAGGACGTCGGGCAAATATTTGGTCCCATGAAGGCAGAAGCCCTTGATCCCGTCTACGCAGGGCTCAAGATTTCCAGAATGCTGATCCAGGCGGTAGACAACGCTATGGTTTGGCGAGTTGACGATCCAAACGTAGATTTCCGGCGCCAATTGATTTCCTTGTGGGCACGCCGCTAGGAAATACCCTATAGTTGGGTCCTTGTATCAGACACAGAGTAAAAGATAAGCTAATACTCACTCATCCACGGGAAACCGTCATACGTGTTACCCTTGGACTTGCCCTAGGGTTGGAGCCATGTTTGGTGAGCCTCAGGTGCATATATCCATACTGTAGGCTTGCTTACCCTTGTAAACTTTGTGACATCAAAAAGCGCTCTCGATTTTGAAGCGCAACTGCTTCCCTGAGCGACCTTCACTTTATCCTTGAGACTCATACTCGCTGCAGTCGTGGTTAGGTGCCATCCAAGGCGAAAATATTAAACACGAACTCATCTTGCTGACCAAGTTTCTGAATCAAAGGTTAGCCAGCAATAATCAATTAGGGAGGTTCATAATCACGATAAGTCACCCGCGATGGGGCGCTTTGCTGTAGCTGTTACTTCTCCTTTGACCCCGAGGTTCTTGTGCGTTGTAGGCGCCAAATCTACCGGCTTGTTCTCAGGTGTGGTATCAAGCGACATTGAGCGAAATGTGGGGAATCGAAGGGTTTGAAGATGGCGGTTGGTTACAGAGTTCTCTATTCCAGGACACGTGGGATATAGTCCTGCGCATCAACTGACGCTCATCGTCTTTTGCCAGCCAGCTTTCACAAGGCGGTGTAGGGTAAGCGCCAGTTGATGCGCGAATGGTGCATGAAACATCCCAGTGATGTAATTTAGAAGCATGCAAAGCGAATCTCCCCGAGTGTTCAGGTAGATTTATAAATCCATAGTTGGTTGGCGGACAGATGCTATCGTGCGGTTTCCGTACTGTTCTCAACCCCCAAAGCTAGATGGGCTGTCCATCGAGTCCGAATGTCACGCTAGCGTTTTCCGGTAGCCTTACTACGAATCGTTGAGCGGTGGATCTCTAATATGTATGATTTAATTATAACCTTCTGAGTACGAGAGGGCTGCTCCCTGAACATCGCTGTCCCTCTCGTTGTAGTTTGATAGACCTAGTTATACCTTCGTTTCTCTTGAGAGGGGCTACATACAGAAATATATGGGCATATAGCTACGGTATCACCCAAAACACTCAACCGAGGGTAAGAAGTCTGCACTCTTCAATAATACCTTCGAGCGAACTCAACCTAACTTCCACCAAAGCCTCCCCAACTATGTAAAGCTTTCGGTTTACAATATCCGGCAACATCTCCACATCGCCCGCTTTGAAACCCATGGTACCATCAGCCAACCGTTCGAAAACGCCCGTCGTTGGATTAACATGGTATACCGAGCTATTTTTCTCAGAGTTGATAATCCAGCAGTATATCTGGACTTTATCAGTGTTGTCCACCCTCATCAACGACCAAAAATACCCTATACCATATTAGTGCAAATCAGCTATCCGTCTATAGCTTTATCTTGGGTTACGCACTAATCCACGGGGAGGAATGACCTTTGGGTTTGCCCTAGCATACAATCACTCATTGCCCTCGCATGACTCGAACACAGCCGCGTACCCTTGTATACTTTTTCGTGTCAAACAATTTCTTCCACTCGGCCGCACCATCGCCTCTAGGGGCATCATTCAAGCTCATTGACTCTGTATCATGATCAGTACGCTCTTCCTAGCCAATCAAGAAACGGTGCCAACCCAGCTCATCCACCAGGCTACGGAAAAACACTCAATAAAATTGAAACAAGGTGCGGAAAAAGACTTGCCAGTCATCGAAACGCCGATTTTCGTCTACTGCTGCGAACAACGATTTAGCAAGTATCGATTGATTGAGATGCATAGTGAATCAAGTGCGAATGTGGTGAGGGTTGGATGACGGGGGCTATACCCCCGATCTAGCCTTTATACCATCGCTCATTCTTACGCTCATCAATGAGGCGACTTGGCGCTTGAAATGCACAACATGGCTTTGCAAATCGGCGTAGCAATGAGCGGTTATCAACCACAATGGGAAACCCTTTATAAAACCCTTTGGACCAAACGTCCCATCTATTCGTACATGAACATTGCCCGAAACAGATACAGATCACGACTCTTTTGTATTACTTTTCGGTCTACGCTTGAACCGGATAAATGCCGGCGACAACGCCCTTGTGAGTTTCTTTGTGTCTCGCCAGTTGTTGCGTTGTGATAAATGCGGCGCCACATCTGCCTCTATCACATTTGTGATCTAGCGATCCACCCCTGTTATTCTTAATGCCAAATTACCTAACATGTAGAACACTCACTCTTGATCTCAAGGTGAGTAGCCAAATGCCGCTATACGATCCATTTATATAAATCCATGTATCAGGGATAGTGACATACGACACCTACCGCAAGCGATGTAGGCCGTATATCATTCTGCTGCTTCTTGCATTCGCCACATACGACTAGCAGGCTCTTATCACCTTGGCGCTTGTAATTATCCTTGAATTTTCGGACGTGTACGTTAAGGTCCTTGTCGGTGGTAATGCTACGAGGAACCTCGATTTCAATCGAGTTTGGTGAAAGAGGAGCTGTCTGTGGCTGGCTAGAGGTACCAGGTGTCGAAGGATATGAGACTTGAAACCAGTTGCCAATCTGCTGAAGTGCTTGAGTGTGTACATGGGGCGTAGCGCTTGATGGACCGGCTGCAGATGGAAAATCAGCTTGCAATCTCCTTCGATCGAACCTCTCCATACCAGACTGGTCATGATGATAGCCCGACCCAACTTCCGACGCGGGTACAACGATGGTACGGTTAACCGTGTTCAGGCCCTCCACCCATTTTTTGTAGTCTACCTGAACATCCTCAAACCCGCACAACTTGACTTCCTGGCTTGCGCATTCAGGCATGTAAAGTTTCCGGCGAACTATATCAGGCAAGTATTGGATCCCATCAAATTCGAATAGTATAGTCCCATCTGCCACTATGAAAAGAAACCCACGTAAGTCATACATGGGTCGCGCATGTAATATTTAAGGGGGTTACCCAGGTAATAGCATATAGGAACTTACCTGGGGTACCCAGGTATCCAAAATGTCACTTTGATACTTGGGTTACCCCCGTGTACCGACATGGGTAACCCAACTAAGTCTTATAGTGTTTTTAGATGTAATACACGTATTTTTTCTCGGGCAGTTTACGGGGGTCATTTATAATCAATCCACTCGGTTCATTTACATGGATCCATACATTACATGGATTGCTATATAAGTTACATAGGGGCTATCTCACACATCTAAGTCCGACCGGTCCTCTGTATACATAAGACACCATTGAGAGCAAGGCGAAAAGATGAAACATAATAAAGGAAAAATTACGAACAAAACGGGAGCGCGAGGGGAGCAGGTATTGGGGAGAATGGCCTAGCCGCGCGTCCGGAGCTGGCGATCGCTCGGTGCAACCTGCTTTGCAGGTCGAACAATTTTGATCTTTGAAGTTCCAACGACACGAAGACCGTTCTAACTCATAGTTAGTAGGTAGTACGACAGTTACTGAGAACATACAATTTTGTCCATTCTGGAATTGCTCGACTCGGCATCGGGTTGTTCACCCGCCAATGTCTCGTCAATCGCCGCATGAGAGGGACCAGCGGCTGGTACATTATCTTGGCTCGCTTGGTCGTTATCATTCAGAGGGGTTTCGGTCGACAGGATAGGGGAAGCAGGTGGATTCGGGCTTTCGGGCTCGGGCTCAGGCTCGGAAGGGGCGGGACGCTTCAATCGGTTAGTACAAGGGGAGCGTAATAGTGCAATCTACTTACCATTCTTGGGTATGCTTGTTTCTTTTTGGGGGGTTGCTCCATGCCCTATTTTTGTTGTTAGCAGGTATAGGGGGTAACCATGTGGGCGTACCTCGTCATCCTCTACTGCCTTGCGCTTTGGGGTATCCACGTTCCCTGTTGCCTTGCTTCGCTTGTTGGCAGTTAGATCCTAAGAACAAAATGTAAGTAATCAATCCAAGCATGGCGGTTAGCTTACCTGATCGTCCTTTGCTTGGTCCGCCTTGCGCTTTCCAAGCGCATTTGTCGACCTCGCCTGGGGCTTGGCCGATACCTTAGGCGGTGTCTTGGCTGGTGTCTTGGCCGGTGCCTTGGTCGGTGCCTTGTTTGGTTTCGTCGCCTTGCCAGTTTTCTTGGTGGCCGCGGGGGCTGGTTCCTGTGATATAGAACAGTTGTTAATAAATAATAAAGCTGTTAATAGAGCTTACCCCTTCGGTTTCTTGTACGGGAGGTTTGGCCTTGGCATGTTCGCGCGCCATAGGCTTGATCTTCCGCGCCGAGTTGCGGGCAACCTGTGAGTTTAGTGAGTGAACCATGGACGAGGAAATCATGGACTCACTGGCTCTTCGTCACTCTCCTCGTCAGAGGCGACAGTTGGCTCGGACAAGGCGTGCTTTTTTTGGTTCGGGCGAGGCGCGACTGGAGCCTGAGCAGAGGTCCGAGCCCTGCTCGCATCGGCCAATGCCTCCTCGGCCGCTGTCTTCTTATCGGCCTTGCGATTCTGTCGTTTGGTCGTATTGGGCGGGAGGTCATAGGTGCGGGAGCTTGAGTGAGAGGCGGGAAGGGGGTCGGGCTGGTCGCCTGGAGTGTTAGCAACGGCTGGACGAGGGGCGCGGGGGTTGGTGGTTGGGTTTGGGTGGTTAGCTGGCCGAGGATTCGATCGACCACGTGAATGATCGGGACGTCGATCACGCTCACGCGACTGATCGACACGCCCTGTGGCGTGAGATGCAGCACGAGCTGGTACAGCCCGAGCATCCGGGGCACGAGATGTGGCACGAGGAGCTGGAATACGGGCAGGGTCGGATGAAGGACTAGAGCCCCGCACGGGAACACGGGCGTTGGCCGAGTAGTCATCGTCGTAATTGTCGAGGTCGGGGTTGATGTCCCGCGCTATCTTGGGTGGGAATTTCTTTGTGACCGTAAGACTCGGGCTTTTGCCTGTATATAGGGTTAATAGACTGTCAATAAAAGAGATAAAAAATACTTACCTTGGAGGTACTGCTGGGCGATTGCAGCAATTAGCCAACAATCTTCGCCTGTTTTATTGCGGAAGTGCTGAAACGCTGGGATGGCGCGATAACACTAATCAAGGTAGGTTCAGTAAAATATGACACTAGGGATGAATGAATGCTTACGTATCGATAGACCTCCCGCTGTGCAGAGGTTGAGTACCGACTCCAAGTTGGTCGTACACCGGGTTCGAGGTTTCGCGGGGCAAATCGTGCCAAACCCTCTCGTACCACTCGCTTGATGGTATGGTCAGTAAGTCAACCTAGAGATAATTAATCTCACTTACCCGCATGACACTCCAGAAATCCAAGTCGGACCTCAGCCCGGCTTTTTCATGGAGTTGCGTCCCACCTCGTCCTGGCCCTGTCACTAACTCCTCCGGCTTCTTTATGAGTTCGTAGCATTCGAGTGGGGCCTTTATGGCCGAGTACGGGTTGAACCATGATATCCCGTGCTTGATAGCAAACGGGTGGACACGCTCGCGGGTGTACAGATGCTTGGAGAGCCGGTCTCCAAGCTTCTCGATGCGGGTGCTGCTTGCGCGACCACCGCGAGCGCGCTTGCCGTCGACCTCTCGCAACACTCGCGAGGTGGGGGTTTCATCGTACGGGTAGTCGTACGGATTGGGGTCGTCGACAGCCGGTTCGTTGAGGTTTGCCTCAGGGACTGGTTCGATAACCTCGTCCAAGAGGTCGTCGACGGGACGCTCCAGGCTAGCGTCTCGACTGTATGGCCAGGGACCTTCCCCTGGCGAGGGGTCGCGAGAGGGATGTGGAGAGGGTGAACGGTGGCTGCGAGACACACTTGGGGCGGCAAGCGATGAGCTGCGTGGCGCAGGAGCTGAGCAGGGTGAAGCGAGCGAGGGGCTTGGTGGGTTCGATTGGTTGCGTGGGGCACGGGGGTGTTCATGACGGGGCGGTGGTAAACGTCGGTGAGGGACATGGGAGGTGGATGCGGTATGGGGAGTATCGTCTAGCCTATTAGACAAATGCATACAATAGATAATCTTTGTCAGTGTCTCGTGAGGGCAGGATATATGCGGTTCAACTTACTCAGGTAATGATGGGGATTCTATACGACGCCGGGCGCGGGCTGTATCTTTGCCTCGGGCTCTTGCTTCGGTCCGATATTGACTGTCGGATTTTCTGTGAGACATTTAAGAGCTGCTTGAGAGAGCAAACTCACCGAGCTGGGGCAAGGCTCTCAGAGTCATCCTCCGAGTGCAATCCAGACTCCTCGTCTTCATCCTGGAACGATGCGAGCTGTCGTCTTTGTGTACTACGGCCGCGTGGCTTGTCGTTCGAGGTCTCGCGATCGTTCAGACGTTGGGTGTCGAGACGAGCGCTTGGTTCGTCTACTACAGAAAATTGATGAGCGGTGAAGACTCGATAGAGAAGTTTAAACACTTACCATTGTTATGGCTTAAGGGAGCTGTAGGCCAAATACGTCAGCGTATGAAACGGACATTGTACATATTGTTAGACTCACCATGAGTTTCCCGAGCCTCCAACCATTGTCTATATAACTCATATTCCTGTGGAGAAATCCTCGGCATTTCACTGTCGTTCAAACGAGACATCTACAACTACCAGTCAGTTTCATTACAATTGTCAATCGCAGCTGGACTCACGTTTATCACACGTGACTCTAACGGTCAGGATGCGCAACAAGGCGAAATGAAAGGGGTATGAGTTAGCAACTTAACGTATTAAAAAATATGGACTCACGGTTAGTTTTCTGGTCTATTATACGCGTCAGGTACGAGCAGCGGGTGAGGTGGTGGTCGGGAGCAGCGGGTGGTAGACGGGAGGCTCGGACTTACGCGCACAGATCCGGGCAATCACGTGACCCGACGCGCCATCGCTCTAAGTCCCGTTCGCCACTCCCCGCCACTATGGACTCCGACTATGCTAGGTCTGAATCTGATAATTCTGATAATGAATACGGCTATACAGACTCTGAGATAAATACTTACAAAAGTTCTAACGAAGATGGCAAGGTTGATTGTACTTGCGGCTGTGGTACTCGACGAACTCCTCGAACGATAGCCCGACACTTGAAGAAGCTCCGTGAAAAACTTAGCCGGAGAGTCGTGCGCCCTGTGGCTGATGAGAATCACGGAGGGAATTTTATGGATATGGATGAAGGATCGGACGGAGAGGAAGCGGACAAAGGTAAGCCTGAATGTATGCATAGTTAAATAGTCGGACACCTAAGCGATTTTTTAACAGACTTACCAATGCATTATCAATCTGATGACGAGTTTAATCGACCACCCAGTCCCGACGACTGGCACCACATTGCTACTCCGCCCCCATCCCCTCTCCCCTCCCCTCCCCCTTTTGATAATGATCCTCCATCCGAAGACGAAGACGGCTATACCAATATAGACGCAGAGGACTACCGGGAGTATGATCGATGGTTTGCGGAGGACTGCGAACCAGAATTGGACGAGTTTGGTGAGTCGATTTTAAGTCTTAGTTTCAATCTTATTTTTAACGTCCCCAGTTCGTGAGACAATCACTGAACTGGAGCTAGATAGCATCAAGATGGCTGCCATTCGACAGTTCGGCCACATCTCTCAGCAAAACTACGAGCGAATTCGATACTCGTTCCGCGACAAGATTTTCTTAATGACGATCCAGTGTCTCGGAACTCGCATGGCAAAGCTATCGGGTGTCAAGCCCGAGATCTATCATTGCTGCATCAACGTATGTCACGCATTCATTGGACAGTTCGCTGACGAAGACAAGTGCTCTAAATGCGGCGCACTCCGTTATGACGACGCCGGCCGCCCTCGACAAACCTATCAATACATCCCCACTACCGGCCGCTTCCTCGCCATGTTCAACAACCCTTCCCTTGTCGAAAAACTCGAGTACCGGCATACTTACAAACAGCACGAGGGTCGCATTGACGACGTTTTTGATGGTCAACTGTACAAGATGCTGCGTCAGCAGAATATTGTCATCGAAGGCGAAGATCTCGGTGTGAAGTACTTCTCTGGGAAGTACGACATCGCCACCTCGCTTCTTGCCGACGGTGTCCAGATCTTCAAGCAGGAGACGGCCACGTGCTGGCCGATCATGCTGCAGATCTTGAATCTGCCGCCACGCGATCGGGTCCAGATGCGGAACGTGATGCCGCTCTGCGTCATCCCGGGGCCAAACCAGCCGAAAGACTTCAACTCGTTCCTGGAGCCCTTTGTACTAGAATGTCAGAAGATGGCTCGGGGCGTTGAGGCTTTCAATACCCGAACCGGTCGTCATTTTATCCTTCGACACCATCCAATTCTAGTCAGCGGCGACATGCAAGCGATCAAACACTTGGAAGAGATGAAGGGGGTCGGCGGTAAGCTCCCGTGCCGCGGCTGCGAGAGTGAGGCAATCTACCACCTCGGCAAAAGAACCTATTATCTCCCCCTCACCGAACCTCTTGACCCGGATAACCCCGCTGCTAGATCCGCCTCTTACGACCCCTTGGATCTACCCAATCGAACTGAGGCTAGAATGAAGCGCCAAACAGAGAAGATGCTAAACGCAAAGTCTACTCGTGAGTACGAAAAGCTAGGTACTAAATACGGCATATCTGGTCCGACGATACTCGATCGTATCCCCTCGCTCCAACGCCCGACATCGTACCCCCACGAATTTCTACATCTATTCCTGCTCAATCACCTCAAAGATCTGGTCGCTCTCTGGTCCGGGAACGATGCCGCCGTTCCTGACGACGGCTGCGAGAATTATCGTATCTCTTCGGCTGACTGGGAGGCAATCGGTCGCGAGTCCGAAGCAGCGACCGCATCAATTCCTAGCTATTTTACGCGGCCACTAGGGAACATCAAGACTCAACCATGGCTCTATTGCGGCGAATCCTGGGCTTTCTGGTTGCTCTACATTGGCCCGATCGTGCTCCGCAATCGACTTGCCAGCAAGTATTACAAACACTTTATGGAACTAGTTTCTATTGTCAAATGCCTTATTCAATTCGAAAATTCAACCGAGCGAATTGAACGACTACGCGAGGAGATTGCAGGATACGTTGAACGATATGAAGAGTGAGTTTCATTGCTTTCTCGGTCTTGAAGGTCTTACAGCTGTGTTAGATACTACTACCAGTACAATTACGATCGTATTTCTGTTTGCAAGCTAACCCTCCACGCCCTCCTTCATGTCGCCGACGATGTTCTCATCTGCGGCCCAGTATGGGTCACCTGGTCTTATCTCACAGAGCGCTATTGCCGTGAGATTATCGCATGCACACGGCAGCGAGTTGTTCCGTTCGCAACGGTAGCGAGGTTTGTGCTTCAGCTCGCACAACTCTCCGCCGTAGCGATGCGGTTCCCAGAGGTCCGAAAGGCTCTGTTGTTTGGCAAGTCGGATGCACCAGTCAATGTCAGCCGAATGGAACGTGTCTACAGAGACTGTGAGTATTGGTCATTTTTATCTTCTTCTAACTGATACACCGTAGACCCGGATACCATACTCCGAGTTCCCTGCCTCGCCGGATTCGTGATGCAGCCCGGAGTTCGCCGCCGCGTGGCCGCGTTCCTGCGAACTAACATTTGCCGCGCTCGATCGCATCACGAATGGATGCAGTTTCTTCCAGAGCGGTGCGAGCGATGGGGCAAGCTCCGAATTAATGATGGTGGTGACTGCATTCGAACTACGTGCGCACGAAACCCGCTTTCAGCTTACGGGAAACGAGACAATTCGTTTATACGAGTGAGTCGATTTATCTTAACTGTTTAAAGTATTAATCATGCGTTTTAGTATGTATTTGAATACGACAAAAATGCCCGGAATAACGGACCAGTCGAAATGCTTGAGCAGACCGGATACGGTCGCCTTGATTTCATCCTGGCTATCACCCTTCCTGCCGATCCCCACTTCGACATCGAATCCCCCCAACTCCACATACTAGCCTATATAACACAGGCAAAAGGAGCGATCGGCGATGCGTCGACACGGCTCATCTCGTATACCAAGATGGGCCGATCGTTCGTGCTCGATATCACTGCTGTGCAGTGCGCCGTGGGACGAGTAGAGACGCGAGCAGACAAGCCGAACGGAGAATGGGTAATAGTAGACAGAAGCGAAGGCCTGTGCCAAACGGCATTTCACCAGGAGGAGCAGGAGTTTGAAGAGGGCGATTAGTTGGTAAACATGTAAATACGATACTAAAATTACGTGTATGTGATCTTACCTGTAAACCAATGCGACTAAGGAGACTGGCCAAAGTGCGGCACCCACGTAAATGATTAGTCAAGATACATGTATGCGCCATTTACATGTAGGCCTGAGCGGCCGAGTACACTGGCCGAGCATGTACCCAGGTAAAATTGCAGGCCAAAATACATGTATACGTGATTTACCTGTAAGGCAATCTCGTTGAAAAAATTGACAGACAAAAGTTACTTGTATGCGTTGAATTTACATGTACGGATTTACGTGCTTTACAGGTAATATCGCTAGCATACATGGGTCACCCATGTAAACTTACCTGGATACCTTTTCATAGTGTGCCCGGGGTTCGAGCGATCTCGAGTGCTGATCCATCCGATATACTATACTATGGTGTGGTGAATTCACAATCCAAGCGTAGATTTGGGGCCTAAGGCTTCCATCTTCTGATCGAGCCGCTAAGAAGTACCCTGTTCCCGGTTTCTCGTGTTAGATATCTCGTAAATAATACATTTATACGCACTCATCCATGGAAATTCCTCATGTATGTTGCCCTTACACTTCCCCTGAGATCGGAATGGAGTTTCGCCCTAAGCGCATATATCCATACACAAGACTCACTCACCCTTTTAAACTTCGTAACGTCGAATAGTGGTTTCGACTTGACGACGTCACCGCCCCCAGCGTTAGATTTCCCCTTGCCCCTCGGACTTAAAACCGCTACATTTGTAATTAGGTAGTGTTCCATTCAAAATCAAACGAGCACACGCTAACCTATCGAACGGACTAGGCTCCTGCAACAAAAGTAAGCAAGCGGCAAGCGACTGAAGGACACGAGTAGTCACATTATGTCCCTAGTAATAGTATCCATTCCAGAGAGTAAAATCTTTCCTTTGACTTTGACGCTCTTGCCTACTGCAAGCGCAGTATCTGCAGGTTTGCTTTCGACTAATGCGTCAAGCAACATGAAGTAAAACGCGAAGCGAACGGATCGAAGGTTGTAGTCGGGTGCAGGAGTGTCGATGTGCAAATGCGCACTATGTAATATCGCGCATCAAGCAGCGCTCATCGTCTCCTAACGGGCACCTGCAGCCAGGCAGTGTATAACAAGCGCCGGGTGGTGAGCGGAGGCTGATATCAGGTAATCTAAGACTTCTTCAGCAGGCGCCCCAGAGTGTTGGCACAGATGTGGTTGCACAATTTAGTCTAAGGACACATGCTTATAGATCGTTGTCATCAGGTGCTAAACTGGGTCGAAATATGTTCGGCTAGTTAGCGATGGTTGAAGCTCCGTTTATACACTTGCTGTCGATTGTCGGCCAAAAGCCGATTCGCTAGTTAGAGCTAGTTAGAGCGCCGTGTCTAGCTAAGCTGAACGAGCGCCGGTAGCACGTGCTAAGTTGAGCTACTGGGCGCTCGTTGAGCTTAGCTAGCACCAGGGTTCTAACTAGCAAATCGGCTTTTGACCGAGATATAAGAATCTAGTCTCTGCTCCCGTCTGTTAAGAGCCATAACACGGGTGCTGAGGGGCTTTTGTCCGCGGATGTTGCTAATTTGAACAACCCTAGTAGCGTACCGTTTAGTCCGGTACCAGGCGTTTTGGTGGATGTTGTGACCGAATTCTTGATGTGAGTTCTGACTGGTCTACTCGTCAAATATTTTGCCCATAACCGGATCTGGGTCTCAGGTTAGTAGATGAGCAACAACGGGCAGCTGAAATTGAACGAGTATAAAATCAGACTACCAATGATGAACCGTCGTATGCGCAACTATGTAGTAATCCTTAAAACTGCGCTCAACCTATTATTATGCTACGAAGGAAAGCACAACAGAGTAACCCCCATTACTCGAGTCAATGATTCTTTAGCTTGTATGGAAAGATATTGTAACTTTCTGCGCGTGAAGACACTAGTATTGTACCTGTTTTCCCTCTCAATCGAATCCTGAATTGAGTTCAGTGGCTAGAAACGTGTGTACGTATTGAAACAAAATATATAAACAGGCAAGCACTTAAATAAACTCCTCATTCGACAGATCCGTAATTGAAGTAGACTTAAAGCTCGGCAGAATACACCAGCATTCGGGAATGATCAGACCGGATCCGAATTGAACACTCGAATGGTTCTGGGTGACTATGCGTATCAAACTGAGTGAGTGATGTGGTAAATCAATATTTACACCAAAAAGCCTACCTCAAGACGTCGTTGGTAAAAATTTCTTGCGGAGTGATCTCTAACCCGCTCTCAGTACGTGCCTTGCATATGTTGAAATTCGCTAAAATATTGCTTCATACCAGACCCCAGGTTAGTTCGTCGACCACCTAAGACTACGCGTTACCATGTACCTGATGGAAAGCCACAAAGACTGCTTGGCAATATGTAGCCCTGGACAAATCCTAAAGCGTGTTGTTATATTGTTAGTTCCATCATATATCAACCTTCCAATCCGTGCACCTTCTACCGAAACCAAACGCATACAAAACTGGATCTGGCGCCGGCTCATTCCCCAAATATCTATCAGGACAAAACGCAGTAGGACTCGAATACACGGACGGATCGTGCAATAGGGCCCTTCGCAACTCGAAGTCAGACTATAGGCAATATCGGAGAGGGGCGATACATACCAGATGTTAGCGATCACCATCGTGTTACCAGGAATTCGGTAGCCGCACGCAATTTCTTCATCCCGGCCTGTATTATGTACAGCAAGATTTATAACAGGGTGCCACCTGATTATTTCGGACACAAGCGCTTTAGTGTATGGAAGGTGTTCTTCATCTGATATGTCCAACATCCGAGCCGATTTATGTGGAGCATGTGAAAGGTATTTGTCAATTTCCGTTTGAGCTTTGGCTTGGACGTCCGGGTATAGAGTCATGGCTAAAAAGAAGCATTGAAGGAGGGCAGAGGTCGTGTCAGCGCCAGCGCCATACAAAGATGAGGCTATAGTCTGCACGATAAAAGACATATTTTAGGACGGCATCGGAGCTATGATGTTGAATTTTCGTACTTTGATCATCTCTCTCCTCCGCGCCTACGGCATTGGTCGAGTCTTCAGGTTCTAAAAGTTTCGTAGTAAAACATGGCTCAGCCGTCCCTTCAGCCTATCAATATCCCACTTTAGCATGATGAATTGATTTAAATAAAGCGCCGTCGTACGCACCATATTTTTGATAACCTCATCGAACGGTGCTTGACGGTGCTTCACCGTCATCCTGGCCCATTCACGAGTTCGGCGCTTAAAGCCAGCTCCTGGCATCCAAGATGGGACCAATCGTACTTTATGTCATATCAGGAACAACTATTCCGCTCTAATAAGCAACAAACTTACGCAGAGGTATAGTTTCAACCATCCACCGACCAGGGATTGTGGCTGGTACTAGGTGTTTAACTTGACAGTTAACTCAAGTGCGAAAGCCTACCTTCACCGACGGCATTCATGAACTCTTCAGCTGATCGAATAAACTCGTCTTCTGAGCTATCAGCAGTATGACCATAAGCGATTCGGATCGCCACGCTTCCGGCCATCCTAAAGGACTATTAGCGACAGAAATCTAATTCCTATTATCTGACTCACAAATGTGCGTGTTGCATGAATCTGCCGGGCATATCAGCCAGTCGCTTCATGAGCTTATGCACCTCGTCCTTCTGAAGTTCCTGAAAGTCGAGAGTCGCACGAGAGTTGAAAGTTTGATGCAGTAATCTCCGGTAAGTTCGGAGCCGCTGGTTATACTGGGTAAAAAGGATGCTATCTCCCCACCCAGCTCTGTTAACATAATTATGTAGTCCGGGTTCAATCGAGTATTCCAAAAATAGTTCTTACAAATCCGCCATCTGAATAATTGGGCGATGAGAAAACGTAAGAGAACGCTTTTCGAATAACTCGTTCACTATGCGATGATCAGTGAGTACGACAACAGGACGCCAGAGTAGCCATATGGTGAGGATTCCGCCTGAGCCACCATGTATCAGCGACCCATCGTGGGAGTTAAGAAAGACATACCATATTTCTTTGAATACTCGGCCAATTTCAGCCAAAGAAAACCCGCGTTTCGAATCTTTGTCCGGAGTAATCATGATTAGCGCAAATCAGAAGTCAACAACCCGAGGATTCCGTGCTCACTTCTAATGCATTACCAACCAGTAACATGGGCGGGGGACCAGGTGGTAGTGGTACCTTAATTTTGCTTTTAGGGCCGAAATAAAGACCGACAAGGGCCACTGCTAGCAAGAGAAGCTCGGCGATGAAATACATTTGAGTCAAAGTTTTGAAGGGAGGAGAGTTGCTGGCTCAAAGGACATCCTACATTCGCTGTATATGTGGTGCGACACGGGGCAGTGAATGCGTGAAAAAACGAGGGCTGATATGAAGGGATCTGGACCATAAGCAGGGCATTGCATTATCGAATCCATTATTGCCTTCTTTTGATCATTCATCAGAATTCAGCTTGCCACTAAGTTATGGCCAAGTAGATTGAGCTTTGTCAAACATACTCGGAGAATGTGGGGATCACAGCCCGGTAGTTTGTCCCCGCTGCAAAGGCCTGGGGTTGTATAGCGATCAGCATTTGTGCCCGCTCGTCCGGTCTCTTCGGAGGCTGGATTCGAGGTCTCGGCCCATAACTGGAGAGAAGTTGATGGGATCGATTCGGGAATAATAAATTTGGAAGTGCGGCGGTATAATATGGCCAATGTCCATCAATGAGTCAAACTGTATCGTGCCTTCGAATTCCTACCAATAGCGAAAGAGCCCGAGTACTCCGAGAGGCGATCCTTGAGCTCGTGGGCCTAGTTTAAACTTTGCTTCTGGAGCTCAGCCTTTTGCCGCATGGTGTTAACCGTGTGGCCGCAGATCGAGCAAGGAACGGATACACTAAGCACTTTTACCAACTCCGCTCGTCGAAGGTCCAGGATAGAATATTCATGTCTAGGATCACTATGTTACTTCAAACAATAAACTAGGCGTTCCAGCCGGGCAGCCATCCGATAGTTGATAATATTGTCATATCTCAACATCATGTAGCACGTTCAGCGAAGTTCCCAACCGCGGCCTGAGGTTGCACCTAAATACAGAGGGCCGACATTGGGGCCGTTATCAAAAGTTTTAAAAAAACTCCAATATTAGAGCATACCTCATGACACTTGAAGTTGTATACTCTTCCTTGACTTCTAGATCGAATCCACTTTCGTCATGCGGTCTGTAGATAATAAAGTGGGCCAATACGTTGCTGTAAAAGGGGTAATACAAGCTTGAAACAACCGAACAGATACGGTCTTACCTAATCGTTAGCCACAACAGTTGCTGTGCCAGATGTATTCCAGGACACGCCCTTTGATCCCAAAGAAGCACAAGCTGAGCCGAATATCAATATGTTATGCTACCTCACTTACCGACGCCCAAATCCAAACGCATATAGAGCTGGGTCAGGGATGGTACTTTCTCCAATGAACCTCTCTGGTCTGAAAGCTCCAGGCTCCGCATACACGCTTTCATCATGAAGTATGGACCTGGCAAGGTGTTCAGCTTCGATCACCATCAGATTGAGATAAGAAGATTCCTACCATATGTTGGCAATAACCATGGCTCCTGGCGGGACACGATACCCGAAAGCATGATCTTCCTTTGTGCCGGACTTGCGCACTGCGACGTTCGTTACAGGATGCCAGCGCAGTGTCTCAGCTAGCAAAGCATTGGCATGTGGAAGATGCTGCCTATCTTTAATTGTTAGAAGTCGGGGTTCTTCTCCGTTGGACGAAAAATAGTTGTCGATCTCCCTTTGTGCCCGTTTTTGAACTTCGGGGTAGAGTAGCATGGCTAGGAAAAATGATTGAATCAGGGCTGTTGAAGTATCAACCGAACCATCGTATATAGCAGACGCAAGAGGCTACAGATGATAATGAATCAGTCGTCACACCGACTATCTCTCGGTAATGTACCTTTATCATTTCTTTCTCTTCTATGGCTGCTGTAACTCCTGTACCAGAGTCGGGCTCGAGCAACCGAGATACAAATGACCTTTCAGCAGTCCCTCGAGCCTGCGTTACTTCAACATAAGTCAAACGCATTCAAATAGACAGAATACGTACGATGCTATCAAGAACGTACTCGAACGGTGCTCCACTGTCAGTTGCGCCCATCTCTCGGTCTTCCGCTTGAAATTGGCTCCAGGGAACCAAGATGGAACAAATCTCACTAGTAGACCGAGTAATTTATTTAGCTAAAACATGCGTTTTCCAAATAACGCTCTCACATAAAGGGAATGTATTAACCAGCCAATAACCAGGAGTAGTCGCTAAAATAGTCTCAATCAGGTTGGGTTAACTATTACGTCAACTCAAGTTAACATACCTTCCCTAATGGCGGCCATCATCTCTTCAGAGGCGACGATAAACTTGTCTTTAGGTCCTTGGGGAGTGTATCCATACGTGATGCGAAGGGAAATGCTTCCAGCCATACTATAAAAGTAACTTCAAACGCACAGAAAACTACAATCAGAAATCACAATGTGCTCACAAATGAATATGAATCAGGAAATTGTCAGGATCATCAACCAAGCGCTTCATCAACTTTTTAACTTCCGACAGTTGGATGTCTTGGTAATCCAAAGTCGCTTGGCAGCTCAGAGCGCGATGCAAGAGCTTTCGGTACAGGCGCCACGTTTGGTTGTGCTAGGTGAATACGACCCTATCGCCCCAACCACTCCTGTTCGGACGCCAGGGTGAGAGTTGATTCGATCAAAGCAGCTCTATAGCTCACAGTTGTACCATCGGGAGGACTGGTTGGTTAGCAAAGTTGGATGACCGCTTGTCGAAAAGCTCGGTCACAGTTTCTGCGTCCGAAACTACAATCACAGGTGTTATTGGTAGCCTGATTGTAAATATTGGACCTATTGAATAGTCACATTTGGTACAAAGGCGACCGACATCAAGGTCGTAAACGAACCGTAGACCTTAGCGAGTTCGGCGAGTTTATGCCATAACGATTTTGCGCGACGAATCTGTTTAAGTCAGGTTAAAATGATTCCTAGTGAAGCGAGCGGGCAGGCCGACCTCGAATGCATTGCCGAATATCAACGATCCAGGTGGACTTGGCGGAAGGGGTGCTCTCTCCTGGGAGCGGAGCTTGATTAAAGCGAATGCAAGCAATAATGCAGCTAGCAAGGCAAGTAGTGTTTTGTCCATGATATCCAATGAACTAGTGCTGAGTATGTGGCGGAGTATGTGACTTTGTCGCGACGTCGAATTCACGTGAATTGACGTCTATAAGGGTCGAATTTGCCTCGTGGCTGCATGTGCATATATTTGCTTAAACCCAATTGATTTTAAGAACAATACACATTCAAACCAGTACAGGTCCAAAAATCAGAGAAACCGAACGAAGTAGCGAACCCAAGCGCCTAGAACCCAAGCACCTTATTGGCTTGTCTCACCGTCTTCAACTCTCCCGCCGACATACCCTCCCGCTCCAAAACTTTATCCAGCCCCATAGCTCTTTTCCCCAGAGGACCGCGCACGTCACTCAATCTCCCGCGTTCTGGACCGGTGAAGCTAGCCTCGCCGTCCCCACCCGGGAAATCTGGCGCGGGATAACCAGCAGCGAGCGTCTCGCGCTGTCGTACGAGATACTCGGCGTTCCGAACCGTCAGAGGCGCAGCGGGAATATAGAATACTGAGGAATCAGAGTGGCCAGCGTGTTTGCTTTCGACAGCATGGATGCCATCTATCACAACGCATGAGCACGAGTTGATCAAAGATGATCATACAACATACCGCAGTGCCACAAAACCATATCTCCCGGCCTGACAGGCTTCATGCTGACCATGCCACCATTGTCGAGCATCAAGTGTGGGTGTGTGATTGCATTCAGTTCTTGTCCGCATCCCGGCACAGCTCCAGGAAACGCCGTGCTATCGAGGTCAATCGTCCAATTCTGGGGCGCGAGCAGATCATGGATGTTTATGTGCGGATGAACAGGCCGGAAGAACGGACGCATGATTACATATGCCACAGACTCGCGTAGGAGCGGGTATGTCCGGAGCGTGCCTTCGTTCGGACCGGTCTCGGATAGCGCCACCCAGCCTTGGAATGCTCGGAAGGCGCTGCACTGAATGGGGATATTAGTTTGGGAAATCCTTGAGATTCCGCTTGAAGGTTCTTACCTGACTTGCGCCATGATACAGATCAGAGTTAGCTTTCAGACGAGGTCCAATTTTGAACGGGTCGAATTTACGCCAGTTGCCTGCCAAGATCTCGCTGTAGCATTTGCGAAACTCGGAATCTTCCCATCTTTAAAAGAATATCATTAGTCAGACTTGTCACTGACACACACTAAGCGTGACATACCGCTCTAGGCTACCACCATCGATGTGTGCTGTATAAGTGCATAGTCAGTACTTGAATGAGATACCAAAATGGAACAAACATACGTCCAAGTGCAAACTTGGCATCCCCAGGCAACCGGATTCGAAGCCGATCGGCATAAGAAATCGGAGTCGAGAGAGACACCTCGTCCTCAGGCTCAGCATTAAACAACGACAACAGGGCTTGTGACGCTTTCAATAGATTAGGATGCGATCGTGCGAGAACTTGGGGCCGAGACCTATCAAGTACAGGTTATGATAGGTCCCTGAACCAAAGGCGTGGATATTCTCACCAATAGAGCTCGAAGACCTGTTTGTTATCAGCCGGGAAGCCTAAACGAACAGACAATAGAATGAGTGGCGAACGCAGAAAAATTATCTTGCCACTAACCTTTTACTTGAGGATTTGATTTGACATAATCTCTCACTTGTTGCTTCCACCCAAGCGCCTCAGAGTCTTCGATGACGTCGCGTACGACAACCGATCCTCGCTTGCGAACTTCATCATGCCAGGACGTGTTGCCCCGTTCGAGTTCGGCAAAGCTCACTTCAGGGATGACTTGATTGCCACGACTCTGCAACTCGGCGACGCCTTCGCGGAGGACGTTTAAGAGGTCGACCCATCCAGCGACGAGTCGGTCACGGGCCTCCAGAGTCGGAACTAGAGTCTTTTTGAGGTCGGAGAAGCGAGGGGGAAGAGGGGCCTCTGCGATGCCCGAGAGTGAAGGAAACACAGCGGAGATATCGCCTTCTGCCTTTTGCATACGAGTACTAGACTGGACCTCGGTGGCCAGGCGAGCAACGCGGATGGAACAGGCGGTCTGGCGCGATAAGGCCGGTCGAGTAGAAGTCAGAGCACGCAACATGATAATGTGTGGCTAGCAGGTACGGTGGCGAGAAGGAAAACGGTGAGGGAGACAGGGATGAGGCACAGGTCGAGAGCAAGAGGCCCAGCTTTATAGACTGAGTGAATGGCCGGTTGGAGTGTGGAGGTTCTGTCCAAAGAAAGTGTTTATATTGCCGGTCGGGTGCACCAGGAGTGCCGCCTGGTGTTATTGACCGATCAATGGCAAACGTGTCCTGTGACTTGCGCTGAACAAGCATGCACACCGGCCAATTAACTAGAGAACGAGTGCTCATTGGCTGGACCACTCGTAGCGCCCACCGGCCATTTTCATTTCGTCATCAGACCCTGCTCATTGAGAAAGGCCGTGGTTTCTCCACTTGTCGGTCGCGGTGACTCGACTTGTAGAAAATGTCGGCAGCAGTACGGAGGGACAGCCGAACAAAAAAAAAATAAAAGGCGTGGAGGAACCAAGAGCAGATGAGAAATGATGCTTGTGTCCCAGTGTGAAGATAACGAGCTAGCTGGTGAAGAACAGGCCAGGTAGCATGACCGAGCCATTGAGTCATGAGTTGGGACAGATAAAACACTATCTAGCATCTTGAACATGTCTTGAAAGTGTCATTATTCACAGGCGCTGGTCGTGACGGGGAGGTCGTCTGAAAACGACCAGGTGGTCACATGACGAGTTTTCCCCCTGCAGCATTGCATTTTACAAATAACAGCTGTTCCTGAAACAAGCGCATCTAGCTTAACGTGGTTGGCTAGGGATATCGCGTGTTTTTGGAAACATTAGTAATAACGCGGATGTATGCGTACAAGTATACTATCAATACGAGAACAGATCACATTCGCTGGACCGTACACCTCGCCAGATATCTAGCCAACACAAGCCTGACAATATCCAACGACTGTAACGCCTCTGTCTCGGCGTCCTTGTTTTTCCCTCTCATCGTTATCCGAGCGAGGACGTTTAAATAGTCTTCACCCGCACCAAGAGCAGTCTGGGTGTAGATGTTTTGCAGGTATCTCAGCAGTTCGTACGCGTCGTCAGTCGTGATGAGCATCTCATCTTCCGAGCCTGAAAACAGGATACAACTGAATGAACACTGAAACACCAAACATCAACGCTTACCTTCTAGCAAACTCGCCGCGTCAAGCAATACAACTGCTTGCCATGCTCTTGGGACTATAGACCTATCCAACATGCGCACCAGTAGCCGAACCGCTTCACCTTTGGCTCCATCATCGGAAAATGTATGAAAATCTGCAAAGCGGGCAACAAACTGAAGTCGGGCAGTGACAGCATCAGTCGCATTGACACGAACATGCCGCGCTGGGATCTGCGCCACGAACTCGAGAAACTTTTTCGAGCCTAGTACAAACAGAAAAAATGATTTTAGAATCAATAGACGGGCCTTGACATCAACTCACCATGTTGAATGTATTCTTCCAACAAAAGCGTGGCGATTCGACCAACGCCTCTCGCATCATTGGCAAATGCGCAGTATGATACTGCTAGCCCGTACATTTTCTCGCGTGTCAAGTGCTGCGCAACGACCTATAGCCGACGTCAGAGGCTGAACACACCTGGATGGAAGATTACCGGAACACACGCACTTTGCAGATCTCCCTCGCCTCATCCTGTAAACTGAACTGATCGCAAACGCCCAACAACTTGTTTACGCGCTCGTAACCGTCCCACATTTCCGCGTCGACTAGGCGTGGTGTGATGGGCAATCCTTGATCGTCTACACCCAATGATTTCAGTCTTGGGCGAGGTTTTGCTAAATCGGCGGGCTCTGACTAAGGCACAGCATTGATGGTTATTGTTTGAAAATAAAGCGAACAAGGGCCAAAACCTCACATACCGGTGGTGGGACTACCGGAATATGTCGAATCACTGACGCAATGCGCTCTCGACCAAGTACACCACAGCGACCCATGTACTCGAGCTCAATCTCGAATAGGGTCGGATCAGAGTGAAGATGTTCTGCATAGGCCAATACAAAATGATCTCGCAAGCTGACCCCATATCTGTGAAAAGCCCAACGTGGGTTCATGGCCGTAATAGGAAGAAGAGCAAGAACTTACATCTGTACAATTTCATCATGCGGGTCTAGAGCACCCACTTTTTCAAAGACGTCAGCGAGATGGGCAGCAAGCCAAGGATCCAGCTCCGCGGCGACCTGTAGCGCCTACATACACAAAAGGATACGTGAGTGGGCGTTTAAGAAATGTACGATAGGCAAAGTTACCTCGAGCTCTTCCATAGCCAAAACAGCTCTATGAAGCTCCTGCACAGGTATCGTTGGGTCCGGCGGCAATTCTTCAATGACTCGTTCAACGACTTTTGCGAGCTGCGTCCGCTTCAATCCAACATCGATCCAAACTCCCCATACGCCAATCGCCTCACGGAACCCCCAACCATCCTCCACAGCTTCGTTGCACAACGCGAATACAACGCCGGCGTCTCCTTCCAATACCCCGAGCAGCTCATCAATCCAACGTGGCCATTCGTCTTCATCCTCGTCCCCGCCCGCATCGCCATCCACTGCTTTATCGTAGGCCGTGCGCACGCCTGCAACACGTTCGCGCCATCGGGCGTGTGCGGCGACAAACGCGGATTCCCGCTGGAACTCACTGCTCCGGGGATGGATCTCCAGCACGGGGACTATTTCATCGTGGATCAAGGCACGCAAGGACGAACTGGGGTGGTTGGCGGCCACCCGGCGGAGGAAACCGAGGGCAGAAGTAGACAATCCACGCAGTACACACTTGTTCAGTGTCGGCCAGAAATCTGGGTCGGACCAAGGCTCAGGAAGGGCAGAGAGTCGTAAGAGTTCGGCGGTAGCAGGAACGCTATGTGATGTGTTCAACCACTGCAGAAGCTGTTCGCCCACAAGTCCGTCCACTTGGCCACCAGGGGGTGCATACACTGTTTGGACGAGTTGCAGTGTTTCTAGAATGCTGACATAGGTGGAATATGTGGATGGCAGTGGGTCTTGAGACTAAAAAAAAAAAAGTAAAATGCATCAGCGGCCAAACAGACGCACCGAAACAGAACGTACAGCCAGTGATGCCAACTGCTTTTTAGCATCGTTGATGTATTGTTCAATGGAGCGACTATAATAACTCGTGATCTGGGCGTCTGGTAGTCTGCGTTTTGGGTTGAATTAGCTACGAAACGGGACAAAGCGATGCAGACTGCACAATTGGGTGGTATTGTCGTTGGTAAGTGACTTTGCAATGTTTTGAATGGTGGTGAAAGTAAGATAGGTGTCACAATAGAACTTGATCATGGGTGTCAGCCTATGGTTCATTCGAAGCAGTTTGGTCGACTCACTTCGACCGTAGACTCAGGTATTTGGTCCCAAGAGGCAAAGTAGAGCAGTGTGTCTGCCGGATACCGCTTCTTCACCGCAGTGTGGGGGTATTTCTAAGACAAAGTTAACTGCGGTCGTGTGCGTCACCAAGTATGTACCCCACCAATGACGCGTGCGCGACAAGACTGTTTCCCCGGGGGGAAACCGAGGCGAGGAACGTGTGTTGCGAGTTTTGGAATTCTTCGAGGCCCCCCGCCGGCACAAGGGCCGGCTGAAGCTGCACAATAGACATCCGCAAGACCGATCTGGTGTTTGTCCGCCACGATTTGCGGTATTAGTTTCGGGTAACGGCCAAACGCGTAGCAGTTGGAGCGAAGCGGAGTCACGTGCCTCTGTTTCGACGGGGCACCTCGTGTGCTGCTGTATACAGCGCCCTTTGCTCGAACCACGCGTGCAAAAAACGGTGTCGAGACAATGCGAATCAATGCTCTGTTGTCTGAAGTCTCCGGGAGAAAATGCATGTTTACCGTAGTGATGGAAGCTAACTTGGTCGCAGCGGATTCATCGGCTACATCCAGTACCCATTGTATGCAAACAACTACGCAAGAAGCCATTGCTGTAAATAGAGTATCGATTGGCTTTACGTACGAGTGCAGATAGTTAAAGTTGCTTGCAGAGGGATGGACGATTGGCATTGGCACTCACTCACCCACCATGTTGTTCGAAATCTTCCCCTGGCTCATCGCACTCTTCACTCGTCCTTCTCCAACTGAAGACGAATCGAAGCGCAGGGAGATCCAGTCATTTATAACCTCCGTTGAAGACCAAGTATTCTACGAAGACAAAGGTGTCCTGCAAACCACTTCGACCGCGCAGGCAGAGGGTGACAACGATGCCTTGGCACAACTCATTATGAAAATAGGTAATTCCATATTCACTAGTTTGGGTGGAATGCGCGAATAAATCTTTATTTTGACAGAAGCCCTGGACGTGAAAGGACGGGATGAGCTGAGTTTTTTAGGGCTCAAGTCACTCTTTAAGTCAATAGCTTCCTCGAGTATTGTCTCAGAGGTGATATTGAGAGCCGGGGATGCTTCAGTTGTGAATGTGAGTCCAACAAGCTTACAGATCATAGAAATAATTCAGCGTAGGCTAAATTTCAGGCACTCGCCGTCGAACCGGGTAAACGCAAGGCATTCGTCCTTGAGCACCCCATGGCTCAAATGCTCCTCCGAGAGAAAAGTACGTATGGCTCACTTTCCACATGCACAAATCAATCTAATAACACCATCACACCAGAATACTTCATTGTATATCCAAACATTTACGTGTTCGAAACGAACCGTATCATTTGCCGAGTCAATGAGCGGAACCAATACGAAGCGGTCCCCATTACGCCCAATCCACCAAAACATGAAACATTGTTTTATCTCGAAAACATGCCCTACTGGTTTGACCGCTATGATCAACTATGGTATAACTTGAGTGGTGAATGGTACACCGAAGTGACGCACCCGACTCTTGAGAGCGTGAGGGCGGAACTTGTTCGGTGCGCTGAAAATAGTTAGTCTAGTGTTCCCTTAAACTCGTAATCTAGCAAAAAAACTAACCGAATTCAAGACCAAATTCCTGCATCCAGTCAGGCATCAGTAACCAGCCCTTCATCTAGTTCCGCAGTCACCGATTCGGCTGCTAATCTTAGCCTACAACCGGACCCAACCTCGGACGAAGAATACCTTTACCCACCATTGGGTCAACGTCCAGGCAAAGATGAAGTTGACAGTTGGTTCGATGAGTTCAAAAATCGCCGGGCGGCCTTGCAGAAGACTCGCGAGCGGGTTCCAGACATTAGGTGCCCAATTGAAGATTGCCGAAAAGCGCAGAGACGCCCGCAAGCATTAAGGGTGGGTTCTCCCCTGGATTGCCGCCTGACGGAAATTTGCATGGATACTGACGGCGATCTGTAGGATCACCTGTACTTCCACTTTGATATCAAGCGTAAGTTCTCCCCGCTTTTTTTATGCAGCATATATGCTGAAGTGTAACCCTTGAACAGCCTACAAATGTGACTACGGCTGTCCACTTGCGTTTGAGACGGAAGCCAACAAGAACAGGCACTTGGACTCTTGCGCGTATCGCCGGCATTATCAATGATAGGATGGCGTCGTAGCCGGTTGGCGTAAACGCAGATTTCCTCCGTTAATGGAGTTATCTCAGAGACATAATCGATCAAAGTCACTTTCCGAACAACAGAGGCACGATATACCATGCATAGAGGGTTATACCAGTTTAATATATGCAGTAATTTCTTAGATATAACGGATTTACCCAGGGCTATGGTTATCCAAGTTCTAGGTGCAAGCACGGAGCAGACAGCTGCGCACATACCAAGCAGCTAAAAGTCCAACCGTGTGATAAGCCTGAAGCACCGAGTAATTCTTTCTATTATATTAGCTACCTTGGTTAATCGCCAAGCTACTCCGTCACAATTAAGCCGTAAATATCAAATGTCCCAACAGTTATTCTCTTCCACGTCTCGTCGTAATTTTCGACTAGGGGCCGCGCTAGAAGCAATTCATGAATTTACTGCGTAAAATTGTGTGCTTTTCAGCGAATAAAAACTATAATGATTCAGAATTCATCACAGAACCTGATGGCCCGTGAAGAGCGTCGAGTTATCGCATTCAGTCACTAAAGAGCACAATACGGATAGAATCGCCGTTCTTAACGCTCAAGACTGACGTTTGGGCTAAGTGAATCATACTCCTTTTTAGGAGGATTCATGGGCCGGAAGCAAGCTACGAAGTGTATGAAAGGACACTGCTGATCGTTTAAGTATATCTACATCCACCTCGAGGACGTGTTTCTATCATCAAACTTTCTCCTCTTCGATCCTGAACTTCCGTCGACAACTTCGCTATGATGATCCCCATCAAAACGGAGTCCCTCGCTTCAGACAACACCACACCCAGCCCCGTTGATCACCAATCCAGCGCGACGCAGGCTGGTGGGGTGGAGATCTCACAACTACTTGGTGCGCCACCATCAACATCAGTATGGTAGACACCAGGCGTTAACATTAGAAACACAGGAAACCTGAGCCTTAGTGGTGTTGAGCAGACCACCGATGAGAGCAATATCCCAAACAAGGATTCCAACCCGGTCAAGGTATGGACTATACGCCTAATATATTGGTGAACTACTCCACGGCTTTTTGCAGGGTATCATCCGAGGGCCAAGGTCCAAATCGGGTGCGCCTCCGCAAGACGAGACTTGTAGCGGTCTGTATTTGTGTAAGGCCAGACATTTTATTGCTTGCAAATTCGCTCATAGGTACTCTAGACTTTGTAGTTGCCAACATATATGGCTACGATATACTGACTCACTTAATCTACCAAATGGACGACCAGGATAGCGCGGCCCTTCTCGAACTCACAAAGAATCCACCGCTCCCATTTCACACTTTTACCATTAACAACGAACTGTTCCAAATGGATTGGGATATGACACTCTTTCGTTCTGTGGATGGATTATGGCTCAAGGAGACTCTTTACGAGTCGTTTGCCGATGCATTTAATATCCAAAAGGCGATTACGAGGGAGCGGGATGCAAATCCACTTGATCGTTCCATGTTGGGACTCGGGTCCAATCTAGTAGAGCCTGCCACTCTAGCAGAGCCTGCCACACTAGTGGAGCCTACCACTCTGCCATCTTTGCAGCCCCATTGGCTTCGTTTGGGATCTGTCCCGAGCCAAAACGATGTCGATGCATTTATAGAGGCTACCAAGTCTGAGAGGAAGCAGGCTGATCCTGGAGACAGGCCATTGCTGTATTGCCCTCTGCCAGATTGCAGCCACCCTAGAGAACTGAGGCGTCCTCAAGCTCTTAGGGTACGTGTTGGTTTCCTCTCGATGTTGGGAGTGAATACAATCGCTCATGTAACCTGATCTTCATTCTACAGGACCATTTGTACTTTCATTACAGCATCAAACGTGAGTCTTCAGGCCTCAACGCTCCGTATTTCATTTTATTAACAAGATGGATACTCAGCGTTTCCATGTTGTCATGATGGATGCGAGAAATGTTTCCAGACTAACACGAACAGAAACAGGCACCAACAGAGCTGCCAGTTCCACCCCGGAACAAGCCAACAACGTTAATAAGCGTCTCTCCTGATTGCTTTGTATGATTGCCATGTTCGTTTGTTTATATGTGATTATTATACTTACTTAATTGATTATGGTCGCTCTTCTCTTACTCTATATGTACTATGTATTTATCAGCTTTTCTTACCTAAATCAAGATATATGCGTGTAACTCGGTTGCAGAATCATTAACGCCGATCAGTATTAGCGGGTCAAACAGAAGGTCATAGGTTTGTGGCCTCTGTAACGATCATAAACATTGTCTAGTTATTTTGACTAAGACGCGAGAATATAGGCCAGAGTGCCTACAACGCAGACTGGTATGACTAGGTAACTAGACTTTTCTATAAGGCCGCCTAGTCCTTTAGTTTCTACTTATGTCTAATGCATAGATTAACTCTACGCATGTGGTGGCGTGGCGGCCGGTCGTCTATCAAACAACCTAGCGGTTTCTCGAAATTCCGTATACGCACCTTTTACACTTCTCTATTTTAGTCTCGTACCGCGAGCCACAATTGGATTCAATTTCTTTTATCCTTAGAAGCCCAGGGGCGCATTTACTACGTCTGCCGTTGCTATATACATTAGTGTGCGGCTCTCACTTCACTCTTGTCACCCACTGGAATCCCTTTGAGTTATATGTCTCTCTTCCCTTTAGTCACCTGAACTTATTCTAATCTATTACTAGGTCCAAATTAACTAGTTCCTCCCAACTCGGAGGCCTCTTGATATTCTGGTTTATCTTGGCTCTTGGCCGTCCTTTTTCACTTCAACAAGTGGCTGCAAAGCAGTGCTGACTGCATCCAAACACCGCGGGCGAACCGCCTGTGGGCTCTGGAAGATCCCCGATCCTTATAATGCCATTTTTCATCTTAGGATGAGCATGTGCTGGTGTTCCAGCATAGAATAGAGCGGAGTAGTCCGCACGTGTCCTCTAGGCGGGCAATGTATTGCAAAATTTAGAACTCTTCATAGCCCCGCAGTAGAAAAGGACCATTAAAGCTGTACGAAGGGCGCCTCGCAGCAACACCGGCTTCCATGTGTTTCCGCGAACTACCGATTCGAGTAAAGGAGCTACCGAAACGTGTGAGTATAACTCGTGGCTACCACGTGACGAAATGCGGTGCTACTTATTCGACTGGCTGTGAGCATCAGACGTGGCTGGACAATTCTGCTGGCTCAAAATCATTTATATTTGTCAACACCGAATTGATTTCTATCGAAATTTCAACAAGCATTGCCTTGGAGGGAAGTTGGAATGGCGTACGTGATAACGATGTTTCTTTAGCGAACCTGCCTCGTGACCAACCATACGTCCGACGAAGACTATTGAAATGAAGGCGGAAAGGTCCGACATTGGATCGTATATACCGTGTCTCTTCGGGTGCTTTACTGGCTTGTAGCACTCATCTCACGAATCGCCGTCTCAACAAATAAGCCGGGACCTATAGAACCCCAGGCGCTTTCAACCAACACCGATAACAGCGCGGTCAAGGACGAAAGCTCGCCACCAAATATCTCGAAAGAATTGGCGGTGGATGAAAAAGTTGCGCTTCAAGAGCTCTTATGATCAATTGGTAGGTATTTCCGGCTATCGGTCTGAGTCGGGAACCCTGAATAATTCTTTTTGCCATGAAAGAGGCTCAAAGATGGCGAGAGCGGAACGAATTATATGCCCCTGAATATACGCCCAGTGTCATTTATTCCTCTTTCCCATGCCTTGCTTCAGGGCCAAGTTCGGAAGTAGGGACCGGTTTGACCATGGGTACCGCTCCAGTATACTCAAATACATATTTCTAGACACAAAATGAGCCCAAGAGTACCATACTAGAATGGGAATTGTCCAAGACCTTCATTCTAGAAGCTCAACATGCCAATATACTCTTTCTCAAACGAAGTACGTATATATATGGCGTATATGCAATAGAGCTAGTGGGGAATAAACTAATTACATTACCTAACCCACAGAGTACTTCATTGTGTACCCGAATATATATATGTTCGACAAGAACCGTATCATTTGCAGCGTCAACGAACGTAATCAATACCACGCGACTCGGACTATTGGTCACAATTCACCCAGTCAAGAAACGTCGTCCCACCTCGAAAATATGCCTTACTGGTTTGATCAGTACAATCAATTATGGTACGATTTGAGTGGACAATGGTATACGGAGGTAGTATACTCTAGCCTTGAGAGTGTCAGAGCGGAAACCGCAAAGTGTGCGGAAAACAGTAAGTTCCGTGCCTCTCGATCGAATTGCACCATTTTATTCAATCAATTCGATTGTAGATCAGATGCCTGTGGCAAGCCATAATCCTATTTCGGGCAGCTTTATCAGTTTTGAGAATGCTGACCCGGAAGCTGCTCTTGGCTCATAGCAGGACCCGAGCTCAGACGAAGAGTATCTCTATCAGCCGTTTAGCCAATCCCCAAAAAAGGACGAAGTCGATCGTTGGTTTGATGAATTCAAGGCTCGTCGAGCGGCCTTGCAGAAATCACGCGAACGTGTTCCTGATATCAAATGTCCGATCGAGGCCTGCAGGAAGTCGCAAAGGCGGCCTCAAGCATTGCGAGTGAACTTAGCTTCTGCTCCATAATAGCATTGATAGTACTATCAGGGTTGACATCAAATTCTCGCAGGATCATTTCTATTTCCACTTTAATATCAAACGTCAGTCTTTGTTTCTCACTTTTTTCAGTCATCTGACATGACGCGGCGACAGCATACAAGTGCGATTATGGCTGTTCGCTTGGCTTTGAGACTGAAGCCAATGAGAATCGGCATTTAGACACGTGTGCATATCGTCAGTAACACTAATAATACGAGCGATCGGCCACCTGTGAGGCGCGGAGCGCTCTCACGCGAACGCACAGTCGGGAGGCTGTGCCATCCTATTTTTCTCTCACTCGATACGGTCTTGTCTCGTTTCCATTTCACATCGATCCCTTACGGTCTCTCTCCACATGTATATAAGCGACTCGACTGTACTCTTGTCCTGTATCTACTTTTCTCTCGAACGCGAGTACTTGGCTAGTCATACGCTTCCTCCTAAGCCCCGACATCGCCATTCCACTCGTCTACGACAGCTCGGTCTACGGATCTTACACCAGCCAACTACATATGATCCAACAAATCATGTAGCCAGGCACTTCTCCGTTGAAAAATGACTATGACGTACCTAGGTCGAGCTCTCTCACATTCGTTATGTTTGAATATATGACATGAGTTGTCCATTTTGATGAAATTTACAATACACCGCGTGAACGGGTATGGAACCAACACGGGAGGAGAGTGCAAATGTAAAAAACGAGTAGTCAGCTGACAAAGTCTCATAACCTGGTCACCACGAAGACGGAGGAAATAAATTACAGCAACCTTAGTTCAACTTGTAGAAGAATAGCCATTCTATCCGGAGCCTATTTGATTTGGTTGCTGCTTCAAGAGCTAGCAGAAGCTCAGCAGGGTTATGTCAACGGACGATGCAAAGCCAGTTGTTGAAAGGACCAAACAACAACACCAAGCCTCTCGCCCTTGCCAGTGCATTTTCAGGAAAGCGCATACAATTCGCAGTTGAGCGCTATTTACTTAATATCATAGGCGAGTCAATAGCATTGCCAAGAAGAGCTCGAAGAGCAGCAGTGCCAGCGCTTGTGGTCATGGCCTCCGGAGCCAACAAATCCCGGGATGTTTCTGCAGACATAGCCACCTTGAACCGGTTGAGACATATGCCTTTTTATGTCCTTCTCTACTCAAACTGGGACAAAACATGGGCTGAAGCGCAAGAAGTTGATTAGCCTTAGACCAATTCTGTATTTGTTGACCGTAGTTATTTTCGTGGGAGCACCCCTAGCATCAAAAGGCCGCCACTTCTCCTTCCATCGTACCGTTCTAGCTCTGCTATCTCAGCTTTCGAACATGCTTGAAGCTACCAAACTCAATGTCACGGTATCAACTAGTTCCTTACCACATCGTTCGTTGAGCCCTGTTGATGATCAATGTAATGGGACGTCACCGCACGATGCGGAGCTCTTACAAGGACTTGGTACGCCACCTTCGGCGTCGGAGTCGCGTTGAGTTAATATTTTGATACCTTAGCCAAACTAAGCATTGGAGGTACCGAACAAAGCCAAGTCAGTGTCAGGGCCCTCGCGAATGAATCAAAGATGGTCGGTGGCGCGTCTCGCAGCTGCCCTTGTCGCTCACGAGCACACAATTAGCATATTATCTCCGGGCCGAGACCCAAGGGAGTAGAATCTCACGGCGATTTCAGCTACGCACAGAGCCAATGTAAGCATTTCTCGGTTGTGATTGAATTATGCAACTAACTCGAACGTCTCGAGATTTCGTGGTCAATCAGAATATATATGGATATGATACGACAACTTGCATGATCTACATTCTAGATCAACAATACAATATAACTTACCTTTCCGAACTAGAAACCAATCCACCGGTTCCAAGTCACAGCTTCGCCATCGACGGCGTGTGGTTTAAACTAGACTGGGACTTAAAGCTCTATCGTCAAATGAATGAGCAATGGGTCGAGGAACTGCTCTATGAACTCATTGCAGATGCATCTGAGGTAGTCGTTTCATCGCTGAACAAATGGAACCCTTCTGATACGCCAGGTCAGCTTTCAACGAAATTATCTTATTTATCTACCCTAGTTTACTTATATAGTCTCGTCGCGCCATTCTATTCACGCAGCTATTTTAAATTCTTATGTTGCACATAACACAAACTTTCTCCCTCCGAGTGTCATAGGGGGGCCTCATGGTGCTACCCCAATAGGGGAAGGCTGCGACCAACCCCAGAAAAAAACTCACGAAACACGAAGCACAAAATCGCTCATGCGATCGATCAAAGGACTTGGCGATGACCGTGTAGCGCCTGCAATGGCTTCACCCCCTCTGGAGGATCATACCGATTATTCAGAAACTCCCACTGGTCTGGAAGGCGCCAGTCAGTCCTTGCAGCCGACACCACTCGGACAAAGCCGTAGCGTAACAAACTATGCGACGCTTCAACCCGATTGGGTCCTTTTAGGGCGCAACCCAAGCCGAGAAGAGATTGATAGATTTGTAGAGGCAACTAAGCTAGAGAGGAAGCACGCTGATTCCGGTGATAGACCTTCTCTGTATTGCCCTCGGCCAGAGTGCCCTCACACAAAGGAGCTAAGGCGCCCCCAAGCTCTCCGCGTAAGCGAATTATCCTCGAAATCGATATTGCATGTGATCACTCACATGGCTGTCCTTTTAATGTATAGGATCATTTATATTTTCATTACGGGATCAAGCGTAAGTCGTGTCTTCCCGCATGAAATATCCAGCACCGCTAACGAGCATGTATAATAAGCATTTCCATGTCGTTATAATAACTGTCACAAATGCTTTGAGACCAATGCGAATAGAAATAGGCACGAGGAAAATTGTCCTATGCGTACCAGTACCAGTTGGTAGCATTCGTAGATGCGCCTCTATGTATCCTTTCCGTAGTTGATGCCCATTCGCAATCTACTCGACGCTCGTGGAAGTCATAATCTCTCCTTTATGCGTGTGCTTTCTCTTCTGGTAGTTATTGCGATGAGCGGAAGAGCAACCTCACCAGATACATGTGCCTGTGGGGGTGATTACATAATAGCCAATCGGATCGGGATCAAAACCTCGCCTATCGCGGGATTAGCGCGCATAGGCCTCATTAGGATGAGCAATCAAATAATGAGCAAAGTGCTGTATAAAAACCTTGGGGTTTAAATTAAACCGACCATACTACCCGGCACACTAAACTGGTTATTCGGATTTTTCAATAACCATCTAACTGGTTGCTCGTAATGTGCGACACCGACACTCTCTCCATATCGTCACTACACATCTCGAACGACCCGCGAGCTCCAGTAGCTACCCCTCTTGTTGCAACAACCAGGGGTCCTGATGGCAATCTCAGCGACTGTCAACAAACCGAAGAAGACAACGATGTTGCCTTGTAAGGATCATATATAAGATGAACACACTGAGAAACCTATTTCCCATTAATATGTCTCACAGACTAAGTCGGGGCGAACAAAACGATCATGCAATCGAGATGATACGAAGAATTGGTGAGTTCAACGGTTTCGATATTTTACTTGACTCGTGATGGCGACTACCGTTTTAGGAAATAAGGAGAGCAAGCACAGTCTCCGCATAGATTGCTGCGTGAAGATTTTGTCAGAGACCCCCATAACTTCACCAATCGAGTCAGTGAGTACGATCAACTAGTTAGTTTGAAAGAGCTCATCAACGTCGGCGCGGATGTAATAGCCAGCTTCCAAAGGCGCATATAATATCGCTTCCAGTATAGCTGGAGTCCTGCTCGGTCACTGCAGTAAGTGCAGCGGTCCTATCATCAGCCGTTTGGAATCACCGACCTGGCTGAAATCGCTCCCAGAATATTTTGTGGCCCCACTCGATATTCAAGCAGGCCAGGCAGAAGAGCACGTTTTTAGTATTAGTGTCGATAAAAATCTTGTGTCTCATGTTGATCCAGAGACAGACATCCATTCCGACAACGAGTTTGCCTTCAGGATTCATGAAGATAATCCGGCATCCTGCTTTGTTATCGGTGGTCGGATGTACTTTTGGAACGCTGAGAATTATTGTCTTGACTGGATCGAACTAGCCGGCGCTCCGGATTTCCAGCGTTTTGCTGCCATTATATATGATAATTTGGAGGATGCTAGGGGTCAAATACGGCAGCATAGTACGACAACTGGTCCTCTCAATACTCAAGCAGCGGGACACCCAACCGAAATCGAACAAGTTGACTTCACGTCGACACCTACATCATCTCCTCCAAACATGACAGATTGTTATCAGCCTGTTGACTGTCCCACCCATGAATTAATGTTCGGAGCGGAGCCAAAGAGGGAAGATATTGACAATTGGGTCGATAAAGCCGCCACGACTCGGCAGCTTTGCACGCGAGATGGAAGGATTGAATGTCCGGAGGCTGGATGCACCGCGAGCTCGAGGCGACCTCATGCGCTGAAGGTATGGTCCCTTTATTATTGGTACGTCCTCGACTCTAACGCGTCAGTAACAATAGGATCACCTATATACTCACTATGATATTCGACGTGAGTAAGCTTGTGCTAGCCGTAATTGCCTCCTAACATATTTCGTAGCATTTGAATGCGGATTTGTGGGGTGCGATAAAGCGTTTACGACTCAAGCCAACATGACACGGCATTTCACTAACAGTAAGTTTGTTATCGCATTCTGATGAGCGGTATATATGATGACCCGTTGGCGATAAATTAGTCCACGTTTGTGGTGGATGCAGAGCAGTAATGTCCAGTGATGAAACTAAGCGCCACAAGAAGACGTGCCTCAAACTCTACAACCAGTCTACAGGAAAGGGTACAAAGTTCTAATTTGAGCTATGGCGTTTATTCCAACACAACGGGTTCGTTGGTACGGATTGTGGTGATGAGGAAGATGAACCGAGGGATGTCAAGACCAGAGAAATTTCATGATTCCGGATATTTATGTATTTATGGCTTGTGACAGCAACCCTTATGTACTGTATCGTGCCTCAATCACACTGGCTCGATCATATCTATTCTAGGTTTAATACAACGTTTTATTATAGCAGTACGACCATGGGATACCCACGTAATGACCGAATCTGAGGATCGATGTATACCCATGCCGCTCGTAGAACCTGGTTAACGCATGTGATCGTTAGCTACTCTACACAGGACCAACATCCAAATTTTTTGGATCTTAAAATGGGCCGTTTTTTGTATGAATCAGCCAAGAATCATAGTTGGATAGTGCATATAATCAGGCTGTTTTGTCCAAGGTAAAATAAAATGGATGTTTCATCCGCCACAAACTGTAAGATAAGTAGGTGAGTCTAGAGAACTTTGTATTGGTCAAAGTGGGATGAGTATTGTTGAAAGTTCCTCTTTGCATTAGCTTTCCTGAAATGGAAATATAAGCCAACTCCTTATATCTAAGTGAAATGTCCATCTTTTATTGGCATTACAATCATAATAATGAGACACAGGAGCCAAAAAGAGGCCTGTTTTAAGGTCCGTATTTTTTGGATGTTGCACTCGCACAGAGTAGTTAACCACTCCTTGTTCGCGCAGAAGGTGGGTTCATAAATAATTCATCGAATCCTGTTGTCTGCTTCCCGTTTCAGCTTTCAATCGTGACGCCGACCGCACGAGCACACTGCTCCAGTACGAGTAGGATCCACTGTGCCGCGCCAGTGCCACGAGCGTTCAGTGCCGCATACACTCTCTTCATCTGTCAAAGCATCAAACCCCATAGGTATCGCTCTCTAGGTCAGACCCATAACTCCATGTAATTTATCCGGCTCCTAAGTCTTGCGGGGCGCCCAAGTAACGGGAGTTGATTCAACCTTCATATCCCGCGAGGTTGCAGCCAAATGAAGGTCTGAGCCAGGATACGTAATTATGTAGAGAGCAATGTCACCTCCTGTGACTCTAATACCTTGTTCATAATCTATCCCCGTTTCGAGTGTGCATGAAGACTATCAGCATCATATAGATGACGCATCAAATGCGCGGTGGCCATATATAGCATTGACTTTGGCTCGGTGAGCATCACGAAGGACAGCTCCGATTGGGTCTGACCAGGGCGTCTCTTTAACCTGGAGGCTCTTGAAAGAGGGAATTGTATCTCCGTTCTTTGGTTTCGCCGTGGCCGTAACCAGCAACGGCCACAAATTCTTTTCTTCGGGTCCTATTCGAGTAACAGGCTGCATGATATGATCGACATAGCTGAGTCACTTGGCTCATAACAGACAGGCAACTATATATAGTATTGCAAAGTAACCGGTCACGCACATGCCTTGCTTACATCCTCGGCAACCTCAACATGATTCCGCCACCAGAGACACCACCAGACGCGTTAGGCGCCGAGAGATATAGCTATTAGCGCTTAGCATGTTTTATGGTAGAAGAAAGTAGGAACGGGTGCTCATCAAGTTTGGTCGTATCAACAGCCCCAATAGGCTTTTTTTTGCCTTCATAAACCGCGTTGGGTAGCTAGATCCCTCAAGTGCATGCTAAGGTCCGATGCTTCTGCCTTGTATTTCGCTGCGACCATGAGCCGACATCATGATGGTTATTCCCAGCCTAATTTAACAATTTCTCATAGCAGTGCGACCATGGGATATCTGTGTAATGACCGAATCTAGGAATAGACTTATATCCATGCCGCTCGTAGAATCGTTTTGTGGCATATGGATGTAAGTTGATTTTCCCTGATTTCGGCAGCGCAATACACATACCTCATCGCATCCTGCTGCCTGTTACCCGTTTCTAGTCTCAATGCTTTGACTCCGATGTTTCGAGCGTACTGCTCCAGCGCAAGTAGAATCGACTGTGCTGCACCGGTGCCGCGAGCGTTTGGTGCCGCATACATGCGCTTGATCTGACGAAACATCAGAACGTTCTAGTTTGTGATGATGGCCCACTGGCTTAGGTCCATACCTCCATGTAACCGTCTCCTAAATCTCGCAAACCACCACAAGCTATAGGTAGCAATTTGGCCTCAATGTCCTCTGAGGTCTCGGGAGAATGAAGAATCAGGACAGGATATGCGACAATGAAAAGAGCTGTGTTGTCTCCTGTGGGTTTGATACCTGGCTCATGTCCTATTCCTTTTGTGAGTTCTGATCAGACCAGTATATCAGTAAACAAAACGCACCAAGCTCGCCATGATTGTATCTAATATCAAGCTCAGCCTGTTGCGCGTCCCGAAGAGCAGCCCCGATCGGGTCTGACCATGGCATCTCTTCAACCCGGAAGTTGGCCACCATGGGAAGCGCACCTGCGTTCTTTGGTTTCATAGTGGCTGTAATCAGGAATGGCCATGGGTTTTTCTCGTCGGGTCCTAGACGAATGATGGGCTGCATGATGTGGTTGATGAGGTCGAGTCACACCGTGCAACTGCTCATATAATATAGCGGGGTGGCCAATCATGCGCATACATCGGCTACATTCCCGGCTACTTAGAACCGCATGGTTTAGCCATTAGCAGCAAATACGGCGAAAGAGACTAGGCATAGGTGTTTGTGTCGGGATTGGCCACGTATATTAAAGGCGACTGCACAGTCGGCATTTGTTTGAACCGGATAAACCGTTTTGGGTGGCCAGGGTCTTATAAGTGGATATCAGGGTCCGAACCCAGGGACTATGACATATGACATCACATTGGTGCCCTATTTGAGATTTGGGGTGCCGGAGCAAAGAGTTCTTTTCAGCTCTCGGCAACGACGACCCCACCCAACGATGGCAGAGGCTAGAAGGGAGCGCGACGAGACCCAGCACGGGATCTCCGTGACGGACATATCGCAGACCTCGACTCTCAATAACAACCCGCACAGTCGCGACTCGCACGAAAAGTACAGCTCCGACTCGACAGCGACCAACTCGAGCGACGAGTTTGACTGGGACGCCGCGGATGGCGACGAACAATCTATCCATCAGCAAAAGAAGGCCAAACGCGGGCGTCGCGTCTGGCTAGGGTTTATGAAGCTCGCTCGACCGCTTCGGTATGCTGTTTCCATGTTGAAAAACGATTCGTTGACTTTTTTCTTGCCGTGAACAGCACGACCATCATAGCCGTGCTAGGTGCCGGGATTCTTATTGCCCCTCTCATTGTTGTTCATTTCGAGTTCCGTGACTCTCCTGCACGATGGCACGTCTTCACATGGTATGCTATAATCCCAATCGGGGTCACGCCTAGGGCTGATCATCATCGCAGGTCTCTTTGGTTATCAATTGTCTGGGCTGCTGGATCAGTGACAAGCCTCATCATCGATACACTCCCTGCTTTAATTCTTAGTTTTATATTTGCAGTCGCCGGCAAAGCACCTGAGCATTTGAAAACGAAGCTCGAGGTTTGTTCGTCTGTTCTATTCTTGACACCCAAATTTACACATCAGTTCGCAGTTGTTCATGGCCGTCTCATTCTGGCTCAAACTCGCGCTCGATATTTCCTGGGCTTGGATTGCGCTCAGTGTTATCCGCGCCATTGTCGTACCTCCCGGATCGTACTGGGTATACGTCAACCGTGTCATGCAGGCTCTTTTCTCGGCTGGCATCATTCTCCTCGTCGAGAAACTGTTCCTGCAGTTCGGTGAGCTTACATTTGCCTACTTTTTTGGAAGATGCTCATCGTTTTTTCCCAGTCGCAATCCGGTTCCACGAAGAGGCTCTCGCGGTAAGCGTTCTGGATGCTTCTTTGGGAGCGTCATTGCTGATTTTCCTTATTAGGATCGTCTCGCCGAAAATCATGTGGCTCTCAAAGCACTCGATCGCCTTAGTAATGTCACCGCCATGGGCCGTTACAAAGGGTTTAAACGCAAGCACAAAGCCGGCAATGCGTCTCGCAACGCGAGCGTCGAGCTTTTGGGTACCGGCACTGGCACCAACTCACCAATATCCCGTCCAGGAACTCCCGACGCCGGCCACGCACTCCACAGCAAAGCAGACCACCCGCTTAGCGAGAAGGAAAAGGCAAAGAAGAAGCGTAAAAAGGCTGTATCAACCATGTTGGGAGACGCGGTTGCTGCTGTTGCGTTGAAAGACAGCAAGTTCAACAAACGTGGCGAGATTGGATCTTTGCACTCCGCAAGGAGGCTTGCGCGAACTTTGTTCGAGAACTTGGCTACCGTGGATCCCGGAAGGAAGGAATTGACGGTTGAGGGTAGGTTTATTGAATAGGGTGCGTCATCCACGTAACTGATGTTTGTAATCCAGACTTCCATCCGTTCTTCAAGACTGAGGAGGACGCTAAAGCTGCTTTTAAAATCTTCGACAAGGACGGCAATGGTGATATCTCTAAAAAGGAAATGCGCGAGGCCGTCCAGCGTATTTATCGTGAACGCAAGGCTTTGACCGCTAGTCTCAAGGATATGAGCAAGTACGTTCGCTTTTTGAACGCTTTGTAAACAGAATCTGATATCTTTTGCAGCGTTGTACAGAAATTGGACGGTGTACTGCTTGCTGTCGCACTTATTATCATCCTTTTCGTCTGTCTGCTTATATTCAACCGATCCAACACTATTGCATCCCTTGTGCCAATGGCAACTATTATTCTCGGGTTCAGTTTCATCTTCGGAAACTCGGCCAAGACTTTGTTCGAGAGTTTGATTTTCATCTTCAGTACTCACGTTTATGACGTTGGAGATCTGGTCATGATCGACGACCAGGTGTGTTCGTTCTGGTAGTTTCAGTATCCGGCCCCAGACTCACGTTTCGAATAGGCACTTTTTGTAAAGGAGTTTGGATTGTTCTCCACAACGTTCCGCAGGGTGGATGGCCAGGTGAGCTACTGCCATTTCAACGTTATCTTGTGTTCTTATTTTTGTTTAGGAAATTATCGCACCCAACGCGCTTCTGGCTTCCGTCAAGTTAATTCACAACGTTCGCAGGTCTGGCTCGATGTGCGTGTTTCGTTGAACTGTCAATGTTTTGTCCTCACCCCTAGCCAATCATCAGGTGGGAGACCACTGACCTTCAGGTCGGCTATGACACTCCTCTCGAGGTCCTAGAGAAGCTCCGTCAGCGGTTGAAACAATACGTCGCGGCCAACAGTCGCGAGTGGGGTGGAGGCTGTGAGATTAACATTGACAAAATGGAATATCAGAATGCTATCCGTGAGTCCTTTCCCCACAGCAGTACAGTCTTATAGCAATATCAACGCGTACGCTTCGCACAGATTTGATTGTTGCGATGGAGCGTGAGTATTTCGTGCTATTAGTACTTAGACTTTTACTCACGAGGATGTGATTAGACCGTGCAAACTGGCAGGACTGGGGAGGACGCTGGACAAGGCGCAATGCGTTTATGAAGGTTAGATCAGTTGCTTCAGTTCCAATCGGGATGCTTACTGACTTTCATGGTATAGAATATGAAAGCTGAGCTCGAAGCTTTGGAGATCCAATACTCGCTCCCACTCCAACCTGTTACTTTCCATTCGCATTCGCAGCCTCCCCCATGGTATGGTCGCAATGAACAACTTGGTAATGCTGGTTATATGCGCTCCGACGGGAATCGTGGAGGTTCGTTAGGTATGCCTGGACTTGGACACGGACCCAGTTTGAGGATGGGTTCGCTTTGAGAACGATCATAGATGTTGGTGTGCTGCTGTGCGGGATGCTAAGTTTTAAGACTCTTGTATTTTGCGGTCTGCTTTTTTGCATATCCAAGAACAATCATACGTCTCCCTTATATTTTGTTCATACTTTGTCTCTCCTTTGTTGATGTTACTAAGTGCCAAGAGGTGAATGTAGAAGGCATGTACTTCTGGAACATAGTTAGACTACGAGCAGGAAACGGGGGTCGCATTTGCTTTGTATGGGCGAGTAGACAACGACTCTTCCATTTTCCAGGTAAATTTCAACATCTTATCGCATACACCTACACTAGGAAGTTTGGGATTTTGATTGAAGGTGTGATAAATTCTTCCTATCGTGGCCACTTAAGACTAGTACCGCCGAGATAGCAGCACGGAGTAACAATTACGATGGTGAATCGCACTACAGACCTCGGTTTGCAACGAGAGGCATGAACAGTCAAATACACTTGCTGACATAAGTCTTGCAGCATGTGACCTCGACCGCCGTTTTTTGCAGCGTTAGTCGTACAGCGGCTGAACGCAGGCGTTTCAGCCCTCATATTACTATGGAACTTTGTACTGCAGTATCTAAACTATATGTGTTAAAAAGGCGGCGCGCTTCTGACGCCTGCGAGATGAGATGTTGTGACTCTTGTGCGGTAGGGCGCTGCAAGACTTATGTAACCGGCAAGCAGCGAGCGCATTTAAGCCCAATAACTTTTAGCCAACAAGACATTCAATCCTAGTTGTCTTATATTTATCTCTCCTATGCCTGGAAGGTACTGCAACCCAGCAACCAAAGCCCTTGCAATGAGTATGCTCGCTCGGGGCATGTCAACTTACAAAATCAGTGCTGAGCTTCGTATCCACCCCACTACGGTCACCAGGATATGCAAGAGGGTCAAAAAATCGCAGCGTCTACTCTACAAGGCCGAAAGTTTGACGCCCATGCAAACTTACTCCTTCTGACATGCAATTTGCTGCCCTTTCCATTGCTTGGACCTGCAACTATACAGCAACTGCACTCCAGTGCAAATTTTTCCCTGGACTCTATCCCACTACAATCCATTGTGCCCTGCATGGTGTTGGCTTACGTGCATATATACAACATAAATTCCCTTTCATTAGCACCAGAAACAAACACATTTGTCTTGCTTGGGTCACGGAACGGCTCACTTGGTCAAGGATGGTGTGGCGGCGGTTTGCCTTTTCAGATGAAAGCAAGTTCAACATTTTTGGATTGGATGGGAGGCAATATGTCTGGCAAAGACCGGGTGAAGGCCTAGACCCCCTAAATACCAAAAAATATGTCAAGCATGGTGGGGGGAGTATCACGGTGTGGGGAGTGATTATGGCTGCAGGTGTGGGGCGCCTGTACTGTATTGAGGGGACACTCACTGGTGCTAGGTACACCAAAATCCTCCAAGATGCATTTCTAGGGACTCTTAAGGATCAGAAGCGCAAGCCACAAAGCATTATATTTCAGCAGGACAATGACCCAAAGCACAATTCACTTGTTGCTTGGGAATGGCTCAAGTCCCGCCAAATCCATGTCATCCCTTGGCCTGCCTCTAGCCCCAATCTCAATATTATTGAACATGTATGGGAGTTATTGGACCAAAAGGTTTGCTCTTGTGCTGTTCTGCCTTGAAACAAAGCTGAATTGTGGGAGGCATTGAAGGAAGAATGGTAACACATCCCCCCTAGTTTTATTGAGAAATTGAATGATTCTATTCCATCTATAATACAGGCTGTAATCAATGCAAACAGTGGAAACAATCAATACTAGGTGTTCTGTTTTGATTAACACATGTATCTACCATTTTATTGTACATAAATTGTTTCTCCATCTGAGTGGCGCTTGACAGTTACAAAAGTCTTGCAGCCCCCTACCATGCAAGAGTTGTGACATCTCATCTCACAGGCATCAGAAGCGTGCCTCCTTTTTAACACATATAATTTACATACTATAGTACAAAGTTCCATAGTAATATGAGGGCTGAAACACCTATGTTTAGCCGCTGTACAACTAATGCTGCAAAAAACGGCGGTCAAGGCCACATGATGCAAGACATTTGTCAGCAAGTGTAAACTCAACTGACATGGGCTATAGTGAGTGGTGTCCTGTAAGTATATACACACAATCTATGCCATGCAAAGAATGTGTGAGTTTGCATATCCTAGGTGGGTGTAAAAAGTACCTTGGAACTGCTTATTAATGTAAAGGCCACGCTGTCACAACTAAGACCAAACACTGATGAGGCATTGGCGGACCTATGGGCTATGATGGCTGAAGGTCAAACCACAACGTCTAAGTGTGGACGCGCAGTGAAAGGCAGGGTAGGTGCAATGAGGTGCAAGGGGTTTAGTAAGGGTGCACTTAGTCTGAAGAGACTTGGTATTTGATTTGTACAGCCTTGGCCATGAATATATAAGGGAGAGTCTGAGAGCTTTAAGCCTCAGAACTTGACCTCCTGTTCTACCCTCTACACCATCTACCCACTAGGCCCTCCAGCCAGTGGTCCTTTGCCCAAGACCAATAAGAAGTATGTCATGCCACGTCACTACAGAATATTCCAGAAGACATCAACTTGGGTCAACAACAACAAGGTCACATGACGGGATGATTAATCTACGCATATATCTGAATAAACTGGACTTGTCCAAAACTCAGTCAAAACAAGAATTATAAAATATAGAAAAATCAGAATAAAATTGTGCTCATGGTCTAGGCCATGACAATTAAGGCCTTGGATGCAGACCTAGACTGGTCACATAACCCAGAATCGCCCTCCCTAGATTGAAATTTGGGTTGATCTGGGATATGCGCCAGGCCCCCCTCCCCAGGTTGTTCTAGAGACAAAGCTACTGAAACATTGTACATAGCCATGATAAGATGAATGGTATGATTAGATCACTTGCCAAATAAGGCTAATTGGGTGTCTTAGTCAGGCCAGACAGGTGGCTATAGCACCAAACTGCCTGGCATTTAGCCACCTGCACATTGTACTCTTGCACTCTTGCTTGTACTGGCTCTCCCCTTTGCCCTCTTGCCCGTCTACCAGTCCAACTGCACTTGTGAGTATTTTAAGGGTGTCACGACTTGACACATAATCATTAACAAAACAATATTACTTCAATTTATCATAATTTCCAAGAACCTTTTCAAGATATAGTGTCCTTACAAGGGTTAAAATGTGTCATGTGACTTATGGAATGTCCCAGACTGCTGACAAGGATGTATTTCAACTTTGATGTGAAATTCTGCAGTCCGCAGCACGCTTCCTTAGATTATGTGATCTGACTCATTGTATGGTTGAATGTATTTTGATGTGGCTCAGACCATGTATATAATGAGGGTGAGTTCAACAGTGTCTCACCAAGAACTTGACCTCCTCTGTCAAATTTGAGTTTCCTTATATTTTACTCAACATCTTGAGACTTGTGCCTGACACATTCCATGTTACAGGTGTGGTTCCCACTCCATTGCACAGACTTGGAGCAAACCATCACTTGCTTGCTGATTGGATGATCACTGGAGGATTTGCTGATCTTGGGTGAGTAGTGTTCTTCTTCAAACCGCCAGTAAGATGTTTACTTTGTAGTGATTCTGGACCTTCTTGATGTTGGTGTATAAAAGGTATGCATTCTCTCAGTGAACTAGGCCAGAGCAGTTCCCAGTTAGAGATGTTGTGCCAGAAATATGCAGGAATCCGTCTCCTGCATACAGATTCTGGCGCTTTTTTTTGATTCCTGCTCCGGCTCCGTCTCCGTCTGCCGGAAGCCAGATTCCGTATGGAATTCCGTCAAGGTTGCAGGAACTGCCAGAGTGAAGGAGTTCCTGCATATGATGATCCCTAAAAATGCTCTGATCATGATGTTCTATAGCTCAAAATGTGCGCGTTGATGAGTACTCTCGAATGATATATAACGTGAAACATAAATTATCCGCACGCGTGAAGCGCTACATCTTTTACATCTCAATAAGAGGGAATGAAAACTTGACATTTTTCAAACCCACCACAACATACTGCTCAATGGCTCATTAAATGCGCAAAATTCAGGAGATGAAATCCTCATTAGAAAGTATAGGCCGGAAAATTCCGCAGCGTCTTCCGCAGTGCAATATATCCTTAGAAAATATTCACAAACATGCGCACCTCCAAATGCACATGTATCCAAGCAGATTCAGGCTTCACTAGTGATGCGATTGAGTTCCTGAGCACTGATAACCCCCAGAAAGTTTGTAATCTTCTTGGCAGTGGGGTTGGAACGAGGTGAACCAAGCATGATGCACCCATGTGCTGCATACCAAAGGCTTAAACATGGTCAGTGATGACAGAACACTCGGTCCAGCACATTTGAGACACACCAAGGGACCTAAAGTATGGTTTTTAAGGTCACTGAGCCGATCTGTCTCATCGGAACTCGCTCAAACAACCTGGTTGTTCCGGTATCGCCTCTGGTAAGCGATTTATGTTCCTGCAAGTGTTCTACCCCCTGTTTTGTCAGTTAATAATGCTCCAAACGAGCTGATTTTTGTTATATAGCATTTAACAGATGTATCACACCGATTGAACATAGGGGAGCGATATTTGCACAGCTAGAATCACTAGTGCCTGTGGCACTCCTCAGGGGCTGAGCCCCCCTATTTCGCTGATTTCTTCTTGCAGGATGTTCCAAATGTCCGATGAATAGTACCATTGGATCCCCCTCACTGAAACGCATCGATTGATACTCATTACGACTGAGATTGGTGAAGTATTAAACAGGGGCTGTAAGTGCGCTTTCCCCTGATTATTTTCTGAACTTCTTTAGCCAGCGATGTGGCGTATAGAATTTTTTGACCTTATGTGTAGTATATCGCTGGAAAGCTGTGATTTTTCTGCATTTAATGGTATATACTAAGAGCGGCTGCAATGAATTTTAAAAATTGCTTCGGAGCTGCCAGAGCAGGAACTCCGGCATTCCTGCAGGCGCCGGAATTCCTCGGAGTCTGGCAAAAATCCGGCACCCCTGAGCTGATTCTGGCTCCGTCTCCGTCTCCTGCATGCCGGAAATATGCCAGAATAAGCGCCAGAATTCCGGCCAATTCTGGCAGACAGAGACTGGCACGACATCTCTATTCCCAGTTGACATGTCCTATTTGTCCTCCATTGTCACGTTGCCCCATGTATGACTGGCTATGAATGTAGTGTCAATGATGAGTGTGGGCCTGGTGATGAGGATATGGTTGATTGCTGTCATTGCTCTCAGACATAATGTGTCCAAGTTTTACAGCCGCAATCCCTTGTAAGTTCTTGATGAGTGTGTTGCTTTGGTCATCATTCCTGATGAATGTTACAGCAATTGTGTTTCCTTCAATGGCACCTGAAACAAACTGTGCTTGTATGCAATTGAGAGGGAAGCTGAATTATTATTTATCCCCAATACTCCTTATATCTACTCTTGTATCCTATGAGCTACAATTGAATCATGAATTGCTTAACCCTGACTTGAGATTTGCATATAGTTACTAAATTGTGTATATGTGTCTAATCAACAGAATTGGGTGCAGTTGCCCATACAATCCAGTGTTCAGAATTGAAATTGAACTTTCCTATGTCAAAGACATAACACAATTTGTCCAATTGTGTTGTCTCATAACAACTTAACTAACCAATTGTCTTGCATGTATTTATAATCACAATTCAATTCAACATCACATGTGAATGGTGTGGCCAGATGAATGATTCCCACTCTGCAAAAACCAAAGGTGTAATGAAACAAAGGGAAGGGTTATGGTGTGATGACATGTAATGACACCACATCACACCATTACACCAGCGCCATTCGGCCTAATGATACCATGATCTTTCCCTTAATTGTAATACATCTCATGACCCAAGATTATGCCTAATCACACCCATTGGTTTTTGCAGAGAACGCATACATTCCATTGTACATACATATCTACCTCATGAACCTCACTTATGTATCATCCATCTGGGAATTCATTTTGTCCCACCAATCCTTTGTCAGGGTATTAAGCCTTTCAAGTGTCTGGTCTTCTCTTACCAGATCAATATTTACGGGCTTCCACAGTATAGCCTGATCAAATTCTTGGAGAATTTGAACACTGTCTAGTCCCAGGCAGCACAATAGTGCAATGTACACATGAGCATCAGGAAACTGGGAGTTTGCTTACAAAGGTATTTAAAGTGATTTGAAAAAACTGCTTGCCTTATATAAGCACACCCAGCGCTTACCATATGTCCAAGTTTAGAAACAGTACCACGTCCAGCAACTACCAAAATCACCAGAATACCAAGGCCATGTTTTAAATCACCTCAGATCACTTCAGATCACAACCAAATCACCAAAATCACCAAAATCACTCAAATTACCAAAACCACCCAAATCACTTGAAATGCCTTGAAATCACTTCAAAGTCACCAAATCACAATTTCCAAATTTAGAAATTTCCTTTTTTGAAAAATGTTTAGAAAATGTGGAAAACAATTGGAAATTGATTTTAAAATAGTTGCCCTAAGGGGGAGCAGAACATGTGATCATCACAGAAGAGGCTTATGTCAGCAAGTGGGTTGGAGCTCTAATCACTAAGCTAACCAGCTGGTACTTGCCATAGATCATGGTAGTACATAACCTTCAGAACATAAATCTTAATACCTCTTTTTCACCACAACAACATGAGATATAAAATATGCAAAAATAAGAGTTGTATGCACCAAAGGGTGAGCTACATGCATGTAGTAGTAGGGTGCCTAGGGGATTAATGACTGGAGAGCAAAAATTGAAATAAGGTTGAACAGGCTGTAGCTCCCCCAGAGTGAGAGGGAAAATTGAGGTAAAATCACGAGATGGAAACATAGGGATATGAAATGGTAATAGATGTTTTTCAACATTTAATACTATTCAATTGACTGCTACAGAAATGCTTCTACCATTGTCTGCTTTAATACTCCACACCAGTGCCAACTAGGCACATGCATGAAATACAGCAGCTACTAGCAAAGCACATCCATTTTTGTATACTTTTGATCAAATTCTAGGATCAATACTCATTCTGCAGTACAGGGGTGGGTGTTGAACTTGGCCAAAATTCCACTGGTGATATGATGCTGAGGTGCAAGGGGTGGAGTAAAAAATGCAAGAAATGGTGCTAAAAATTGGAGTGCCTTGCAGGTAACTGCTGTATTTCTTGCATGTGCCTAGTTGGCACTGGTGTGGAGCATTAAAGCAGACAATGGTAGAAGCATTTCTGTAGCAGTCAATTGAATAGTATTAAATGTTGAAAAACATCTATTACCATTTCATATCCCTATGTTTCCATCTCGTGATTTTACCTCAATTTTCCCTCTCACTCTGGGGGAGCTACAGCCTGTTCAACCTTATTTCAATTTTTGCTCTCCAGTCATTAATCCCCTAGGCACCCTACTACTACATGCATGTAGCTCACCCTTTGGTGCATACAACTCTTATTTTTGCATATTTTATATCTCATGTTGTTGTGGTGAAAAAGAGGTATTAAGATTTATGTTCTGAAGGTTATGTACTACCATGATCTATGGCAAGTACCAGCTGGTTAGCTTAGTGATTAGAGCTCCAACCCACTTGCTGACATAAGCCTCTTCTGTGATGATCACATGTTCTGCTCCCCCTTAGGGCAACTATTTTAAAATCAATTTCCAATTGTTTTCCACATTTTCTAAACATTTTTCAAAAAAGGAAATTTCTAAATTTGGAAATTGTGATTTGGTGACTTTGAAGTGATTTCAAGGCATTTCAAGTGATTTGGGTGGTTTTGGTAATTTGAGTGATTTTGGTGATTTTGGTGATTTGGTTGTGATCTGAAGTGATCTGAAGTGATTTAAAACATGGCCTTGGTATTTCAAGTGATGGCAAAAAGGGAATTGCCTTATGAAGCATTTTATGATGTCAAGTAATGTAAAGTTAGAGATGTCGTGCCGGAATTCTGGCGCGTTCCGTCTCCCCTCTAGCTCTGTCAGTTCTGCTCCGTTCAAGACTTGCAGCGGATCGTTGGATAGCCCTACCTTGTAGCTACCGATCGATGCGCACTGAGTACTGAACGGAGAAGAACTGACAGAGCTAGAGCGGAGACGGAACACGCCGGAATTCCGGCACGACATCTCTATGTAAAGTGATGTCAAGCCTGCCACATCCAAATACACTTTTGTTGATGAGGGTGACTTAGCCCTCCTCTGGTTGGTGGTTTGGCAATGTCAATCATGGTGCTTTGTAACATCTGTCCTTGAGCCCTGTGGTTTGTGAATGCATAAGCCAGTGCAAGTGGAAGCTGAAGCCTTTTCACGTTTTGCTTGATCAACTTGACCTGGCCATTGCTTTGAGTGACAGGTATGAAAACAGGGTAGTACTTTGTAGATTGCACAATTGGTATGACTCCAGGCTTGAGCCCCAGCAGCTTTTGAGCTCAAGTCTTGTCTAGTTTAATGAGTACATATGTAGGTAGCATTTTAAGTCTGACCTGTGGCTCTGTTGGACTGAACAAGGGCTTGTGTGCATCAAGTTGTATACCAATGATTTCTCCTTGTGCACCATTTGTGATATCAAGGTTGGTATTCAAGTTTGCTGTCACCATTATTTTCATGCCAATTGCAATTTTAACCTGGCAGGACAGGCTGTTTTGATCTTTGTTGCTAGAATTTTGTTTCCAATCACTTGCAGCGTCCTTCAGTGAAATCCACCTCTCATACATTGTGATCAGCCTCCTGGTTCCTTGATCCCTACAAGTATCCAAAGCAGGTACTACCAGTGGTTGTGCACCTGTGCATCAAAAGTGTTCTTCAACTGACGCATTGTTCCATTCCTCTTGAGTCACATTCCTTGGAGTTATAAGTACATGTCATGACTTGACACAACTTCACTTATGGCTGTTTTCATAAGTCCCTTCTGATCAAAAAAATAAACGCCGAGGGTGCAAAACGGTAATTCGATGAGTTCTTCGCAACGAGATGGGCATTAGAAATTCTGAAGACATATTTGGAATCACCTCGCTTGGGCGCATATTTATATGTACACATAATTTTGATACAATGAGTTTCAATTTGGAACAAAGGAAAAGGGGGTGTACCCCTGAGTGCAGGATAACAAGGGCCGCTATCAAAAAGTGGGTTTGTGAGCGCATGAATGAAGGTCTTAATAGTGTGTGTACAAAACTCCGCGTTGATAGGATCTCTGCTTGAGGAGAACTGTATCATACCACCCCTGGACCTGGGCGGTTCCAGTCAATCATCGGTCATATCTCGCCAGAAAGAAGAGCTATCACCACGGAACTTTGCACATATACTATTAAGACCTTCATTCATGCGCTCACAAACCCACTTTTTGATAGCGGCCCTTGTTATCCTGCACTCAGGGGTACACCCCCTTTTCCTTTGTTCCAAATTGAAACTCATCGTATCAAAATTGTGTGTACATATAAATATGCGCCCAAGCAAGGTGATTCCAAATATGTCTTCAGAATTTTTAATGCCCATCTTGTTGCAAAGAACTCATCAAATTACCGTTTTGCACCCTCGGCGTTTATTTTTTCGATTGGAACGGACTTATGAAAACAGCCATAATAAAACAATATCATTTTGAATTATTACATTTTCTGAGAACCTTTTCAAAACATAGTTTCCTTATTTGGGTTAAATGTGTCATGTGACTTATGGAATGTTCCAGATTGCTGATGTGGATATATTTCAACTGTGATGTGGAATTCTGCAGTCTGCAGCATGCTTCTTTAGACTACATGATCTGGCTCATTGTACAGTTGTGTGTATTTTAATGTGGCTTGGATTGTGTATACAATGAGGGCAATTTCAATGGTGTCTCACCAAGAACTTGACCTCCTCTGTCAAATTTGAGTTTCTTTTTATTTTACTCAACATCTTGAGATTTGTGCCTGACAGTACGCAATTCTTCCATTTATCCAATGTGAAATCTGTTGACCTGCACTTTGGATGAGTCAATGTGATTGAATTGAGTGTCAGGAAAAAGGTGCCGGGCAAATTCAGACAAATTACACCCAATTTGCCCATTTGCCCGGTTTGCTTTCCCCTGGGTGAAACAGGCCGTTATTTACCCCGGTTTACCCGATTTGTCATAGGTAAATTGCATAAATTTGAGGCTATTACACAGCCTGGGCAGTTACATGATGTAACGGACCCAATTTGCTGAACCAGGGCAAATTTGCCCCAGGGCTTTTTCCTGACAAGTATATCTATATCAGACTCCTGGAGATGACCAACTCAAAAATTGCTCAAGACTTTGACAGACTAGATTATCAAAGCATTCAGATCATCAGTGGATAGCTTCCCGCAACGTCTAAATCGACGTCTAAGCTATCCTAAGCTAAGCTAAATGCCTCCAAAGCTCGGGTATTGGCGGACCAATTTTGCCGACCGATCGGCTCGGCCCGACTACGTCATTCATGGGTATATGTTGTTGTTGTTTTTGCTCAAACCGGATCTTTACCGTACTACCATGTATAATTGATTAAAATCCAAAAACCGTATATACATTACCAACTCTATCTTGTCGCGTGCTCGCTGTAGAGCTGGTATCCAGCTCAAGTTACGCCGGTTTGCTGCGTTGGTTTTACTTGCTCGATTCGCCAAGGCCGGCAAAGCGTTGAACCGACAATCATCTTACCGCCATCTGCTACGTGCTCACCTGCTCCCCCTTCCTCGTCACCTTACCCCCTGGACGCAGATCCAACGGAGCAACAGCAACCAGGCATATCTAGCGAATATGGGATTGGATGTTGCGTCATTCAACTATATCCTTCGCAGCGGATTCGAACAGCAATGGAATACACGTACTATTTTTAGGCGCGATGTTGACGAACACGGGCATCCTTGACTTCGGTGTCGATCGCTTTCTGCAGATGGCGCCCTCGGTCTTCTCCTATACTGGATTACATCAACATCAACAGAAACAGCCTTAGCGGAGCTTTTTGCTATTGTACCGTCAGTTGTCTGTCAATACGTCCATTTTGCGCTCCATATCCTAGTTCACATCCTCCGGCGTCTCCCTGAAAGCCAAGTTGCCTGGCCGACTCCAGCTGAAATGGCCAATCTTGCACACCTGATCAACCGACGTCATCCAGCCATTGACGGGGCATTTGGGTTTATCGACGGATTAAGCCTCCCTGCACAGACAAGTTCAGATCCTCGGATCCAGGAAGCTACGTACAACGGGTGGCACCACTCACGCCGAATTAACAATATTCTTGTCTTTGCGCCAACTGGTGAGCCTCAGTGTTTCGAGATATGAATGGAATCGCTTACCAAGCATGTCCGTTTGCTTAGGATGTGTCATTGCATGCAAACTTAATGCACCTGGAAGCTGGCACGACGCTCGGGTTGCTCAGCACATTTACCCCAAACTAATGCACCAAACTCCGCAGGAATATTTTCTAATTGGTGATTCAGCTTTCAAGTCGGATGAGCTTGCGGATCGGATACACACACCTATAAAAGCTGGCGAGGAACTACCCAATGACCGAAATGAGCGCATTGCAGCGATCAGGTACAGCAATAGGCTGACCCAAGCGCGTCAGCCGGTCAAGTGGGGAATGCGTGCCATACAGGGTGTTTTCAGTTGGCTTCGAGTCCCGCTGGACATCAACGATCTGGTTGGACGCCAGCAGCTTCTTGAGGCATGCGTGCGTCTTCATAACCTGCGAGTTAGAATGGTGGGCATCAATCAGATTCGCTCAGTTTATGTGACTGAGCAAAGCCCTGCTGATGCTTTGCGTGGACAAGCTCACCATATCCTGTGCCCAAACCCTCGCCCTCATAATCGCATTGGACAGTTTTACATAGCAGAGGAGGACTGAGTTCTTGTTTTATCTGTATATAGTCAATTATTAAATGTTCACAAACTCCAGAGAGAGATACTTACAGGAAACTACACTGGAGAGAGCAGCGCCATGAAAGGTGGAGCGAAGTGCAAAATCAGCAAGGCAAACGCACTGACCACCTGAGTCAGCAGCCTTGGATCCAGGCGCTTCGCACTTTGCAGAATCGTTGGCTCCACCACACCTTCATCAGAGTCGCTTTTGTCGGTCACCTCTAGCAATGCTTTGTGCCAAGCAGTCACATTATGTGTCTGGTATGTACAAATGAACTGGATGTACAGATTAAACTCATGTATACATCACAAGCCAAGTATTTAGTGGTCCGTCATCAAAACTCAGTCCATCTTAACCACACAATGCTTGGCCATCTGTACGTCCAACTCTGATATGCTTTGTAAAAAAAGAAAAAAGAAAAACTAACGACTACCAGATCCTGAAGCATCTGTACGATCAGGTGGAGGTCCCGGCATCCAGCTTGGGGGAGCCTTGCCAGAAGTACGCGTTGTGTGTGACTGCTGGTCTGGAGAATTGGAGGGAGCTTGCAACCATGGCAGGGTGTTGGTGAGCAACGGCTGGCTGGTTTGGTGAGTTGCAAAATGCTGGCGGAGCTGCTGCTGAACCTGAGCCTCTACTAGACGTCGCATCTCCTCATCTCGGAGCTGGCGTTCAAGTGCCAAACGGCGCTCATGCTCCTGACTAAGCTCAGCACGAAGATCGCGAATTGTGTCAGTGAGCGCAATCATTGCGATGTCCTCACGTTGGTGGTCCGCCAGACGATCCTCGTTGGTAGGACTGAGGATTGATGCGAGCTGGGCTGATGTGGCGTCAAGTAGGCTATGCTGAGTTGGGTGGGAGTTTGAGTCGACTCGTTGTGCAACAGCACGAACAACTGGCGAGGGATCGGCCTTGCGCTTGGCTGGAGTCTTCTTCCCTGGCAGACGGGCAGGGGGAGGTGCAGGTGCGTCGACAATTTCCATATCAGAGTCGGAACTTGACAGGTTAATTGTTCCAGTGTTGCTCAGCGGTGGTGGCGAGTCATCGAGTATGTGGGTGTATTCCAGCCCTTCCAGCTCTTCGTCGATGACAACAGCCTCCTCGTGAAGCTCGTTTGTTTCTGGGTCACCGGTTGGCTTGGGCATACGCACAAGCTACAGGATTTCAGTGGTGAGCACATAGATCTATTCTATATGACGCAATGAGACGTACCTTATAAAAACGTATCCGTAGGTTCTCAGCGCGACGGTGACGATCCCGGGGGACAGCGTCATTGTACTGGCGCTCGATTTCCGACCAGTCGCTCGAGGCCCGAGGCTGGCACTTGCGAATAATCTTCAAGAGGAGGCGGAGCTCGTAGTAGGTGTATGTCGACGCACCAGCACGTCGACCACGACGGCCAGCAGGGGGAGGTGTAAGAGGAGGTGTAGGCGAAGGTGTACGACGAGCACGGGCCTTCCCTTTTGCTTTCTTCAACTTCAGTGGTGCCATGGGGGTTGGAGGATAGATCTCGTGCGACTGAAACAACTAGTAGAAGCAATGCTGCGAGTCTCAGAGCGATTTGGGGGGTGACCCCACAACCTGTATTTCTGCTGCAATTTATTCTGATTTTTTTTTCGCTACTACACGCGGCCGCGTCAGCTATGGGCCAAACACAAAGCGTCATCGGCGGTCAGTGTACAGATCGGGTGACATCCTTGTTTGGGACATTACTAATACCGGCCGATCGCCACGGCCATCGCCAAGCTCGGGCCGGCCTTCGGGCGCCGATAGCTATGTTTAGGATAGCTTAGGATAGCTTAGACGTCAATTCAGACGTTGCAGGAAGCTATCCAGTAGACTGCACATTGCTGCTTCACCCTTCAGCTAGAACATTTAGTGAATGTCCCAAGACCCTTCCATTCAGATGATTAACTAGACAGCTGTCACAGGTGCCACCAGCTGATAACAATGCTGGTTTAATTTTGTACGTATAGAATTTTGCTGTGTTACAGATGAGTTGACACAATCAATTCAGTTGGAAGATACTTCTATCCAAAATTTACTTAAATACAGAAGACCTCACTCAACTGTAACAGTACTGTCCTTCCTGCCACTACCCTTGCACTTGCATCAACAGCAAATAACTATGATCTTTGCACACAAACACCCTAACTTTTCCCCATCTACTCCTGCTGCCCTGCTCACCCCTGTTGGATGGGCTGTACTTTGCCTTGGCCTACTTGGCACAGGGCCTTTTCTCTATGGTGTGGTACAGCTGGCTAATGCTGGATGGCAGGGACACCATACCAATGTTGAACAAGCCACAGATAACTCCATTCCCCTCCAAACTCTATCCACCTCAGTTGTTCCATTGTAGCAAGTCCATGCTGAGCTTGGTACCAAGTTCCTTGTGATTGACCCCAAGAAATTCCACCACCTCCAAACTGGGTTCTTCTGCAGCTCTACTCCAGATTCAGTTGCCTTCCAGCATTACTTGGTGGAACAGGGGTGTATACATCCTGGTACCAAACTTCCAAAGTACAACTTGTTGAAGTGGCACCTCCAAGACCCTCAATTTGTACCAGACTGTTGGATATGCCATTAGCTCCTCTGCCTTTGCTGCAGCCATCCCTTGATGAAGATACTGTTGAGCTAGACCAGTTTCCAATTCCACCAACACATGGTCTAGGCCCTGCTAATCTGTCTCAGCCTTGAATTGACATTACTGAGGAAAAGGCCTCTACATTTCATATTCCACCAGGCATCAGACATGGGTCCATACTAGACACTATCCCAGCTTCTCTGCAATCTGGCGTCAACACTGTCAAGCCAAGTGCCAACTCTGGCATGGAGTGATGACTGTTCCTGCCCATCCATATGGGTATTTGGATGTAAGTAATTCTTTACAAAGCCAGTCTCTGATAATGCTGACATTTACTCTCTCAAGTATTCCCCCCCCCATAAATTCACACCACTAAAGATACAAATATCTTAGCCTTTGACATACAGTTGTTCTGCTGCCTTTGTTTTCAATCAATCATACAAGTACATTCATTATTCTCTAGTTTCTGATTTTTCTTGCTTGATGTTCCAAGTTGCTGATTAACATGTTCCTGTAATTGTCTTGTCTTATAACATACATGTTTGTTATTTCTGTAAAGTGCAACAATGCAATCCTATCCAATACTATGATTGAGTACAACATCCCACAATATCAAACACACAAAAATTACCATCACTTGGCCAAAAGCTGAAATTCTAGCTAGTGCAAAGTAGCTTCAAATGTCTAACTAAGCTTTTTAGCATGCACTAGATCACAGGTAGCACAGGCTACTGGCCCTACCAGGATCTACTTAGCACTAAGGTGTCACAACCCTCGTTTCTAAGGGTGTTTACTTTCTGTTCTGGATGCGACGGCGTCGGCGTTGGATCCTAGCCTGATGCGTGGCAGCCTCCTGTGGCTGTTCGTAGATGTAGTTGAGTGTGGAAGCGTCGATGACAGCCCTGTGTAGGGTATCGAGCCTCTTAGTCTTAGGAGTATAGTCTTCTGCTCGTCTAGCGAGTAGGACGTCGAAGGCACCCGTCTCTTGGAGAGACTGTGATTGACTTGTGGCTTGCAGTGTATTACTAAGTACCTAAGTTAATAGGACCTAGTATCGATAGTTGAGTCTTAAGTGTATAAGTCTTATGTAGATCTCTTAGTAGTTATCACCCTGGAGGGGAGATCGACGAGGTAGAGCAAGCTGGTCTTGGAGCAGCTTGCACACCGAGTATTTATACTCATGGGTACATGGTCTGTGCATACAGTTCCAAGAATACATGAGCTAAAGATAGTATGTGTTTCTAAAAGAAAGTGTGTCTAAAAGTAGAGCGTAGCTAAAAATAGTCCAAGAAGGCTGTATGCGTACTACAAATAGCCTTGATCAATAAGCATCCATGTGGTGCGTGCTAAAGATAGCTTTGATCAGTAAGCATCCATGTGGAGGCTTAGTTAATACGCCAATCAGCCTTACTAAGAGGAAGAAAAGAAGTGAGTGGCTTATACAGCGTGTTAGCCACGAGAAAAAGATAGAGGTCATGTGCGTGGCTCATGACATTACCCCCCTCTTAATGGCGAGTCTTAGGGGACATGAGACGAGCAAGCAAGACAAAAGTTTGTGGAGGATAGATTGAAAAAGATAAAAGATTACAAAAATTTCTTTTGAGTCCGTAAAAATGTCCATATTTAGAATTCCTCAGTGTCCTTAGGCTGGTATACCTTGGCGCCGTTGGGGGCCTCAGCTCCCCAGACCTCTTCCTTCAGCTTGACCCACTCTTCGTCTTCATCTAGGGGTTCGAGGAGGAGGTCGGCCATATCGACCGAGAGATCTTCATTGCCTTTGTCCCAGGCCCTTTGGTCCAGCCAATTCAGTAGTTCCCTCTTTGACCACCTTTCCTTCTCGATTAGCTCGACTACTTCCCCAAAGGATATTTCCTTCAGGACTTCCTGGTAGCTTTTTGAGATGTCAGGTGCCTGGCACCACTCTTCGACTACCCTTGCTACGATGGCCATCTTCTGACCCTTTTCGCCTATTGACCCCATCCACTCTTTCTTCATCTCCTCTATGTCACTCAGACGGAACCACCACTCCGTCGAATTTTCCACCCATTTGGGCACCGCCTTCTCCTTTCCTTGGTTTTCCCATTCTTCCAGTCGCTTGATGAAGTGGGGGGTGCTGAATTGGTTTATCGATTTTTTAATTAGCCGGTCGTTTCGATCTTTGGTCCTGGTATAATCTTCGTACCAGCTCATCTTCTTGACTTTTTGCACCTCCTTCACCAGGTGCTCGACTTCATTCCCCACCCATTCCTCAATTACGAAGAGTTTAGTGGCCTGCATGGCTCTATCGGATTCTGGTCGGGGTCCCTTGCCGACCCAGTACAGGTTGCCCCGTTTCGGGCATTGGAGGGTGTGGGTGGCGAGCCATCGGCAGTCCCACCGCTCGGCCATGGGGATATAGTCGAGGACGAGGTTTGGATCGAGGGACTTGGCGTAGTCCGAGCTTCTAATGAAGCTATCGCAGCGCTTAATGGCGTCTTGGTAGCTATAGAGTCTGTCGCCGCCGTGGCCCCATGTGAGTTTGTGTGATACGCGCTGTTTTCCCCATACTGACTTGGGGGTGTGGTCGACGACAACCTTGGCATCACGGGGGTCGTAGCGGATGCCGGTGGTCTTGGCGGACTTGACGTTGCGGACTGGGGCCATTGTATTGAGAGTGTCAGGCACGAGTCTCAAGACAGCGAGTAAAATATAAAGAAACTCGAATTGACAGAGGAGGTCGAGTTCTTGGTGAGACACCGTCGAACTCGCCCTCATTATATACATGATCCAAGCCACATCAAAACATACACAACCATACAGTGAGTCAGATCAGGTAAGCAAAGGAAGCGTGCTGCGGACTGCGGAATTTCACATCAAAGTTGAAATACATCCACGTCAGCAATCTGGAACATTCCATAAGTCACGTGACACATTTAACCCAAATAAGGAAACTATATTTTGAAAAGGTTCTGGGAAAATGTAATAAATCGAGAAAATATTCTTTTATTAATGAAATAGTGTCAAGTCGTGACACTTCCCCCCTTGCTAAGTCCGAGGGGGCCTAGGGACCTGAGGATGACGCAACGCTCTTGGATGACGTCTGTGGAAATCAGCGATTAATTCCGGGGCATTGGTAAGGTGCTCGTAAGGTTCCCATGTCCACTCATTATAACCCAACCATTTGACATAATATTGAATCTTTCCTCTGTGACGACGAGAGTCTTGCACTTGCTCTACCTCATATTTGATGTCCCCTTCTGGTGTTACTTCTGGTGGCGGTTGAGGTGGATCTCTCTCATAGGGGTCGTCCCTTTTTAGAGAAAGTAAAGCGACCGGAAAGACAGGATGTATCTTTAGGGTGTGGGGGAGTTCTAACTTGAATGCTTGTTTGCCTATCTTAGCTAACACCTTGAAAGGTCCTATTCTCTTAGCAGCAAGTTTTCTAGCAGGGCGTTGGGACTGGATATTTCGGTTGTCCAACCAGACCTGATCCCCAACCTTGATTTCCTCAGGAGCACGATGTTTCCTGTCGTAATACTCTTTCATGCGTTCCTGAGATACAGTGAGTGCTGCTTTAAGTTCGTCATAGCCTTTCTGTAACCATTCTGCATGATTGTCCGCAATGGCTAGTCCTTGTCCTTCTTTGTCGCCTACTGCGAACTTTGGATGAAATCCATAGTTGGCGAAAAATGGTGTTTTCCCAGTGGACACGTTGACTCCATTATTATATGCAAACTCTGCTAACGGTAGGAGTCCCACCCAGTCGTCTTGTCTGTGAGATACATAGTGGCGGAGGTACAATTCAACCACTTGATTGAGACGTTCGGTTTGACCATCCGTTTGCGGGTGATACGCTGTGGAAAATGATGGTTTAATGTCCAACCGTTTGTGAAGCTGTTTCAGGAACTGAGACGTGAATTGTGGTCCCCTATCTGATATCGTCTTCCTAGGGAGTCCGTGTAGCTTCCATACATATGTCAAGAATAGGTTTGCAACATCAACTCCGTTTGCTTCATTGGTTGTAGGAATGAAATGAACCATTTTTGTAAGTCGATCGACCACTGTTAGAATTGCAGTAAAGCCTTCCGATTCTGGGAGTTGGGTGATTAAATCAAAAGTGATTTCTTCCCACGGTTTGTCTGGTGCTTCGATAGGGTTAAGCAGTCCTGGTGGGACTTGGTTACTGTGCTTGTTCCTAATGCAGGATTCGCAGTTTGCTACATATTCGTTGACCGATTTTTTCATTGACGACCATATATACTTCCGGTTAAGCAGTTCATATGTTCTAAACTGTCCTGGATGTCCTGCTGCAAGGCTGTCATGACGACTTTCAATGACTAGTTTGCGTATCGACTTGTTGTTTGGAATCCAAATCTTTCCTTTATATCGCAGGAGTCCATCCTCCCATTCCCAGTGCTTGACCTTTTCGTTTTCCTCCAATGCTTTTATAACCTTTTGAGTATACTCGTCCGCAATGTATGCCTCTTGGATGAGCCGTTCAAGGTCATGATCCGGTGTGATTGCTTGGATAAACAGGTTTTCTGGAAGTAAAGCAGAGCTTTCACCCCCCCTTCAGGGCGGAGTTTTCGGAGCCTTGATAAGATATCCGCTTTTCCATTTTTTCTTCCTGGAATATGGAATATTCGGAAGTTGTAATGAGATAAGACTTCTTGCCATCTAGCTACACGCCCTCGCAATTCTACATTTGTTTTCCACCCTTCCAGATTCTTGTGGTCGGATAATACTATGACGGGTTTTTCTGTCCCTTCTAACAAGTGACGCCATAATTTGAAGGCTCGAATGATTACTAGCAGTTCTTTGTTATGGATTGTATAGCGCCGTTCATGTTCGTTCATGGATTTGGATAAGAAACCAACAGGGTGCATTTTTCCATCTGGACCAATCTGTGAAAGTACTGCTCCCGTCGCATGATCTGATGCGTCACATTCTAAAAAATATTGCTTTTCAGGGTCTGGTTGGATAAGAACTGGAGCCGTGCGTAGAGCTTCCTTGAGTTTCAGGAATGCTTCATTCTCCTTTTCTGACCATTTCCACTGAATGCCCTTTTTTGTAAGTCCATACAGGGGTTTAGCTATATTCCTGAATCCTTCAATGAAATCCCCATAGAAGTTTAGGAATCCTATAAATGACTGTATATCGGTGACATTTTCAGGTGTGTCCCACTCTACTGCTTTTGTGACTTTCGCAGGGTCCACTTTTACTACTCCCGGGGCGATAATCAAACCTAAGTAATCGATTTCGGAAACATGGAATGTGCATTTTTCCATGGCGCAGTATAGTTTATTTTCTTTTAGCCGTCGCAACACTTCCGACACGTGATTAACATGTTCTTCTTCTGTTTCAGAGAATATTAAGATATCGTCCATGTACACAACCACGGTGATTCCTAATAGATCCCTGAAAATCTCGTTCATGAAGTGCATAAAGACAGCTGGTGCATTTGCTAAGCCAAACTGCATTACTAGTGGTTCGAACAGGCCATACTTGGTTTTGAAGGCGGCTTTCCACTCGTCGCCTTCTTTGATCCTGACCAAATTATACCCCCATTTCAAGTCCAATTTAGTGAAGATTTTAGCTTTCCTTAGCGTGATAAGAAGGTCCTTGACCAGTGGCAGGGGATATGCATTTTTTATAGTCATATCATTCAACTTTCGGTAGTCGATGCACATGCGTAGTTTCCCATTCTTCTTTTTTACGAAGATCACTGGGGATGCCATAGGAGATTTGGACGGACAAATATGCCCCGCCGCCAGTTGGTTGTTTATGTTCTTTTTAAGTTCTTCATCCTCCTTGACACTGACTGAGTAAATAGGTCCATGACGAGGTGTTGCTCCGGGTTTGAGATCAATGGAAATGTCAAACGGGCGATGGGGAGGAAGTTCCGTCATTTCTCCTTCCATGAAAACGTCGGCGAACGATTTATATAATTCTGGTAATATCCCAGCGGCTTTTAGTTCTAAGTCAGGCGTTTTCCCGGCCAAAACTTGGGGAGCATGTTGTAAACAGTTGTTTCGACAATACTCAGAGTTGAATGTGACCCATCCTTTCTTCCATACAATTGTTGGGTCATGGCACTTAAGCCAAGACATTCCCAGTACCATGTCATTATGCCCTGTATTGACTACATAGGCAGACAAGATTTCCGAATGTCCAAAGATTTCTACCTCTAATTGGACGTATTTATTGACCATTCCTGAGTCGATTTCTCTTCCATCAATCACCCGTAATTTCTTGGGTTTGTCCAACTTAATAGTGGGGATTTTGAATTCTTGAACGATGCGTTCATGTATAAATACTGATGTGGCACTGGAGTCCACCATTGCCCACCCATGGAAGGGCTTTGCTAAATATGTAGTTTTCTTTTTGGGGGTTGTTTGCAGTGGGCAGGCTCTGAAGTATAATTGGAGTTGTGATTCATTTCCCAGAGACATACATTCCAAATTATTACATTCGTTTTCCAACACCACACTGCTTAAAACTTTGCCCAAAACCGCCCCCCTGGCACGGTTCAGGCTCCTTCTTTTCCCGACTCCTCATCACTTGTGTCCGGGTCTTCTACAAAGGCTTCATAGCCTGAAATGTCCTTTGATGGGCACTGGTTTGCCCAATGTCCTTTTCCGCCACATTTGTTGCAAATAACAACTTTCTTCCCTTTTCCTGCATTATCTAGGTCCATTGCGTCGGGATCCCTTTTTGGTGGTGGCGCAGTTGCAGGTTTAGTATCTTTTTTAAGATCTCTGAATTGCAATTTCACTTCATTTGAATCGCCATCCCATTGTACTGTGGGTTGTATTCGTCCCCCGAGTCCTGGACCAATCCTAGTAATTTTTCCTTTTTTGGCTCTACCATCGGTTCCGATCATGTATACGCGATCATTCTTGCTGAACCGCTCTTGAGTGGATGAGCTGCTAGTTGTTACCGTCTTGGCCACACTCGACGTCTTAGTAGAAGAATTTGAAGTTTTCTTTCCTCCGAATGAGATAAGGTGTCGGTCAATGTCGAGGGCGCGACCTGCCACATGAGCTAGGTTATGTGTTGTGGGGTCATAATTTTGGGCAATCATGCTGTTACGGATTTCGTCGGAGAGTCCGTCGTAAAATTGGTCTCGGAGGGCGGCGTCATTATATCCTAGACCTGCTGCATATAGGTTGAATTGAGTGACATATTCTTGGACTGTCTTATTTTGCCTTAATTTGCGCAGTAGGGCTCGATGGTTTTCACTCCTGTTGACATCGCCGTATCGTTGGCTAAATTCAGTCCAAAACTGGGCTAGATCCGATAACCAAGGGACGTTGATGTTATTGATATATTGCTGTTCTTCGAATGCGTTGACCCATTCTGAGGCCGTCCCTTCCAAATACAACGTAATGAAGGCGATTTTTTGTTCATCAGTGTGGGACGGCATATTGGTAGCAATATAACGACTGCAGGCTATTCTAAAAGCAATCGCGTCTTCTTGTTTTGTTCCATCAAATTTGTTAGGCGCTGCCATCTTTATTTTTGTGGAGGGAGTCGTGCTAGGTAGAGTCCCTCCTGTACCTCCTTGTCCACCGGCACTGCCCGAACTGCCTTGCCCACTACTTGCTGACCTCGTAATCCCTTGAGTTGCAACAACTTGATTTATTGTTGTTTGCAGGCTCGCAACAGCGGCTCCTGCTGCTGCTAACTCAGTGTTGAAGTGAGCGGTATCGGTCACCGCTTGATTATGTACATGTGTGACTGCTTCCACTAGCCACTGTAAGATGTCGGAGTTTTGGGCTGTGGTCATATCCAATGGTGCAGGGAATTGAGAGGGTTGTGACATGATGGCAGAGATGAAAATTTATTTGCGCAGGCGGTACGGTAAAATCAGGCTATACAGATGAGATTTGGGCGGATAGGATTGGTTATGATTTCTAAAAAATTTTCGGCGCCCGTTCACAATGACTTCAAAATACAGAGATGATTCTTTTCCTTCAAACCAAAGGCTCCCTTCCAATGGTACAGTTTCTTTGGCGTATTCTATACTATAAAGTATAGGCCACTCGGATAGCGCAATGAGTTTATCAGCGCACTTCTGACGACGAGGGGTCCGAGTTTTCTTCAGGCGCTGAAACTGTTTGAATTTGGCCACTGGGTGGCGAAGTCAGAAATGTTGGTGTAGGGAGAGATTGGAGGAATTCGTACTCGCGAACTTGTTGTTCCAGCTGAGTAATGCGATGGTTTAATTGCGCTGACCACTCGAGGATTTCTTCAGTATAAGCCCGAAGCCAAGCGTTGTCTGCTCGAAGTTCGTCGACTTCGGATTGATAACGACGAGCGTGAGATTCGGCACGGGTTGCTCGATGAAGAAGGTATTGAATAAGCTGGCGATCTAATCGGTCCAGCTTAAAGGAGGTGTCGAGGAATGCGCGCTGTATATATATAGGCGTCCTTCTTTGGACAGAAGCGACAAGCCGCGGATTGAGGGTCTGAGTTGAGGCGATGGCAGATGTTGCACTCAGGGGCCCCAGGAGGAGTTACGAACTGTTGTTGGGACAGGATGACTTTTTGTGGTTTTACAGCCACGCGGCGATAGTCGTATACTGAGTTGTCCCTTTTATAAACTTGATATTCCCTAATGTGGGAAGATTTGAAGGGGCAGTTGTCGGGGTTGTGACCGAACCAACCGCAGAGGATGCACCGATCAGATTCGGTGAAAATAGTTGCCAGGGTGGTAATTGTGCTCTTGGAGCCGCCTTGTATACGCTCAGATAAGCAGTGTATCCCACACTGCAGGAGGAAAGGGAAAGTGACCTTCGTTACCCAACTACTTAAGGGCAAAGGGTAACCCCACCGCTTATTGACGGAAGCGATTAGCCTGCCGAAGCTTGTTCACGTGTGCAGGAGCCTAATTCTCACGAGCTGCCGCGGCCTAGGCCCAAGGAAGCGCTCAAATGAGGTTCGGTGTGCGGTGACGTGATAGGGCAACGACTAAGCGTGACTGCGGGAGGGGAGGTAGATAGTGGAAGGCAATAAGATGTGAGCTTGAGGCGACGCCAACGGCGTATATGGCAACAACAAGGATGGTTTCGGCAAACGACGGCCCTTACCAGAAATCGACCAAGAACTCGACCTAATGTCAGGCACGAGTCTCAAGACAGCGAGTAAAATATAAAGAAACTCGAATTGACAGAGGAGGTCGAGTTCTTGGTGAGACACCGTCGAACTCGCCCTCATTATATACATGATCCAAGCCACATCAAAACATACACAACCATACAGTGAGTCAGATCAGGTAAGCAAAGGAAGCGTGCTGCGGACTGCGGAATTTCACATCAAAGTTGAAATACATCCACGTCAGCAATCTGGAACATTCCTTAAGTCACGTGACACATTTAACCCAAATAAGGAAACTATATTTTGAAAAGGTTCTGGGAAAATGTAATAAATCGAGAAAATATTCTTTTATTAATGAAATAGTGTCAAGTTGTGACAGAGAGTGGGTTTAAAAGAGTAAGGTTTGTTGGGCGTTGGTTGGAAGTGAAGCTGGAGTTGCTGGTGGTGAAGTTTGAGGCTTTCCCCCCGCTCTTTTATACCCTTTTCCGTTTGGTTTGTAGTTCTTTGGTAGGGGAGCTTTGGGGTGTCGTTTGAGTAAATCTTCCATGATTTGGGGTAGTTCGGCTATTTTTTCAGCCCTTTCCCTGGTGTCTTCTATCGGATCATACCCCTTCCATCTGATTTGGTAGTATAAGCCGTTTTTCCGTTGTTCCCATGCGACCACATGGTCCACTTCGTATTCTTCCTCCCCTTCTTCTGTCACAATTGGGGGTGGTCTTGCCTGACGCCTGTGAAAGTCTTTGTCCTCTGTGAAGGGTGTGAGAAGGTTGATGTGAAATACGTTGTGTGTCCGCATGGTTTTTGGAAGTTCTAGGCGGTAGACATGTGAAGAGATCTTTTCTGATATGACGAAGGGCCCCAATTTTTTGTTATCTAGCTTCTTTGAGGGTCGCCTCGTGGTGATGTTCTGGCCTACTAGCCATACTTTGTCTCCTACTTTGTATTCGCGTTTTGGGTCGCCTTCTTTTGATCTGTAGAATTCCATGGAGGCAATGACCTCATCCCATATTTCTTGCATAGAGTCCGCCATGTCGGCGGCGTTAGGTGCATTGACTTCTAGATCTACAAGGTCCCATCTGGGGTGTAGTCCATAGATCGTTTTGAAGGCTGTCTTCCCTGTGGCAGAATTGACTTGGTTGTTATGGCAAAATTCTGCGATTGGTAGCCATCTGACCCAATCATCTTGTCTGTAATTGCAAAAGCTTCTTAAGAAGCCTTCTAGCCATTGGTTGGTTCTTTCCGTTATCCCATCAGTTTCTGGGTGGAAGGCTGTGGAAAATTTGGGGTTGATACCCAGTTTGGTGTAGAGGGCTTTCAAAAATTGGCTGTTGAAAGTCGCCCCCCTGTCTGACACGGTTGTCTTGGGTAATCCATGTAGTTTCCAGACTTCTTTGATAAAGAGGTCGGCTACTCCTTCTGCATTGGTGCTTTCAAGGCAAGGGATGAAATGTGCCTGCCAAGAGAAGCGATCAATCACCACTAGTATACTGTCCATGCCTTGAGATTCAGGGAGCTTGACAATAAAGTCATATGCGATGTCTTCCCAAGGCTTTTGGGGTATTGGTAAGGGTTTGGGTGGGGCATACTGTTTATGGCCTTTACTCCGTTGACAAATTTCACATGTCTCGACAAATCGGTTGACTTGTTGTTTCATAGCTGGCCAGTAGTATCTTCTGGATATGAGCTCCAGGGTTCTGGCTTGTCCCTGATGGCCAGCTATCGGATTGTCATGATGCATTTCCAAAATGGCTAGTCGTATCTCTTTGTTTTCAGGGATTACTATTTGTCCTTCATACCATAGGAGATTTTCCCTCCATTCGTACTTGTCATATTGTTTCCTAATAGAGGGTGGAAGATATTCCTTTTTCTTTGTACTCTCGATAAGGGTTGTTAGGGATTCATCATCGCTGAGGCTTTCCCTAATCATAGAAATGATGTCGATTTCTATGTTTGCTTTGAAGCCCTTGAATTGTTCGGCATTGATCATGATTTGCTGGGGATTTGGGATATCCTCATGGTCATGTCTTCTTGACAGGGCGTCTGGTTTATTGGACATTTTACCGGGCCTGTAATGGATTTCGAAGTTGAAAGAAGCGAGTTCCATATGCCATCTGGCATGCCTTCTATTGAAGGTTTCTGCGTTCTTCCATCTTTCTAGATTTTGGTGATCGGTGAAGACAGTTACCGGTAATATAGTCCCTTCAAGGTATATGCGCCAATGTTTTAACGATTCCACAATAGCGAGTAGTTCCTTGTTGGCGGTATCATAGTTTCTTTGTGCGTCGTTGTAGCTTTTTGATAAGTATGCTACTGGATGGAGGTACCCATCTTCACCTCGTTGGCTAAGTATAGCTCCTATGGCTATTCCAGACGCATCGGTTTCCAAGATAAAGGGTTTATCGGGGTCAGGATGTATTAGTACTGGGTCTTGACTGACCCGTTTCTTGATTTCCTCAAAAGCTTGTTGGCATTCTTGACTCCATTCAAACCTGGTATCCTTTTTTGTTAGGTCATGTAATGGTCTGGCTATCTTGCTAAATTCGGCTATAAACCTCCTGTAGAAGTTTACAAAGCCAAGGAAAGCCTGGACTTCCTTTATTTTCCTGGGTGCGCCCCACTCCATGATTGCCTTGATTTTCTCTTCTTCCATGGCAATTCATTCAGGGGTAATTACTAACCCAAGGAAAATGACCTTCTTGACAAAGAATTCGCATTTGGCTAGTTTGGCGTAGAGATTGTTATCTCTTAGGATTTTGAGTACTTCTTTGACATGTTCTGCATGGTCTTCCTCTTTCTCTGAAAAGATAAGGATGTCATCCATGTAGACTACTACTGTGACACCTAGCAGATGTCTAAAAATATTGTTCATCATCCTTTGAAGGACTGCTGGGGCGTTCTTGAGTCCAAAGGGCATGACTAGATATTCATATATTCCATATGCTGTCCTAAAGGCAGTTTTCCATTCATCGCCTTCTTTGATACGGATGTTATTGAATCCCCATCTAAGGTCTAATTTTGAGTAGATCTTGGCATTCTTGACTTGATCGACAAGTTCTACCTGGAGTGGCATGGGGAATTGATCCAGTATAGTGATGTTGTTGATTTTCCGGTAATCTGTTACTAGCCTTAAGGATCCATCCTTCTTTTTGACAAAGAAGCAAGGTGAAGCTATAGGGGATTTGCTAGGCCGGATTTTTGCGTCGGCCAGTTCTTGATCAATAAATTCCTTTATCGTTCTGCTTTCTATTGGTGAAAGGGGATATACTTTTGCTGGTTTTGGTAGGTCTGATCCTTCCACAAAGTCTATGTTGCAATCAAAGGACCGGTGTTCTGGGAGCTTCTTGAAGAGTTCTTCACTGAAGACATCGGTGAATTCCATGAATTCCTCTGGTATAGTAGGTAGATCTTTTCCAGCTTTGGCGGTAAGGGGTCTTCCCTTCCATGAGATTTCTAGGGTTTTCCAATTTATATCTGGGTCTGCCTCTTGTAGCCAATCCAGACCTAAAATCATGTTGGTATCCCCCAGATCCATTACAAAGAAAGTTACATCGAAGGTCCATCCTTCGATTTCTACTTCCAATGTGATTTTATTTTTTATTTTGTTTGGGAGTTCCTTTCCATCTATGGCGATCACGGTTTGTGGGTTGACTAAGGGTGTTAAAGGAATGTTGTTGTTTTTGGCAAAGTTGATATCTAGGAAGTTTTTTGAGGATCCGGAGTCGACCAGAGTGGAGATGGGGTCCATGATTCCCTTGACCATAGTAAAGATAGATGCAGTTTGTTCGGATTTCTTTAGGTATAATACACGCTTCTTTCTTTTCTGATTCTTGGTCAAGGGTTTCTGGGCAGGTACTGACATGGACTCAGCCTGCAGATCTAGTTTTCCGACTCCGAGTCAGAGGATTTTTCCTCCTCCTTCACTTCTTCAATCTTGGCTTCCTTCCCTTTGACAGCTTGGGGTTCTTGTTGCCATTCCTTGAATTTGCATTCCCTCATCCGGTGCCCTCTTCTTCCGCATTTGATACATCTTCCTTCTTCTCGCCTTTTTTGAATGACCTCTGATGGTACTATTCCCGCTTTGGCTTGGGTTGTTCTTGGTTGGAATTTCTTGTCTTGGTTCCCAGAGGAGCTGTTATCCCTTAGGCTTCTCCCGGTGAATAGGAGGTCGTCTATCCTGATAGAGACTTCCATCCATTTTTCAAGGGAGAATGTAGATGTATCTTGGGTAATGGTCGCCTTTAGGAGTTCCTGTTGGACGTTATTCTTAAGTCCTTTCTTGAAGACATCTATAAAGGCGTGTTCGTCCCAATCCAATTCTTGCATAAGGGTACGGAAGGCGGTGACATAGTGTTGTGCTGATCCTGTTTGTTGGAGTTTATGAATGTTTTGAATTGCTCTTTCCTTCTTCATGGGGTCTGAGAAAGCGAGGAGGAAGGCGTTCTTCAGGGCGTTCCAATTTGCAAGGTATTCATGTGGTTCTTCATCGAGGATTTTCCTAAGTAGGGGTTTGGCCCATTTGGCTGCTTCTCCTTCTCCCATGTTAGTGAGGAAGGTGGCCATCTTCCGGTTGTTATCGAAGGCAGTACCATAATCGTTGAAGTAGATCTCCATCTTCATCAGGAAAATCTCAGCCTCCTGTCCTCTTTTCCCATTAAAGGCTTCAGGCTTCTTAGCCCTAGCTCCTTTTGGAATTTCGTCCTTGGTCTTTTCTTCCTTCCTATGAGGCCTTGGGTTTCTAGGGGGGGGCGTGTTACCCCTTGATGGAGGTCCCGATGGGGGTCCTGGGGGATTATCCCCTGGGAATAGTCCTTGAGGCCTTTTTGGGACTTGTGCTCGAGAGGATTCAGCTTCTGGTTCCCATTGATGGTCTTGGTCCATAATATCGATGTTTGAGACCCTTTCTTCTACTACTTGTAGTGTCTCTTGAAGGGTTTCTGTATCAGCCTTGAGTTTCTTAATGGCTTCTTCTTGCTTATTTAGGGCAGCGGATACTTGTTTACCCATAGCCCCCATGGCTACTACGATAGTATCCATTTGTTGACTGAGCTTGTCGATGGCATTCTGGGTTTTTATTTGTTCGTTGACTCCTAATTGAGAGCTGTTTGCTGCTGTCCATGCATTCTGGGCTGCACTCTCTACTTGCTGCCTAATATTGCCGGTGGACGCTTCCAGTTTGGAAATGGAATTAGTCATTTGTTGTAGGGTAGTATTGAGTGTTTGTACCCCTGTATCTTGTCGGTTCTCTTGTACCTGTATTTGGGCTGTGATACCTTCAAGGAGTTGATCCTTAATGTCGTCTAGTACTCTGAAGAAAAATCCCAGTGTGGGGTCCCTGGCTGCTGCTCTTCGGATATCTTCTATAGGTCCGTTAAGAAGCCTTTCATATTCGTCTTCATCCCTTTCCACTGGTACTTCTTCAGGTGCAGGTGACGCTGAGTGAGGTCTAGGTGGTGTAGGATTTGCTGGTCTCTGCTCAATCCTAATTTGGGGAGGGGCTTCTATCTGTTCTGGTACTTGTATGGGTCTCTGTGGTATGGGCGCTTCTATGGCATTCGATGCTTGTGATCAGGTTCTTATCCCCGTTAGGGGATGTGCCGAGTATAGGTGTCTTTCCTCTCTTGGAATGTTTGTGGGACCATATCTCCCGGCAGGTATCTCCAAGGGGTTTGGTGCATATGGAGGTACAGGGTCGATTTGGTCTTCTATCCCTGCTGTGGGGTCCATTTGTGCCCTTCTTCTTACGGAAATTATCCTTCCTGGGGATATGCTGGCTCTCGCATTCCAGAAGTGTTCAGGTCCTGTCGTTTGTACTGTTTCTTGTGTTACTACGGGCTCAGTTGTATCTGGGGTTCGCCCTATATCCTCGGAGAGTCGGGATTCCTCGGGATCCGATACTGAATCCACAGTGGTTCTTGGTATAGATCTTCCACCGACAATATCAGCTGCTGTCGCAGTTGACTCATTTGGATTTCCTTCGCCCACTATAATGGTAGGTTCAGCCTGGATAGTTTCGTCTGGATCTGCATATGATCCTGGTATGCTCACTCGAGCGTGGATAGCATCGGTTGCTTCTGTAGTCATTTGTAATACTTGTTCCCTTAAGGCGGATAGGGATGTTGCATTATCTGATCTAGATACCGACGGCCGGTCAGGGTTATCTACCGGTGGCACTAGTGGTTCTCCTTGAGCCGACTGGCTCCTGGTTACTCTTGATGAAGATCGTTGAGACATAACCACGGATCAGTGTGAAGCTTGCTCTACAATGTCACAACCCTCGTTTCTAAGGGTGTTTACTTTCTGTTCTGGATGCGACGGCGTCGGCGTCGGATCCTAGCCTGATGCGTGGCAGCCTCCTGTGGCTGTTCGTAGATGTAGTTGAGTGTGGAAGCGTCGATGACAGCCCTGTGTAGGGTATCGAGCCTCTTAGTCTTAGGAGTATAGTCTTCTGCTCGTCTAGCGAGTAGGACGTCGAAGGCACCCGTCTCTTGGAGAGACTGTGATTGACTTGTGGCTTGCAGTGTATTACTAAGTACCTAAGTTAATAGGACCTAGTATCGATAGTTGAGTCTTAAGTGTATAAGTCTTATGTAGATCTCTTAGTAGTTATCACCCTGGAGGGGAGATCGACGAGGTAGAGCAAGCTGGTCTTGGAGCAGCTTGCACACCGAGTATTTATACTCATGGGTACATGGTCTGTGCATACAGTTCCAAGAATACATGAGCTAAAGATAGTATGTGTTTCTAAAAGAAAGTGTGTCTAAAAGTAGAGCGTAGCTAAAAATAGTCCAAGAAGGCTGTATGCGTACTACAAATAGCCTTGATCAATAAGCATCCATGTGGTGCGTGCTAAAGATAGCTTTGATCAGTAAGCATCCATGTGGAGGCTTAGTTAATACGCCAATCAGCCTTACTAAGAGGAAGAAAAGAAGTGAGTGGCTTATACAGCGTGTTAGCCACGAGAAAAAGATAGAGGTCATGTGCGTGGCTCATGACATAAGGAGCTTAGTTAGATAATGAGGTCATCTTGGGTGCTAGTAAGATTTTTGGCCCCCAGCCAAGCACTGATTAGGCACCTTCTGCATAAGCAATTTTGGGTAAATCACTTGTCAAAAACTGGATAAATCATTTTATTGAAATGATTGCTCCTGGCTTTTGTGTGCACTGTTTGACAGTGGAGCACCAACCCTTAACTACACTGAACTTGCTACTTGGTTTATGGGAAAACAGGTGGTGAAATTTCACAGCCGCCTATCAAAAATTGCTTATGCAGATGGTGCCTACTGAATAACCTCATGTGATTTGGCAATCTCATCCGATTGGCAAGGTATGGGCTGCAGGGCATGTCACAACCCACTACTTGCTTGCTTATGGATGTATAGTGGATATGTAGGGACAGGCTGGTGAGACCAGCCTGCCCCCCTATGATGTGGGGAAATTGTCAAGATGAAGCAATCTGGGGACTCCAGAGTTGCTTCATGACTCTGTATTTATACTCTAAGTACATGGTCTGTGCATACACCTATAAATAGATACTACATCTTGTTTGTGGGTCAAGTGAGATAGATCTGCACTTGATAGCTAAAGATAGTATCAGAAGCCATCTGATAAGCTAAATATAGCCCTGATAGAGATGTCGTGCCAGAGACCGTCTGCCAGAAAAATACGGAATTCTTGCTCCGCCTCCGTCAAAATTCCGGCATGCCAGAGCAGGAGACGGAGCAGGAATCAGTTTGGGGTGCCAGTTTCCGGCCAAGAAACCGTCTATTCTGGCACCCTGCAGGAATCCGGCAGTTCCTGCAACTGGCAGCTGCAAAGCAAATTTCTAAACCCACCGCAACACAAATCTAAATACATAGGAAAATGCGCATAAATCGCCGCTTTCGAATGGTATAATACATCCATGGTAAATAAAACTCTTTGGGTCAATCGCTAGCCAAATACATCCAGGAAATAATCAGGGGTAAGCGGCCATGTAGACACTTTGGTAGGGTTGGCCAATTAGCACTCATATGTATATGAATTGATGCGCACAAGCCAGGAGAGTCTTATGGTACCACCTGCTAAGTCACCAGCGCTCCCTATGTGAAGATATAAGTGAAATAGGGGGGGAAACCCCTGATCAGCGCCACAAGCACTAGTGAATCTAGCCGTGTAAACCTTGCTCCCCTGGTTTCTATGGATGCGAACCATAGAGGAGATGCTATATACAAAAAATCAGCTCATTTGAAGCAGTATTAGTGGGTGAAACACATGGTAGAAGCCCCCTGAGAGCAAGAAACTGTACTCAGCGCATGTCCAGCCTTGGACACTCATTTTGAGCTTAATCGCATGAGACAGCTCAACTCAGCGACCCAAATTACCCCTTTTCGCATGGCTACAGTGTCCAGTTATGTTGGGTAAAATGTCTCAGAGCTATACTGGGTCTGTTTCAGCAGTTTGTGTGCAGCATTTGCCTGCACCACAGTCAGTTAACCATATTCCGCCCCCTCTAATGATTAGATACATATACTGATAAGGGTTAATAATAGCCAGAAATTGATTCGCAGCATTAGAAATGGCTGATTTTGCCTCCTTGAATGAGAAGCATGGTGAGCGCATGTGGGGGATTATTTTTGTCACAAAGATGGCGCTGCGCTGCGCTTGATTGATTTTTTAAGCATATACTTCCTAATATGGATCGGCTCCTGAGAATTATGCGCATTTTATGAGCTACTAACCAACTGTTTGTGGTGAGTTTGGAGGGGGGTCAATTTTCAGTCCCCCTTTCTGGAGCGTTAAAACGCCCGCGATTCCGTCCCTGCGCATATCTATGAAGCGTGTAATACACCATTCGATAGCTAAAGGCAGCGCGCACATTTTGAGCTATACCACATCTTGTTTGGAGGACCTTTGGCAAATATCAGTAGCAGGAGCTCCTCCACTCCTGCAGTTCCTGCAACCCTGACGGAATTCCGCCCGGAATCCGGCTTCTGGCAGCCGGAGATGGAGCCGGAGCAGGAATCAAAAATTTCCGCCAGAATCCGCCTGCAGGAGACAGTCTCCTGCAAAATTCTGGCACGACATCTCTAAGCCCTGATCAGTCAGTAGATGATTGGCAGTTGCCAATCATGGAAGCCACATGACTGATCCACAGTCTGTGGCTGACTGAACACATCAGTCAGCCCATTACTCATCACAATTACACAAATTACTAAGATATCTGGTCATAGCCACAAGTTCCTGTAATGAGCCAGATTTGGCTCATGACAGGGCAGCACTTGTGAATCAGGATAGAAGTTCCCAGGATGCCATCAAAGCATACGCTGAGAAGTTTAAAGACAATTATAACCAGCTGAGTCATAAGCATGAAGTGGTCTGCCTTAATTGTAAAGGCGAATGGAACAACCTGCGTCTGTCATTGATTTTGGTTGGTTCCAGTCTCTTAAAATTTGAAAATGTTTAATCAACTGTATCAATGTCTTAGCACCATATGCTTGGGTATTGGGCAATCAAAGGTAAGCTTTAGCACTCCAAAATTGGCTCTCTGAGATGATCCAAATGACTTGATAGAGTATTTGTGCCAAACTCCTGGATGCAACAAGAAATTTGCACTGAAAGATCAATGCAAAGTGCACCAAGATAAGTGCAAGGGAACAACCATTTGACTATGTACCAAATGATTTAGATTACTATGCTCATAGGTTTGCTTGGGATCCTTGCTTGAGATTCAATTATCCTTTTTTTGTTTCTATCTTGGACTCTGAAATTTTTCTGCATAGCGTTCTTGTTTCTGTTGTGGCTTCTTGTACATATAAGCATTGTGGGGGGGACAAAAGCACGAGTATGTCAATCAAACTGTCTGAGCTTTGCTAATTTTTTGAGGTTCATTAACAACCCAATAAATTTGTATACAATGAAACTCCTGGGCCTTAATTGAGCCAGAAAGTTAAGGTATCAGTTATGAAATATTCCCCAAGCGTTGATTGATGAAAAAGAATGAGCACCAGCATACATGGAACACTCATCAATTCTAATGTTTTATTAGCAATGACCACCACCCCGATCATACTTCTAAGAGTCTCCGCCAGTTTGTCCAAATGTGCTCAAGAGATACAAGGTGTCAAGTTAGACCAAAAACATCTGGGGAGATTGACCATGGGGGTGCGCCGAGCGGATATGGAGCCCCTAGTGAATTTGATGGCTTGTAGGTCTAGTTGCACAAGCTGTTGATCATTGGTTGCTAAGCCATTGATAGTCTGGTTGGTGATATGGGTAAGTTTCTGAAACTCAAAGTACAATGAACCTGCTGTTGTCTCATGAGGACGGCAGAGGCAATGCAATTAGAGGGCTGCCATCCCAAGGATCAAGTGGACTATGAAAAAACAAATCTCAAGTGTCTTTTTGAGTCTACCAAGTATACAAGGGCAAGCCTAATCATAAGCCATAAGTGCAACTGCTAATAAACGCAATTGTCTAGGGAAAATCCAAATACAACACATTCACAGACCCCCTAACTTGCATTCGTATGTGTGCCAAATCAACTAGCCAGCAACCCTCACAAATCAATTTTGTTGATTTCCCTTTTAGGATTCTTCATTTCAATCACTCAACATGACAGCCATCTGACACCTCAGATCTATTGCTGGCTCAGCTTCCTGGAAGCTGATACGTCAGGAAAAACATGGCACACAAATTGAGCCTAATTGACTCATATTATGCTCAATTATAGGATTTATGGGATTTGCTACCCCCGCTGTTTCATTAGCGCTAATTCCTCTTAACTGAGATCCGAGGCACGTGATTTAGGTTAATTCAGGTTGATTTACTCAATTTATGGTCATGTGACCTGACAGTATCAGCATGTATGCTGCGTGACAATACAATACACGGGTTACCAAGCAGTTGTACCTTGTGTAGAAAGAGTATAAGGTTGATTGGGAGACTTTCAGGACTGGGTTACATTGATTTACAAAGATTTAGGGCAATTAACTCAATTATGGACAATTACAATTCTGGACCTTAATGAAAGTTCCACTTTTTCGTGACGTAGTGCAATTTATTCTGTTGATCCCAGTAATGGCCAGCTGGCCTTTCATGATTTTGTTAATACCAGGTTCAAAATTGGTTCTGACAAGTATATAGCTGATATTGCGCAGTGGAAGATAGATTTGATTGGGCCCTGGGGGCCTCAGTTGGTCGTACTACTTGATTTCAAACAAGCACAAGAGATGCACCATATATTGACCAAGCAGTTTCAGTCCAACTGTTATTGATACTAACATCTTTACTTAATAGAGTCTGCCCTTGCCTACTCTGAATGCGTCCTAAATGAATACTTTCTGAATTTTGCTGAATGTGAATGCGCGGATTTGTACCTTTTATTATCTACATAAATCGTACGAAATCCTATCTCTTTTGCGCACTTTATTTCGCATTTTTAGCTTAAGAACTCGGCGAGATATTCATTAAACAAGTTCAGGCATCGCTTATCATAAGGTATTACTAACATATTCCGCTTATAGCTCAGCGACGGCTGACTCTATCACGCTGATCAATAGCTTGATTGATAGCCACGCTTCGGGCGTATCTTCTCACCGAAGATCGGCCCGATCCCCGGACTCCTCGCCGAGCTCCAGGCCGAAGATCGAACTGATCTGATTGACTGATCAGTTCTGATCTGACTCACACACTGAGTCAATGGACCCAGCAACCCTTAATTAGAAGGCTCTATGACTCACTGAGATGTTGGCTCCGATCCATGTATATAGTTCATATTATTAATATATCAAACAACCAATACTCAGGCAAATCCGCCGGAGATCCCAAGCGCTCAAGAGCGAGCTAGGCGATCCGTAGAATCAAAATTGGTCATGAGTGTGGCTCATGACTGATCTGGATTCTACGGATCGCGATGAGCGCTCGGGATCTCTGAGGGATTCGGCTGAGTAGCATACACTGATCCAGTGATGCCACCGATCTACACCCAGTCATTACTCTAAACCATCCTGTATGGGGATAGGGTGATCCCCATATAGCCAGAACTCTCCTTAGAGATCGGCTTGGCATGACTGTCTCTATTTGGCTCATCCAGACTTCCCTCAGGGTATAAAAGAACCCTGCAGGAAACCCTTGCAGAGCCACCTCCTCTTACTACCCACCTGATCGGTCTTGTGTGCTTTGGTTTGTATTTCTCTTATCTCTCATCTCTTGTGTGATCTACTGTATCTAATAAGTGGGAATCCTAGTACCTGATTAGATACATTTGTGTGATTCTGTATATACATAGACTTGTGCTTAAGTGTTATGGATACTAACATCTTTACTTAATAGAGTCTGCCCTTGCCAACATATATGCGGTGTCAAATGAATATTTTCCAATTTCTTGTGAATGTGAATGCGCCAATTTGTACAATTTTATGTTTCCATGAATTGTACTAAATTCTATCATCTTTGCGCACTTTATTTCATATTTTTAGTGTAAGAACTCGGCGAGATATTCACTAAACAAGTTCAGGCATCGCTTATCATAAGGTATTACTAACATATTCCGCTTATAGCTCAGCGACGGCTGACTCTATCACGCTGATCAATAGCTTGATTGATAGCCACGCTTCGGGCGTATCTTCTCACCGAAGATCGGCCCGATCCCCGGACTCCTCGCCGAGCTCCAGGCCGAAGATCGAACTGATCTGATTGACTGATCAGTTCTGATCTGACTCACACACTGAGTCAATGGACCCAGCTACCCTTAATTAGAAGGCTCTATGACTCACTGAGATGTTGGCTCCGATCCATGTATATAGTTCATATTATTAATATATCAAACAACCAATAGCATACACTGATCCAGTGATGCCACCGATCTACACCCAGTCATTACTCTAAACCATCCTGTATGGGGATAGGGTGATCCCCATATAGCCAGAACTCTCCTTAGAGATTGGCTTGGCATGACTGTCTCTATTTGGCTCATCCAGGCTTCCCTCAGGGTATAAAAGAACCCTGCAGGAGACCCTTGCAGAGCCACCTCCTATTACTACCCACCTGATCAGTCTTGTGTGCTTTGGTTTGTATTTCTCTTATCTCTTATCTCTTGTGTGATCTACTGTATCTAATAAGTGGGAATCCTAGTACCTGATTAGATACATCTGTGTGATTTGGTATATATAGACTTGTGCTTAAGTTAGCGTATAAATAAGTACCTGCCAGTTGTGGGAATTAAGTACCTATTTGGTGTGAGGAAATATACGCATTAGGTGCACCCCATCCTTCCATATTAAGCTATCGCTTAAGTATAGATTAAGTTTAGTAATAGTATAGTCCAAGCGACTAGGGCTGAACTATAATAAGTATATCTAAGGGAACCTGACCGCTGTAGTCTTGCTCTTTATATATTATATTAAGTCAGTTTACACTGTGAAAGATTAAGACTATCTAAGTGTTACTTGATAATCTCTGAGATCTTATATTAGCCTTCCTATTGAATCTAGGAAGTATTGTTTACTATTGGAGTACTAACCAACTACATTGCTTAAGCTCCAGATATCCAACTGTACTCCAACCCGTAACACCAACAACGTGGTTATTCAGCCACACAATTTGACTACTCAGCAAAACTAGGTGGGAATAATTAGGTGTAATTAGGTGTAATAGGGGGTAATGAAAAGTAGGGGAAACAACACCAGGTAATTATCCATAATTGCACCTTGCACAAGGGTAATGGCTTGCAATTACATGTCATTACATGTAATTGCAAGGTGTTGTTTCCCCTGTTTTCATTACACCTCAGGTTTTTCCTGAGTAGGTCAAACATAAATAATCTAGGTAAGGTATTTAACTATCAGTACTAGCTACTGCTTATCACCCTTTACCATACAGCCACAGGTCAGCTCCCAGCCAAGTTGCAGAGTATCCCATTCCGACATGAACTTCATACGACTCCGGTATTGCTTGCGCCAGCGCATACACCTCAAATTGGCCCTCATCCATGCTATTCCTCACCCAACACGATAGCTATTAAGGTTTCCCAGCAAGAGTTGCGTACTGAAGGTGGTATCCGGAAGTACATCAAACGATTTGAGGATCAGTACAAAGCGAGAAACGATCCGAGGGTGAAAGTTGTCTGTACCCACTGTACTGCATATGAAAAAGGAAAAAATGGAGGAAAATGTAAGGGAGACGTTTGGGGAGGGCTGACGGACACCCACCCTTCTTCACTTCTCGTGAGCTGTTCCAAAATACTACCTGATCAAACGCTCATCTGTTTACAGAGGCATCTACTCGCACATTTCAAGCTTAGAGGTAAAATTGTTTTAGATATGTGTATTCACTGAACGGCTGGCTTACCCCTGAATAGTTTTTCACTGTGACCGATGCGATTACAAGTCGATCACTAAACAGCAGCTCGAACGACACCAGATTGCGGCACACGCATCGATTTCAGCTGGTACCTCGGAGTAGAAAGTTGTCTATATTAGGGAATGACGAGATGCTGTGGTTATATGTGCTTAGTTAATACACAACTTTCTGCCTGAACGCTGTTTTTGGCCTGAATTTGCTGTTCATGTTCGAGACTAGCTGGCGCTCAGCCGAATCCCTCGGAGATCCCAAGCACTCATTGCGATCCGTAGAATCCAGATCAGTCATGAGCCACACTCATGACCAATTTTGATTCTACGGATCGCCTAGCTCGCTCTTGAGCGCTTGGGATCTCCGGCGGATTTGCCTGAGCAAAGCTTTGCTGAAACTTCTTAAGGTTGATGCTTTTTTGGTCAATTGACCAGACCAAAACGTATCAATATCAAAACATTCTGGATTCGTTTCCGAAGCATTATAATGGCGCAACTTGGATCACACACACTTGATGTGTCCAGCGAAGCGGATAAACGCGAGGTGGGGTGACAGTCATGAGATACGTTCGCACGCATGGTGAGCTTGAATGAGCGCCGAGCGCTCAAACACAGCCCCTAATGCGCCAGAAATGAGCGGTTGCATCAAAAGCCCGTGTATGAGCCTGGAGTCCCCCCGTAGCTTACCACTACTACAGATAGCAGCTCACCCATACTGCCGAGCCCATGCATCCTAGCCATTCTATCGATAGCAAACCCTCCGCGGGCTCCTCATTCGATGTCTCAGTCAAGTGCGAGGACACACCAAGCGAGCAGCAGCTTTCGGAAGACACCAATTACTCGTCCGTTAGGTCAATTGTCTATAAAAGTGTTTCTATACTGATCCATTATTTAGAAGCCTAGTTAATAGGATAGGTGAGTTTCCAGCAAAATGAATATTATACGATGTCATTTAACGAGTATCTAGGAACTATCGACCTCAAGGACGAACCCATTGATGGGGCTGGCGATGAGAATAAGAAGTGCTTACGGCGCATTTTCGAGACGAGGACATACATGAGGGTAAAGTGGTTGAGCTTTGGAGCCACGAAAACTGATTCACCTGTACGACAGGGAAAGCCCAAGGGAAGCATCCAAATTGCTCGTACGCATAACAGAATGAGAGCTACCTGACAGACGCTGACTCTTGACGACGTTCTAGATTATTTCTTGCAAGAGTACTACAGCACGTCGTCTTGCTGCAACGTGGTCGAAATTTACTGTTGGTCAATCACTTCTGAGACCGTCAGCTGGGTCTACCTGACCGACCCGGTCAACGGTCGTTTTATTGCCTCTTTCGATGCAACCGAGAGCTTCATTATTGGTCCGAACGAATGCAAAACAAATATAGCAGAACAGGCGCTTTACATTGGGGGCATTCCTGCCGATCTCTTAACGTTCGAAGAAGCTCAGAGACGCTATAGACAGCTGGATCTCCAAAAAATGTACAGTAGCTGCGATATTTATCTTGGAGAATCAATGGTGAACACCTCTGAAGATCCAAGTATGGGAATTTTCGGTAAGAAGTGAAACGGCGCTTATACGGGGATCCTATTCTCACCAGATGTTGCTCCCGTCGTTGACATAAACTTAGCCCCATCGTTTCAGCTACCTGTTCCGGAGGCTCCGGCGTCTCTACAACCACCTCTTCCCGCACAGCAGGGGCAGCCTAGCATACAACTTTCGCGATCTGAGAGCGACTCCTGTTCAAGCACAGTTGTACTTAAAGTTCCCGAACATTTACAGCACGAAGAAGGTGTCAAGGAATACCTGGAAGACTGCGAGCACTCCTGGAAAAGAAAAGGCACAAGGATTATTTGTTTTCACTGTAAAGCAGAAGGTCCGGGGAAGAAGACAGGACGAGGCGGAAGGAAATGCAAGACCCCCAAACTCGAGGGAGAACAGACCGACAAGCGAATGAGCTCCCTTATTGTAAGATATGCTTTTCGTGGTGGAAATTTTGTAGACTCAAGCCCTTTTATGCCGCACAGCGACATTTTCTTCCGCATTTCAATATCAAACGTGAGTTATTGAAGGATGTAGTTTGGTCTCGTCCGTTGACCAACTGGGCGTGTTGTAGCTAGGAGTTGTGGTCACTGCGAGCATAGGACAACAACTAAGGACCAATACGATAAGCATATTGTGAAAAAGCATCCGGAATCTGTTGAAGGTGTCGAGTTGGCCCGAAAGAAACGAACTCGAAGGAAGCAGATATAGTCTCGGCTGCTTTTTACATATGTATGCAATATAACACCGAATTGTCTAACAGCTTTACGCCGATGAGGGGGGAGAACGAGACTCAAACTGGGTCTATATAATACCAGCTCGCTGGATAAGCATATCTAGCGCAGGGCGCTAGTTCGCCACCCAAGCCCAAGAATGACCACACGTACCCGTCGCACACAAAACGAGGAAGAAGATGCGGCAGCGCTCAAACTTGGCTCAGGTGCGTCTCTGTGATAATTATTGTGAGGTGATGTTTGGTCTGAGCTGCGTGGTCTACAAGAATTCAACAACGCTGGTTGTTTGCTCATCTCGGAGGTGAAGTATCTACTCGAACATCGGGAAAAAGACTCGCCAGATACGACGTATGTGCTAGAAAATCCTGGTTGAACACCCTGAACTGACATGATAGCGACAGTGTATACAACAAAACGCTTGAATACGTTAAAACGTTTACCAAATTCAACACAAACGAGTCTTCGAGCGCAGTGCGAGAGTGCGTCTTTTTCGCTCCCCCAACACCCTTGATTCTGCAACTAACGTGTTTTTTTATTTCAGAGCGCTCCGAAGAGAACCAAATTTGACTCAATTCGAGACCGCACAGATCGCGAATCTGTGCCCTGCAGACGTAGACGAAGCGAGGAATATCATACCAAGGTGCGTCTTGCGCCCCAATGTGCCTACCCTTGATTCTGTATTGACACTCCCCAAGTCTCGTCAAAATCGACGAAGACCGATTACAGGAGCTACTGGACGAAGTCCAAAAGCTTCGCAAATTCCAGACTTGAACGTCTTTCCACCGGCATCCTCGCTTCTCCCTTTGTTTCACAGAGTCCCATGTGTGTAAACGAAGGAAAACTACATAAATAATGCCACAGATTGGTTGCGTGCATAGAAACAAAGCTAGGACTTTAACGACAAAAAACTAAGGCAACGACCAAATCCAGACAGCAAGGAATATAGATATCATCAAAGATGAGCAAATGAGCGAGGGGAGTATAGAGTCTAGGTAATGTAGAGAGAGGCATGAGAGGAAAGATGAGATACACGGACGGGGGCTCGTCTGAATGTTAAAAAAAGAGTTCTTGTCCATCCATATCGACAGTTGAACTGAAGAGGAAAAAGAGTACGAGCAGAGTTCAAAGAAAGTGATTATCCCTTCACCACAAGAAAGAAAAAAATTAATCCCCCAATCCGTGTGCGAGTTTATCGCGCACGTCGACCAAGGGATCCGCCGATCTTATCGAGCGGGACGTCATCCTCTCCCGTCGATCCCTCGGCCGTACGTGGCCTCCTCCCAAGGCTCGCACTCTGCCCTGCTCCGGGTCCACCACTCGAACCTTTTCCGGCCGACTTTGGCCTGTTGATAGGCGGATATGGGCCACTGCCATACGAACCAACTTCGTTGACCATTGCGTATTGCTGTTGGTTATTACGAGGAGCTGCGGCACCAGCTGGTAACCCGTTTGACGACGGGCTGTACCCAAACTGTTCGTCCGCTTGACCTGATGAATGGGGTCGTTGTTGTCGGTTTGGGAGATGGTATTGTCGCTCTGGCGGTGTAGATGATGGACGAGGTTGCTGTGGCGAATACTCTTCTGCCATCTGTGTATCCAAATATAGACGATGAGCGCACGCGACCTCGAATTTCACATTATCCCACAAACCTGTCGATTCTGCATCTCGTATTGGGGACCTTTCACCGGCATCTCTGCTCTCCTCCCTCCTTGGCCCTGTCCTCCACTAGGACCTCGGCCGTCAGCCGTATTCTTTGTCAACGTTCGTTTCTCCTTTTTCTCCTTCTCGGCTGCCTCTTTTTCTGCCTGGCGTTCCTTTTCCTCTTGCTGCTGCCGATTGATCACGCCTAAATACCAAAACATGAGATTCGAAATCAAAACCTGTTCGTATAAGGGTCGGCGTGGGTTCGCGAGTTTGATATGACTCAATCGATAGACCGCGCGCTCGACATGGATCGGATAGCGCGCGTACGTTCCATTCGCACTCGGCTGGATAACCGGACCTGGCGAGGTTTGAGACGAAGGCACGGGTGATTTAGATTTGCTCGCGCCAAGCAGGGCTGCAGCCGCAGCTGGACCAGCCCCATGAAATCCAGCACCAGACGACGAGCTGTCGTCGGCCTTTTTGCTGCGCCCACCGCCAAACAGACTGCCAAAGAATCCCGAATCCTTTTCTTTTTCGCCTTCTTTGTTTTTGCCTTTTTTGCCCATCCCAAACAGGCCGCCCTTTTTCTCTTTACGTGGGGGTTGTTGTTGCTGAGGTGCATGGCCGTGTGCTGGCAAGTGTTGATCAGAGCTGGCAGGCGAAGCCGAGTGAGATCTTGCCGGGCTGGGCGTGCGTTGCTGGGAGACGGGTTCAACCGGAGGGGTGAGGTGGCGTTGGGGCGAGGGGTGGTGCAATTCTGGTTCGGGCTCGTGTTCAGGCTCTGGTTCGGGTTCCGGCTCGCGCGCTGGTTCTTGATGGTGTTCCGGTTGATGGTGAGGGTGGTGATGGTGGGACGACGGGGCAGGCGGGATCGCGATGAGCTCGTCGAGGGTGGTCGGCGCGACAGGTAGCATCGACTGGCTACGCTGCTCTTCGTCTGACGCGACGCTCGTCATCGAATCGCGCCGGTCCGCATAGGCATCAAAGATCGTGCTCTCGTCGGTATAGCTCAACGGACGGTCCGAGTTCCAATCGTCTTCGTCAAATGACGCGTGTGGAGGTGTGAGCGCCTGTACGAGGGCTGCCGATATCGTTGATTCAGGGGCCGACTCGGCCGTGTGGTCACTCTCCGACCGGGTTTCGTCGCCGCCAGCAGATTGGGCACTGGAAGCATGAGCCGAGTTGGTCCTCGTTGCGCGCCTCGTTGACGCGAATCGATGTCCCCCTCCGTCGCCAGGCAGATTAGGTTTCCGGATCTTGGTGCGCGCTGCCCGTCGAAGGATCTGACCTGGCCTGGGCACGATAATCGGCGAGTCTGCTTCGTCGCTCGTGTCTGGCAACGCATCCGCCTTGTCGAGAACTATCGATGTATTAGCAGATATAAAACATGTGTTACTAATGACTCACACGACGGTGCAACGTTGAGACTCAAACTCCGTCTGAGCACGGCACGCAGCTTGGCGGGGTCCGCATCCTGCGCGAGCTCATCAATCTTTTGCAAGTCGCCAATCGTCAGCTGGGGACCACCGTAGACCGAGGTGCGGCTACGGCGGACCGGCTGGGGCTCGTCGTCGGTGTCATCCGCGCTGGGCCGGTACTGCCGACTAAGCATGCTCTTTTTCCTCCCAAGGCCACTGTTGGAGAGCGCACGCGCTGGACCCGAGTAGGGCGTGCTCTCCGGGGTTTCGCTGCCGCTCGCACTCGATTCTTCATCGGCAGCACGCGCATGCTCCTTCAAGTACGCGCGAAACTCGCTCGGGGCGATCTCCGGATGGAGGTGGGCAGGCACCCAGAACAGGTGGGCGTCGCCCTCGTCCTCGGCAGGCGATATGGCGTCCCAGTACCCATCCTCGGCGGATTCGCGGTCTCCAGAGCGCCGGGCCATCGTCAGTCGTCGTGGTCGTGGTCGTTGCCGTCCTGCCCCCTGTTCCGGCGCTTACAGCTGATGTAAGCACAGCCCCCGGCCCAGGAAGCAAACACAAAAATACGTATTATAATAACATACATTGACAGAAAGCAAAAATGAAAAATGAAAACAAACGACCGGCTACTCGTCCACAAAGATGTCCACATACTTGTCCAAAATCGTCTCGATGGCCTTGCACTGCCAACTCATGTCCTGCACCTTTGCGCCCAGCGCTTCCTCCCCCTCGCGTCGGCCCAACAACGTCGGTCCAAACACGATCGCCAAGTTCGACCGACTCATCTGGTTCACGTGTTCGTGCTCTGCAATCCTAATCCGCTGTCAACCACATGCCGAAAAAAAAAATCTCAGTCGACAGCGCGTGCTCACTTGTGCAAATGGCCCATCAGAAACTTGAGCGTCGAGTAGTTTGCGTCGGGTAACGCGTTGACGTGCTCGTGTAATCGAATCCCTCGCAGACGCTCCCCCTCGATTTCTATCATGATCATGATCAGCTGGTTTTCACAGGGTCGACAGTCATATGCGCAGATCGACACCCGTCGTCGGGCATGCACCCATACGGTCCCATCCGACGACATCCTTAATGGAACAATGGTCCCGACCCTCCGCCACCGCCACCCACACCCAGCCGCATCAAACTCTCCATTTTGCCATTTGCAGCGCGGCCGAAAAAGCACCGATTAGCCACCCGTCCCGCCACTCGCTTTTTTGCCCCGTCCTCATTTGGCAAAGCACCCCAGACAACTCGAATAAGGATACGATCGATATAATATAACCCAGCCGAGATATATGAGCCAACCGAGAGAACCCGAGCCGCTTGACGACACATATTGCACTCTCAATGATGCACATCCACCAAAGTCTCGACAACACATATATCCATCCGAGTCTCGGCAACGTCGAAGCCTCTCCTGAACCCAATTCCAGATGGCCGAACCCAATCCCAAATGACCGAACGCAAATCCGGAATATGATAGGAAAACACACTCACGGGCAGCTTCGACAAATGAGCCGTACAACTCCCACGTCATTAGCGGCTCGGGGAGTTCCCGGAACCAAAGCTTGAGGACCGAGGTGACGTTGTTAATGTCCGAGCTCCATTCGTCCGACTCTAGGTCGACGCTCTCGACATCTAGATGGCCGGAATGTTAGTCATCGTGACCAAGGACGAACAAAACTAACCTCGGTCTAATAACCCCTTTAATTTCTGCACCCGACTTGTGGTCCCGCTGACACGATAAATCCCGACATTCTCCAACCCGTACTTTTCAATCACTTCCGCACACCTTGACAATATCCTGGGCACTTCCACGCCATCTCGCGCGACCTGAATCGGGAGCGATACCCCAAACGTCGGTTGGGGTTGGTGCGGTTGGGGCTGGATCGGGGGAAAGACTTGAGTCGGACCGTAGGCTTGGGCGTGGTAAGCTGGTTGTGTTTGGGGAGGAGTTGTGTGTGTGGACACAGAAGAGGGTGCAGTGGTTGTGGTTGGGGGATTGGTAGAGTTGTATGATGATGGATGGGCAGATGTCCCTGATAATTGGGAAGGGATAGTTTCTAGTGAAGGGAGTGGTGGAAGCTGTGTATACCAGAATTAGTATCTAACCATCCTTTAAACAATTATACGCACGAATCCATCCTCGGCTGGACCTTCTCGTCGTGGTCCCTTTGGTGCGCCATGCGCAACCGCATAGTTTTGCATGTACACCTTGAAGTCTGTCCGATTATCGATGCTTTCGACCGTCAGCTTGATCCCTGGACCTATGTACCCACTATTCAGTCGACAAAAGGGCAAACGAACAAGGGGACACACCGTCCTCGATGCTCATGGGCGACAAAGTAGCACCGTCGCTCAATACAGTGCTCTCATACAAAAACGCGTAGCGTGCGAGGTGATACTGGGTCCCCAAATCGATCTCGTCTGCACACTCTTTCAGCGACTGGAAATCAAGATATGAGCAAGGGCCAGATGAGAGCGTGAGAAAGTGGTACTGACACGCAAGATCCTGGGTAGCTGAAAGTTAAAGTACTCTTGGCGGATCTTTTGCGTCTCGAGCATCGACTGTCGATATCCATCCGAGGCCATGGAGAGTCGGGCGCGAATCTCTTCCTCTTGTTTTTGCAACTGGGGTCGAGTTAGGCAAACACGCGGAGCGCCATGATGCACTCACGTTGACTGATTTGCCCTTGAGGAGCGCCCCACCCTTGGCGACGGCCTTGCCTAGCGCGCCCTTGCCACCCCCGCCTGTCCCAATCACACGACCGTCTGCGCCACGCAGCCCGGCGTCTTTCATATTCTCCCCCTCTTTCGCAACCAACACGCGTTCGAGCTCCTCTGTGACGGCTGTGACCCGACCCTTGGCCTTTTCCATCGCAGCCTCGGCGTCTTGCAGGGCGCGTTCGTATCGGACACCGAGATCCTTGGCGCTCTTTCGGTTTCGCTCGACCTCTTTAGCCAGACTCGCGAGTTCGTCGCTCATCTCGGCGAGTCGTTGGGCGAACCGAACACGCGACTCGCCGAGGATTTCGTGAATCTTCATGGTCGCGGTCCAAGCAGAGACAAAGGAGCCAGCCTTGCCGTCGTTCATGGCGTAGACCTCCGACGTGGATCGCGCGAGCTTGAACATGCCGCGCCCGAACTCGTCTTCGAGCGCGGCGCGTTTGCGAAAGAAAATAGAGGCCTCGCGACACGAGACCATGGATTGTTTGATTCGGTCGAGCAGGAGCGGGACGCCGCACTGGTCCCGATTCGTTAGCCTCGGTCAAATGGCTGGGAACAGACTCACGTCGAGCTCGCACAGGCTGCGAAGGACGGCCTCGTCGAACCCGGCGGGGACGACGTCGTCGGGCGAGGGGCCGTTGCCCATGGCGAGGCTGCCGGGTGCGATGCTGACGACGGGGATCTCGTCGCCCCAGTCGGTGGCCGAGTGCGGGGGGGAGATGGAGCGGGGCGGGGAAAACGAGCGGCGGGGTGCGGGGGGCGAGGTGGGGGCCTTGGGGAGCGACATGGTGCGTGGCGGGAACGCAGACGGCGGGTGGTCTGGCCTGGGAGCGGCGGTGAGCATCGCAGGCGAGAGCCAGACGCGACTCACATTATGTCGGTGGTGGTGGTCGGGAGTCAAACGGCGGTAAGCGCCGAGGCCAGAGCCCCTATTCCCGGCCCGTGCCTATCGCCTGGATTTTCATTAGTCGCGTGGGCGATCGGTCGATCTGGGAGATGCGCATGTCGAGCGTGCGCCGATGCGAGCAATGCGTGCGGTTGCCACCCCACGCCACCGCCGGGCTCCAATGGGAGAGACCGGGTCGCCACCCCCCGGCAGAGCGACGATTGCCACTGGGCGCCACCATACGGGGGTATATGCGGACCAAAGATTCGTGATGCGACGTCGGACGAGAGCTTCGGGGGCGTCGCATAGAGTCTGGACAAAAGCGCCATAAGCACCAGGGTCCCCCGGGTCATTTCGAATTCCTCATCCAGCCCCTCGTCGACCCCTGCTTGTTGTTCGCCGTGGCGAGGATATATAAGCTCGGGGCTCTGTCCGCACGCTCTGGATGCCGCCCGGGTCCCCTCTGCCGCGGTCGACCACCACCATGCCCGCAGAGATCCACGCGCTGCTCAACCCCGCCGGCCCCGCCACCCCCGCCCCCGCCATCGACAAGCCCAGCTTGCGCGCCCTCTCCGAGGCCATCTCCGCCCTCGACGACGCCCGCCTCGCCGCCCTCATCGAGCTCCTCATTGCTTCCCCAGCCTCGGGCGTCTCCGAGGTACGTCTGCCCAGGTGGCCCAGGCTCGTGCTCACCTCCGCTTAGCGCGACGCAACGCTCAATCTCGATCTCGAGGCGCTCCCCGTGCGTGTGTTCCGCCGGGTGTGGCACTTCGTCTACGACCCCGCCCCACCCCGTCCACCCGAGCCATCCGACTCGCAGGAGAGCAAGCGCGTCGTCGTCGCCGACGTCCTCGACGGCCCAGACTCGCCTGTCCCTCCGCGCTGGCCCAGTCCCGACCCAAAGGTGAGCAGCTCCAGGTCGACAAGGGACGTGAGAATCATCCCAGTCACAGCTTCCCCCCCGCGATCCGCATTCCTACGACCACCCCCGCCGCCGGAGCACATACACCCCTGCCGTCAGTCTTCCATCAGATCAGCATATGCTCTCCTCTGATTCCACCCGATGTATGCAGGACGCAGAAGACGACGAGCTCAAGGACGACGACCCCGATCCGCCCCTCGCCTCCGGAAGCTCGCTTCTGCCTTCCAAACGCAAGGCTCCCTCGTCCCGTGCAGCCGCAGGAACATCCCCAAAACGGTCCGTCGATCCCCCGACGCTTGCTGTCACCTACTCATCCCACATCATCAGACGCGCATCTTCCCCCTCATCTCGATCAGACGCGTCCGGCAGTGCCAAGCACGAGTACCGGTTCGTCCAACCGGCGCCACATCCCGCCCCAGTCTCCTCTGCCTCGGCATCTGGCTCTGGCACAGGCCCCGCGCAGACTTCAACGGCAGCCAAGGTGCAGTGGGCGAGCAACCGGACGGGCATCCCGTGTGCATACCGGTCCCCCATTCCGGATTTCGCTCAATGTACGCGCACGTTCTCCCGTGTGGCGGATATGCGCCGCCACATTGATCACCAGCACTGCGAGGAAGAAGCCCAGGCCGTGATTGACGGTCGTCTGGCTCGCACTGCCGCCACTCTGCTCGGAGATGACTGGAAAGGCAAGATCAGCAAGCCGACGTGCGAAGGATGGTGCGTGAATTTGCGTATTCGGTCGTATGCCCGTTGCCCTCTCCCGTTGCTCATCTCCTTTGTTCTCAGCGGACAGACGTTCTCGCGCAAGGACGCGGTAAAGCGGCACCAGGCAGAGACCGGTGCGAAGATCGTCGACGGAGCGTGCGTCTCTTGCCCTGGCTCGGGCAACGGTGCCGGCACAGGCAAGAAGCGCGCACGTCGCAAATGAGAGCCGCTCGTATACACGCATATCCCTCACCCTGTCGCTATCCCTGGTCGTTTCTCACCCACTGTTTTCTTATGCCCGACATACTCCGGGACAGTTTCGGCTTACACTTTCGTCTCTCTGTGTTCGATTATACCCCCACCCGGTTCGTTTTGAGTCCTACCCCGTTTGTATTGTTCTCCCCCTTTGCTCGCGTCGTTCGTCGCCCCCCTTGTTTTTTGCTTTGAAGAACACTCCGCACAACCGATATGTTTCGCTACCTTCCTTTCCACGACGATCGCCACCAACGCTTACACACAAGACATGTATTAACAACTCTTTTTTTAAACTTGGGAATCATATGGCAATGCGGAACCAACTGCGCCTGGCAACGAGCAAGATTCCCGTGCTGATACTCACCCCCATTCAAGGCTCATATGCGCGGCGCCGCCCACATACAGAGCAACCAAACAAACAAATAACAGCGCGCGTTCTTTCTTCGGGGTTACTCGGTGGCGGCCTGTTGATCAGGTGGGGAGGGCGTGCAGATCGGGTGGGCGGGGCCCGGAGCATGGTTTATGCGAGGATTGGCTGGGAAGGGGTTGGAAGGGCAGAAGGCGGGGTTGCGTACATGCGCTCCCAAGTCCTTCTGTTTGTGTCCACTCGATTCGCGGACGCCGCCCATTTCTTTTTCGTGTCCATTTTACGCTCTTGTTCGCTCGGATGCCCCCCCCCCAATCCACCCGAACTGACAGGGCTCTCTTTCTTGTTTTGACGTGCAGACGCAGGTCCGAGCTCACAAGGTCTCGTTTTGGGGCACTTGTCGTCGAGGTTCTGGCCCATGCCCGGGTTGGATCAGATCAACTGTTTGGTACGGTGGGTGGGTGGCTGGGATTCTATTTCTTCTGACGGTGGCAAGCCCCATTGTGTGGCGGATATGGGTGGACGCAGGTCATCGTTTCCCTATTGTTGTCGCACACATCAGAAGTGGGTCTCGTGTGCGGCTGTTGTGTTCTGTTGGATGCTTCTTCATGGGTGGCTACGCTTTTCGAGCCGTCTCTGCTGCTGTGCTGCAGGATTCGCGAGTGAATGTGAGAACGGTCTGTTCGGGTATGTGCGAATCGGATGCTTTCGTAAGGACACTCGCCCGGCCCTTGATTCTTGAGATATTGGTGTGGGTATCGTGTTGAGTGCAGCGCTCGTCTTTTGGTGCGGGGGTACATAGCCATAAACAAATGTAATACAAAAAGGTTAATATCCATTCATTTCAAAGCCTGAGCGATATTGCGCCCTTGGAATTTCCGCCTGGGGTGCGTTGAGACCACGGGCAGGAGGTTGCATTTCTTCCCAAGGAACCTGTATGCGATGCGCAACGAGTGTGGGTGGCAAAGGGTCCCATATTCCACTATTCGCAAATGACCCCATATGCTTAACCCCTGATCCTATGACGATACGGTACCTATGTAAAGCGGGTTCGGCTACGTTCGCAATTTCAGCACTCTTGTTGATATGAGCTTGGCGGCGCTGCCGTTTTCGTTCGATTGCGTTGCAAGTCATATACGAGTTTGAATGGCACTTTCCGAGCATGATTGTTCGGCTGTTTCTACAAGCGCGTCGAGCGACTTGGCCGCAGTCTGTGCCCCGGCGGCCCTCTGCCCCATGTCGTTTCAGCGGCTCAACCCTCTGCCTTGCTCGTCGCGCTTTTTCCACGACAGAGATCAAACATGGCGCTGATGTGCGTTGTAAAGAGCAAACGGACCAAAGGGCGATGATCACCAATTAAACGACGAAACGCCATATAAGCACTAGACTCTTTGATCGCCCAACTGGGTCAACATGCTGAAATTGACGGATCAAATTGTTCCTCTGTCGATCATAATTCCCAATTTCGTCGGCTGGCTTCTCTTTTTTTTTTGCGTCTCCTTTTGAGTGATTTTTGTCGTCGTCGTAAGGATACGGAGATACGACGTCGCCGGCAAGGGGTGTTTATTATTGTGAAATTTGCGTTTTTGAGCTTTCTTTGCTTTCGATGTGTTTCAGTTTTGATTTCGTTTGACTGCGCGGTCGAACGAGGCGGAGCAGCTTTGTCAATAGCGCTTAGCGGTGGAGAGAGACCGGTGGATGTTGTAGGCCGGGGTAATGGTACGATTTATGGCCGTAGTACATTGTGGAGCCCGAGGTCGCACTGAATCTTGTGAACGTCCAAGATTCGGGCAAGCTGTTTACAATACTATTAAACGCGTACTTATCTTCAGCCTCGGAACGATATCGGAAACGTATTCCAGCGAAGAACGACTTGCAGTCATACGCGTTTGTAAAACCTGCAAGAGGCGCTTTGGCGCCTCAGGTCGGAGTATATGCTGTGCATCAAGGCTCCCTAATTCCGACCAGCGAGTAAGGTTATGGAGTCTAGTCGCCGGCCTGGAAGACCACTCAGGACAGGTCCACCTGGGACTAGGAAGATACGGGTTAGGCGCAGGCACACCATGTCTGATTTTGTTGGGGGCCAGCTTTTTCGCTAGCGAGGCCGAACTGGCGTCTACTCGTGGATCGTCGCGATCAGCGTAAACACAGATGATAGCCTCCTGATCACCTTCGACATAGGCGTCGAGGGTCGGTCTGTCTCGCGTACGACGCGACGGTCGCCCAATATCACGAGCGGGAGGATGCGTGATGGGATCAGCGACGTGTGCCCTATTGGCGAGCAGCTGACAACATACGTCCTGCTATATCAGGCCAACATATGATTCTATGCACAAGGTTCACCCCGCGTTCTGCTCACATGCATACACATTCGTGGGTCACAAGGGGGTCGTAATAATTACGTATGGACACAAATGCTTAAATGAAGGTAGGTCGGGAGGGAAAACTCTCGGTAGCATGTTACTCTTGGGAGCGGAGTGTGTGCGTTTGTAGAGTAGTCTATTTCGTGACCACTACAGTGAGAAAGTTGGATCGAAGCGAATCGTCCCTGTATGCCTTGATTTTCTTGGTGCCCGCCGAGGTAAAAGTAACTGTCATGTGGCCGTTTGCGTCGCTCGTTCCAGGTGCAGAAAGACCCGAAGCAGATGTCGTCGTTCCGGCGACAGTAGCACCGGAGATTACAATGTTAGACGAACCGTCGGTTACAGTGACTGAGAAAAAGAAGTTGAGAAGAGGAGAGCGTCCACAAACGTGGTACGTACCCTGGAAAGGAACTCCGACTTTGGCAGTCGACGGGCCGTCGAGCTTCAGGAAGTGAGTTTTGCTGAAAGCGTCAAAGGCCCACAAGATAGTGTCGCCTGCTGCTACTTGTTGCTGGCAACCCCCAACCTGTTCACGGCCGCGTTAGGATGAATGCGATTGTATTGAAATAACGTTGGGCGGGCTCACCGGTGTAAACTGCCAGTTTAGAAGCGATCCCCAGAACTGAGTCGAGGTTTGGCTAGTTCCACCAATGCGTGTAACAAAGTAGTCCTCAAAGTTGTTGTCCCACTGTGTCGCGATCGAACCATCGTCAATAACATGGTTGATCGAGACGAAACGTAGATCAGCGTTTGAGAAATGAAAACGTACCGTTCCGTCCCATTTGAACGGCGAGATCTTTGTGATGTCGTCCAAGGCCGATGTGCACGTTGGACCAGGAACTGGATTCTGGCCGTTGTTAGTTCCATCGCCTTGAACAGATGTTTGTTAGCCCAAAGAGGTCGCCAAAGCTGATCGTAAATTTTCACAGTGATGGGTTCCTCCACTGGCTGTAGTTACGTCGTGACCGTGTGTCTTGATAGTGCCTTCGAAGAGTGTGCTGGCACTGGCCTCAATGCGTAGAAACACCTGAGTAACGGCGTTCTGGCGCGCATTGATGAGAGGAGAGGCGCCCGACAATGGGATACCGACAGCGAGCAGGCCGAAGACTAGTGAGACCAAGGCAACCATCGTGAGAGGGGGACACTGGACATTTTTGTCAAGAAAAACAGCATTTTATACGCCTAAAGCCGGAGCGGTTGAGCCGGAATCGAAGACCTTGATCAGGCACGTTACCCCTGATTAAATGAAAAAGCGGGATAATTGAGGAGTCCATTTGGGAAGGTGCACATTCCAAGACTAGAGACGGAGCCACATCCAGTCACGAGTGAGTAGGGTGGCACATGCCCATTTGGCAAGAGGATAGACATGTGCTAATCGATAAATCAGTGTGGCGTCGGATAACGCTCACGTGGCGAGTATATCAAATAGACATCATTCTGTATTCAATCACAACATGAGCAACACTCGCCTTTCCTCTTGCTCTCATCATCTAGTTGTCATTCGCCATGGTTCGCGGCACACCCGTCCCCAAACGCGATGAAGTTGCCATGAAATTTACCACTTTTCACATCCCACCGGTGTACGTGTTCCTCCAACTTGCACTCTAAACTGATACATGACGACGCGGATCTTTTGAATTTAGAACGAACACAAAAAACGTATCGTCTTCCTATCTCAAAAGCGAGTCTCAAACAATCTGGGCACGAAACGCGGCCCAGGCCCAGCGCAAGCGGACCGCAGACGAAGCATTCACAGGCGTACCTACTGGCGCTGGCAAAGAAAAGGCGTTGCCTAATAGCGATGTTCGTCTGCCACATGTCTTGTCTCAAAACAAACCGCCACTGACAACCGCTTGATATTCATTTCGATATAGGCTGCGCCTGGCGCAAAGACTATTGTTATTCATCCAGGCTCCCGATGGCTCAAGATTGGTAAAGCCAGCGACGTGTTTCCAGTGTCGATCCCCAACGTGATCGCGCGCAAACAGCGCACCCACCCAGTCCCCAAACCCATCTTCCACAGCGGAATCATCAAGCCCAGGGACGAAAGCGAGAAACCAGACGAGTACGAAATCTCAGCCGATACGGATGCGGAGGATCCCGTGAGTTGTTGCGGTGTGTCACGGACAAACTGTCGCAACTCATTTGTCCTGTCTCGTGCTTCAGTTTGTCGAACGCACTGCGAGCATTCGGTCGTCGCTACTCGCACGCATGAAGTTTTACAAACTCCAGGTGCTGCCGGACGCTTCCTCGGAGGCTGCCAGGTTCAATGCCAATTACAAACCCACGACGATCGCAGACCACAACGATCCCTATCGTGTCGAGTGGCTGGGCTCTGAAGCAAATCCCATCACGACGGAAGAGTATTTTATTGGACAAAAGGTGCGCCTAATTTATTAATTGCGCCCCTTGCACGGGGTTTAAATGCTGTTAGGCTCTGGACTTTGGAGATCCTGAAGCGGCCGGTTTCACGATCAAATGGCCAATGCGAGGCAACAGTCTGAATACGAGGGATTATGATTCGGCCCAGGCCATCATATCCGACATCGAGACCATTTGGACAGAAGCACTCCGACAAGAGCTGAATATTTCAAGAGCCCAATACAAGGCAAGGACTCTATTCAGCCACCCTTCCTTCTAGCGTAGTAATTGGTTGTCGGCAGGATTTCTCCGTAATCCTTGTGATTCCAGATTATTACGACCGATTCTATGTGCGCGAACTCGTCAACGTGCTCCTCGTGCAAATGGGATTCGCACAGTTGTGTATCCAGCAAGTACGTCTCGCTTTATCCATTCAACCAGCACGTGTTGATTTACGCCATTCACGACTACTAGGAATCACTGTGTGCTGCGTTTGGCGCTGGTCTATCTACCGCGTGCGTTGTAGACATAGGCGCAGCCAAGACGAGCATCGCGTGCGTGGACGAAGGTCAGGTGGTACCCGATACTCGGTACGTCTGCGTTTTTTTACTCGAATTTGTTCAGCCCGGCCTCATGGACTGGCTTTTTGCCTTGTAGGATCACACTCGACTTTGGGGGTGATGATATCACCGAATACTTGCATTACCTTCTCAAGGGGATCAACTTTCCGTATCGCGAGTGTCAACTCGATCGGACGTACGATTGGGCGATTATGACAAAGTTGAAAAAGTTGACGTCCTCTTTACTAGAGGCAAGTGAATCCGTTCAAGCGTCGGACTTGTAATCTAAGTACATGCGCTCCAGACCGACGTCGCACTGAATATCTACGACTTTGACGTCAGACGACCTGATCATATTACAGAGCGATATGCGCTGCAAGTGTACGACGAGCCTGTACTCGCTGCTATGGTATGTATCAAACCCAGCTCCAATCCAGTTGAACAAGCAACTGAGACCCCTTAGTGCATATTTGAACCCCGCATCATCGATTTCGATGCGAAACGAGCGATGCGCCGGCCGCTCTGGACGCCTGAAAATGTCGAAGACATCCCAGACTTTTCGAGCGACGTTCTCGTACGTAACTTGTCTCCTATTCGCATGTTCCGTCCGCCCCTATCCTGGCCCCTAACCCCTACTCCGAAATTCTTCGGCTCCTGTCCTCAGTCGCGTTTCCTTTTGTCTTCCCGTTTTGCTGTTGATGCTGATGTGGTTCTGTTTAGACACAGGCGATGCTGATCTCGACGCAACACTTGTTGCCTCCCCAGCCGAGTGCCCAATTGTTCGCACAGGTGCCGCAAGTGGATGGAGCACATGATGCTGGTGACGAAGACACTGAGATGGATATCCGCCCCCAAGGACAGGAGCAAATCACTGAGTAAGCGTAGTTTAAATTTTCCCGACCGATTGAGTTGCAGGCGGTCTCGGGCCAGACCGTGCGGTGGGATTATGACACGGAAAGCGCTCGTACAAGTTGGGGGGCTGGAAGGGTTCGAGTGAGCCAGCGTGGAATCAACCCGTCCGAGCGAGGATGGAGCAAGTGAGGAAAACAAGCATTTGGGGTACAGGGGTGCTGGGTGGCGGCTGGAACTCGTTTCTCGTGCGTGACTGCAATGTGGGATGCTAAATCGGGTTTGTTCAGGTCGACTGCGGCTGAAAAGCACCGAAAGCGGGAGAGAGAGTCGAGTCCCGAGGAGCCGCGCGGGCAAAAACGCGGGCCGTCGAGCGTCGAAGAGATCCGGGATGGCGAGTCGAGTGAACAGGGAGTGGGTGGCGCGGGTGCGGCGAGCTTGTCGGGCAGGGACAGCAAGGAACAAGAGCCGGCAGCGGCTCAGCGTTCGGTGAGCCCCACGCAGCCTCCTCCGCCCAGTGCGTCGACGCCCACGGTCGAGAGTCGGGCTCGGACGCCGCCCGGGCCTGCAGCCAATTCAGTCCCGGCACCGGTGCCGGTCGCGCCTGCTGTTATTGATGTGCGATGGGAAGCTAGCAAGCTGCCGCTCGACGTGGCCATCTTCAACAGCACTCGGGCAGCGGGGGGTGTGGACCGGATCAAGAAGTTCCTGCAGGTTGTTGTGGTTGTGGGTGGAACAAGTATTATCCCAGGGATGGTTCACGCGCTGGAGAGCAGGTACGTCACTTGGATTTCAGTGATCTTCTAGGGCGGCCGTGCCACCTTCGTCACTGTTTGAGCGGTCCGACCCTAACGTGGAGCGCACAGGCTGCAGGCGATCGCATTTCCACTTGTGCCTGGAATGGAGAAAGTCCAGGTTGTGCCGTCGCCCAAGGACATTGACCCGCGTGTGCTGAGCTGGAAGGGCGCGGCGGTGTTGGCCAAGCTGGACTCGCTCCATGACATGTGGATTTCGGGCGGGGACTGGGTGAGCGGGATGAGATCAGCAGCGACATGTGAGATTAACGTGGTTTGGATAGGACATGTTGGGGATGCGAGCTTTGCGCGAGCGGACGTTGTTCATGTAGAGACGAGTTTTGGCAGAATGAGATGTCGATCCGAAGCGAGCCAAGAGAGTGTGTGTTGTGGACGCCGATGATCACGGGACGTTACCGCGCGCAGAGGGCGTCGACTTCCATTCTGCGGCTAATGCGAGTCTCAATCGAGGCATATTGCTGGCCCACGCAAAGGAAACTTTGGCGCGGTGGTCTGGGCGAAGGCCAGCTGGGAGCGCGTGGCGGGGGCGGGATGCGCACGCGCGTTTTCGGCAAGAGTGGACCCGAACGAAGGCCCGGAAGATTGCCAACGGCCTGAAACACGAGGGTTTGATGACCGTGCGCAGAGTCGCGAAACGGGGTGTGGTCGTCAGCTCGGTTGTGATATGCGCGGGATATTTGTGTCGCGGCTGACGTGCGTGCGGGATATTCGCGGGGGGTGTATGCGCACGTGAGGTGCCGCTGATATCAGCAGGCACGGATCCGCAGTGGCGCACGACGGGCGGGGGCCGCGGCGGATGGGATGGCAGCGACGGCCACGACGTCGGGGGATCTGCGCAAGGGCCAGCAGGAAAGGTGGGATGTGTGGTGGTGTTGTGCCGGCGGCTGCAGGGCTGAGTCAGCGTGGCGCTCGGGGGAAAAGCGCGACCCGGCAGAACGGGCAGAAGCCGAGAAGCAGACGGGGCGGGGAGGGCACTGCGGGAAACGCCGTGCACAAATGTCTTCCAGCACATTATTTGCGGTTTCAGACGGGATCGCGGTGGGCCATCTGCAGTGGTCGATCGCAGCCTAGCCGCATATAGGCCGCACCCTGGTCTCCAAATCCCTCTTGACAGCCGCCTCAAAGCCGGGCCTCTGTCTCGACACACTTTGCCTCGTCCTCGTCCCCACCACTCTATCCATCCTGGCGCTGTGTTCTGCTCGCATCGCGCACGACGCGTCGGTGCCCCGCCTCTTCCTCTCGTCCCGGCCCCCCCTGCCCGCGCTGCACGCCCCGCCCGAGCCCCGTGCGGACGATGCGCCGCCCGGCCGTCCCGCCTTCCCGCCCCGCCCGGCCTTTGCACACGCACACTCCCAGCCCGCCTACACCCACTCGCCCGCCCCCCGGCCCGTCCCCGCCGACGACCGCGCAGACACCGCCAGTGCGCCGCCCCACGCCGGCGCGTACCTCCCCTCGCCCGCGGCCACAGAGCCGATGCCGCACCTGGCCTATCCCTACGACCCGCCCGACCAGCCCTACGGCTCCCGCGCGGCGTCGGCCACCCCCGCCTACGCGCCCGACGACCGCCGTGTCTCCACCTCGTCGGCCGGCTCGTACGAGCACGCGTATCCGTACCCCTACCCCCGACAGCCATATCCCCAGCGCGCCACATCGCCCATGATCGCTCGCGGCTCCCTCCCGTACGAGTACCCGCTCGACCCCGCATGGGCTGGCCGCCGGCCGTCCGCAGAGCAGTCGCCCGTGCCGGCGGCCAGGCCATACGACGACCAGTACCACCCAGACGACTCCGTCCCGGCTCTCGCCCAGTCCCAGCTCGCATATCCCATCCCCCTCGACCACCAATCGCCGATGCAGTCGCTCGCCAGCTCGTCCTCCAACTCGACCGGCCTCCCTGCGTCTCCTGACCTCGCTCTCCAACCGACCGGCCTGGTGGCTCCTCTCTCCGAGGGCCCAAACCCGCCATCCTCTCAGAACCCGGGTCACCGCACCTATGCGTTTGTCTCGCTCCAAGGTTCAACCATCCGTAAGCGCCCGCGCAGGCGCTACGATGAGATTGAGCGTTTGTACTCGTGCTCGTTTGAGGATTGCACCAAGGCATACGGCACACTCAACCACCTCAACGCCCATGTCACCATGCAAAAGCACGGTCCCAAGCGCAACCCGAGCGGTACGTTTTCCAACTCACGACCGAGGTGCATGCGCTCACTTGTTCAGTAGAATTCAAAGAGCTCCGAAAGATGTGGCGCAGCCAGAAAAAGGCCGAACAATCTGGCGGCAGTCGCCACCGCAGGCGACGTCTGGACGACGACGATCCCCAAGCTCTACGGCGCACCGCGTCTGGTTCCTATAGCACCGACCCCGAGTCGGACGACGGCACCCCCCAGCCCGGAGAATACGGCCAGGTCGATCAGATGTGGTCTCACGGCATGGTCCCATCGGGCGGAGTTGCCGCGCAAGGGATGGGCGAGATGCGCGCACGCTACGACGATGGCTCGATGGGTTACCATCCCGACCACGACCCCCACGGGCATGGCATGGGTGCCCATCACTTGATCAGGCCCGACCCGGCGACACCCATCGACCGCATCCCAGCCAACGCGATGCTTCTCCAGGATCTACCCCCCTCCCACCCGAGCCAACAACCGCAACAGTTTTCGAGCCCGCACCCGCATCCCATGGCTGGATATGGAGGCATGCCGATGTCTGGGAACCCCCCGGTCAACATGCGACGTGCATCGGACCATGGCTATGACTATGAACGCCCTGGGCCGTACCGCTAGCTAACCTGTGCTGCCTCGTCTCGCTCTCTCGTTCTCTGCTGGTCTACCTCGCAATCACTTGTTTATGTTTATCAGTGCACCTTTGTTTATTATGTTCTCAATCATCTATACTCTCTGCTTGCTTGCTTCGGGTGTCCTAGCGCGCTGCTGTCCGTTGTTCTTGCTTATGTTTGTGTCTTGCTCTGCATTTTCGTTCTTGAACTTTCCCCATTTTATGTTTTGACCCCTTGGTATATAGTTCGTACTTGCTCGAGTCTTTATTCCTCCCGATCCCTCCTTTTTCCTACACCCCGACCCTTTTTTTTTTTCGTCACCATCAGCATGTTGTTGTGGATGACGTTGTATTACTGCTTAAAGTAGCTGCGCAAATTCTATCCTCCCTTGTACAAAGAATCAAAGAAATCGTTTCCAGTCGACTGGGTGTGCCGTCTGAGAGTCGATGCTCTTTCAGCCCCTAAGTGCAAGGTGTACCGGGTCCGAGGCTAATATCGCCTCGAAACGGCAGGCCCTGGGGTCCTGGCCTCATGCGCGGTGAAGTCATTGGATGAGGACACACCCTTGCGGCTACACCGCAGCGACGACCACTGTAATCTGTCGACGCTATAACCCTCACTACGTCAGTTTATCCCTCATAATCCAACTGTCACATTATTTGCCGTTCGATTGGCATGACGAACATCAGCGAGCTGCCTATCGAAGTCCTAATTGACAGCCTTTTGCCAGCCCTAGCCCTCCGCGATCTGCTCGCCCTCGGATGTACAAACAAATTCTTTGCGGCGGTGTGTGCAGACGACACATTCTGGAAACGCAAGACCGAGGCCGAGTACAACTTTTCAGGTGCGGGTAGCGCACGCACCAGCGGGTTCAAGCACGTCTATCGTGGGCTGAGACACCCGAGAGTGTTTGTCTGGGGGTGAGTTTCCCAGTATTCATTTGGGCCGTCTGGGAGATCAGGGTGGCGTATCCTTCGAGAGAGAAGGTGTTGGGTTGTGGCTGGAGCAACGGCAGTGGCTGATTGACGTTTATTGCGCGCCTTGCATGTCTAACTATGTGAGACCGTTGGCAGCGAGTCGGACAACAGCCGATTGGCGCTCAGTAAACGCAAACATCAAAGCGGCGCGAGTAGATGGGATCCTGTCGACTATCCTGTCGAGCTTGATCTCAAATGGCGTGTTGTTCACCTGGCTGCTGGGGGGTGGAGTTTCCATGCGCTCACCGACGACGGTCGCGTACTCGTTTGGGGTACCCTAGACGCGGATGGACCTGGATTCGTACGTTTATTGCGTATATGCCCAAGGGACTGGAAGAAAATGAATCAATACTCATTAATTAGGGATCCGACGACTTGACACAGAGCAGGTCGTCGGTCGAGGAGCCTATTGCCTTGATCTTACCACAAAGGATCAAGTCTCTCAGGTCCGTATTGCACATCGAATGTTTCAGGGGGGCAAGAGGCTGACTTCGACGCATTTATTCTCTGCTTCGCTGTCTGGCCTTTGCACACAATCCCATACACAGCGTCGGGCGCCGCCACTCTATCCTGCTCGATGCGCGCAACGACGCTTGGATCGTGCGATCCTGGGGTCGCCCTGCGCGACTCGTCACGCCTGTGCTCGACAACGCACACCCCGAGTCGAGCATCGTCCAAGTCGACGCCGGATGGGATGTCTGCGCGTTCCTGACCGAGACTGGCGAGGTGTTTGTTGTGTTCCCCTTCCGTGGGTCGTTTGATCAGGAAGCAAAAACAAGAATGGGCGAGGATGGTGGTGAGCAGAGTGAGATTGTCCCCCAGGATGGGGAAGTGAGGTGTGGATGTTGGGATATTGAGCACCACCCAACGCGGCTGCCTGCTCTGCCCGCCCGTCTCCCAACGCTACATCGCTCGACCGACGCAACGACCCAAGACACTCCGCCTCGTTTGGTCAAGATTGCCGCGGGCGACGACTTTATCGTGGGCCTGACTGATGGGGGGCATGTGCTGAAATTGGATCTACCAACACGCAACGAGGCGGACCTTCGTCAAGCTATCGAGCGCGGCAATTCGCAGTGGAACTATGTCAGTTCGATGACTTGCTTTTTCTCTCTCTCTCTCTTCCCTTTCTTCATCGGCTGATGTGTGTCAATAGCTTCCCAGGTTCTGCGATGTCGCACATGTGCGCAACGAGTCCGGCTTCAGACAACAAGGCCAGGGTCAAGAAGACCAACGCGCACTCGAAGATTTGACCGTCACGCATGTACGCCTCGTGTTTCCGTCGTGTCGATTGCGGACTCAACTCAGAGCTAATTTGTACTTCTCACTCAGATATCTGCACAATTTCGCACGTTTGTGGTATACTCGACCGTCGGATCGTCCGTTGTTCTCCTCGGCAAAGCCGAGACGACGAGCCAGGAAGCACCCACTATCATACCCGAACTACAGTACCGCAACGTGATCTCCGTTGTTCTTGGAGACTATCACTATTGTGCCCTGACTGCCGATGGTGAACTGTTCAGCTGGGGAAAGTATTCAAACGGTGCTCTAGGGCTCGGAAGTCCACCGCGTTCGCATGGTGCTCCCCACCACGTAAGAATCGCCATGATGCCTATGCTTCACCAGCCTGTTCAACGGCGACAGGAGCAAGACGCTCCAAAACCCACCCGAGTCCGATTCGATCATGAGGACAACGTCCAAGGCCGATACGTCTTTGCGGTGGCTGCAGCTGGTTGGCATTGTGGCGCACTCGTCATCGACCTGCACAGCTCCTCATCAGCATCTGGCGAATCTCCAGCTGAGCGACCAGAAGCACAACCCGTAGGCGGGCTCCAAACTGGTAGCGACTCTCAACCTGGCGCTTCGACTTCTCGGCCGATCGCCCAGCTCCCACGTCGCACCGAAGGCGAATTTGGTGGTACACAAGCTCCGCAGATCACGCTCCCTATCGTGCGAGGCCGTGGTGGTGTGCCATTTAGGATTGGTTATGCGGCTCGCGGCGCATATGCCGGACGCGGCCGTGGCTTCTCGGCTTCTCAGTCAGGTTCGGGTGCGCACGATGGTACGAATCCGGGCAGGGCGGAAGAGTAGAACGCGATGAGTTTCGTGGATACGTGCGCGTAAGCGGCTTAGTCCAGTTGATTTGATAGTTATTAACCCAGGGTACCTCGTTTCTACGAACCGCAGTCTGTACAATCATGGCGATCATCATGATGGGGGTTTGCTCGTTTGCGCGCCTGATCTAAACTGTCACGAGCCTCGGTCTGCCAATTTCTGGAATTTATGCGAGGGCCAATGAGATTAGTGGCCGCATATTCTCAAGTGTTCCAATTTGAATGAATTCTACGTTGAATAGAGTTAGCGACGTCGAGCAGGGTGCGGTAATTGATCCGGAGCTGTCGGGAAAACCAGAGGGCCGTCGAGCCCTTTGCTCGTCTGGGCGCTGAGCTGCCCTTCACAGTCGTCATTTGCCATGGGGCCGATTTGTGTGCCCTGCATGCCGCATCACCACCGCATCTATCATCTGCATGACGTCTGCACACACGTTGTTTTCATTGAGATTCTCGTTCACAGAGTCGCTGGGTCTGGTGGCCAATACGGTCGCACAATGCAAAGATGACCATGTGCCTGGTTTATCTCTTCGCGATACGGCCCAACTGGGTTCCCGAGCGGGGGCCGCACACACACTCTCCGTGCAGATGGTCATCTCGGCTAGCGACCCAGCCCCCCACATGATTCGCGACACCTGTCGCCATGTTTGTTTCCTATTTGGGATGTATTGACCGATCTGCGCAAACAATAAGATATCTCACCTATTCTTCGCACGCTGCTCGTGCGTGGTTTCCACCCCTGTGGCGAGTTCCTCATCAACCTGGGTGGTACCCAGTCTCGTGGCCGCAACTCGATTTTACGTAGCACACATCTGAATCGACAGATCTCTTACAGAACTTGGAAGGCGTGCGCCAGGCCGGGTTTTCGCTGCTTTGATCTCTGATGATGGCGCGACAGGGAATCCAGAGCTGGACAACTCAATAGCTCAAATTGGCTGCTTTTCTCATATCGGGGATGATCATATTTGGTAAGTGCGGCCCGGCCCTGACCACCCGCCAGGAATGATAGACGCCCAGAGTGTTGGATAGCAAAGATACTCGATTGACATATACTGATGAGCGATAGGTGGCAACACAAACAGAAGGCGCAGATGCGTACACGCTGAAACACCGAGGGGGCCCCAAGTGTGATCTAGTGTCGGCCCGAGCCCGAACCTGAATCTGCGCTGGGCGATACAAACTGACTCCAGGGTACGGGCGTTCTTGTTCTGGTCGTTGCGAACCGAGAATAGTTGTCGTGCGCACTACTGTCGGAGAGCGAGAGCAGGGATGACGTGCTTAGCCATGCTCGGTTGTCAAGCATGCCCACGCCGAGGCCAATGTGTCGTTCGGGGGACCTGGCCGGAATTCCTGCGTAAATCGTCAGTGAAGACTGCTGTCTCTTTGCGCACGAGGGGGGGAGCCAGGGTGTCAAAAAACGGGAGACAGAGCCGGACAGTCCGATCATTGTAAATCCAAAATAAATTGCGTACCGTGATGGGGCTTATCCCGCGACCGGGACGAGCTAGAAACCTGGAGTGCAGGGCCGGCAGATGCGGCAGAGGGGGGCTTCGAGGACGAGTCTAGATGCGGTCGTATCGAGAAGTTGAGAGGCAGGCTGGGGGTGCCACTAGCGTGTCTGGATGCGGTCAGTGAGCCACTAGTGCCGTTGCGCGCGTGCTCATCTCCGCATCGAGCGCGAGAGCTGATTTCGGGCTCCACAGGAATTTCGTGTGCGGGATGAAAAGAGGTTGTGCAGCTCGTCGAGCTTAGACTTTCAGACTCGGCCTGCGTACGGGGGCCGTGTCCGAGCGCGAATCGGGGTCCAGATACTTCGCGCTCAAGCTCGAGGTTGACAGAAGCAGACTCGGAAGCAGAAGCTAGAAACCGACCGCGATCGGACCGACTTCTCCCAGACGGAACGAGCACAACAGTCGGCCGACCGGGAGTGATATCGTATTGCTGATCGTCACTGGTGCTGTCAGAGTCCAAAGTATCGTTGCCCGAGTTAAAATTAAAAGAAATAATGCTCAGCCCCAAGCGATCTTCTCGAGTAGGGACAGGATGAGCGGGTTTTTTACGTCCAAGTCTCGACTGGATTGGATCTTCACCCAGCGAGGACTGCATATAGACTGAGCTTGCTGGCACATGACAGAGGTTATTTTGTGCTGTGTTGTGGGCCCCGGAAATCGTGTGCAAAGCGCGATTTGTCCGGATCATCTCGCGGTCAGCAAAGCCCGTGGGGTGTCCAAGACGAAGCTGCTGGATGTCGTGTGTATAATCAAAAGCTGAACTCTCCAAGGGCGAATCCACCATTGCCAGCGCACGCGTTCGAGCGTAGGTAGGCGAGCCCAGAGTGAGCGGTGTCCTCGGACTGTATTCTTGCGAGCAGTCTGATAGGGACCGGGAAGGACTAGGGGCCGCTGTTTCGTCAGAAGATGAGTGATTGGATCCACGTCGAGCAGCCCGGGAAAATGATGAAGAATATGGCTGAATCCGTGTCAGAACAGGGAGCGGCGAACCCAAGGGCGAAATTGTGCTTAAACGAGCGCTTTGGGATCCAGGCGAGTTGGTCAAGAAGCTCGTGTGTGCATTCTGGCCCAGGTTGGCGTTGTACGTAGTCTCGACACTCAAAGTTTGTTGTCGTTCAGGCTCGGGAACAAAAGGCGTGTGGGGTGTCCTCGAGGATGGGAGAGTCGATGATTCGGCGACAGCGCCGTTAAGGCTAGGTCCGCGCGGATTGTGTACTCGCATTGTCGGCGGTAGGTGATTGTTGTATCGGTGTTGTAGAAAGCGAAAAGCGTCGGAAGCTTTCGTGAGAGATTTATGAGTGCTGAAAGTGGGTTTCTTGGAGGAGTCGCCTGGAATGGAGAAGCTGCCTTGCTCGGCTTGGAGAGAAGAAAAAGAGTGTGATTCTGGGGTGGGATTGAGGTTTTGGGAAGGAAAGATATGAACGGGGAACGAAGGGAGGAACGCTGATTTGGGGCGGGCTGGGACCGCGTCTGGGGCAGCAGCGATCCTGGAGCTTGGGTTGGGTGGATAACGTGATGCGGGCTATCAGTTATTTGGAGCCGATTGTATGCGTCGAGGAGCGGCTCACCTGAAATTAAAGTATTTTTGGGGCGAGGGGTCTGCTTGGACGGACGAACGGGAGCGGCGACGGAGCTCTGGAGTGCTCGCAAAAAAGGGGTGAGGATGACAACGGTAAAGAGGCCGCGGCGTCGCGGGACCATTGGAAAATACGGTGGGCGGAATGGACCCACGCTCGTCCATGACAGAGACCAAACTGCGCACGGACGGGTCTTGGCGCAGCATCTCGAGACGCGAGGGGCTCGAGGCGGGGCGGTCGCTGTCGCTCGAGTCGGAGTATGTGCTCTCGACGCGGCGAAATGAGCGATTATTAGCTGTGATTAGCCGGGCCGGGGTCGCGTGTGATTGTTTGCGCGGCAAGCGGGGCGGATCGGCGTGCGGAAACTCGGTTCGGTGCAGCAGTTTCCGCCTGTGTACCTTGACCGTATAGGGCGTCGCTGTACTTGGCTCGCGACGCGGGACACGGTCGATCGGGTGGTCTGGAGGATAGAGTCAGAGTGCCACTCGATCGATTGACACGACGTACCGAGCACTGGGAGCGAGCGTGGAGTCGTCGATCGAATGGGTATCCCACTGTGCACGAAACGGGGATAGTCTGCCTGAAAACGATGCGGGTGTGGATCAGAGTCGCTTGAGAGCCGGTCGACCACGGGCTGGCCATAGTCGGCGCTGCTGCCCGGCGAGGACGACGGTGGTCGAGGACGTCTGCGTCGACGGAGAGAGAGGAGGCGGGCGACGAGGTCCATGGGTTAAGTAGTCGCTACAAGAAAGGAGCTCGCTGGAGAAAGGAGTCTGTTTGGTGTTCTGTGAGTCAGCACTGTATTGGTCAGCACATTGGTCATAGACCCGGATGGGCTCTGGATCTAATCTTATCTGCAGTATCGATCGACCGCCAGCCTCCTGTTTCTTGGACACGCGCACCATGGCCGCGGCCGTCTCGTCCCAAGACCCGCTGCAGGGCATCTTCCAGCAGCTCAAAAACAAGTGAGTGCGCTGCCGAACCTGCTGCCGACGCTGACCGCCACCAGAAACGAGCAAGTCCGCCAGATTGCTGCCCGCGAGCTCCGGGATCATGTTCGTCCAAGTCTGCTCTCGTCTGTCCTAGCTAAATCGGATACAGGTCGAGTCTGCCACCGCCGAGCTCTCGAGCGACGGCGCAGCACGTCTCTGGAACCAGCAAATCAGCCCCCGTCTCTTCGAGATTATCCACAGCAACCACAGTCATGAGCGACTCGGCGGCGTGCTTGCCATCGGTGCGTCCCTCGTCCCGTCCGTCGCTCTCACCCATCTAATGCAACTGTACATTTGTTGCTCCCAGACCGCCTACTCGAAATCGAAGACGAGACGATCGAGGCCAAGCACACGCTCTTTCGTCTGTTCAACTATGTCAAATCGTTGCTGCCCTCGCCCGACGTAAACGTCATGATCGCCGCATCCAAAACACTCGGTCGCATAGCCGAAATGGGCGGCACTGCGTTTGCGGACCAAATCGACGTCGAGGTCCCGCGTGCGCTCGAAGCGCTCCAGAGTGACAAACCCGAGGGCAGGCACGCCGCCGTCCTTGTCTTGCGTGAGCTCGCGAGACACAGCGCTGCGCATTTTCATCCTCACGTCGGCCTTGTGCTGGAGCGTATCTGGCTACCGCTGCGAGATTCGAGAGTGAGTGGTCCAGCCACCAGGTTCGGGATGCGGTTTGGTTTGATGGATTGCTGTTTTAGGTGCTTGTGCGAGAAGGCGCGGCCGAACTCTTGGCTGCGTGTTTGGAGATTATGCGCTCGAGGGATCGGACCCAGCGCACCCCCGTCTACCGAGATATCAACGAAAAGGCCGCCAAGGGCTTGATGATGGCCCCAGTAGAGACCGTGCATGGAAGTTTGCTCGCCTATCGAGAACTTTTCCTGCATGCTGGCATGGTACGCACACAAAGGAGTTTGTCTATCGGTATTGACACCAGTATGGCAGTTTTTAAAAGACGACTACAACACTACAGTCGAAAGCATCCTAAACTTTCGCGAACATAGAGAACCCCAGATTCGTAGACAGGTCATCACACTCATACCTACATTCGCACGCTACGACCGAGAATGCTTCACCGACATGTTCCTCCACAAGTCGATGGGCTACCTCATGGCCACGCTCAAGCGGCCGGCCGAACGCACAATTGGTGAGACCGGGCCACACGAGTTTATTTTATCATAAATTAATTCACGTGCGAATAGCATTTGTGGCAATCGGACATGTGGCGTCGGCTGTCGGAAGTGAGATTAAGCCGTTTTTGGAACAAATCATGGTACACATAAAAGAAGGTCTACAGCTTCACGGGTAAGTGCATCGTGTCTGAGCCGCACTTCTTCAGCTCACTTCCCGTGTGCATAGAAAAAAGAATGCGCCGCTAGAAGAACCCATTTTCCAGTGTCTCGGAATGTTGGCCGCGGCGGTTGGGCCAAATTTGACCAAGCTTTTGCATGACCAGTTGGATCTCATGTTTTCGTGTGGGTTGAGCGAACCGTTGCGGCAGGCACTGGTGTCTATCGCTACGCATATCCCCCCTCTGCTCAAGACCATCCAAGGTAGGTGTTTGGCCGACGGTAAAGTCAAGCCGTTGCGCATTTACGTTTCGTAGATCGATTACTCGACTTGATTTCGGTCATTTTGTGTGGACAAACTTACAAGTCTCTTGGGTCACCCGAGTCAGGGCACCGTTCAATAGCCACACTTGTCGCACGAGATGTTCAGGTCCGTGGGTGTTCCTTGCGCTATCCCGTCTGCGTCTAAGTGCCTGTACAGTCTGCGCAAAACGGGCGGAACCCAGAACTGATCGCTCTTGCGCTCATCACGCTGGGATCATTCGATTTTACAGGTCATGTCTTAAATGAATTCGTCCGATCGTGCGCCTTGCCGTATCTAGACCACGATCAGCCCGAAGTACGCCAAGCGGCCGCACTCACGTCGTGCAAGCTGTTTGTCCAGGATCCGATCATATATCAACAGAGTATACATTCGACAGAGATCGTGGGGGATGTGTTGGATAAACTGTTGACAGTCGGGATCGCTGACCCTGGTGGGTTTTTTTTGCTCCGAACAAGAGTGTGTTGTTGAATGGATTGGGTAGATCCTGGAATCAGGCATACTGTGCTTTCGACATTGGATACGAGGTTTGATCGACACCTTGCGCAGGCGGAGAACGTTCGGTCGTTGTTTATTGCGTTGAATGACGAGGTGTTTGCAAATCGAGAGGTGGCTATTGGGATCATCGGACGTCTTGGTGAGTAACACATGTGCAGGAGGTAGATCGTTGGTTAAAGTGTCGCGACTATAGCTCCATACAACCCTGCATATGTTGTGCCATCTTTGCGCAAGGCGTTGATCCAGCTCTTGACCGAATTGGAGTACTCGACTGTTCTGTAAGCTACTCTTCTTTCAGTTGAGCACACTTGTTGACTGGGTTTGCAGGCGAAATCGCGAAGAGAGCGCCAAGCTTCTCCATCAACTCGTCTCGGCTTCGTCCAAACTCATCAAGCCCTATGCGCTCGCAATGCTCAAAGTTCTCCTTCCCAAAGCACGTGATCCAAACGCAGGTGTGGCGGCCAATGTGATCATCTGTCTGGGCGAACTAGCCGAAGTTGGAGGAGAAGATTTGACGCCCCATGTGCCGGCGCTTATGACACTCTTGATCGAGACATTACAGGATCAAGCGTCAACGAGCAAGCGCGATGCAGCACTCCGCACCATGGGGTCGTTGTGCTCCAATACGGGCTATGTTATTACCCCTTTGATGGATTATCCCCAACTGATGCCCATATTCAATCGTATATTGAGGACGGAGCAAAACCAAAGTGTCAGGCGGGAGACTATTCGGGTAAGTTTGTATTCTGTAAGGGCTGACGTTCGGCTCAAATTGGTGGCTTCAGTTGATGGGAATACTTGGGGCGTTGGATCCGTACAAGCGCAAGGTGGGTAAACTTAGACTGAATTATCTGAAACTTGTTAATGAGGCGATGTTATGACAGGGCAAGTTGGCCGACCTTGATGAGGCCACAAATGAAGCTGTCAAAACAAACCCGCACGATCCTGCGGCTGTGCTTCACGCGTCAGGAACGTCATCCGAGGACTATTATCAAACAGTTGTCTTCAACGCCCTGCTCGGAATTCTCAAGGATAATGCCTTACAGTCTAGCCATCACGCCAGCATCGAGGCGATTATGTCTATCTTTAAAACTCAGCGGCTGCGCTGCGTGCCGTTTTTGCCGCAGGTGGGCGAAAGCATCCAGTCCGTTGGCGAAACGCAATATATTTACCACATATTATGTAGATCGTTCCGGCCTTTTTCGCTGTCGTGCGAGCGCCTAACCCACGCATGCAAGAATTTTATCTCCAACAGCTGACAATTCTCGTCGGGATCGTCACGCAGCACATCAGAAACTATTTGCAAGATATTATTGTGCTTATTCAGGAACTGTGGGCGGCCAACCCGGCACTGCATACTGGACTCGTTTCACTCATCGAAGCGCTGTCCAAAGCACTCGATGCCGAATTTAGGACGCACCTTCCCGCGCTGTTGCCTCCGATGCTCAAGGTTCTGGACTCGGATCCGTCGGAGAAGCGCCAGGGGACACAAATGAAAGTATTGAATACACTCTATACCTTTGGACCCAACGTGGAGGAGTATATGCACCTTGTCATACCGGTCATAGTCCGCACACTCGAGTCTAGCGAGAATCCGATCACGTTGCGCAAGGGCGCAATCCAAACAATCGGTCGACTTTCGTCCAAGGTCAACTTTTCCGACCACGCTTCGAGAATGATTCACCCGCTCGTTCGGCTCTTGGCGTTGCAGAACAACGAACTCACTGGTGCTGTGATGGATACGTTGTGCGACCTGATGCTTCAGCTCGGGCCGGATTTCGCTATTTTCGTCCCAATGATCAACAAGGCCGTTATCCGACTGGGCGTGCAGCATCCGACGTATCAGTCACATGTTGCGAGATTGCTAGATGGAGAGCGATTGAGAAGAGATTTCGGTACTCTGGTCCCGTACGTTTGACATTTAACTTTTTGCCTTTTACACGTGATTTTGACCGAGGGGTGTTTTGCCATAGTGGTGACGAGGACAGGAATGAACCCGCAGCTGCACCCGAGTCAACCAAGATGGCGGTGAACCAACAGCATTTGAAGCAAGCGTGGGACACGTCCCAAGTCCGGTCGCGTGAAGATTGGCTCGAGTGGATTCGGAGATTGGCAGTCGAGTTTATGAAAGAGTCCCCCTCACATGCGTTGCGCGCGTGCATGAGTCTAGCTGATGTGCATATACCGTTGGCGCGGGAGTTGTTTAATGCGGCGTTTGTGTCGTGCTGGACTGAATTGTTTGATCAGTACCAGGTGAGTGTCTTTGGATTCTTGGCGGATTAAACGATTGAATTGTGGTGTAGGAGGATCTTGTTCGGTCAATAGAGACCGCTATCACTAGCCCGAATATCCCGCCCGAGATCATCCATATTTTGCTCAACTTGGCCGAATTCATGGAGGTGGACGACAAGTCGTTGCCCATAGAAGCCAAAATCCTTGGTGAATACGCCTATTCATACCATGCCTATGCAAAAGCTCTCCATTACAAGGAGCTCGAATCGTTCCAGGGACGTTCGCCGGCCATTTACGAATCTTTGATCGGAATCAACACGCAACTTCAACAACACGACGCTGCGCTGGGAACGCTGGTTGTTGCGCGGGAATTGTACGACTCGAAGCACGAGGAGTGGTATGAGAAGCTGGGCAAATGGGAGGACGCGCTTCAAGCATACAACCGCAAAACAGGGGACGAGGCTCAAGAACCCGAGGTGATTATCGGTAAAATGAGGTGTGTGAAAATCAGCTCTATCCGGGCTTGCCATCTCAATTGGGAGCTGTGGGGGATGACAGGTGTCTGCATGCGCTCGGAGAATGGGAGCAGCTTGCTTCGATGGTCGAAACAAAGTGGGCGAGCGCCTCATCTGATGAGCGACGTGACATTGCGCCACTAGCGACGGCCGCAGCATGGTCGCTGAACCAGTGGGACAAGATGGACGATTACATTGGAGCGATGAAGACGGATTCGCCAAACAAGGCATTTTACAGAGCGATTATTTCCGTCCACCGTTGTCAGTTTGCAAAGGCGGCCAAACATATCGGGATTGCCCGCGATTTGTTGGATCCCGAAATGACGAATCTTGCGGGCGAGAGCTATCAAAGGTCATATTGTGAGTGAAGATGAGGGTTTTTGAACTCTAGGGATACTAATTCTTCATTAGCCGTCATCATCCGTATCCAAATGTTGTCCGAGCTGGAGGAAATCATCCGGTACAAGCAGCTTTCTGAACAACCCGACCGACAGGCTACAATGCGCAAGACGTGGATGAAGCGGTAGGTGCATATGGTCACTGGATAAACTTGGGCTAAATGCGTTTGAATTCGTTTAGACTTCAAGGATGCCAGCCGAATGTCGAAACTTGGCAGCGCGTGTTGCAAGTTCGCACGCTCGTATTGCAGCCCGATCAGGATACGCCCATGTGGATCAAGTTTGCAAACCTGGCACGAAAAAGCGATCGCATGAAGCTGGCCCAAAAGACAATTGAGTCCCTGCTGCGTCCGCAGGTTGATCAGGTGAGCGCCGCAACCCTGAATATCCGAGTTATTGTTCTCAGTATACACATTCATAGCAAGCTTCCCCAGAAGTGATCTACGCTCATCTGAAGTTTATGTGGGCAAATGGCTCACGTGTTGAGGCTGTCGAGTACCTCCGTGATTGGGCGACTAAACTTTCTACCGATCTTGGCCTTACTCAGGCCGAATTATCTGGCCGTGTTCCTGCTTTGGCTGCACGAATCAAATCGAATGAATACGCATCGCTGCTGGCCAAGTGTTATTTGAAGATCGGACAATGGCAATCTGAAATGCAGGAGAATTGGGATGCAGTGCGTTTGTTAATACGTTTATCTTCGCGAGGCTGATGATCGCATGCGTTTGTAGCGGGATATTCCGGACATTCTTCGTTGCTATTACCTGGCAACACAGTTTGATAGCAAGTGGTACAAGGCGTGGCATACTTGGGCCATGTGTAATCTGGAAGTCATCGGCCATATCGAAAGCCTCAGCGATGTGAAAACGGACCAGGCTGCACCGAATCTGGTCAAGCACGTCGCTGCTGCGATACAAGGTGATCCCACACATATGTCGACATTTAATTAATACAACAGCTGACCACACGTGATTAACCAGGCTTCTTCCGCTCGATCGCTCTGCGTAGCGACGCCTCATTCCAAGAAACGCTCCGCGTGCTCACTCTGTGGTTCAAGTTTGGCGCCCATGAAGAAGTTAGCCTGGCAATGACCGACGGGTTCACGACAGTCAACGTCACCACCTGGCTAGAAGTGATACCCCAAATCATCGCTCGTATCCAGACTCCCAGCTCACTCGTGCGCCGACTGATTAGTCAGCTCCTCAACGATGTCGGGCGGGCACACCCTCAAGCCCTGATTTACCCGCTTACCGTTGCATCCAAGTCATCATCTGTTGCTCGGCGCAACGCGGCTACCGCAATCATGGATCGAATGAGGGAACATAGCCCTAAGATTGTCGACCAGGTATGAGAATATCTGAAGACATACTTTTGAAATATTAAGTTTTGTATTGCAGGCATTAGTAGTTAGCGCGGAACTCATTCGGGTTGCGATCCTGTGGCATGAGCTATGGCATGAAGGGTTGGAAGAAGCATCTCGTCTCTACTTTACAGAAAAGAACCCAGAGGCGATGATCGCCGTTCTCGAGCCATTGCATGATTTGTTGGAAGCAGTGAGTATATGCGTGCTGTGCTATGCTATTGAAAATCATAACCGAGCCTTGATTTTTAGGGCCCAACCACGACTAGGGAGACCGCATTTGCTCAAGTATTCGGCCGAGAACTTCAGGACGCTCGCCGGTGTACACGTCGCTTCAGGGCATATGGCGAAATCGGAGACTTGAACCAGGCATGGGAGATTTATTCCATGGTACGTTGATAGTTTCTTCGGACAAACGAATGTGATTTGACAATCCTGTGCTCGTCAGGTGTTCAAAAAAGTCGAAAAGCAACTGCAACACCTCACTACTTTGGACCTGCAGTATGTGTCACCTGAGTTGCTCAGGAGTCGGAATCTGGATATTGCGGTGCCAGGTGTGTTTCCTGTTATCCCTCCAGAGCTTGGTGACTGAACAGGTCGGATTAGGAACTTACGTGAGCGGGCGTCCTGTGATCACAATCGCCTCGTTTGCTCCGACCTTGTCGGTCATCACATCCAAACAACGCCCCAGGCGTCTTACACTCAAGGGTAGTGATGGGAAAGACTACCAATATGTCCTCAAAGGTAAGTGGACTTGGAATATCTCATAGCCCGAGTTGAAATAAAACGGTCCGATAGGACACGAGGACTTGCGACAAGACGAGCGTGTGATGCAATTGTTCAGGCTCGTGAACAGCTTGCTTTACCTTGACGCGGAGAGCTACAAGCGACACTTACATATCCAACGATTCCCGGTGATTCCTCTTGCACCCAATGCGGGACTTTTGGGGTGGGTACAGCAGAGCGATACGCTGCATATCCTAGTTCGAGATTATCGGTACGATTTTGAATTTCTATGAAACAAGGCCCGATTTGTTGACTAGGCCTGGTTTTTCAGCGATAGTAGGAAGATTTTGCTGAACATTGAGTATCGATTGATGCTCCAAATGGCACCGGATTACGAATTTTTGACTCTCCTCCAGGTGAGTTCAAGATGAGCCTTTTCTTACCCCAGGCTTCTGATACGGTTGTTATCTTCAGAAAGTTGAAGTATTTGAATACGCGCTGGAGAACACCACAGGGCAAGATCTCTATCGGTTGCTTTGGCTCAAATCTGCAAACAGTGAGGCGTGGCTGGACCGACGTGCAACATATACTCGTAGCTTGGCCGTTACGTCGATGGTTGGACATATCATGGGTCTCGGAGACCGCCACCCGAGCAATTTGCTGTTGGATCGTGTAACAGGCAAAGTTGTCCACATTGACTTTGGAGACTGCTTCGAGGTCGCGTGAGTGCCTGGACGTAATCAGTAGAAGGATGTCCTCGCTGATAACATTGTGATAGGATGCACCGGGAAAAATATCCTGAAAAAGTACCATTCCGCTTGACAAGGATGCTGGTCAAGGCCATGGAGGTGCGCCACACTCCATAGTTCAACTTTTTATTTGATATTTACCGGTGATTTTAGGTCTGTGGTATTGGCGGAAGCTTCAAGACAACATGTATCATCTCTATGGGTGTGCTGCGCGATAATCGCGAATCCCTCAGTGCGGTATTGGAGGCATTTGTCTATGACCCCCTGACGGCATGGAGATTGCTTCAGACGGCAGATGAACGCGCTCGTGATCGTAATGGAGGTAATCAAGCTTCCACCGCGACCGAGACTCAAAACTGAATAGAGATGGGTCGCAGATACAGGAAACGATCCACACGCAATTGCCCAGGGACCAAATAGGAAGATGAGGGCCGATGAAAATGTTATTTTTGATGGTGCGTTGAGGCTGAGGGTTTTATGCGATCAGTGGACTGAGGCTGAGTCGCTTTTCAGAAACGGCTGGAGAAGCTGGCGCTACCCAGGAGGACATTAACGAACGCGCTTTGACGGTGTTTAACCGCGTCCAAAGGAAACTGAATGGTCGGTATCATTTTTGGATCCTGGTTCGCCTCGACTGAAATTCATTTTACAGGCCGCGACTTCGACCCAGATGTGGTACTGAGTGTGGAGGACCAGGTGATGCGGCTGATTGAACAGGCCACGTCTTATGAAAATCTCTGTGTGGCGTTCTTTGGGTGGTGTGCGTTCTGGTGATTGGGGTATATAGACGCTGGGTGTGGACTAGATCTGTAAAAGGACTTGATCATGAATTGTATCGTTGTTAGGTATTTGTGCCCAATCGGGACTAATCAGCGCCCGAATAGGAAGTGCACCCTAGGTCCCGAGCTATTCGCAACGACCACGACCCCCCGGACCTCGAGCGATTTTGGTGGGAATGTCGCAGCTGACGGATCGACAGAAAGATGAGCTGTACGATGTCCGCTCGCGTGTGTTTGCTGCTGCTTATCTATCTCTTCTATCTACCACTCACCAAGTCACAAGTCCATCCTCGACTATCTCCACTCGTCGGGCATGACCCGCTCCTACGACGCCCTACTCGAAGAGAGCGGATGTAACTTTGCGCCCGACCCAAAGGCGCGCCATGCTGGGCTGCTGGAGAAGAAGTGGACGAGTGTTATCAGGTTGCAGAAGAAGGTGAGTCTCCCATCGAGTGCAAGAGACACGCGTCGTTTGGCAGCGAAGAAGACATGGATGGCAAAATGATCGTGGGACGGGATGGATGAAGGTCACAGCACGGAACAAGGGAAATTGCGGCTGGGCGAGGATGGTGACGATGGCACAAATAAAACGGCGGAGGGACGATGGAACAATCAAACGATGCGCGCGCGACTCTTTGCACTCGACTCGAAAACGTCTGCAGCAATTGCTAATGCTTCCCCTACTCCTCTGCTCGTCTATTCTATCTATCCTACCACTTACCCAGATAATGGACCTGGAGAATCGCAACGCTGCGTTGACAGAGGAGCTTTCGTCCGCACCGCGGCGTGGAGGAAACGCCTCGCAGGCAGATTGGGTACCGCGTGCGCCAGCAGCGTACACGTTAACAGGACACCGCGCTCAGGTATGTCATCTCCTGTTCTCCCTTTCTTCGCTTTGAGGGTGCGTTATTGCCTGGGGCAAAGAAGGAGACAGAGGACAACGGAGAGCGTGTAGATGGGCAACTGGGAGAAGGGATCTCTGCGCCCGTGAGACGGGCTATATATGAGGTGGCAAGGAAAGACAGTCGAGAGCTTTGCTCTGCTTGCCTATTCAATCCCTCCTGTTGGGCTTATCGCATGGGGCCTATACATCATCTATTTGCCTCGTGTTGGATTCACCAGATGTGTCCAACGCGCCCCAGCTTTCCGGATTTGCGGATGTGCGGGCACCATTATGGGTTCGAGTTGCCGCGTTTGGCAAATTTGAAGCCTCTCCGGACATCGGAGCACCGGCTTGGGCGGGCTGGCCCGACAGGCGCTCCCACACACCGTGTGTATGTGCAGTATCATGTGCCCGGCGCTGCCGTTCCCCGACAAAGGGATTCGGATCCGGCTCGGTCTCTCCCCGCTTTCCATTTAAACATCTTGCCTACTTCTGCCATCTTATTCGGGATCGAATAACGATCGGTCTTGCTGTTTCTTTTCTTGTTCGTGCTGCTTTGCGAATATTGCAACCCTGGATATCGCGATTTTTGATTTACATTTTGATTATGGGCCTTCATCCGAACACGATCTCGTTCAGCGCGCCACTATTTGCAACCCCCAACGGTTTCAACGTCTAACGGCTTATTCTAGGTTACCAGCGTCACGTTCCATCCCCTATACTCGATCATCGCTTCTGCATCGGAAGACGCTACGATCAAGCTTTGGGACTGGGAGACGGGAGAGTTTGATCGTACACTCAAAGGGCATACTCGCTCAGTACATGACGTTGAGTTTGACTCCAAGGGGAAATGGTTAGGTATGTGATTCTTATTCAAAAATATCAGCATCAAAACAGCATTATACACGAAAATTTCGAGGAGACCTGACATCGATCCGTAGTATCATGCGGTTCGGACATGTCCATTCGGTTGTGGGATGGGGAAAAGGACTGGGTCCAGGCTCGCACATTTGTCGATCACGACCACAGCGTACATGCGGTAAAATTTATGCCGGGTGATACGATCATCGTGAGCGCAAGTCGAGATCGGACCGTAAAGATGTGGAACGTAGAGAATGGGTAACGTGTTTTGATTGGTTAGTCTTGTTCGCTTTCTAACAAATAGATACAGGCATTGCGTAAAGACGATCCACGCTCACGATGATTGGGTTCGTCAAGTGATTCCCTCAGATGACGGGAAATTACTCGCGACCTGTTCTAATGACCACGTACGTGGAATCTTACACGGCGACAACCAGTTGGTATTAATGTATGCGTCATATAGACGGCACGCATTTGGGATGCAGCGACGGGCGAGAACAAAATGGAGATGCGGGAACACGAACACGTAGTGGAGGTCGTGGTTTTTGCCCCGGTTGCTTCTTATACAGCTATTCACGAACTGGCGTCGATCGAGGTGAGTTTTCCTACTGCCAAGCCAACTGGTGTTCTAATTTTATGCGGAGTTAGAGTTCGGATAGAGACAAGTCACCTGGCCAATACATCGCAACGGGCTCTCGAGACAAGATGATTAAAATATGGAGCAGCGCTACTGGGCAATGTCTCAAGACACTAGTAAGGCTCTCATATGCTAGTCCGTAGCATGTCTAACTTTGGCCTAGGCTGGGCATCACAATTGGATACGAGCACTTGTGTTCCATCCTAACGGCCAGTTACTTCTTTCAGCCTCGGACGACAAGACCATACGTGTATGGGACCTCAAAACTGGAAGGTGCACCAAAACGATCGAAGCACACGACCACTTTGTTACCTCACTTGCGTGGGGCAGGGCCGACGCTGGCGAAGGCAGGAGAGTGAGCGTATGCGCATCAGGGAGTGTAGATCAAAGGATTAAGATATGGGTACCCTGATGGAGCGGGTGAAGATGCTCCGGAGTAGGGAATGTTTGGGCAAGAAACGGGTGAGAGAGGCCGTTTTGATTTATGTGAGGGCTTTGTCGCGCTGTTGTATATATTAGTGCTTTACGTGGGCGAGACGTTCTATAGAGAATCTAATGCTGCCCGAAACGAAGATCCTGCGTTCAGAGCGCTTCGGTTTGCATCACAACACGTGTTTTGGTTCCCTTACCCGGTATCGCCGTCTTGTCGGGTTTGTCTTGACCATGTCCACTCGCCCCACTTACTTTGTCAGGAAGTATGCCGAAGGTATCTTACATTCATTTGAGATATCTAAGGACCCTAAGGATGCGTCCGAGGCGATCGAATATTTGCATCCCTATGCATTCACCCTCTCACGTGCTGCGGACTTGAGGTATGATGCTTCTCTTGTGGCTAGCAATTCACCCGTCAATATTGCGGAACAGTCGTCTCATCCTATACTGCTAGATGCGTACCGTAATCTGACCCACAGGCCCACGATGATGCCTTGGTTGGGACTTGATCACCAGAAGAGGCTTACAAGAATCCAAAATTTACCAAGAAATCTTCCAACAGCTGCTGCATTGTGTGCTATCAAGCACGGCGATTTGCCCGTTGCCGTTCGTCTCTTGGACCTCGCTCGTCGTCTTATAATAGAATACGGACAACGGCTAAGGCCACATCCTGGAGATACGGGTCGGTTGAGAGAGCTGTCCCAGCCTTGATACGACTGCGTAGATGTGCTTGTACGACAGCTTCGTGTTGGCGCGCCTGGTATCCCTCCTAGCCTGGTTGCTACATGAACCGGGCCACAAAAGGTAACTCGATGCGCTAAGGAGAACGAATACTTTGGTATGCTCAAGAGCTGTACGGCCTTCATTGGTTTAGGACACAGACGGGATTCGAAGGATCTATACTTCCTAGTTGAGACAACGACTCATCAAGGCTTTTCAATGCTGGACCAGTCTTTATTCTCTCACCTGGTCAAGAGACATGCTACGCGATTTTAACGACTGAGCCAGAAAAGCACTATTTTCTACTTGCAGAGTTTCTCGCCGCCCCAGCTATTGAAGGACTCTGCTCGTGCCTTGTCCAACCAGTTATCCAATGACCTAAAAGCTTCCGGTCTACATTCTAGAGAGAAATTATTAGATTAGGTTGGCGAGACTCCGAGGGATCTCGTGGGAGGAAGCCGGGCTTAACGATGGAGTATAGAGTCCATCATGCAGCAGATGTTGAGTCCGCTTCGGCTTTCGGTTGGACTCTATCTCGGTCGTTCTAAGCTGTCATCCAGGTCTCCAATTTTTGTGCTGCCCGCCCGGGTGACGTGATATGTGAATATCGCAGGAATTTTAGACCCGAGGCGAGTCTTCTACCCCACAGGAGTTTTATCTCTGCTTCCATTGCATGCAACCAGGTTATATGTTTCTGAGGCATCTTCACAATCTATCCAGGGGTATGTAATGATGTCATATAGAGCTTTATTATAACTTTGAGTGGATGTTCTGCATGTGGGCGGTTTTCTATGCTTTGTCTTGTGCACTATGGTGAGCGGGGTCGTGATAGCATGATCTATTCTCTAGTCGTCTATATATGCGTAACAGCATACACCAAGTTTTAATTACCAGCCACGACAGGATAATATCTTACTAAATCATACGATTGTGATTGGTAGGCACCAGACGTTTCGAATCATGACCCGCTGGATGTCAACCAGCCGAAGCGTAACATCCAAGAGTATTGTGGTCGTGTCGGGGCCGTTTGAAGAATCGCGCAAGGTTAGGACGGAGACCAGAGCAATATATAAAATGTTTATGAAGCTAGAATTCGTCTATCAAAAAATCCTGTTGGGGGAGGACGAGGATCCCGATAGATCATATCAGGCGTTCCCGCTCACGAATTCATTGAAACTGACTGTAAGTCATATGTTAGACGACCCAAGAGCATATTTAAACATATTATGATCTTTATGAAGCTATCTCATTGGGGGGAATAGTTCAATTCAACCAATCGTATGAAGGGCGGGCCAGCCCATGATCCAAGCAAAATATAATATATATATAGCCGTGTGGGGACCCGGACAGGGGGATTCAAACACGAGGAGAGCATCGCATCGGAGTATAAATACTGAGGTCTCGATCCCTTGACGTCGAACATCACGTATTCACGATTTCTATCCCGGAGCTGGAGCCTCCTCAGCCACAGTGGCTGATTACCAGTAGTCGATACGTGTTTATGAAGTGAGAAAGGTGGGCCTAAAATAACCAAATGGCTAAGTCGTAGAATCTCATCAGCACCGATTTATATAATAGGTAACAATTGATAGGATCGACAACGGATAGGTAGAAATTAGCGCATAAAAGCTATAAAACTAGTCTGAATCTGTCTCACGCTGTGTGCATGATCGACGTCTCGAAGGTGAGCTTAGTTCGTTGAGCCCCAAGTGAGGATAAATAAGGAGATGACCGGCTGCAGTAGCTGATTCAGAACAATAAGGCGAAACGTGAAGCTACCTAAGGTCATGCCCAGTTGTAGTGAGATAAATACGTCAGCTGTGCCGCTCTAATATGAGGTGGTAGAGCGCATACATGTGGTATAAGGAGGGAATTCGATACAGCCAATCACTTTGTGATTATATGCTCAAAAGACCCCGGCAGGCGTGGGACGCTGGGAATGCCGAAGGCGCGTAAATCTGGCAAGTCTTGAGGCTAAGGTTGGCACGCTAACCCGAAATATATTGTAGTATACATTTACCGTCACACGAACCAAGCGTATTGTTGCGGTGGATAACGTGTATCGAATCTCAAAAGCAGACTACGTGCTCCGTGTACCGGGCGCTGAGCCTGCCCGAACATCTATCGCCAACAGTGCTGAGCGAAAGGTCGAAATTCTAGCTAAGCATTTATTACTTCCACCACTACTCTGAATATATTCTACTCACGTTTTCGGCTTTCAGCTGGGTGGGTGCCTCTATAATGGTCTCCTGAAACTCCGTGAATCCGGGACCATACAACCCTAATACCTATGTGCAGAAGACAGATGATTACGAATGCGAATGATTCGCTGAACTATTCACCCCCGCACGCATGCGCAGACAACTTCGCACTCAAACCTTATCGACCTTAGCGTGCAAAATCAACGAGGCAGAGGATCTCCCACTCCAATGTTGGTAACAATATGGCTGACGAGACAAATGCCTGATGTTTCTGCCACTTAAAGCGGTTTGCACAAAGTTAATTCAATCGTAAAAATACAGTAAAAAAGACAGAAGTGAAGCGTAGTAACAGAACGCTCGTTAAGCAAACATCCAGGCATGAGGAATACGATAAGCCTTGCTGCCAACAATAGGTCCACTTAGACCAGCCCATGTCCCTCCTGGTTTGATATGAACCCCCTCTGAACTCGCCCCGACCGCTTTCGACTCTGCCAGGACCCCCTCAGGTTCGGTCCGTACTCCCGTCGATACCTTAAAAGATGGCTCCAAGACCTTCGGCATGCCCTTCTGCCGGCGAGAGTAATTCTCCTCACTCCCTTCCGCATGAGACTTCAGGCGATTCAAACGCCCCTTTGTGATTGCCTAGGCTATAGGATTAGGCGGTTAAGTAGACTCTGTGGGAGTCATCTGGCCTATTTTTTAGGATAGGCACCTAAAAAAATAGGCAGGTCAGTTTTGTGTTCAGTGTGTGTAAGCTGGAATATCAGAGTGTCTCAACAAGAAATATCATTTATGACTCAAGCAAGTTGACAGAACTGCTCAATTCAGCAGTAATTGAGAGATATTGTGAATAGCATAAAATAGGCTGATAATCTCTATTTAAATAAGCAAAAACCAATCAAAAGGTACCACCTAGCCTTCACCTATTTTTTAGACCTCTCCTTCCCAAAGAGGAAATGTACAAGATTTGGCCAAGAGGAGCCCTTAGCCCTGAAAGTACCAAAACTTCAATCAGAACTTGATTCCAACATGAATTGATTGAGAAACAAGCAAAACAGTCCACACAACTTGAAAAGAATTGCGTCTCCAAACAAAAAACATGAATTTCTCTGCGGTTTACATAACAATTTCCAATCTGATTGAGCTTACATAACTTTTGGACCAGTCTGCAACTTTCATGAATTTGAAATTGCACAGCATATGATGTCATATATTTGACTGATTAGATCAATTTCCTTATCTAGCCATTAATTCTTTTTCCCTTGTGCACCAAGTGGACCATATGCTATAAAGTACCCCTGGGCATGATGTCCAGGCCACACACAGAGGCAGAGGGAGGGGCATGTGTGATGGACCCAGGGCAAGGCAGAACTTTGCAGCAGTGGAGCAGAGTGACAAGGTGCCTTGTGACATGATTATTTTGATGTCACATGTTTGTCCATCTGATGTCACAACTCATATATTGCCTAATTCAGACAAGACTTAATCACTTGCCTTATTTGGAATTTACCTGTTTATTATTGTACTTGTTCAGTGGCAGTAGTTTACATTTGTAGCTTCATACAGTATTATATGTTATTCTTGCTGGTAATTGTGTGCAAACTCTCTCTGGTATGGCATTTAAAAAATGTACAAAATATCTATAAAAATAGGCAGAAACAACTCAAAAGGTACCACCCAGTACTAATACCTATCTCTATAGGCTATAATAATGAGTCAAAAATGCCTATTATTTGCAAACAGATGCTCTATAAAACAAGCAACTTTCACCTATTGTGGACACCTAATAAATAGGTATTTTGGGTTGCACAGAGTAGACTGCTATTTCGGGCTCGCCTGCTGTGGCTTGGAGACTTTAACCTTAGATGGTGCTTTGCTTCGCTTTAGCGTAGTTGGCAACATTAGCTCAGGCAAAGGCTGATTTCAGCGAAATCAACTTATTGAGGGGCGCGTTGTCACTACACGATTGTATGGAGCGATAGGCACCCTTTGCTGCTTCATGAGCACTCAACCCTCATGGCGGGGGCGCAGCGTCCTAGCTGTAGGCTCCACCCAGCCTCTGTGTTCAGCCTCTGCCTTGGTCTGGGACCTAGACCTGGTTTCGGGCGTTACTGAGTGCGGCATACGGCTGGGATGCGTGTTTGGTGTATCAATAGGCCTGATTGGGGACAGCGGAGACATGGCGGCCAGTGGAGCAACTGGGGATGAAGGGCATGATACAAGGGGGTAAGTGGAGCTAATAATGAGCCACAGTTCTAAACTAAGGAAAATATTGTCAACGGCACGTCTCACGAAATTACTTCACGCAGATCAGGAGCGAGCCCTTACTTGGGTTCTGGTTGGTAGTTCGATAAAAGGACTGGGTGGCGGAGCAATGGATGGACAGAACCGAGAAGCCGTTGAATGGAAATGAACGTGGTAGTAGTGGCGAGTGGGCGGGGGTGCGCACGCCTGATAGGGTATGAATACAGATAGGGGGTAGGAGCCCCTGTTGTGGCGTCGAGACCCCGGATCGTAGGCTCATCTGGGAAGGTCACAAGATTATTGACGACAAGAGTACCAATGTCGACACTGCCAGGAGTTTGTGCATTTTAGTATTGGCAAAACAGGTAACTGGTATACATTTCCCGAGATTACAACCTGATTTGGGACTTTTCTTTGGTCTAACGTGAGCGGACAACATGAGACCTCTTTCTAATTGCATAACGTCATCTTCGGCTATCAGACCGACGCGCAAAGCCTTGAACCAACTATTGAGTTCTGTAGTGGAAACTGCCGGGTTATCAAACCAATCGTTTCTGTTCCGTCTTGTACATCTGAAACTCACGAACGCGCGACTCCTCACTTTTAGTTGATGAATCAATTGATAGTGTCTTCCGTTCCTCATGGTACATTCGCGGCGCTCGGTGCTTGTGAGACTGCAGCCGTAAAATCCTGGTTAGGGCCGAGCGAGGGACATTCCCTACCTTAGCATGTTACGCCTATTCGCGAGTGTATCGTGTCGATCATTTGAACGTAGAGTATGGGTTTATCTTGCGACAATGGGAGTCCGGATACGAGATAGATAGAATAAATCTAGGAAGTTGCATAGCCAGCATCCAGAATTTGAAGTGAAGGTAGCATTGCGCTAGTTGGACTATATGGAAGGTTTGGAGAGCAGACTAGACTACCAGTCGGGTACCGAAGATCGTGTCTGGGCACGAAACTCGCGGAGGCAGCAATAAAAAAAATAAAATGAGGCTGGGATCGGGATCTCGTGTTTGCGAGTCCTACGAGCATCTTTCCACGTGGTATCTAATGGGGCAAAACTATGTTAAAGAATTATAAGATATGCGTCGGAGAGGGCAGTCACAGAACGACGAAGTGTGAGAAAACTAGCAATCCCAACCAACGACATAATCGTCGGTTACTGGTCCCTTCGGGCCTTCGGGCCCGCAAATTCCAGAACCAATCATTTCTGTGCCCAGCAGGTCGACTACGTTTCGCGAAGCGATGGTCTCGGTCTCCATAGTAGAAAAGAGCCTAACGATATAAGTTAGAAAACTGTTTCCGAGCATAGCCAAACAACGCAGCTTACCCTTCCATGGCATTAATGTAGTAGACTCCCTTGTCGAGTTTGACAGGTGGAAAGTCAGAACGCGGAGGGAAGTAAGGATATGCGTCCCACTAATATCAAACCACGAATCAGTAAACGTCCGCAACACCGCTACCCAACACTCACCGTCTTGCGATAGACCCAGCCAACCTTGCCCTTTCCGAAGAAGGTGGTCAACCTTGCATCTGTTATCTCTCCTAAAGAAAATATTTTGACTACATATTCCGTCCTTCCGTTTCTCTCGATGGTCGCTTGGTATCGAATCGAGTTGAACTCAGGTTGAGAACCGTAGGCTCCGGTTGTCAATACCGTCCCGGGGAGTGGGGACGAACGATCGGTTTTAAAGTAGGCCGGAAGGAGTGCGGGCGTAGTGGTCGTGAGGAGTGTAACGTGCAACTTGACGTACTTGACGGAAGGCAGTGTGGACGGCTGGGGTAGGTTGATGTATTTGGTCTTGGCAAGTGGAAGGGGGTTGGCGATGATGACCGCATCATACCCGGCGGAGCCATCCCTGGTAGCAACAACGTATCTCCAATTTGGTTTGCACAGCTCCGAGGGGCATTTAGCGACCGCAATGACCTACAACAATTAAGCATTAGCGTTCGATACACAAAGGGACCGTCGAGCATACCTCCGAGCCCAGCTTCACAACAGCCTCGCTCTTCACCAATAATTGTTCGAAGACTTTGAAGTTGCCTTTTTTGACACTATGTGATGAACCCGCAGAAAGACTCGCGAGCCCGGCAACCCCTTGGATTTTGTCGATGTCTTGAGCATAGTTGAAGCGAGTGCTACCTGTCATGTAGTCGTTCGTCCAGTTTTGGTTCACTCCGTTACTATCAAAATATGACTTGAGCGTCTCTATCTGGAGAGGTGTGTAGCCGAGTTGTGTCGAATAGCTGCTAATATTCTGGAAGGCTTCCAAAGAGGGCGAATATGACTTGGCAAATGCTTCAAGGAATTGAGCAATCCTGTTGTTTCAAAAAAAAAAAAGTTATGGCGACTACATCAAAGGCACGATATCCACTCACAAACCACCTGAAACTGCAGGACCGTTCTGATACCTTTCAGCCATACGGATATTATCGGCTGTAGCGTTGTCGGTAGTTCTCCACACAAACTCTTTCCCGTCCCAGATCCCTAGACCGGGTGTAGCTCCCCCAAATTGGACGCGCTCAAGACCAAGTTCGTCGGTGGCACGCATCATATTTCGGTTTGCGGTGGTGAATATCGAAGCACCAAGTTCAATAGGATCATATGAGATATTATTGTACGGGTAGACGGTTGCTGTTCCTGCCAGACGGTGCAAGTTAGAGGTTTATCCAGGGAAGTCAGCGCAAAAGACTTTGCTTACGGCCGCCAATACGATACTCCTTCTCATACACCGTAACGGCCAAGTTGGTTCCAGAAGGAGCCCTTTGTTTCACAAGAGAAAGCCAGTAAGCTGCGGACGAACCACCAGCACCTGCGCCAATAATAGCAACGTTCACGGCCGCAGCAACATCTGCCAAGTGGGCGAGGCCAAGTACCAGTACCGAAGTAGTCAACATCAAAGAGTTAGCGAAGAGAACGAAGAGATGCCTGTGTTGTTGTGTCTCGCCTGGTTTTAGTATCGAAATTCGGGAGGGGACGAGTGATGCAGGATCAAGGGATAGATGCGACGTAGCGGTCTAAATAGATTGCTCCTTTGACCGGAGTAGCCAGACCGTATAGGTGCCGGGCTGTGGGGTGGCGAGGAGGCTGAAGATATCCCCCAATACACATGGCAGCGCTCGAATCGAAGCATCTCGGGTGATGATGATGGTTCTGTGACGGCCGAATCGAACCGTGCGCTTTCCTTTTGTCGGAATTGCAAATTTATCGGCTTCCGGCGCCTGATTGGCTCCACCATAAGGCAATACTTCGTTGCTGTACTAATACTGACATAAAGTATATGAAAGGGTGGGTTCCAAACCACCCGATCCCAGTCATGCTCCTAAGCGCAGGAAAGCCTGATGCTGAGGTAGTCTTGTACCTCCGAACCAACGGTATCTATACCAGCATATATCCGATATGTTGCCTCAAGATACGGGCAGAAAGCTCGGGACGTTGAGGATTGCCCGTGTGCCAACCTTTCATAAACTTTCTGTCACCGCTAGTACATGGACAGATACCAAAGGCAATACACCTACTAATACTAGATGATATCAATGATGCCCGATCAAGCGTCATTCAGGGAGTGATGCGGAATTACTAGATCGATTCACAGGATGATGTGCAGCGAGGACTCGCGTTCCAAGCTCTAGATCAAGAAGATTCTATCTGTAGGGACTTCAAGGTGTCTGCAAGCTCATAAGACGCTCTTAGGCTTTATGCAACGGGTTTCTTACTGGCTTATAACGTGCGACATGCGACGCATAAACGTGTCCTATTAGCGAGGAAATGTGAGTATTCAGGACTGGTCTGGCCCTGGCTTGGCACAATTTTCGCTTAGCAAAACGAGAAGTGGGCATGCCAGACCGAGCTAGGGTCGGTCCTGATATGAATGAGTTGTGGTGCCAAGGGCCAACCATGCAAGATTTTCCCGTCAAGCACCCATTCCAAGATCATTCGAGAACTTTGTGATGTTTCAAAGAGTACGAACTAAAGGTAATCATATTGCCGTATGTCAAGAAGCCCCAGTAATCAATCACAACGATTCTATATCTATTCTAGAATGGTTTATCTGCGTATCCGGATCTAGGAGATCAACATTACGATATGTTTCTTTGTCAAGGTGATTGCAATTTAATTGAGCCATTGGATGAATTTGTTGTCCAATCTTTTATTGCTTTATTTCTAGCTGCTTTTTTAGGGACGCGTGCCTAGGCTTAATTTGCTCGGTCTGCCTCAAGCTCTGAAGCCGGATCATATCAGGGATGGATAGATTGAACAGCAAATTATACATGTATACGCTAAATCCGTATTGACGTAGTCCTTCAGACTTTGTGAATGCCGTTTCATCAGAATGGGATGCAACAATATACATAAGTTAGGAAATCTGACTAATAGTAACGTGAAACTGTCAGGAGTAGCACTTTGACAGCGTACAGGCAAGATTAAAAGCCATAATATCCACAAACTAGGGCTAGTCCAAAGTCGAGTTCAGAGGCGACCTCCCCAAGAACATTATTTTGTTGTCGAAGTTTAGAATAATTTTGTCTAAAGTAGCCTGAGGATCAATATACGACTGAACCGATTGGTTGTAACCAAAACGTGAGTAAGGGTAGGAATGTGAATGCAAGCGGAAAGCCTGGTCTTTGATGAAAATAGATCGGATATTATCGCCTTGGATGATCTGTACGAGTGCGCCGTCGGTGACACGGCGAATCTCGATAAATTCGGGATCCAACGCGAGTGCATACGGGTAGCTTATTACTAAATCAAGATTCGTATTGTTCTACACAGAGTACAACACGGTAACTCACCAATCGCCGTAGGGGTACCTTCCTATTGTATGGTGATATCGGAAGTTGCCCTTTTACCGTTCGCACCGACATAAAACGCAGAGTCTAGTAACGGCATGTCAGGTGAGTCGAGGGCAATCGCGGTGGTTGAAAACCACTCACTTGCATAACACAGCAAGAGCTTCTCATCAATCCTGCATACGGTTAATGGACGTACATTTTCCGGCTGTGGCGCATCTCCCATTGTCGGTATGACCACTGTATGCAATGTTTCAAAGTCCAGAATCTCGAACCCCTTTGCACACAGAACACATATTTGTGTCCCAAGAAAACGAATCGAATGGGGTTGGCTTTGAGCTTGAAACTCCTGTATGCGTCAACTAAATCGATAATTCGGACTTATAAACAGCTTGACTGATGCAGCGTACCTTGAAATTATTCACTTTGAACACTCCATCTTCCTGGATTTCAAACACTTTAATCGTGTGTTTGCCCTGAGACGAACCTGGTTCTGCCAAGCAGAGAAGGAGACGATCGAGGTAATGTCCGACGTCAAACCATAGGGCATCAATCGAGACGCATCGCGCATGGGTTAGGTCACTATTGCGCTGGGGATAATATATAACAGAGTCGAGGGGTAACTTAAAGAGCTTTAAACCTGCAGCAGATGTTTTGTTTTGAGACTGGGCTTCTGCTTCACCGAAAGTGCGAAGAATGGCTCACGTACCCGACAGAAACAACAAGAGTTGTCGCTCTTTGAGGATGATAAATTGACGTATATCGGGCAGCTGCAAGATTCTGGTTGGGTAGAGGAGCCTCCGAGGCTCGTAAAGAAATAGACCATATTCAGTACTGTAAATGATTCCGTGGCCTGTCCCAAGAGCTCGACGCATGTAAATAACTCCAACTAAAATCGTAGAAACAGCACAAACCAATTGGAGCCGCGCATATAATATCTCCTGGACTAATGGAAAACTCATGGTACGGTATTATCATCTCAAAAGTAGTGCTCAGCTCGCGTAGTGCAAGCTGTTGCGATGTAAGGTATTCCAACCATTTACGGCGTACTAGCGATGTAGGGGCAAATAGAGTCCAAGTATCCTTTACATTCCAATTAGACCTGAGCAAATACTCTTGGAAAGAAAATCATGTTCACCTGCTGTCTTCCCAAACGAACTAGAGTAAGCTCGTAGTCCTCAATACCTGACATATCTGAATCTAACGTAGTTCTCATAGTCGGCGTTGATGACCTTTCCTCATTCTCGTCGGGGATAGTGAACTTCAGTAGCTGCAGCGGCACGGGCTGAGTATTGGGTAGATTAGAGAATTTGGTCAGATATTAAGGCGATTCCATTCGCGCGGCGCCTTACTGTTGAATAAACTCTAAGTTCTTGGCGGTTTCTCACTATATGGCTTTCGAACATGCCAAGCGCATTGTCAAACAAAATCATCTGGATCTGACGACTCTCGGAGATGCCCTCGAATTTCTGCCAGACGATGCTACCATGGATTAGTTTGCTTTGTTGGTTCAGGAGTTGTAAACCCTAAGCCAAACCTATGGGTATATGATCAAGTCCTGGCTACGACACTTTCAGACGCACCGATTGCTCTCCCTCAAACCGTACCCTCCTGGAAAACTGAGACAAAATATCCCACTGGTTCAAGCTTCTTCCAGCATCACGGACTCTCTCTGGAAGATGTTGGAACACTGGTATTAATCCAGAGAGCGTCGTGTGATCCATAGAGGTTTTAGGTGTGAACTTGTACATCTCCTCCAATAACAACGGGTGCTCCTCAAGTCGGGCTGCTGGTAAGTTCATATAGTCGTTCCGCAACATGCTTTTAGCCTTTGGGGGTTGTTGGGATGTTTCGGCAAACCTTTCAAACGCTGGGTTCAGTGCCAGCTCCCTCTCAAAAGCGACTTCTGCGTTCGATTGGTGTTGACAGTACCGAACTATTGGATCGAAATAAAAGCCGATCTCAGAGAACATATCGCTAGTTGATTCGAGAGTTGATTGCGTGTTTTGATATTGAGTGAACAGGTCTCGTAGGCGCATACTGGCTTCGATAACATCCTCAGTATCCCATAATATTTGCTGGACGCAGCTTATGCGTCGCTCTGGTGGTATGATGTCTCCTGTGAAGAGGGGGATTATCTAGAGCTGGGAACGTTCAAGTGAAATATGCGACAGATGCAGCCAAAGTACTTACGTCACGGAAATACTCCATATCACGCAAAAAATGAGACTCAGTTATAATCATGGCGTTTATTGCTTTCTGTAGTTTTGTCTTTTCCACAAGCTAGGATCAGTATCTATCTGGGCTGTCTGTGAATAGCTTCACCGTTGAATCATCGTCGGGGGCATACGCGGGCTCTGAACGAATCTCTGAAATATACGGGGTGTGTTGTCTGATACCGCGGAGCTAGTTCAAGATGAGTTTTTCTTCCACCAATGCGAAAATATGAATAATCCGCCGTTATATTACTCACACGGATGTGGATGCCGATAGAACTTGGACGGACTAGAGGATTATGGGCCCACGATTCAGTCAGCAGCTTCCAAAGCTCTTCAGCTTCTCCTTCGGTAAACGAAGGGAACACCTTCGGGCGCTCAGGAGTTTGATGTCGAACAGAAATCGCAATATATAGTGCAGGCTCTTTCTTGTCGCTGAATGGAATCTCGCCCGTGACGGCTTCCTGAATGAGATAAGGTTCTTGTAATCTTTATATGGTATCTGGCACATACTAGCAACGTCTAACAATAGTTTTATGCTCGTTAGCGAATGACATCGAATCAGAGAATAAGTCGACCTACCATTCCAAGCGCATATACATCCGATTCTCTCGTTGGTGATCCAGAGCCGCTTAAGATTTCTGGCGACTTTGGAGAGAAGGTTTTTAGTCTATCGAACTATCCCAGAGCCTTTAATAGAAAGCCACCTACAGCTCAGCGCACCGAGAATTTCGCCTCGCCGGATGTTGTTGTAAAATCCAACGAGGTCCGTTTCAGTTCAGTACAACCAAAGTCAGTCAGCTTTGCTACTCCCTCGCGACAAACGACCACATTGCTCTAGTGAGATAGGCCAGGATGTATTAAAAATATACGTTTTCATAATTTAAACTCACGCTTTTGATGTCGCCATGAACCTGATGAAACACAGATGGGATATTGACTCAAAGTACATACAGAGTGGAAGGAGTGGACATACCGTGCCGTTCTCGTGTAGGTAAGTTACACCCCCAATTATATCAACACACTGCATACATGAGCTTGAGTCGAGTCACTTACAAAGTAAGCGGTAAACCTACCAGTTGATATCGATCTACATTCGGACAGCGTCTGATGTATTGGAGAAGAGTGCCGTTCTCCATCCAAGGAGAAACCATAGCTATATGGTTTCGAAACTCGACAAAGCCTAACAGCTCTACTATATTTTTGTGCTTGAGTCGTGCCCATGTGTAAAGTTCGCGGGCCGCGTGCTGCCAAATGAATTAGGGCCTTTTTGTCTGGAACTCTGTCGTTACGCTTGCCTTGAGGATCTTGTGCCCGCTCATATCACCCTCTTGAATATATATTCTCGCGCATTTGATCGCAACCGGTTGCCCTTCTTTCATTTTGCCTTTGAAAACATCTCTAAGTCCTCCACCCGACATAGGTGCGCATCCACACTTCTCGAGGTCGAGTTGGTCCGTGATGTTGGGGCACTGGCGCTTAACCAAGATACTAATTATGGCTGTGGGGGGGCTATTACGACAAGCGAGTAGCGTCGAAGCGACCCTGGACATATGCTTCGACCTACCATGGTGCTTGAAATCGTGTTCGACGACTTTCGCACATCATTGTCATCTAAGGTCCAAATTGATGAGTATATTCGAAATCCCGCTTGTAAGAGGAGCCGCTTACTAGCAGTGACGGCCTCTGTCATGGAAACTTGGTTCGGAGTTATAGTCCCGGTAGTTGAACTACGAGCGTAAGAGGAAGTGTACAGGAGTTTTGATCAACGTTGGGCGACACGTGAACCAAGGCCATCACGTGCTGCTTATCCCAAGGCGACACCGCATTGATGAGCATTGCCATTCCTGGACGTTTGGAGTTGACCACACATAACTTGCTAAATTGGTATGTGCTTCTCGGTATTTTCTTAAGTCTGATGGACAACTGGTGTACCGAAGCCGAGTAGAGACAGAAAGTATATGTGTTGCCCTTAGCATTACACGCGGGCGCTAGCCCGGGAAGGATGTAAGCCAAAAACATGAAGCTAACCGTAATGCAAGGCGGATTTGATCCACATTTTTAGCCTACGGTAAAAGCATGGTATCTCGCTATTTAGACCACACGACGAGAATTTAGACCCTATAACTAGTACTAGTGAGTAGTACAAGTTGGGGCACGAACACTCTAGAACAGCATAGTACCTGATTGTGGCTCAAATATTCTGATACGTCCACCAATGAGACCAGCAGCGATTTAACACATTAGCCTTGCGACTTTCCGAGACGAAACTCTTGTTTAAGGTCTCATCGTCCGACAACAGTGGGGCCGCTCCTCACTTTAGTTTGTATCGATTCGGGCGTGCATATATCCTGCCAACTGGGCGTCCAAAGCTCATGCCAAAAACGCGTATCGACGTCTGGTAGTCGGCCACCGTGGCTGAGGAGGCTCCAGCTCCGGGATAGAAATCGTGAACATGTGACGTTGGATGTCAAGGGATCGAGACCTCAGTATTTATACTCCGATGCGATGCTCTCCTGGTGTTCGAATCTCGCTGTCCGGGTCCCCACACGGCTATTATCCATTTTATGTTTTGCTCAGGCGCCGCCACCTCGAGCCACACTTCGTCCAATGGGTTGAGCTGAACTGTAACTTCTGATAGAATACCTCCATAAAGTTTGATGCACCCTCGAGATATGCTCCTAGGCTGTCTAAAATGTGACCTACAGCTAGCTGCAGCGAATTCATAGAGCCGGAGCGCCGTACGTCATCGACTGGACTTAACGTTTTCCCCTGTAGACTTACATCAAATGCAATTTTCGTGCCGACACGCGTAACCTCGTTTCGCCAGAGCTACAGGGCACAAACAAATCTACTTTGCAGCTCGGAGATAAGTGCTGGATACGCGTGATGACCTACGGAAGATTGCAAATGCTATGTCTTCTGAAGATCTCCATGGATGCCTCCAAACCCAGCACTGCCAGTGAACTTCACTTTCTGCGGGTGGATATAGACGTACAAAAGTACACTCAGTTTATTCCGCGACATACACATGAACGGTTACCCGAAAACCCATTAAATTTAAAAGCACATAATTTACGAAGGTAGACAAATAGTAGTCAATAGCTCAGCGCGAGCCTAGCAGTCCCATCCAAGGACGTAGTCATCCGTCGTAGGCCCTTGGGGTCCCGCGGTCCCACAGATCCCGGAACCAAGCAACGCCTTTGCGAGTACATCAACGCAATTACGAGACGAGATAATTTCGGTCTCCATCGTAGACCAAAGTCTGAAGATCAGTTAGTCGTCGTACTAGAGACAGCATCGAAAGAACCCACCCTTCCATCGAGTTTACGTAGCACATTCTTGCATCAGGTAGCACGGGTGGGTAGTTGGGAGGAACGGGGAATACAGGGTATGCATCCCACTGCGATACGGTCAGCACACGGATTTTCATGTCGTCATGACCAAATCTCACCTCTTTTCGGTCCACCCAGCCGACTGTCCCGGCTCCGAACCATTGGGTGATCGTCGCATCCGAAATCGGTGCCTTGGAATATGTTCGTACGATATACTCTGTCTGACCGTTGCGTTGGATCTCTTTCTCGTATCGGAAAGCGAGGATCTCGGGTTGGTATCCCGATTCCGAGGTTGTGATGATCGTTCCTGGCATCGGGTTCGAGGCTGAGGCAGTAGTGTTGAAATACTGTGGGAGCACAGCGGGGGTAGTGGTCGCGATGAGAGTGGCGTGAAGATGGACATAGTTGACTGGAGGCGAAGCAGGCTGGTTGGCAACAAAGGTAAATTGAATGCCAGAGAGTGCAGCTGGGGCAGCGAGGATAACCGCGTCATACGTCGTTTGAGCGCCGGCGCTGGTTGTGACCTTGTATTGGTTGTTGGTGGTCTTGGCAACTTGAGAAACCTGTGCCTCGATGATCAGCTAAAAAAGATCGAATGATATTACGGGGACGTACAGTGGCCTTGAGCATGAGTTTTGCACCACTCTTGGCCAAGAACTGTTGGAAAACCTGATGGTTGCCCCCTGTAACGCTATGGGATGATCCAGCCGATAGACTGGTCATACCGGGGACCCCCTGGATAGTGCTGGCGTCTTGAGCATAATTGAAGCGCGTGCTTCCAGTCTCAAAATCGCGTGTCCAGTTTTGGTTCACACCGTTGTTATCCAGGTACGTTTGGAGCGTAACGGTTGTGAGGTTGGTGTAGCCGAGATATGCAACATACGCGCCGACCGTTTGAAAATCAGGGCAAGTGTGATTATACGATTGATCAAACTTTTCAAGAAAATCCTGGATTCTGGGCAAGGTGAGCAATTAGACTTTTGCATCGCGATTTGGTGCCAAAACTCACAAGCCATAGGAGGTGTACGGTCCAGTTCCATATCTCTCAGCCATCACGTTGTCGTCGAACGAGGTGTTGCCAGTGTCTCGATAGAGGAATTCCTTTCCGTCCCAAACGCCAAGCCCGTCGGTCACGCCGGTCAGCTCCTCAAGACTGAATCCAAACTCGGAAACAGCTCGCATTAGGTTCTTGTTGCCGTCAGTGAAAATTGCAGCGCCTTGTTCGATAGCACCCAACGACGTATCCCCGTAGGGATAGACAACGGTGCTGCCTATTGATTTAGGCGGTGAGGTGGCAAACGGACGCAGCAGTAGAGCTACTCACGACCACCAACGTAGTTGTTCTTTTCGTAGACATCTACTTCAAGCGGGGTGCTAGACTGGGACCGCTGCTTGGCGAGCCAGAGCCAATACGCAGCCGATGAGCCACCTGCGCCGGCACCGATGATAGCGACCTTGGTAGCATCAGCTAGCGTGACGAACAGAGCAAAGCCGACGAATGAAAACGACGCCAGAAGCATGTTGAGGCTAGGGGGTGTGCGAAATGAAAACCGGCGAGACCTGGATAGACTGAGTCCATGCTCAAGAAGTTTATAACGCGATTCTCGTGCAGGGGAGAGGTGGGAAGATATGGGCAGGGATGTTCTGTCGCGTGGATATTCTGCCGTGTGTTCCTGGCTGCTGCGCCGAACTGTGAGCGATAACACCGCAAGAACAAGGGAGCGCACGCGCTTGATGGGACAAGGACGGGACGGATGACTCTGCGCACGTGGTGTCGAAATGAAACACGCCAAATATATTCCGTCATTTGATCCGGGTCCCTTTGCCGCTCCAGTTAATTTTGTCTGGGTCTCGTTCGGGCCACCACAGCGCCCGTACCCGGCCTGGCACTGGGCCTGGGCCTGTCAAGGCTACTGACAGCGGCAACGCCAGAGCCAAGGCGGAACTTGTAGCGGATCGATCACCATCGTTTGTTTCGACAAATCTAGAGCGAACCTTGTGGAACTTGGTGTATGATACTTGCGGCCGAGGTGCATACTTCAATAGAGTTTTTTCAGCAGCCACGACAATTCTACATGGGTCAATTCATTGCCCCAACTTCTTAGAGTATTCCTAGCGAACGAGCATCACCCAGGCACTAGAGTAGGATACACAGGTGAAATTCACTTGCAATTCATACCAGCAGTCCAATAGCAAGCTACAGTCTAGGCACTATGCGAACTACCCGTTTACGCCGTGTCTTGAGCTCAGCCTCAACCCTCGGTCTCTTCCAGTTCGCTCCTCGGCTTGTCCTCACCAGTCCTTTCTTCTTCATCCATGCGTAGTACAACTTGAGTCACGCTCAGTTACATAGAAGCCACACCCCACTGGAGCGGCCCCTCGGTCTTTCGGTTACGCATTGGGAGGTAGCCGGGGCTCGCCTCATTCTCATGGGTGAACTCGGTTTGTTCGCGATCGTACTCACCGACTGCCCCCCTGTGGAATGACCCAAAGTAGGATAGTGCACAGGAGTAGCATCTTGATCCTAGCCTGGTCAGTTGTCTAGTGCTGCAGGGTGGACTTGGGGGTAGCCGAGCACGCGATCAGGTTCGACATTGTCAAACTGGTTTCCCTGTTTGAATTAATGAAATACATTCAGGAACATAAAGATTTTGAAGGTCAGGATACCTACGTATATTAATGTGGTAGTATATACCCAGGGTGTGTGGTCGACGCAATGCCATCCCTGAGGTAGCAAAAGGGGGGATGGCAGGATGATGTCGTTCGTACTGGGGTGTAGTAGAGTGGTGAGAGCGCATAGGCGGCCCAATTCTTTCAGTGGCTCCCATGGTATGGCTCTTGCTGTACACCCAGCTAGGATTGAATGCGAGCAACGGCTGGACTGATCGGGGTCGAGACGCAGATCGTACGTAGATCCCGCCCTAGAGTCATTCGACACCGCCACCAGAGCCACGTGAGGATCTTTCATGCTTGGGCCGAAACTCTAATTTTTGTCATCGCATTATCATCTCCTCGGACTCCTCAGCTGCACCTCGTATCCAACATGCACGAAAAATTCAATACTTTGGTATTTGACGAATGGATGGGCGCTCTTAGTGAACTAGAAAATGCTCTAAACTCGTTCTCCAATATGTCCAGAGCTCTACATCAAGCCATTGAGGAGTCTTATTTTGGTTCGATAGACCACCTCTCCATAGAGAAAGCCATTCTTCGGGTACATGGTAGTATGGACCTGATATACAGCTTTGAAAACAAAATAACGGAAACGCGAGCCATTGTTCACCGAGTGCTTAACAGATCGACCACCCTGACACCAATTAACGCACTCCCAGCCGAGATTCTGACGCAAATCTTTGCGCTTACCATCCCCCCTTTAGAACAGCTGCGCCATATATACAATGATCGGTCTCCTCACCCTCTCGATATCATCCCCTGCGTGTGCGCAAGATGGCGCAGCCTCTCTGTCGCTACTGGTTCGCTTTGGTCGGACATTTACGTTGACAATGGCTACCTGACCAGAAGGGAGAACGATAGCATGCTCAGCCGAACTCGCTTATGGTTAGAGCGTGCTTCCCATAGCTCGTTAGACCTGTATATTCGAGAGGTGGTAGAAGAAGATGTAGGAAACGAGTTGGATCTAGTACCTATCCTGAAGCCACATTTATCCCGCGTTACTTCATTGACACTCTGGGATACCAGTCAAGAAATATTCAGAATAATAATTGGTCTAGTGGCTGGACGCTGCACTGGCGGGACTCTGACTCAGCTTACTGTGGCTAATGTTCTATTCAAATTTATTGGCGATTCCGCCGACCCTGAACTCATTCCGCGTCGTTTCGTTTGGCCAGTAGACGAGATACGTGGCCTAGTCCACCTTGAATTAACGGATCTACCGCACGTTATCAGCCCGACTTTTGATGAACTTGTTGCATTACTATCTGCTAGCCCTACTTTGCGTATTTTACACCTCAAATGCCTCGATCCTTCTCCTAGTCGTAGTCACAACACTGCATATCCCCATATCACTATGCCGAATCTCGAAATCCTTAAAATAGGCCCGATCAATCGGGGGTTGCTACTGAGGATTGTCTCGTGCTTGTATCCGGGTGTATTAGAAATCGATCTTGAGTTATCCTTTGGTCAGCATATGCACTATAGCGAATGCGTTAATATACTTTTACCACTTCTCGCGCGCTCAAACGTGGTTGCCTTATCTCTTCAAAACCTCTATACTAGTCACACACGTTACGCCACAAGTACCCTGGGCTGTGTGCCTCATCTGAAATCCTTGACACTCGACTTGGCTATGACCGGATCCTCTGATAATCTCGAAGCCTTGACTACGTCAACCGCAGACAATATGTTTGAGCCTAGGCTCCCAAGCTTGCGAAACTTATCTATTCTCGGTTGCAATGTCGGCGCACCCGCCAAGTTGCGATTGAAGCGAATAGTAGAGTGCTACAAGTTAAACGAAGTAATTTTCGATCACGATTCAATGATTGTCCGGGACACGGTCGAAGATCTGGATGCGGATGATTTTTTAGCATGGCTTCGGCAGCGCGTTGGGACTGTGGTATATAAATAGTCTAGTTTAAAATGCTGTGGGGATTCGAAACATAAGTGTTAGATTGTTGAATGCAGTGCGATAAGCTGTGACCTAGTTTAAGTGGTACGATTAGATCATCTCGAGGCTACGTACACGGGAAACAAGAGTAAATGTCGTCCGGTCCGCTAAGATTTTTCAATCGCACGTTGCTCGACCTTTGGTTGCATGCGTAGACACGCATATAGAGACGCCCATGCTTTTCTCTATAGAAATATCCGCACATACTTTCCTCCTGGATAAGCTTATAATACTGGCCGTATCTTAGCCCAAGGACTGTGTTATTGATCCATAGGCACTTTGCTTGGTATTGGATGTTACATGTTTCAAATCACTTGGGACGATGACGATTAGCGGAAGTATTTAGATCGTCGAGGGCATTTGCAGTACTATAGCTACGTAATCGCATATTTCATAGTAGGCAGAAGTCGGTAGAGAGCTAAATAAAATCAACCAGAAGTCCGGACTAGGCGACACTATTTATTCCTTGTTCGATACAACTATATTTCCCTAAACCATATGTGTTGAATTAATACGTTGATCCCAAAGTTGAACAACAAAGATACTCACACACTCGGGCTTGCCAGTCTCCTCCTCCACTGGCTATAAGACCACCCACAGGACTGAAATCGACCGAAATAACTGCGGGTCGCCAGTCAACATCCTCTCCAAATCCCGATCAGTCAGAATAAACCGACCTGAGTTTTTATGCCCCCGGATTTTCAGATACTCTTGGGCCGTCTCTAAATCCCAAAATCGCACGCTACGGTCTTTGGATCCGCTGACAACCCATTTACCGTCTGGTGAAGCTGCGACACTAAGAGCAAAATCCTCGTGACCCACAAAGTTCTTCAAACAAACACACCCTTTCTCGCCGCCTTCCTTTTTGCCCAACCCGCCACCAAAGTGCGGATTATTACTAGGAACAATTCCACCTTGAGATACTGCCTCATTTCTATGGGGGTTTTCTAGAAGCTGTTGTAGATCCCAATGCTTGAGAGTATTGTCCAAGCTGGAGCTGAGTAGACCAGGGCCGCCAGGGATAAATGCAATACTATATACGCAGTCTCCATGTCCGCGCAAGCGCTCAATGAGTGAGCCTGACTGTATGTCCCAGATTCGAATAATCGCGTCCAGTGAGCCAGTAGCGATCAAGTTCAAGCTGTGCGATACAGCCATGCTTGTTATTCCCGCCTTGATCTCATCAGGTTCGATAATCTTCAGGACTCTGGATTCCTTCGTTTCTATATCCCAAATGCGAATTGTCGCGTCCCCAGAGCCAGAGAAAATTGTCCGGCCGTCAGGCGAGAAACTGAGCGAATATACATCGCTGGTATGCCCTCTGAAATAATGGTGGATCTGTTTAGTCTTAGTGTCCCAAACCTACCATCCCGTGAGCATCAACAAAATCGGATCCCCCGGCTAGACTTACTCGAACTGGACCGTCCTCGGCGCCAGTCGCAATGTAGCTCCCGTCTGGGCTGAAACATACGCTGCGAACGTAAAGGTCTTGGGCCTCGCACTGTGAAATGAAACCCAGGTAAACTACACCTGGGTCACCCAGGTCAATTTACCCGGGGAACCAAGCTAAATTTTAGCTGGAAGACCCGGGTCTTCCAACTGTCACAAAAAAAGCTGCAGAACCCGGATCTATACTCGGGGTTTTCTAGGTAAATGCACTATTACAACACCTGGGTTTGCAGGTGTTTGTTCACGCGGGTCTTTGTCCATACAGGTCGTTCATTTGCACATTACAGGTCTATCTAATACATGAACACCCGTGACATACAGGTGTTTTATAAGTCCGATTCTTATCGTCCGTCACGATACAGCCTCAATAGCTGGCGCCGTTCTCCAAAGTCCGTCGCTGGCGAGTGCTATTGCATCATTTGCAATGTCACGTGTCGAAGCCGTGCACATAATATAAAGGCCCAGTCGAATGGAAAAGAAATAGAGTTGAATAGAAAACAGAGAGTCGAACGGGAAAGGTTAGAGTCGAATGCGAAGGGTATTGGTCGGCGAGAGAGAGAATGGAGAGGGAGATTGTCTAGCTCCGATTGCGAAGCGTGCGATCGCTTGGAGGAATTGTCTTGGCGGGCCGAGATATCCTCATTGTAGTTGTTTTAACAACACGTTGACCAGCCTGGAACATACATTAAAATAAAATCGAACCAATTTAATTTGACTTACCGTTGGATCGACTACTCCCTCGTTCGATGGATCGCTAGAGACGACGAGGATTGGCGCCTCGACTGACGCACCAGGTTTGGCCGCATCGCTCGAGCTAGTTTGGGCGACATCGATTTGAGCCTGGCTCGGGGTGCTGCTCGATATGTCAATGACAGAATCGAGAGGGGTTTCGGGCTCAGGTTCAGGAGCAAGACGCTTGTAAACTTCAGTAAAGTTCTACGCATATAAGTGAAGAGCTTACGATTTTTGGGCGAGCTCGTTTCTTCTGAACGGGATGCTCGTCCTGTTATGGCAAGCATGTTAGTCAGTTATGTACAACAAGGTGGGTGGACTCGCCTCTTCGTCCTCTTCCTCTTGCTCTGTCTTGCGTTTTAGGCTCGAACCCGCCTGGCCAGTCTTACCACGCTTACTAGGAGTCGACTATAACGCCGAGTTAGTTGTTGGATACAGTGTGTTAGATACATCAGGACCCGGTCGCATGGATGATAGCGGTATATAGTTAGAATCAGCCCCGATAAGGCCGCGTAGCGCATATAAGCCACGCGGGAACGAAATGATGATTATCGTTTGCTGATATTTTTGCCCGTGTCTGATAGATTTTCCTTTGCACAGGCAAAATATTGAGTGTGGCCAGTACCGATACATTTGGCTGATCCGCCATCCAGTTGGTTCATTTGGTTTGGCAGGTGTCAGTACGTCGGGCCTTGTCAGTTGGGTGCCACGGTGTTGATGGTCTAGTGTGTTTGCATTCCACCCATCATAACAACTGTTTCAGGCTATACTGCCAGTTGAACCCCATTAGCAACCCACGAATCTAAGATATGAAAATGTAGTATATATCGCGCCGAATTGATTAGAGCGCTGAAATAAAAGCAAAATCGATTGAACGAGATGAAAGTTATGTATGTACATGGACGATTAATCAGAAGACTCCAAAAGCTATTACACACAGCACACAGCCAAGATTCTATCTGGCATGCGGACAAACATCGTATCCAGAAAGCAGAAGGCGCGTGAATATATATTCTCGGGGGGAGGAGCGTGACCCATGCGCTCATCGTCCGTAGATCCATCGCTAGCACTTAGTTCTATCATATCTTCTCTGGCTGAGTTGACTTCATGTAGCACTAGTAGAAGGGTCAAGTCGGTTACCTTTGACGCCGGTTAAAGGATTGATACTTATCGTTTTCCGGAAGAAATACTCGATGGAGGGCAGCGAACCTCGTGGGCGGGGAGTCGTTGTGCGTAGCAAAGAAGGCTGGGGTAGGGCTTAACTACTTGTCGAGACCTCCTTTAGTCCGTTTCTGGAGCGATTAATGTGAAATAACTGGGCTGTTTGCCTGATACGCGATTGACACATCCGTGGCAGGCCAAGCATGTCTCTTCACCAGTAAACCAAAGCCCATCAGAATACTGTCATACTACCAAGCCCGGAATCTCATCAAAGGTGTAGGATATTTTGAAATGTCGGGACAAGTCCTGACAACCCCGGATCCTACTCGTGGTTGAATTTCATTGGCACCGTATCGGTGACCAGGCCTGCACGGAGCCGAGTACTTTGTAGCTTGTTGAAGTGTTAAAATATTTAGACGGGGTTCATGTGGTGATTCAATGACTCTAGCTAGGCGTCTACAGATTGAGAACATGCAAAAGTACACCAGTGTGAGGTGCGCGAGCGCACCACACGACCGGCACAGCCGCACGGCTGTGCCTCTCTTATCTCGTATCTACGCACGCTCTTTCTTTATCTTATATTTCATCCTCAAAGCCTTACTCTCGTTTCTCGTCTATATAAGACTCTCGTTCATGTACGTAGATACTCAGCTTTACCTCGAATCCGAGATTGTTGGCAAGTCATCGCTTCGCCCTAAGCCTCGACACCGCCGACTCCCATCTCGCGTTCGACTCGCTCGGCCTACCGGCCTCACAACCAGCGACGAACAAAGAAGTTGTACTGGACAAATAGAGATCGTATCAGCCAGCATTGCAAAGGGATATGCTCATGCTGTCGTCCCGACAGCAAAACATAGACTACAGATATAGCCGGCAGAAATGTTATGCTCCAAATTGGCGCTGTCGCTTATTTGTTTAGCTGATCAGCAGCATGCCGATCTGCCCCGTGCTGATACTTTTGGCTGACCCCGTCGCTCGCATATGTGCGGCATCAGCAGCTAATCATTGTGCTAATTTCTGTTAGGTATACAATCGCTTCTCAGCCCTGCGACCAGGTCCTGATGTACGTACCCCTTTGTCTTTGTCTTCCTCCTCTCCGTTTTCATCTTTGTATTTGGTGAGTTTACGTTTTGTTGACGTTGGCCGCTCTGTTTGGATTTTGGACGATGGCTCCGAGGGTTGGGCTAGGGACGTCTTCAGCGGTTTTGCGTTGGTCGGGGCCTTGGCCGAGGGTTTGGTCGGGGCTTTGTTCGCAGCGTTGGCGGGAGCCGTGGCAGCGCGGCCTTTCTTGCCGGATGTGGACGTGGACGGCTAGTTTTTATGTAGTCAGTTGCTGTGATTTAGTTGCACAATTACTTACCTCTTTGGTGGGCTCGGGCGACTTGGCCGCTGCGTGTTGTCGTGCTCCAACTTTTACCTTGGTGGTAAACGTCCGAACGGCCTGAAAGCAGATAGAAACATTAGTTAGAAGTTTATGGTGAGCCTCGCTCACATCTTCGTCATCCTCGTCGCTCTCGTTATGCACCGGAGCCGGCTTGAGAGGCTCTGCGCGCTGTTTTCCCTTAGCGCAATCCGATGCGGAGGGCCGAGACTTGTTGGAGCGCGAGTCAGCAACCTTGCACCGAGCCTCTTCCTGGACAACCTGTTTGTTGGCCTTTCGAATGTGTCGTGCGGTTGGGGTGGGAGGCAAGTCATGGGTGCTAGAGGTGCTCGGTCCTAGCTTGTGGTCGTCATCGCTGTCGTCTGGGATGGGGGAGGTGCATGGGACATGGCTGGTGTTTGGTGTGGACGTGGTGTCGTGGGCGGCGTGTGGTCGTAGTTGACTAAACGGCCCACGCGGGGGATCGGCAGCTTGTCCACGTGAACGATTGGCGGTTTTGCCACGTGATGGATCGACAGTGCGGGGATTGGGGTTGGCAGTGGCAGCGCGATGGGAGGTGGCAGCAGGTGCACGAGAGGTGGCAGGCTTGACCTTTTTGGTGCGGGTGCTAGGTTCGGTGGGGGCATTGGTGGAATAATCGTCTTCATACAGCATTTTGTCGGGGAAGAGTTCAGCCTTGAGCTTTTTGTTCAGCTGCTTGACCTTTCCCAAATTCGGGGAGCCTGTAATAGATCATGTCAATGTAATCAATTCTGAACCAACTCTTCTTACCTTGTAAGTATTGCTGTATTATCAGCGCTATGAGCCACGAATCTTGGCTGGTGCTGTTTCGGAAGTGTTGAAATACCGGGGCGAGATCATAGCACTAGAGAGAGTTGATCAGTGGTAGGATAATGAAGTTATTTAAAGGCTTACTATTTTGTATATTTCTCGTCGCAATGCCGCAGGAATGGCAATCCATGTAAGTTTTGTGTCGGGGGCGAGGTTTTGAGGCAGGGATCTGGACAAGGCATACTTGGCGATTTTCTATAGATTGAGTGTCAGTCATGATGTATAAGCACGTAGATCATAGTACCTACTTTGAGTGTGTTCCAAAAGTCCTGATCCATCCGCAGACCCGCCGCGTCGTGCAGTGGTAGAGGTCCACGCCCACCTCCTCCTGCGAGCTCCTTGGGTTTAGGGACAATGCCGTAGCAGTCGAGGGGAGCTCGAACAACTGAGTACAGGTTGAAATATGGTATTTTGTTTGCCGCTGCAAAGGGGTGCGCATGTTCAAGCGTGTACCAAAACTTGGAGAGCCGATCTCCAAGTTCCTCGATGGCGGTCTCGGTCTTGGATCAGCCACCACGACTGCGCTTTCCATCCTTGGAGTGAATGTCAATGTGTGACGTGGGGGTTTGCTTGTAGGGATAGGAGTAGGGACTCGGGTCGTCGATTGGTGCAACGGGCTCGTCAATGTTGGCTATGGGATCACCCGTACCAGCATCATCTGGCACATCGTCTTGAGCGTTGTCCCAGGCCAACGGCGCATCAAGGCGGGGCTCTTGGCTTGCGTCTCGGCTATACAGCCAAGGGCTGTTTTCTGATGAGGGAATGTGCTGAGTGGCCTCCTGCATATTGCAGGAGGGGGAGCGGATGCGTCGATGAGTGAGGGACCGGCCCCAAGTTGGGGGACTTGAATGCGGAAGGGGTGAAGTGGGAGTCGAGGTCAAATGTACGGTTGACAAGGGCAGGGTTGTCTTGTCTAGTCTGTAGAATATACACAAAGACAATTAGTGTATCACCAAATGTATGCGGTTTTACTCACTCTGATAATGGCGGAGGAGTTGATTTGGGGAGACTTGGAGTACTTTTTCGAGTGTCGGATGGTATGTTCACCCTGTAATCAGCTCTATCATGGTGTCAGTAAGAAACAAGGTGCCTGGGCTAAAGTACGTACCGACGACGAGAGGGACTGGTTGAGTTGTTGCGGCGGAACTCTTCTGCCGTCTGGTAGTCCTCTCCGGAAGATGTTGGTGCCTTTGAGTGCACGCTCCGGCCACGTGAGGTTCGATGGTTTGGGGTGGCGGGGTCAGAAGTACGGCCAATGGTTGGGCTTCGGCAGCGGTCATTGGATTTGCTTGCTGTTGATAATTAGCAATAGATATTGTGATATTTGAAGACTTTACTCACCTAAAGCCGCCCTGGAGCTAGTAGCAGCATCTACAGAAACAGAGAAACAGAGAAATCAATGAGCAATAAATCTTAAATATAAGTTGGTTGAACTCACCGCGTGCCGCTTTCATTGCCTTGAATGCCAGGAACTCCTGGTATTCCTCATATTCTTTGTCGGATATGGCGTGAGACCTTGTTTTGCTCATCTAAACATTTGTTTAGTCCGCGCTTCAAGCTGTGAGCTACGTTCAACTCACGGTGGCTACACGTGACTTGGGTGATCTGGAGCGCCGAGAATTCGAAATCGATGTTCAAATTGTGAGCAAAATGACTATTGACAGTAGACAGAAGCTACTTACAAGCTTAATTTCGCTCAGTCCTGGGGTTGAGGGTTGTCCACGGGAGGAGGTGGTGGTGGTCGGGAATGAGCAGCGACGGACAAGTGTCAAGGTAGAATTACTAGTCCCATGACCACGTGACCGCATCTCGCGCGATTTCGCCAAGTCCGCTTTACCACTTCGCATTAACATGGATTCAGACCATTCTAGCTCTAACTCTGAGAATTCTGATGACGAGATGAGTTATGAATATGCCACTGACCTTGCTGAACCCGCCTCAACCACTGACGACCAAGTTCTTTGCACTTGCGGCTGCAACAAGTACTGGACAATCCGCACAGTTTATTGGCACCTTGAACGACAACGAAAAGCTCAATATATAAGTGAATCTAGTGATACTGTGGAGACTTCTGGAGATGGGAGTTTATTTGGAGAGGGCGAGGATATGGAAGATGACGTGCCGGGAATTGGAACATGCGAAGAAGCCAGAGAACAAGGTAAGCACAATGTATGCATGTATTTGCGGAGAAATAAATCGCTAAAACTTACCTTACAGATCTCCCCATGCATCACAACGAGGAAGAAGACTATATGCCTGATCCCGAGTCGCCTGTTGGATGGGACGACATTCCGACTCCCCCTCCCTCTCCCCCTCCTCTTCAGCTAGACAAAAACGACGCAGCGTCAGACGAGGAAGATGGATACAAAAACATTACCGCCGAGGACTATCGAGAGTATGATCGATGGTTTGCCGAGGATCGTCAGGAGGAATTGGACGAATTCTGTGAGTGCGTGTATTTCCTTATCATTTACTTTTCTGATATTATACAGTAAACGAGACAATTGCCGAGGAGGAATTAGATAGCATCAAGATGATGGCCATCCGGCAATTCGGCCACATTTCAGTCCGCAACTACGAACGAATTCGGTACTCCTTTCGCGACAAAGTGTTTCTTATGACACTCCAGCGCCTTGGAACTCGGATTGCTCGCCTCTCTGGAATTAAGCCCGAAATCTACCACTGCTGTGTAAAGGTTTGTCATGCGTTTACCGGCGGATTTGCCGACGAAGAGCGATGCTCAACTTGCCGCGAACCACGCTACGACGAACTCGGTCGACCTCGACAAGTGTTTCAATACATCCCCACCATTGGCCGATTCTTGGCTATGTTCAACAACCCCGAGTTCATAAAAAAACTCGAGTATCGATATAACTATGTACAGCATGAAGGACGAATCGACGATTTCTTTGATTCTCAATTGTACAAGAAACTCTGTCAGCAAAACATCGTCGTCGAAGGGGAAGATTTTGGCGTCAAATACTTTTCCGGCAAGTACGACATCGCCACCACGCTTCTGGCTGATGGAGTCCAGATCTTCAAGCAGGAGACGGCCACATGCTGGCCGATCATGCTACAGATCTTGAATCTGCCCCCACGCGAGCGATCGCAGATCTGCAACGTCATTCCTCTCTGCGTTATCCCTGGACCAAATCAACCAAAGAACTTCAATTCCTTCCTCGAGCCCTTCGTCTTGGAGTGTCTGACTTTTGCTCGCGGCGTCACGGCTTTCAACTCTCGTACTGGGCACGACTTTACTCTTCGACATCACCCTGTTCTAGTCGGCGGTGACATGCAAGCCATCAAACACCTGGAAGAGATGAAGGGCGTTGGCGCGAAGGTCCCTTGTCGCGGCTGTGAGAGTGTCGCAGTCTATCACTCCGACAAACGTACTTACTACATTCCCCTTGCCAAGCCTCTTGTTTCCGACAACCCTGCTGCTACGACAAGCTCCTACGACCCTCTGAACCTGCCGAACCAAACCGAGGAGAGGATGAAACGTCAGGCGGAAAAGATGGATAAAGCAACACCTCGTGAGTACGAAGAACTAGCTAAACGGTACGGGATCGCTGGCCCAACTATACTCGACCGAATCCCTTCACTCCAGCGTCCGACATCTTATCCCCACAAATTCCTTCATCTTTTTCTACTCAACCATGTGCCCGACTTGATCACCCTCTGGATTGGCAAGCATCCTTCCGTTACCACTGCTGGATGTGAAAATTACTTGATCTTGAAGGCTGACTGGGAGGCTATCGGACGTGAGACTGAGGCTGCGACGAAGCTAATCCCTAGCTATTTCTCTCGAAAGCTGCCCAACATTCAGATCGAATGGCGCCTTTTCTGCGGCGAATCTTGGTCTTTCTGGGTCTTATACATCGGCCCTATTGTGCTTCGTGAGCGGCTTGGGAAGAAGTATTACAATCACTTCATGGAACTCGTATCAATCATCAAGTGCTTAATACAGTTCGAAAATACAACTGAGCGGATCGAACAACTACGAACTGAAATAGTCGGATACGTCGAGCGATACGAAGAGTGAGTGTACTCCACAGTTTGGCCATACGATCTTATTCTATATTTAGATACTACTATCAATACAACTACGACCGAGTTTGTGTGTGTAAACTCACACTCCACGCTCTTCTTCACGTCGCCGAAGAGGTTATCCGATGCGGCCCCATATGGGTATTTTGGTCATATCTTACCAAACGGTACTGCCGCGAAATCATTGCTTGCGCGCGACAACGGGCTGTCCCGTTTATCACTGTAATGAAGTTCGTCTTACAAATGTCACAGCTAACCTCGGTCTCGATGCGATTCCACGAAGTCCGCAAGGCCTTGCTCTTTGGGAAATCGGATGCGCCAGTAAACCAGAGCGCAATGGAACGGGTCTATAGTGACTGTGAGTATTGTTCAATCATCGGTTTATTTATTTTACTATCTTTCGACAGACCCCAACACCATCCTTTGGTTTCCCTGCTTGGCGGGTTTTAGTATGCAACCCAACGTTCGTCGCCGCGTCGCCGCCTTTCTCAAGACCAACTCCAAAGCGAAACGGACGCATCACAAATGGATGCAGTACCTCCCAAAGCACTGCGAGCGATGGGGAAAGCTCCGTATCGGCGATGGAGGAGATTGCATTCGTTGCGCTTGTGCGAGAAATCCTTCCTCGGCACAAGGAAATCGCGACAACTCGTTTGTAAAGGTATGTTTCGACAGTTACACTTGATTATCAACTAACATCTTACAGTACGAGTTCGATGAAGATCTAAATACACGATTCGCACACGAAAAAGTCGATATGGTCAAGAGAATTGGCTACGGACGACTCGATTTTATCCTCGCTATCACCCTTCACCCAGACCCCGAGTTCGACATTGAGTCCCCTCAGCTCCACATCCTCGCGCAGATCACCGAAGCGAAAGACGCCAACAGAGACGCCTCGGCCGAACTGGTGTCATACACCAAGTTCGGGCGCACTTTCATACTCGACGTCACGTCGATCAAGTGCGCGGTGGGTCGGGTTGAGACAAAGGCTGTGAAGAGGGGTGGAGAATGGGTTATAATCGACCGGGACGACTCGTTGTGTCGAACGGCGTTCACACAGGAGGATCAAGAGTTTGAAGACGATTGATAGGCATTTTACCTGTAATCCGAAAGACCTGCATAACTCGAATGCATGCATTTTAAGAAACCTGTAGCGTTAGAAACCTGTAACCCAGGTAAAAATATACCTGTATAGTTTTCATTACCTATATGCGCAAAAATGACCTGTATCGATTTACCTGTAATACAGGTAATCGGCATGAAATACCTGGGTCACCCGGGTTATATTACCTGGGTATCATTTCACAGTGTCGGCACTCTCATCAAGCAGTGTACTATGCAAGGACTGGGCGGTCAGTAAAGGACGCGATAAACCCTTTGGTGTTTTCATGTGACGAACGGATACCAGGGCCAAAGCTGTATTCGCATGCTGAGTTAGGTACTCAAAATATTTGCAAAGTGTACTCCCTGATATCCAAGGCGTGTAATATGGTCATACAGCAGAAAGACATCGTTTCCATCCGTGATTTTGGCATATTCCAGCTATCAGCTCCACCGATTGTACGACGACGCAAGAGAATTTTTCTACCAACTAAGAAACATACGTACTATGCTTCACTCCAAGTTTCTGTGTCATAGATCCAAGTTTTTCGGTTGCAGCCGGCGGCAAGGTATTTGCCGTCGGGCGAGAATCGCACACAGCATACAACGCTAGTTTGATATGGTATCTTGTCAGTTATGTTGTCGCACAAAAAATCAGACTTGAGGTGGCCGTGGTATATAGGCAGTGGTTGAACAGTGTGACCCCGTAGGTCCGAATCAACGCAAGCTCAATAGCTGTAGCCCCGGACAGAAGGGAGTACCCTACCTTGGAGGGGTAAACGTATGCACCGAACTGATCTCTAAGGCGCGTTTTACCTCCGGGTCAAAGATCGCCGTCCATCCATCAGTATCTCCCCCTATCATGTTCGTCTATATAAAAAAAACGCCGGATATTGACACTAATTTAGGGTAGTTTTCGGCAAAACCAACCTTGACTTAGTTGCTGGTCCAATTCGGCTGGAGGGGTGCAATAACTAGAGCTGGCAGGTCTGACGGCGGGGCCCGGTTTATATGAGCCGAACAGATTGATCTGATGATACAGACGCGGAGCGGATGATTCCTAAGCGAACTTCCCATCTTCCTTGCACAGCACCTGGGCTGAACCTTTTAAGACTATTGGCAGCAGCAAAACCTAACCCAAGGTGGAATGCGGTGCCTGCCAGTTTTGCACTTGGAGACCAATTGGACCCACATAGTATCCAGGTGCGATGGCACACCGTAAACTTGCCGTATGGTGCCTGAAAACGCGATTCGCTCCCTAGTCCCTCTTTACTTCCCTGTTCGCCCACGCTCAGTTCAACTTGCCAACCTGTACCACCCAAGTAGACACCGTATCTCACACAAGCGACCTCTCCATATTTCTGGCATGCTTCAGGGAGTAGCTGGGGTAATGTCGCTGTATAAATGAATTCGATGTGTTCGACTTTTTCTATGTTACGTTATGCCCAACGGCCCTGAAAAAAACCTGTCGATAGCGGCTCCAGAATGCTATACATAGTCACTGTATATACCTTGTTTGGAGTGCGGCTGGGTGGTGTCGTGGGACGGGGAGTGAGGACAGTAGCTTGACACCGTCAAACTAATTCCCAACGCCCTCGAGAATTAGTCCTGGATACTATTGTCTGTGAGCATAAATCAATATCCTAGCATGATTATCTCGCCAGTGTTGTTTAAACATTTACTGTTAACTTCCGTAACACAGCGATATCGGGCTCATATCCGTGGATTCTAATACCGGCTACATTTACTCCGAGCTCTTTGACCGTGCTGGTGCAATGGCAGCAGTGCATGGTGGCCAATCCAGTGTCATTGCCCCAGGACACGATTATTCGTTCCTGTTCCCTCAGATTGACAGTCGAGTGTATGCGTTCGCGAATTTCTTATTTCGTTTCCACCAGTATTTCAAATACGCTACGGGCCACTTTCATATCATCGCCTCGCATGAGCACCATGAGTACATGGCCAAGCGGGCCTCTATTTGCAGTTGAGCTGATCTCTAAACGCAGCCATACTATCCGACCACAACTACGAACACGACCATGGCTCCTGCTCCACTGCAGGATTGGTACGACGCCCGAAGATTTCTTGCCGAATCAATCCAATGCTACAAGGATGCCTCACTTGCTCTGGAAGACTCCATTGTCAACAATTCAGTGTAATATTGGGAGATAAACAAACTCGGTGATCTTTTTGGCCTGGTTCGTGCCGACGTGGCCTCCATTTCGTCGAGGAATGACAAGTTCAACGCGGTCGATGTATCTCTTAAACGAATTCGCAACCAGGATGCCAAATTTGTCCCAGTCAAGGCCCTAACATACGAACTTCTCGTCTGCATTCTATCGCTCTTGACTAGCGGCCGATGCGGTTTCTTCCATATGAGTGAATTCCGTGTCATTCGATGCGAGATAATAAAAAACACTCTAGCACTCACCTATGTATGTTCAGATTGGCGAAGGCTTGTTATCAACACCCCATCTTTCTCGTCACACGTCGACGTAGGCGGTGGAAGGCACCCTTCGTCCAGCTGGTTTGGAGATGAATTGCCTAAGCTCTGGTTAGAACGGGCCAAAGCCGCTGCGTTCTCCTTGCAAGTTCACACGCAGTAGACCGCGGAAGAGCATGTTGAAGGGTTATTGGACGAACTGGCTCCACATTTTCACAATCTCAAATCGATCGGATTTTGTGCCTGCCACGCTGTTCCTCTTTCCGTGGCTATTCAGTACTGGATGAAATATGGTACTCGTGGGACGCTTCAGGAGCTTTCAATCGCTGAGCTCAGGTCTGCTTATTATTTCAATGAAAAAATACCAGAAGTACCCTATCTGAATGACTTAGGATCATCCTTGCCGTCTCTGCAAATCCTTCGGTTATGGTATCACTCGGTTACGCTGCTATCATATCTCCCGCAAGCCAGCCTACCCACACACCTTGAACTTTCAGCCATACCCTCTCAGTGCTGCTGTTATGATAGTCCCTTTCCGGCCCTTCTACAGCGTCCCCCAAAGCTCCAGGTACTGAAACTCGAGTATATAAAACAAGACTGCTCAAAAACGGCGGAAATCATTAAACTAAACCTCGATTCATTGGAACGGCTCGAGCTGATTAGGCTACCTCTGGGTTTGTGCTTGTGCCTTTTGCAGGCAATACATCCCGGACCTGGCAAGCTGAGTCTGCGACTCGACGCTCGGGTCGATGACTCAAACGTGGACGCTCTTTGTTCCTTCTCGGCCCGCTCGAATGTGACTAGACTTTATTTGAAGCCTCAAAGTGACTGGTGGTTAGGTCCAGACTTGGTAGGGGCTATTGCGAATCTGGAGAAACTGGTTATCGACCTTGGTGGGGTAGAAGACGGCGAATACAGCTCAGTTATCAGGACTCTTTTGCCTATTCCGAATATTATTGTCTCCAGCGGCGCAAAAAGAAGATGGCCAAAACTGTATATGCTCTGGATGATCGAAGGGTTGGGTAGCACTAAACTTATGAAGTCATTTAAGCATACAACATTCAAGACTTGATCATTTCTCGTCCGGAGCTCAACTATTCTATGGTCATTGAGAGTGGGTTAGAGAAGTTCACGGCAGAGAAGTTTACACCTCCACCGCTGGTTGTTGAAAACTGGTTCGATAGATACTAAATCGTACTGTGCACCACGAAGTATTTCTGTACTGCTTGGTCATCAACGCTCTGTTTACCCAAGCAAATGTGAATTGGTATATACACAAATTGCGATGATAGAGTGTTAGAAGATTAGGGTTAGGCCTAGTGAAAGCGCAAGAAAGAAAACATATTCCCGCGACGACGCAAGCCAGTACTGCAATGGCAAGGTCATCTTGCGGCCGCTCGTGCAAGCAGAGGAGCAACCGCCCGGGCGGCAAAAATTGAATAATCGATGTAGGTGGCAATGCCACCGTTTAGTCGATTAAGACTAAAAGAACAGATACTACACTTGATCTAAGCCAAAAGGCCAGAGTGGTAAGGAATTTTACTAGTTGGACCGAGGGTATATATATACGGTTATGGGTGGCCCGTGCGCCAAGCAATCATAGAATCACGCGAGTGGTCGGCTGCGGCAACCAAACGACTCCGAGCCGGCGCTTGCTGTTCCCCGCAATTGACGCCTGATTTGAGCTCTTTGCTGCGACCATGCTATCCCGGCCAGGACGAGTCTTGCACGACAACGACGACTCGCTCTCCGTCTGAATCATACTGCTGCCATGGTCAATCGCCCCGCCGACTGGAAGGCTCGTGCACCCGCGCCTCTTCCCAATACCAAGATGTTTGCGGGAGAGGCTGCTCTGCCGTCTCTTCCTGTCCCGGATCTTGATGCGTCGTTGGACAAACTGAAGGTCTCGTTGAAGCCGCTGGCGAGGAGTGAGGATGAGATGAAGACTGTTGAGACCAAGATCGAGGAATTGAGGAGCGCCGGTCTGGGTAGAACGTTGCAAGAGAGGCTGCTGCAGCGCAAGGCCGAGAAGGACAAGATCGGAAGTAGCTGGTTGGAAGAGTGGTGGGACGACGTGAGTATCATCCTTCCCAATATCCCCGTCCCGTTCGATGCTAACACGATCCAGGCTGCATACCTCACATACCGCGACTCGGTCGTCGTCAACGTATCCTACTACTGTGCGTCAGATCACACTTTGTCATATCCCCGCTAACTCCTGCCTGCCCAGATGGATTCACACCCCACCCATCACACTTGCCCCAAACCCCAGTCCACCGCGCGGCAGCCCTAACACGCTCGGCCATGCTCTTCCGCCAGAAATTCAAACGAGGAGAGCTCGCGCCAGACGCCTCCAAAGAAGGACCCTTTTGCATGGACACATGGCGGTACATCGCCTTTCTCTGATCCGTTTCTCTCCTATCTGACTGTATTGGGATCTACAGATGGATGTTTGACTGTTGTCGTGTTCCTGGCGCGGACGGTAAAGACTTTAGCGTGTCGTTTGCCAAGGCAGGTGATACGGGCGATTCCGGACATGTTGTGGTCATCAGGAACGGTCGGTTTTGGAAGGTGGACGCTGCCGCGCCTGGTGGTGGCCTCTTGGGGACGGATGATCTCGAAAAGTGAGTGACTCGGTCCTCGGGTTGGATCGTGACTAAAGAGTCTCGAACAGGCAGTTCGCGTACATATACGAAAACTCAAAGGACCCTGCACCGGGCGTAGGAGTCTTGTCGTCGAATAACCGAGACGTGTGGGCAAAGGTACGCTCACTTCTGTCGAACCGTCTCATTCGCTTATTAGTTGCCATAGGACTATGATTCACTTCGAGAGGTCCCACAAAACGTGTCCATTCTCAAAGAAATCGAATCATGCGCTTTCATCGTCTGTCTCGATACCGGCTGTCCCGAAGATCCAATCGAATTTTCACGTGCGAGCTGGCATGGGGGCGCTAGAGGCGAGGAATTGGGGAATCGATGGTACGTTTTTGATGTATCCACACGGGCATGGGGTGACTAATGCGTTTTGTAGGGTCGATAAGCCCTGCCAGTTTATCGTTTACGACAATGGCCGTGCTGGATTTATGGGCGAGCACAGTGTCATGGACGGCAAGTCTTGCCTCGCTTTAGAAGTGTTCCTGGACCAATGTCGTGCTTTTTCATAGGCACACCTACCGTACGTCTATGCGACGAAGTTCTTACCGACCTCCAATCCCCATCCTTCCCGCACGCCGGGACAAAACCCAGCTCTCCTCTCCCTCCTCCAACACCCCTCGACTTTACCCTGACACCCAAACTCCACACCGCGATCCAATCGGCCCAACAAGCAGCCTCGGAACTCGTCAACTCCCAATCACTCGAATACACACTCATCCCATATGGAAAAGACGTCATCAAGACGTTCAACGTCTCGCCTGATTCTTGGGCCCAGTTGACGATCCAATTGGCGTACTGGAGACTAAGCAAGACCGGTAAAATCCCCGGGATTGGATTGGACGGCAAAGGGGAACTTGTCGGGACGTATGAGGCTGCGACGACTCGCAAGTTCCGTAAAGGCCGAACAGAGACGATCCGGGTTGTGAGTGACGAGGTGAAGAGGTTGTGTGAAGCTATGGATCGGGAGGATGGTACGTTCTTTTTTCTGGATTCTGTGCAAGGAAGATATTGATGATCTGAGTCGGATGATAGTTCCTGCGGATAAGAAGGTCGAGTTATTTAGGGCTGCTGCCAAGGTTCATATTCAGCGTGCGAAGGAGGCTGGAAATGCTATGGGTGTGGATAGGCATATGTTTGGTTCGTTGGAGTCTGTTTGTGTTCCTCGGTCTTGTCTGATGATGCCCGTCTCAGGATTGAGGCATCTTGTTCGGCCAGATGAAGGCGAAAACATGCCATCGCTTTTCTCTGATCCGTTGTACCAACGTGGGGCCAAGTGGATGTTGAGTACGAGCGCCATCTTCAGTAAACATTTCCCGGTATACGGATGGGTAAGTGGCCATCTTTTATCATCTGGTCCGTGGCTGATCTGTTTTCGTGATCTAGGGTGAAGTCGTGCCAGACGGCGTAGGTTCCTCTCTGATCCTTTTTATCGTGATAGCTAGCTAACGGTGATACAGTTTGGGGTAGCATATATGACTGGGTACAACGACCGATTACAGTTCACTATCACATCCCGCAAAGAGATGCCGTCTGCAGAGTTCAAGACTGAGATCGAGCGTGCGGCCGCGCAATTCCACTCGTTGTTTGATGCGGCGCAGGCGCAGGGAAAATCTAGACTATAGATTAGTTAGAGTTTTGTTCTTGGATAATACTGAAACGACAAAATGGAACCATTTATTGAACGATCGCACCCTGAATGTATGCGTTTTGACTAGCCTGAGCATCACGTGAAACTTTGCGGGTTTGTTTTGAGCCTTATTTCTATGACCAGACCTTTGAGTCTTGACCCTTTGCGACTGTTCGGTGGCGGAGATATGTTATTAATTAGACCTTGCATAGGTTCTAATGAGCCTAATACTAATCAATTCAAAATCTTACATAGTCATTCGATGGCCCAACTATACAATCCGCACGCAATATATCATGGCTCTCCCTCTCTCCGTCTGCCCTCCCTTCCTCCTGCCCGAGCTCGAACCCCTACTCTAATTCCTCCGCTTATACACAATGGTGTCCAAGAAACAGGCCGTCGCCGATTGGATCGCCCAGCACGCGTTCACCCACTTCTCTGAGCTCTGCAGTGTTCGCCGCCACCCCGAGTTTTACGGCGTACCTTCTCTGCTGCCAACTGCGAAATGGTTCTTGCAGACGTCGATTGAACGTGGTGCATGGAATGGGAGCAGCTTGCGTCCAGGAGTAGAAGACTTGGCGTTGAAACTAGATCGGGACTGGCCAGAATGGGCGGTATGCGACTCTTGTTCTCGCGTTTAGCCACATTCGTGCTCAATGTCCTATTCCTCGCCATATAGGCCAATGCCACAAACGTCCTCGGCGTCATTCTCCACCCCATGTTCGCCGAGACCAATTTCCTATCTTCTCTCGAGAGTTTACCAGCGCACAGATCTTCCATCACGACATGCATCCGATTCGAAAAGTTACTCTACCTCGAAGCACAAGTGCGCCACACGTGGAAGTGGCGACAGGCAAACTTCAAGTCGAAGCCGTATACGTGCTACTGTACCAGTCGGTCGCGAAGCGGCACGACCAAGCCAGAGTGCGCAGGACATCCGATCAGCGCCAAGTCGAGGCGGATGTACAGCTGGCGAGGGTACTATGACGTAGTGACGAGGAGGAGGGAAAGAACAAGCAAGGGAGTCGAGTGGAAGGTGGCAGAGGATGACTGGGTATTGGTCCAATAATTGTTCTTCTCCTCTTGATGGCTTCCTTGGCATACATAGAGCCACCTGTATCGTTAGCTTGTAAAACATCTATGCATTTCACGATCGGCATGAAATCGTGATATCTCATAGACAGCTTCGCGACGTGCGCAATTTCTAGCCCTGACACGCAAGACTGATTCGGATGAACACTTGAATATTGGTATCGACTATCTAGGCGCATAGAAAACACACTATTTATTTCAACAAGAAACACAGGTACATGGAAGCCTTCATCAGCAAAGTGGGAATTTGCTACCAAAGGTAATTTAAATGGATTTCAAAAAACCACTTGCCTTCTAGAAGCGGCCCCAGCACTTTACATACAGCCCAGCCCAAGAAGCATTCAAAGAGAGGAAATGCCTGCCACCACCCAAATGCAAGTGGCTGGATTCACATGACTGTACATCACTTGAAATCACCAAAATCACCAAAACCACTCAAATCACCAAAACTGCCCAAATCACTTGAAATCACTTGAAATCACTTGAAAGTCCCCAGATCACAATTTCCTTTTTTGGAAGTTTCCTGTTTGGGAAAAAGTGAGAAAAATGTAATAAATCATTGGAAATTCATCCCAAATAATGGCCCAAGGTGGGAGTTGAACATGTGACCATCAGTGTGGGAGCTTACATCAGCAGTGAGAGTTGGAGCTCTAACCAATGAGCTAGCCGGAGGTTAACACTCAGTGTCAATACATGGTGATAGCCTTGGGTGCTGCAAATCTTGCAATGGGATTTTCACCCCATAGACAGTGGATATAATATAAAATAAAACATGGTTGATGTAGAGCAGAAGCAGGGCTACGTTTTGATGGGCAAAGGGTTCCAGTAGCCCAGGCGGTTAAGGCGCTGAAATTCAAACAATCTTGCAAAGCTGATTTATAGTGCTTCCAGAAGTGTCAAAATGATGCAAAAGATGAGGTTGGGTAGAAGACTCAAGGGGCTATCTTTGCATGATTTTAGCTCATTTACACTGTGAGTCAAACCTGCTGCAGAAATCATACAGCTGTAAATGTGACATATGCTCCATCACCAACAGGCAGATTGAGCTGAGGAAATTGTAGTCAGCATGAAACAGCCAGCAGGATTTTTCAGGATTTATCCCATATTTATATCCCCATTCCTCAATGAGCTGCACAGGGAGTGTGGTTGAACTTGTAAAAATTTGGATATATAACCCCATACAGCTCATTGAGGAATGGGGATATAAATATGGGATAAATCCTGAAAAATCCTGCTGGCTGTTTCATGCTGACTACAATTTCCTCAGCTCAATCTGCCTGTTGGTGATGGAGCATATGTCACATTTACAGCTGTATGATTTCTGCAGCAGGTTTGACTCACAGTGTAAATGAGCTAAAATCATGCAAAGATAGCCCCTTGAGTCTTCTACCCAACCTCATCTTTTGCATCATTTTGACACTTCTGGAAGCACTATAAATCAGCTTTGCAAGATTGTTTGAATTTCAGCGCCTTAACCGCCTGGGCTACTGGAACCCTTTGCCCATCAAAACGTAGCCCTGCTTCTGCTCTACATCAACCATGTTTTATTTTATATTATATCCACTGTCTATGGGGTGAAAATCCCATTGCAAGATTTGCAGCACCCAAGGCTATCACCATGTATTGACACTGAGTGTTAACCTCCGGCTAGCTCATTGGTTAGAGCTCCAACTCTCACTGCTGATGTAAGCTCCCACACTGATGGTCACATGTTCAACTCCCACCTTGGGCCATTATTTGGGATGAATTTCCAATGATTTATTACATTTTTCTCACTTTTTCCCAAACAGGAAACTTCCAAAAAAGGAAATTGTGATCTGGGGACTTTCAAGTGATTTCAAGTGATTTCAAGTGATTTGGGCAGTTTTGGTGATTTGAGTGGTTTTGGTGATTTTGGTGATTTCAAGTGATGTACAGTCATGTGAATCCAGCCACTTGCATTTGCATCAGGAAAAAGTGGAACTTCCATTAAGCTCCAGAATTGTAATTGTCCATAATTGAGTTAATTGCCCTAAATCCTTGTAAATCAATGTAACCCAGTCCTGAAAGTCTCCCAACCGTCCTCATACTTTCTCTACACAAGGTACAACTGCTTGGTAACCCGTGTATTGTATCATCACGCAGCATACATGCTGATACTGTCAGGTCACATGACCATAAATCGGGTAAATTGACCTAAATTGACCTAAATTAAGTGCTTCGAATCTCAGTTGAGAGGAATTAGTACTAATGAAATAGGGGGGTAGTGAATCCCCTAAATCCTATAATTGAGCATAATTTGAGTCAATTAGGCTCAATTTGTGTGCCACGTTTTTCCTGACGTGGGTGGTGGCAGGAATGTGGTGCTTTGGCTGATCTGGTTCATTGTAGTGGTTTGGCTGTATGTAAACTGATGTAAAACAGGGACTCGCCTTATGTGGTGTTTTGGTATGTCAAGTGATGTAAAGTGCTTTCCAGGTTTCCACAGCAGAATACACATTTGCTGATGTTGGTGCGTTGCCTCACCAAGGGCAGTCCGCATAGCCAGTTGGGGTGAGGCTGTCATGAGCCAAATCTGGCTCATTACAGGAACTTGTGGCTATGACCAGATATCTTAGTAATTTGTGTAATTGTGATGAGTAATGGGCTGACTGATGTGTTCAGTCAGCCACAGACTGTGGATTAGTCATGTGGCTTCCATGATTGGCAACTGCCAATCATCTGCTGACTGATCAGGGCTATATTTAGCTTATCAGATGGCTTCTGATACTATCTTTAGCTATCAAGTGCAGATCTATCTCACTTGACCCACAAACAAGATGTAGTGTCTATTTATAGGTGTATGCACAGACCATGTACTTAGAGTATAAATACAGAGTCATGAAGCAACTCTGGAGTCCCCAGATTGCTTCATCTTGACAATCTCCCCACATCATAGGGGGGCAGGCTGGTTTCACCAGCCTGTCCCTACACATCCACTATGCATCCATAAGTAAGCAAGTAGTGGGTTGTGACAGAGGCAGCCCTCGGTTTTATTATTCAACACGTCCATCGATCAAATATCCTACGGCAAGGCCACTGAAGCGTAGTATCCACATTTGAGATAGCGATTTTAAGCCCCAGGAAATCTCCAAGTTGTTGATTTGCTAGAGTGTCCAGGTCTCAAGGGCCATCCTTGTTCGTCCGCATCAGCAAACATGGGTCCCATCTTAGGCTGCTTCGAGGTGCTTCAAAGTGCCTAAAGCACTCAAAGCACCAAAAGAAAGGTCCAATATTTAAAGCACTTTAAAGTGCTTTGAATCACTTTAGGTTGTCTTTTAAGTGTTTGAAATTGTATCAGGTCATCTTTCAAGCACCTTGAAGCCACCTTGGGCAATATTACAAGTGTTTTAGATGCCCTCATATGGTATTTATAGCATTTTAGTCAATTTGTATCTGTAGTGCAAGTTACACTATTGATTTCAGTTTCATTGGTTGTCTCTCTTTCATGTGTGATAAAAAAACATGTATTTGTATGATAGTGAAGATGCTATATACATGTTAGGAGAAACGACAAACACAATAAAACAGCAGAAAACAACACTTGGCTAACCCAGATATGAACAAGAAGGTAAGCTCACCTAAAACCACCAGTCAGGACACAGCGCTCATGCTATAGTCTCAAGCCGGCAGTAGAAATAGTTGAGGTAGTTGGGCGGCGGCAGACCACCCAACCGTACCAACATTGAGTTGCCACCAAACATTGGCTCGGGCCGGGCAGCACGAACAAGCTGCACGACCGTAGCCTAGGCCATGGGCGGCGACCCAATAGTCAATGTGAAAGGGGCGTGGTCAGCATGTTGCCCAATCTCATGTTGACAGGTACTCGGCCAATCCCCAAATATTTAGCTAGCATGCACTAGCTCCACCTGTCTAAGGAAGCTTCTGAGCACTCACTAGATCTGAAGTAGCGTGGGCTACCGGCGCTACCGGCATCTAGTCAGCGCTCAGAAGCATTGTTAGACAGTGGGGCTTTATCACGTGCTAGCTAGATATTCAGGGATTGGCCAAGTACTTACCGAACTCCAGTGGCAGACGACAGGGCAGCATGCAGGTACGGCGAAGGCTGCGCCAACACGACGACGCACGAACGGGTCACATGGTCGCGCCTGATCTTCATCAGGGCATTTTGTGTGGGCTCAAGAGACTATTGGAGCCCAGGGAGACGTAGAGGCAAATGCCCCTCTGTGGATGCTCCCGGAGCAATAGAGAGCCTAGAAGCTTGAGGTACAAACAAACCATATGTATTCATGCCCTGTCAAAATACACAACTTTTTATCCAGCCATGATTTATTATTTTACTCACCAGAAAGTCTACTAGATGCTATAAAATACCCCTACGCAAGCAAGGGAGGTTAGCTACACATGCTAGGTGGCAGGGGTAAGTGCCCGGGAACATATAGTCTTAAGTCATGTGATGAAGAGTTGTGAGCCTGATTTGCATGCCTGTATGCGCAAATTTCAAATTTCTGAAAATTTGTCAGCAGGTGCGCCAGGCATTCAACAGCTTATACGTCTAATCAGAGGTTTGAATGTTCCAGAAATGGGTGAGAAAAACGTGATTTATTGTCCCAAACGCAACACTTTTGAAGAAATCTGCCTATCCATTGTATATTTCAAATGACAGCTTACACATCAGGCTTCTGGGCTCTCTATTGCTCCGGGAGCATCCACAGAGGGGCATTTGCCTCTACGTCTCCCGGGCTCCAATAGTCTCTTGAGCCCACACAAAATGCCCTGATGTTACTAGACGGGGGGTTGTCTGCTGGGAGGTTCAGGTCAGCACAATGCCCACTCATAATGACCTGCGTACCTCTAGCCATCGTAGTAGCAAAGAAAGGGGGCAGGAGAGGGCGAGGACGAGGGCAAGGGCCGGGTCACGATATGGCCTTGGTGATGCGCAAGCATTGAGCAACGACTCAACATAAGTAATTGGCGTACTCGCCTGCCCATAGTCAACAGATCACCTTTTCACTCGCTGGGGCTGCTTTTTCTCGAAGTGGCGCTGCGGCTACAACAGCATCGTCCAGCGTCGCAGGGCTGCGGTGACTGGCCGACCCACCATTGCTACATGCGCAACGCACAGCTGCCAGCACCCACAACGGTGAGTAACCAACTGGTCAACCCAAGCGTGTCACCTACGCTAAGCTGACTACCCACTCACTTCGTATCTCATTCCGATGCGCCGCTTGCGACCTCTCATTTGCCACCTACCCAACCAAGCCGATCGCGTTGCCGCCCTTGACCAGCTGCCAGCAACGCGACAAGCCGCAGGTGCTACTGATGCGACCGAGTGAACCCAACATATCGGCCAGCGCCTGCACGCAACGACCGTCGCCGTTCAACCCTGGTGCCCCGCTCCTCCACCTACGAGCGATGAGCCCTCTAGGCGAGCGACATCGTCATGCCACAACGCGACTGCCTCCCATGGCATGACCGCCTCACTGTGATTTGACCGTGTCCAATATGGGTGCTACCGCCCCACACTCGACGACGGCCCACACTCGATCACACCTCAGCGCTTCCACAAGGTTCTCTGGCACCTCAAGTCAACTTGTTCAGCCGGGCTAGTCTAAGCCTGACACTGTCTCATTTGTACAGCGTTTATTCTTATTGTTTTAACTTCTATTTTGACTTTCTGCACAATGTAATGTAACTAACTTTGTATAAAATATATTACTCTTGTGATTGATCTGGTAAAACCTCTAGTCAAAGATCAGAAGGTGCATCTTTGAGATGCAAAATGGTGATTTCGTAGCATCTGGTATATGTGATTACGTAACTTTGGCTTAGTGTCACATGATTGCTTTCAAGTGCTTTAAAGCAGCCTCAGGTACCTTTGAAGTGCTTTAAAGTCATCTAGGTGGCTTTGAAGTACTTCAAAGCACTTTGGCAAGACTGAATGTGACCAAAGTGCTAATCAGAAAGGTTCATGTAGCCAAAGCATGGCAAAGCACTTTTCAGACAAAACCCCTGTTTGCTGATGCTGGTCAATGACTGTGCGGTCATCGAGATGAACCGCTTTCAAGCCAAAAGTAGGTATTATGAATGCTAAATCCGTCGGGCTTGTAGAACTCGATGCAATGACATCAGGAAAAACTGGGTTTTTTATAAATTAGGATTTCACAAATTATACCAAATTTCTGTGAATTTGTGAAATCCATTTTTTATACATCAGGAAAAACCCTGTTAAATATACGTGCTTGTGAAGGTGTAGTGGGAAGGTAGGTAAGCACTAAAATGACAGAGTGCTCTAGGGCCGTAATGAGCGGGTACAAATAACAATTAGCTGTAGTGAACAAATTAATGTGACTACGGAGTGAGTTCTATATGCAAGGTATTACTAGACGTGTTGCCGATGATTTACACTATCAACAATCTACACTAAGAGTACGCGGCTGGGAACCGTCGTATAACCCTGGGCGTGACTGAGAGCGGGAGTAAGTCCGAAGCGCTCAAAGTAATTACGATATGTCTTGGTTTGTCGCTGGGAGCGCACTAGTGGCCGGTGCTACCGTTTGTGGGACTCACAGGCCTAATGTCGCTAAGAGGGACGACTGTTGTAGCCTTAAGTTGCTTATGGGAGTACGCGCACTGCAGTCAATGGCAGCGGGTTAATGACGCAGCTGAGCTCAACGTTTCTGGAGCGGTGCTCAACAGAGTCTCTTATGGTGGCTTGATGCACACAAGTGTAGAGAGTAATAAGATGTGAATTCAGTACAGAGAGGGGCTTTGGAGAGCCTCCTTATATACATGAGGATGAGGCAGTACATGAATGCTACGCTTAAGGATGCTGCGCCAGAAATTTGCAGGACTCCGGCACCTGCAGCTGGACTCCAGCGCTTTTGAGCCATTCTGGCACCGGCACCGGCACCGGCTGCCGGAATGCCGGAATTCCGCCGGTTTCCGGCACCTGCCGGAATGCCGGAATGCAGGTATGCGGGTATACCTGCACTCGCCAGAATGCCGGATGGCAGGTATGCAGGTATGCAGGTATGCACTTAAACCTGCATACGCTGGAACGCCGGTAGGCACACAGGTATGTTGATGGATGGCGGAATGTCAGCATTGCGTCTGCCAGCCAGACGGCCATGCACAAATGACCACGAGAAGCCATCACTCCTGCAACTCGGTCGGCTGCTCCCTCGGTTCATCAAACACACAACCAATTAGCCTGTGAACAAAAGATATGAATGATATTATGACTATGGGATTCGGGTCTACAACTGTAATCGTGTCTTTCACGTTCGGACTACACAATCAAAACAGCTGCGAACATCCGAACAACCAGATTGCCGAAGCGCGTTACCCGCTCCAAAGTTTGTATCAGTGTTTGCTCCAATCAATATTGTCCGCTACATTGATGATGGTCAGCGCTCACAAGAAGTAAAGCATGTAGAGGTTCTTACCAAGAGAAGAACCAAAGCAACGTAGTGAAGCCAAAATAGACGAGGAGGGGCGTAGAACAATGAGGGCGAGCAGAGTCGGGACGATGTCTATGTCACACATTCAGTAACAGCAAACAGAGCTCAACGTGGGTCAAGGCTGTGATGCAAAAACAACCTACGAGCATCAAGCCGAGGGCCTGTACAAATCCAAAAAGAGAGCGAATAGGATGCGATGGAGAATAAGGGGGATGATTGACTATCAGGAGGTATTCGTAGAATAGAAACCCGCGAACACGGAAGGCATCTGATATGAAATCCTTAGCATCATACAAACGGCCCAACTCTGCAACAAAACTCACCCAATGAGATGACGCCAAAGTCAGAAGAACGTGGTCGACACGTTTACCCAAGATACACGAGAAGGTCGCTAATCAACAAACCCGTCGGCCAAGAAGGCGGTGCACTCACAATATAGGTACCGAGCCGTTTTGTCTTCACACACCATCTAGAGAATGTGCAAAAAAGTCGTATCAGCACATTTCAAGCCGATCTGCCGCAATTCAGACGTACCAACTGCGGGCTGGACCCCAAAGAAACCACGTACTCTCTAATCCAGTTATGGTAGGGATAGAGTAGCGAGCGGGGAGCTGAAACTGCCGCCTGCAACATATATACGTCAATCACACAGCGGAAATGAGAGAAACCGATTTACCTAAAGATTGAGCCAACCCCCGCTCGTTGCATACGGGGTGTTGGTCAGGGCAAGCGGCCACTGGCACTGAAATCCTCCGCAATTGCCTCCAGTGGGGGAGATTGTCGCTGACGTGGTCGAATAAGAGGGCAAGGCAATGGCCGCCTCGTGGAAATGGCGTGGTGGGGGAGCGAAAGAGAAAGTTGACGAGTCATGTGACATGAGTTATTGAGCTGGCGGTACTGAACGTCACCGGGCACTCACACTACAGGATTTTTTCTCTATAAATGAGCGGCTACTCAGGCTCCTATGTATCTCACGCTCATCTTTCAAGTATTGAGCAGTGGATTGAACAAGTTTCGAACAATATGCCTGCCGCCCCCCCAAGTCACGTGGCCGGAGACAACAGCGACGACGAAGTCCAAATTGACAACAGTGCGTATTTTTGCTTATACAAGATTCTTGTATCTGACTGTTATTTTAGCTCCTCGCGGTCGAACCAACGGCCAGGGGCGACCGCAAAAATGTACCCGGACTAACTCTAGCCCACTGAGCGGTAATACTTAAATCAACGTTTAGATAATCTCATCTCACAGGTCAATCAATAGAGTCCAGTCGAGTCGTCATTGAGCGTCGTATCCCTTCGTCTTCTACTCGTCGCCCAACCCCATACTCCCCCTCAATAACCCGCTCATCGACTCCAGCTGGCTCCGAATTTGACCAGTCCGACTTGGACGGTCGATCGGAATCGGGCTCGGTTCGCACAACAGCATCTCTCCACGCAAAGCCGGTCAATCATAGGGATAAAGCAAAGATAGGGCGCCAGGCAAACGATGTCGAGTTTGAATTAGGTAAGCATATAACCCGGTCAACCTGCATACATGGTTGCTCACAGCGCATAACTTTAGCCGCGACTATCGACCAAATGCGATCAAGCACATCCCCCGCGTACGAGGGGTTCAAGGAGCCGGTCCCCGATTATACGAGCGGTAACCCACCTAAGAAGCATATATTCTATTGCATGCAGTGAGTGCGCTGTTCTGACGAATATTGATGTGCTAACACACCTTGTTAGTTGTCCAGGAAAGGTGACACGCCAAGTCGGAGTGGGCGACACCTCTGGCCTATTGTCACACAAGCGTTGGTGCACCGCGGAGCGGGCGCGTATGTCCACACTCACCCAGCATGGCTTCAGCGACACAATGGAGCTGACAGAGGACTCCGTCCGGCAAATGGTCGCTCAGTGGGTTTGTGAGAACGGGCGCCTGTTCAGTATTGTTACCGATCGTTGGGTGAGTGACGTGTATTCCACATAATGGGTATGTTGTACGCAAAGATCTATGGATGAAACGGGCGTGTAGTTCCGCAGGATAGTGCACCCAAATGCCCGCAAGCACTTGCCGCACCGCAACACCATCCCTCAAGACATCAAGGCATTGTACCATGCGACACAGGAGGATCTAACGCAAATGCTTAAGGTAATTTGGCTTCCCCGCACTTTAGACTACATCACACCAGCTTACCAAATGACAGGCTGTCCCTGGTACGTTGCACATCGGCATGGACATGTATCAATCAGACAACGGGCACGACTACCTGGGCGTCATCGTATTCTACCAGGAGGTCCAAAAAGAGACGATGAAAATGAAGCGATGTGTACTAGAATGTTTGGAGTGAGTACATTGTACAGTTCAGCACGCATATACTCACTTAAATTTCATTGTACAGCTTCGGGAGCCGCTCACACACGGGCAAACGGCTTGCCAAGACCATGCGTGGAATTTGGGAAAAATTCCAGATTGGCGATCGAGTAAGCAATTCTCGTAGAACCAAAACAACACTAACTGTCCATCTAGGTGTGGGGCGTAGTTGGGGACAACGCGTTTAACAACGACGCGATGGTTAAATGATTAGGCGGCTACGGGTTCAGGCGGTTCACGGGCCTCGACTGCCGGGTTTACTGTTTTGCTCACGTTCTGAATCTAGCAACTCAGGTACGTCTACTGTTTGATTCGCAATTCAAAAATTAAAGCAATCGTATAAGTGTACACGCCAGGCTGTAGCTCAACCGTTTCAAAAACCAATTCCTCGTACGGATGATGGACTCGACCAAAACAATGACAGCGACAACGAAATCGATTGGGAAAGCGATGAACACGATGGCAAACTAGTTCGTGGGGATGATCTGACAAATGAGGTACGCAATTTCAACCCTGAAATGCCTGTGTTAACCCCACAACCGCATAGATTGACGAGGAACATGTCGATGACGATGACCTCGATGGCGAGGCAGCTTCTTGGTCTCTGGACCAGGACGGCGATGAGGATGAGGACGACGACAACGAGAGCAACTTTGATGAAGAGATCGAAAAACGCGATCTTCCAGCAATCGTCCCAGGCTCCGACGATGATTTGGAGTCAAAGCGTGCCGCTCGGGTGGGACGAAAGGTTAGTTTTTTACAACACGCCCAGTATCTGATATTTATGATTTTGCAGATTGCTTGGTGGGCGAAGAAGCTTCGCTTCTGCCCTCCATTGAAGGCAATCTTCATCGCGGCGTGCATAGAATCTGAAGTTGAAACCCCGCATAACATACAGCGCGATGTGATCACTCGTTGGAATTCAACCGGCCTGATGTACAGCGACGCAGAACGAACATTTCCCGCAATGTGAGTGGAGAATGATATACAAGAATAAAAATAAAAAGCTCAATCTTTCCACAAAGCTTGAAGACTCAGCGCGACCCTCAGGTGTCTATCCCCGAGAAGTACCAAATCTTTGAACGCGAACTAAGGCACATCAAGAACCTTAATAAACTCTTCCAGGTAAGTCTTCTACGCGTTCAATTCTGGAGGTTTATCCCAAGCGTGCGCGCATTTAGCCATTCAAGATTGTGACCGATGTCGTGTCACGTGCTGACGTTCCGCTACTTTCGGACGTGATCGTTCACTTCGACTCTCTCGACTACACCTACGGCAAATTCTGCGACAATACCTCTCTTCCTCTTTACATTCGTCACGCGGCTCATCGCGCTTTACTGGTCCTGAACAAATACTACGGCAAGACTGATTTGTGCTCGCTCTACCAGCTGGCTGTCTGTGAGTGCACAAACCCCTCGTCTGGCTGCTAACTTATATTTGTGTCTTACGCAGTGCTGCATCCTGGTATGCGTTCGGCGTATCTTCGACTCGCAAAGTGGCCAGAGAAGTGGATCGAGGCGGCTATTTTGCTTGCAATCAAGATATACGAATCGTGCTACAAACCAGCGCTGGACTCCACCGCGACTGCCACATCGTCTGCTACTTCTCAATTTGGATACTCGGTTTGTATTCTCAACTCATATAGTCTAATGTAACTGACACAACTTTTGTATTCCTAGACTTTTGCGGCTCATCTCTTTGGCACGGATGTTGTCGAGCAAAATGTTGCACTATGCCCGGTACGCGAATTCGTCAATGGTACGTGTTCTCTCGACTCGGAACAGGCGTAGACTCAGACAATCACGCAGGCTCTATGATTCAGCCGACTCGAGACGCAAACGGCAACCCAGTTCTTTGCAATCCGGTTCAGTGGTGGTACAGCCAGCGTGTAGCTGGTAACAAAATGGAGGGACTTACGCAGATGGCACTAGACGTGCTCACCACACCTGGTGAGTACCTGATCGGCCTCTTTTTCCGACAGTTTGCTAAATGATATTACTAGCTACAAGTGTCGACATCGAGCGCCTCTTCTCTTTTGTTGGATTAACTGTTGGCAAACACCGGCACAAGCTGAATTCTTACACCATCCAGGCTGCAGCCACACTGGGCTGTTATTCAAAGGCCAATATGGTACGACCGGGCTGCCTCAGTCAGCTGAAGGCGGCACAACAGGGCGGTTTGAAGGGCAAGGCAAAGGCGGGCTAAAGGTACGGTTGTTCGCACATTCTGCCCTGTTCTCGCATAGCATGTCCCGCTAATCGCTCCATATCCTGCTGTCCACTACAATCTCCTGGCTTATGATTTCTATCTCTTGTGACAATTGTGCGCTCCAAAGTTTTGACAAATATACAATCATTTTGCGTTTTCGTGCGGACATGACAGAACCAATCGCGCACAGCCACTTGACAACGCGCCTACGCCAGTCCTCCACCACGCTTACGCAAAACTTCACCGTTCCCCTTCTCTCATACTCCTTCCCATCTCATTTACCTCCCTTCATTCCTTCACTGTGCGCGTAGGTATTCTGATACTTGGAGGTTGTAAGCTGTGCTAACTATGTCCTACGTGTTTCAACGTATAGCCTCTACAGCGGCTCGTTCAACATTTGTCCAAAGGGACACGATCTTGTGAGTGCGGGCCTTCTCCGCCTCGGGTCTCGTGCCGTCTCTTGCCTGCTGCACTGGTACATCGTGTAGGTAGGCAACTTATATCTTGGGTCGCTTGCGCAACCTGTGTGGCTGATGCTTCTCCACAGTCACGTCGACGCTGCCTTACGAATCTCACTCGCAATAGACTACGACCGCGAGAACCCACTAATTCTTCCAACACTCACTCAGTCCCTCGTTACGCGTCCTCTCGACTCTCTCGGGCTTGCGTAGAAGTTTGGTAGCTTGATCTCAGACAACTCGCATGGGTTATGTTGCTAACACATCTCGACAGCCGCCTCCATGCTCCCTTGCGAGCAAATGTCATTTGTGATACACTACGCCTGTGAGAACCCACTCATTCTCTCAACACCCACCCAACCCCTCAAAACGCGTCTGCTCGTCTGCTTCAATCTGAACCTGTGCCACGCATCACTGCCGCCACCACATTCCGCGTGCTAAGCTGTTGTCCTCGGCAATGTCTGTCTTTTTGGGCCGTGAACAGTAAGTCCAATCCCCCAGCCTGTCATGATTGGTTTACGCTCACTCGCTGATTGGTTTCTTGTCCTGACGTTTGATCGGGCTGTTCGTAGGTTTATTACCCAATGGCTACTTTGTTGTATCCTTCCTTGCCACGTCCCTCCAGCCGATTTCATGTTGATTTGAAGTCATCTGCATTTTTCCCGTACATACCTGCTCAATAAATGTTGGTTGTGTTTATTGCATCAGTATGAATAATCAGGAGTGGTATATTCTGCCCCGTCGAAGAAACCAATGAATCATACACATTGACACCTATAAATACGTATAATTGCGATATGATATGCTGCTGTAGGGGCTTATCGCAGCCGGAGCCCTGCAATGCAGGACTTCTGGCACTGCCGGACTCCGGCATGTGCCAGAATGCCGGTATACCGTCTGCCGGAACACACCGGAGTCCATGCCGGACTCCGCTGTTGTTGGTCGATTCCTGCACTGGCACCGGCACCTGCAGTGCCGGAATTTGCCAGAATTTCTGCCAGAATTCCGGCCAAATCCTGCTGCCGGAGCCTGGCACAGCTTCCTTAGCTACGCTACACAGCTAAGCTATACGATACACAGCAAACCAGTGTCCATCTCACAGCTAAGCTGTGTGTCCAGCACAGGTGCGCACTGCCTGAGCATAGGATAGCAGTGCGTACCAGTGCATACCAGTGTAGGGCAGTCCGGTGGAGCCTCTGTGGAGCATCAATCATAGCATTGCTGTACATGCAGTGTGATACACAGGAATATGATGAAAGCAGTGTATGACACAGCATATACGTACAGCCTAATCCATGAATACAGAAACTACAGAATATATGCGCATAGACCCATGGGATGACATGTGATCACATGACGCAGGTATACATCTTGACTAGGACCAAAGCGCCGGGTGGCTACGCTCAGACTAGCAAAGCGCCAGTCAACGCATAGTTGTCACAGCAGGGGTATCAAGCATAAGCGCAAGGCCTTCCTTGGCATTGGAGCTGTGGAAGTACGCATTAGTAATAAGAGTGGTGTGACCATAAATAGAAACCCTGAGAGAGACGAGATCGGGATGAGGGGTGTAGTGATCGGAAATGTTGGCGTCCAGCCATCTTCTGCCCTTTCGGACATAAGTGACAACGCTAGGTTTAGTAGGAGAATGGGGGGAGCCATGATGAAAACAGAAGAAAAGCAGAGAAGAGACCGTCCTGTATACCTCTGCGGCTGCTGAGACATCGGTACCGATCTTACCCCACCAAGGATCTTGAAAAAGAAAAATATCAAAGACGGAAAAAATTGAGTCCGGGTCTGTGAGGATACTGTGGACACGAGTGTTGCTCCCAGCTACATTTAGTTGTAACACTTGTGCCACCTTGCTCGTGTTGTTGTGATTATTCATGAGAGACGGACTCCATGGTTTCATCGATGATCTGGGCTTTGTCCGCTAACTCGATTGCAGTGTTTGACGGGGACGGGTGTGGAGTGTGGTCTGCATTTTCAATGTTGGCCGGGTTAGTAGTCGACGTGGTGGCAGTTGCCGGAGCAGGCGCCATCAAATTGTCTTCTTTGATCGGGGTGGGTTGTGGTGCTACGTTAATCGGGTTCGGGTTCGCCAGGTGTTCTTGGATAACCTGAGCTGTGCATCCTTTCTTGAGTGGTTTCCTGTATGCTGTTTGTTTGGGGCAAAGCGGGTCCGAAGCCTTGTGTACCCCTTGGCAGTTCGCGCATTTGAGCGGGTGCGGACATCTATCCTGAAGGGGAACATCAGTGTCAATACACGTTTTACATTTCTTGTTATGGTTAGAAGTTGAATGGCCACCCGCGCAGAGGTTGCAGCGGTATGCACCCCGGCAGCTCGACTTGTCATGCTCTAGGGCAAGGCACCAGTCACATTCTTTGAGCAGCGGTTGGTCGCGCATGATGTCCGTTGGTGTGGTCTTTCCAAACATGCAAGTGTTGAACTTGAGGAATTTGGGTAAGATGGAGCCATCGGGGTCTTTGAAAGCAAAAATGAATGAGGATTCCGGTTTGTTCATGTTTTCTGGTTTCGTAATCCATCGTGGTTGCATGACGATGTTGAGGTTTTCCACATGTGGGTTGCACAACGTAAGCTCCCTGAGGAGGTCTTTGTTGGTGAAGCGTTCACCTTGGCCATTGTTGTCCAGTCCTGTGGGGACCCGAGCCACTACTACTTTTGACCATGGAACGTCTTCATAGACCTGCGCAGTTTCTGGGATAAGTAACGCTTTCTTGATGAGTGGAACAATAGAGAGGAAATCGGAGAACATAGCGCCATGTACAAAAGAGAAAATAAGATTTCCTGTGCGATTCCATTTGACGCTACAGAATTTGAGGCGTTGTGCTTTGGCTAAAGCAGGGCGGATGAGGTTGGCGATGGTGCGTTCCGGTGCGAACATGTTAACACCCGTCTGCACGTTCTTCAGATTGATGATGAAGCGTGCATCAGTGCTAGGAACATTGGTGAGGGCCTTGGTTATCTTGTTCCCGTCGACCTTGATGGGTGCGGAAGGTTTGTTGTTTGTGGTAACAGTTTTGTAAGAAGGGGCGGGTGCAAAAACACTGGTTGCCGGCACCGGTGTATACTTGATCTTGCCTTTGGGAGTGTTGGTACTGGGAGCTGAAACGGACTGGTTGACTTCGACTGGAGCCTTAGGTGCGTGTGCAGAGTCACAAATCCCTTTGCCGTCTGATGGGGCGACTGGTTTGGGGAGTTCGGATAGAGGTTTGAGGTGGGAATTCGGCTTAGGTCTGTTCGGGACTGTGTATTCCGAGGCAGGTTTGAGGATGGACTTGGCCTTAGGAGCAGGAGTAAGGGCCGGGGTCGAGGGGGTAGCTTCGGTCGTTTGGGTGTATTCTTCAATACCGGCCATCGATACGTGCATAACTTCGTCCGGAGTCATGTTGTTCCAATAGTCAATGTTCTGTTGAAGGACGGGGTTGTCTACCAGATCTGGTGCATCCCAAGAGCCTCTCTGCAAAATTTGTGGGTGCAAATAAACCGGGGGCTAGTAAATGCATTCATTGCATGCTATGAATGCCAATTGCACCCATGAACAAGTGTCAATTGCACAAATTGCATGCCATGAATACATTTACTACCCCCCGGTTTATTTGCACTTCATGAACTGCAATTACACCCTCAAATTTTTGCAGAGCTGTGAACTTTGGGTGAGTGGTCTCTTTTTTGATCTTGTCGAGACGCGAATTAATGTAGTTGAAGTGTCACAACCCTCGTTTCTAAGGGTGTTTACTATCTGTTCTGGATGCAACGGCATCGGCGTCGGATCCTAGCCTGATGCGTGGCAGCCTCCTGTGGCTGTTTGTAGATGTAGTTGAGTGTGGAAGCGTCGATGACAGCCCTGTGTAGGGTATCGAGCCTCTTAGTCTTAGGAGTATAGTCCTCTGCTCGTCTAGCGAGTAGGACGTCGAAGGCACCCGTCTCCTGGAGAGACTGTGATTGACTCGTGGCTTGCAGTATATTACTAAGTACCTAAGTTAATAGGACCTAGTATTGATGGTTGAGTCTTAAGTGTATATAAGTCTTATGTGTGTCTTAGTAGTTATCACCCTTGAGGGGAGATCAACGAGGTAGAGCAAGCTGGTCTAGGAGCAGCTTGCACACCGAGTATTTATACTCATGAGTACATGGTCTGTGCTCACAGTTCCAAGAATACATGAGCTAAAGATAGTACGTGTTTCTAAAAGAGTGTAAGTCTAAAAATAGAGCGTAGCTAAGAATAGTCCAAGAAGACTGTATGCGTACTACAAATAGCCTTGATCAGTAAGCATCCATGTGGTGCGTGCTAAAGATAGCTTTGATCAGTAAGCATCCATGTGGAGGCTTAGTCAATACGCCAATCAGTCTTACTAAGGGGAAGAAAAGAAGTGAGTGGCTTATACAGCGTGTAAGCCACGAGAAAAGATAGAGGTCATGTGCGCGGCTCATGACATGAAGTTGCCACGCATGAACGTGACCAAATCTTTGAGGGTAATGGGCAAGTCTTCGAAGTTCGAGTTGTGGGGGGCAACGTCCACTTTAGGCAAGCCCCGTTCCACCGACTTCTCCGCATAGGTCTTGGAGCACTTGAGGATGCGGTCGGCGAGTTGGTGTCACAACCCTCGTTTCTAAGGGTGTTTACTTTCTGTTCTGGATACAACGGCGTCGGCGTCGGATCCTAGCCTGATGCGTGGCAGCCTCCTGTGGCTGTTCGTAGATGTAGTCGAGTGTGGAAGCGTCGATGACAGCCCTGTGTAGGGTATCGAGCCTCTTAGTCTTAGAGGTATAGTCCTCTACTCGTCTAGCGAGTAGGATGTCGAAGGCACCCGTCTCCTGGAGAGACTGTGATTGACTCGTGGCTTGCAGTATATTACTAAGTACCTAAGTTAATAGGACCTAGTATTGATGGTTGAGTCTTAAGTGTATATAAGTCTTATGTGTGTCTTAGTAGTTATCACCCTTGAGGGGAGATCAACGAGGTAGAGCAAGCTGGTCTAGGAGCAGCTTGCACACCGAGTATTTATACTCATGAGTACATGGTCTGTGCTCACAGTTCCAAGAATACATGAGCTAAAGATAGTACGTGTTTCTAAATGAAGGTGATCCAAGAATAAGGCATAGCTAAAAATAGTCCAAGAAGATTGTATGCGCGCTAAAGATAGCTTTGATCAGTAAGCATCCATGTGGAGGCTTAGTGATACGCCAATCAGTCTTACTAAGTGGAAGAAAAGAAGTAGGTGGCTTATAAAGCGTATAAGCCACAAGAAAAAAGATAAGGGTCATGTGCTCGGCTCATGACAGTTGGGAGGAAAATTTGCGGATTAATTCGTTGAGTTTGAACCTCTCCTGTAACTGTGCCTGTGTGAACTCAGAAGGATTGTCAACGATAAGTTTGCACAAGTCGCCTAATGATTCGAAGAGAACCCCAAAGCAACCTGCCGATGTAATATAGTCCATAGAGGAGTTGACTTTCTCGCCGGCCAGAATGCCTGTGTCATGAGCCGTGCACATGACCTCTATCTTTTTCTCGTGGCTTACACGCTGCATAAGCCACTTACTTCTTTTCTTCTACTTAGTAAGACTGATTGGCGTATCACTAAGCCTCCCCATGGATGCTTACTGATCAAAGCTATCTTTAGCGCGCATACGGTCTTCTCGGACTATTCTTAGCTACGCCCTATTTTTAATCCACCTTCTTTTAGAAACACGTCCTATCTTTAACTCATGTATTCTTGGAACTGTGAGCACAGACCATGTACCCATGAGTATAAATACTCGGTGTGCAAGCTGCTCCTAGACCAGCTTGCTCTACCTCGTCGATCTCCCCTCAAGGGTGATAACTACTAAGAGATACACTTCAGACTTATATACTTAAGACTCAACTATCGATACTAGGTCCTATTAACTTAGGTACTTAGTAATACACTGCAAGCCACGAGTCAATCACAGTCTCTCCAGGAGACGGGTGCCTTCGACGTCCTACTCGCCAGACGAGCAGAGGACTATACCGCTAAGACTAAGAGGCTCGATACCCTACACAGGGCTGTCATCGACGCTTCCACACTCAACTACATCTACGAACAGCCACAAGAGGCCGCCACGCATCAGGCTAGGATCCGACGCCGACGCCGTCGTATCCAGAACAGAAAGTAAACACCCTTAGAAACGAGGGTTGTGACAGCCTGCTCTTCTCATGAGCTCAAGATAGACGTTCGGGGCGTGGTTCAACGGTGACTCCGACTTGTGGCGATGGAGCTCGTGGATGTTGGGCCATTCTGGCTCCGTTTCTATGTCCATGCCGTTCGGGGTGGCACGCTTGTTGTCGGGAGTGGGGCTCGGAGAGAGGCTATAGTCAGAGACATGAGTTATGGTACTTGACCATTCGATGTTGGAGGGTTGAGGGCTTGGAGAAGGGGCTGTGTGGGTCGATTCGTTGGACGCTTTCGAAATGCCAAATTTCTTGAAAGATTCGTGCATCTTGGCCAGATACGACGTGGGTTCGTGTGGGTTGGGAACAGGCGAACCTTCGTCTTTAACAGAGCTGGAGACTTTAAATAGAGATATTTTTTGTTTTGTGTCAGTAAGAGGGGAAACAGTCATAGAGGCATCAGAGACAGGCGAATTAACGCGAGAATGTTTGGGAGTACGATCATCGTCGGAGACCGACTCGCGGTTGCGACGTTTACCATAAATAGGAGCCGAGGGAGAAGGATTGCGAGACTGGGGGGCCGAGGATAGAGGGGAAGAACCAGGGCTAGCAGAACGAGAAGAGGGCGGCGACGGAGCAGTAGAACGGCGATTTCGAGTGTATGTGCGAGTGATGCGTTGCGTCGGTATGTCACTTTCTTCAGAGGGCTGAGGAGGTGGCATGGTGGTCGGCGTCACGTCACATGATCGCCAAAGTTTGCACTGCTTGCGTCGTTTTCACAGCGTCCGGCCGATTTGCCGATGCATCCTACATTCTTTGGTTGTCCGCGATCATTTTTGCTTTAGATCGATCTTGTGATTCAGAAATGGCTATCTTTAGCTATTATGACACTGAGACAGACGCAATAGTTTATCATGTCATACCTAACCCAGAATCTGATTATGCCCCATCTACCATCGGTACAGAAACAGATTCTACGCTATCCGGAACGACGATTCAGTCAGATGATTTACCAGGTGAATAATTGTGGTGACCTAAAAAAAAACTAGTCTATCTAACAATCAATTTGGCTATGCGCGTCCACAGGGTATTTCGTCCTTCATCACGGGCGCAAGCAACCAGCAAATGCAAACCTTACCAAGTGGTTTCCTTCTGACAATATCCGGCGATATGTCGTTCGGTACTTGGTAAGCAGATCGACATTCGGAGGCGATTACATCGGTCCGGTGAAAGAAATGCTGGCGCCTCTTCAAAAACAAGAACGCCATGTGCTCGAGTTGGGGACAAGGACTGGTACTTGGTAAGGCCTGCTCACGCTATTCATATAAATTGGCGGGTTGACTTTCACATGACATTCACTAAAGGATACAAGCCATGGCCGCGGAATTTCCGCACGTCTGGTTCCGCACGTTGGACGTTGTACCAATAATGCCCCACGTGCCACGTCATAACGTAGTGTTTGAGGTCTATGACTTTACGGAGGGGCTGAGACTTCCAGATGAATCGCAAGATGCAGTGTTTTTGAACCTTGTGATGGAACTGGTCAGTTGAACTAAGTGCTCGGAAAAACCGTCGTTGAGGATAAAACAACCTTTCATAGGTGAAAGACTACAAGGCTCTGCTTCGCGAAGCGTATCGCGTGCTTCGTCCAGGAGGTCTGATCCATATAAACGATTTCAAGCCAAATTTCTGGGAGCACGGAGATATCAGCAGACTTGCCGAGCGCACCAATCCTATGGGGTGCCTATTCAATCGCATCATAAGACAGCAGGTAGCTGGCGCTGGGATCGACCCAGACACAATCGACAAACTCCCCGAATGGCTCACACCCGAATCAGAGGTCTGGAACGAGGGTCAGAGCGGGTTCAAAGACATATATTCCGATATGCGCACGTATCCGTTTTTTCCACATGACGGTCATTCGTGCATGGACACCATCGATCCAAGTATGGCACCATATTTGAGGTATTTCGCGGCTGCTTGTATACGCGACATGGCTGGCGTGGTTAAGGATTCTGGAATGGTAACTGAAGAAGTAGAAAGGCTGATAGATGCCGCGCTCGAGGAGGCAAAAGAGCCTGGGAGATGTGTTGTGGTTAAAGTGTACTGTATATACGCGACCAAAGTATAGCGCGCACAAGGTTGCCCTATAGCAGAAAGCACGATTGGAATCTACGTTTGTTGCTCATGAACAGTGCTCAGAAAAGAACAGCTTGTAGCCGAGGACATTTGTCGAATATATGATACGAAAGACAAAGATGTTGCTGGCTTGGTTTGCATAAACTAGTTTCGCTCATGCTATTGATAGACTACTAGTGAACTATGTAGTTTTATTTTGGATAACTCCTTGAGTGTTTAGGTAGAGCCTGATAGAGATCAGTCTTTTACTCTTCGTCGTAACTTTGAAATACATGTCTATGGTGCAGTGGGAAGATGCCGTGTGCATATATTACAAGCCTAGCCGTGCTAGCTGTATGCGCAGTCCTATATACCGGCCATATGCCCTGGTAGGCCGCGTAACTTGCCTCTGTAGTTGCGGGAAGCGTCGCTGAATCATTCCCGCAAGTTCTTTTCGCTTTCTCCCACACGTACGCATGCGCGTTCGTTATCGATAAACCCCTTGTTATTCCCCCAATTCTCACCAGTATCTGCCTTTTTGACTCCTGGAGATTTTCCATTTAGTTCTCGCGCTGCGCGCGGTACATTCTATTCGGTTAACTTCTGCTTAATGTTTCCGCCACTCAACCATACAGTGTCTTGTGATGAAGAAAACGGCGAACATTACACACATCAAAAATTCAAGGTGCAGTTACGCATAATAAGGTGTAACTAAAACGGGGGGTGTCGTAATTGTGTCATTGCGTCAAATGACGTCAGGAAAAAGCCCCGGGGCAAATTTGCCCCGGTTCGGCAAACCGGGTCGGTTACATCATGTAACCGCCCGGGCTGTGTAATAGCGGCAAATTTACCCCGTTTACCCAGGGCAAACTAGGTAAACCGGGGTAAATAACAGCGTGTTTCCGCTGGGGGAAAGCAAACCGGGCAAATGGGCAAATTGGGTGTAATTTGCCCATATTTGCCCGGCGCCTTTTTCCTGACGGACAACAGTGTAACGGCGTAACAACGTGCATTCACGTGTTATTACCTGATTACGACAGCCCCCGGTTTCATTACACCTTCAGTTTTTGGTGTGCAGCCCCTATTGCTGGTTTCTACTGGGACCGACAACTGAACACGCCGGTTACTTTCATTGTAATCTTATCTACAGGACATTCTTCTGATCTCGCTTAGGTAAATCATAGCTTATCCTTGTTCCGACACAGATCCGGTACAAATACGTCCACAGGTGTACAGTGCGAGATATGCACAAATACATAACTAATCAAAACGAGGCAGGGGCTCGTGACCATTCTACATTCTTCGGTTGTCCGTAATCGTTTTTCTGTGGCTCAATCTCGCGTCCCAGAAATGGCTATCTTTAGCTATTATGACACTGAGACAGACGCAATAGTTTATCATGTTATACCTAGTTCAGATACTGACTACGCCCCATCTACCATCAGTTCAGAAACAGATTCTACGGTATCCGGAACGACGATTCGGTCAGATGATTTACCGGGTGACTAAGTCTGGTGACCTCAAACAACTGGTTTGTCTGACAATCAGTTTGGCTGTACGCGTTCATAGGGTATTTCGTCCTTCATCACGGGCGCCAACAACCAGCGAGTAAAAATCTTGCCAAGTGGTATCCTTCCGACAACATCCGGCGATATGTTGTTCGGTACTTGGTGAGCAAATCGACATTCGGAGGCGATTACATCGGTCCGGTGAAAGAAGTGCTGGCTCCTCTTCAAAAGCGAGAACGCCATGTGCTCGAGCTTGGGACGAGAACTGGCACCTGGTAAGCCTTGCTACCCCTATATAAGTCGATGGGTTGACTTTCACATGACATTTGCCGAAGGATACAAGCCATGGCCGCGGAATTTCCGCACGTCTGGTTCCGCACGTTGGACGTTGTACCAATAATGCCCCACGTGCCACGTCATAACGTAGTGTTTGAGGTCTATGACTTTACGGAGGGGCTGAGACTTCCAGACGAATCGCAAGATGCAGTGTTTTTGAACATCGTGATGGAACTGGTCAGTTGAACTAAGTGCTCGGCAAAACCGTTGTTGAAGATGGAAAAACCTTTCATAGGTAAAAGACTACAAAGCTCTGCTTCGCGAAGCGCATCGCGTGCTTAGTCCAGGAGGTCTGATCCATATAAACGATTTCAAGCCAAATTTCTGGGAGCACGGAGATATCAGCAGACTTGCCGAGCACACCAATCCTATGGGGTGCCTATTCAATCGCATCATAAGACAGCAGGTAGCTGGCGCTGGGATCGACCCAGACACAATCGACAAACTTCCCGAATGGCTCGCACCCGAATCAGAGGTCTGGAACGAGGGTCAGAGCGGGTTCAAAGACGTATATTCCGATAAGCGAACGTATCCGTTTTTTCCGCATGACGGTCATTCGTGCATGGACACCATCGATCCCAGCATGGCACCACTTTTCAGGCATTTTGCCGCTGCTTGTGTACGTGACATGGCTGGACTGGTTAGGGATTCGGGCATGGAAAGCGAAGAGGTAGACAGATTGATAGAAGGCGTCCTCCAGGAGGCAGAACAGCCTGAGGGATGTGTTGTGATTAAAGTGTCCTGTATATATGCGACTAAGGTATGAGGCGCACGACATTGGCCTATTGTAGAAGACATGTTTGAAATGTACTTCTATTGCTCATGATGGATAATTGGAAGAACATAGATTGCAGCCAATGACATTCGTCGGATACATGGTGCGAAAGAGGAAGATGTTGCTGGCTTGATGTGGACAAACGAGTTTTGCCAAGGGTATAAATAGACTAATGGTGAACCATGTATTTAGCTTTATTGAATCGCTCCTTTAGTGGTCGGTTAGAGCTTGATAGAGAGCAGTCTTTTAATCTTCGTCGTAACTTGGAAATACAAGTCTGCAGAGCGGCGGGAAGATGCCGCGTGTATGTATCGGCAGAAGCGCCAAGCGCGATTCATGTTTGATCGAAGCCTGGACCCTGCCGAGACAGGGAGGGGGGCTATTTCCGAGAGGATGATTCGCCTGGGCTAACCACCGACGACGACGACGACCGCGTCCTTTTCCTTTTTACCTTTTCTCTTCCAACGACGCTTGTTGCGCCTCCACACTCTCTAAATAAATCACTACCATGAGATACTCTCTGCTCGCGTCGACCGCTGCGGCGGTCTTGGCTTGCTCGCCACTCGTCGCTGGAAGAAACCACGCACACGAGGCGTATTTGATGGTAATGAAAACGCCCCTGTGCACATTTCCTGATGCTCACATGAATTCTTTTTTCAGCGCCGCCAAGCAGCCCTCGCATCGTCGTCTGCACCGACACAGACCGCATCATCATCCGCGCCAGCAGCTTCTGCTCCTGGTACAGTTACGAGTTCTGCTGGTGCTCCAGCGGTCACCTCTGCTCCTGTAACACCAGCGACTGCCTCGAACAATGATATTCCGCCTCTCGAGCAAATTACTATGGGAGGTCCAATTCAACCTGCTGTACCCCTGCCCAGCACGTACACGGCCGGCGCAAGCCCACCTCTCAAGGGCGCTGTGCCACTTCCCACTAGTACGTTTTTCCTTTCCGCTTATCAAGTCAAACAGGCACTGATACGCCTTTACCCAAAGCGGCCCTGAAGATTGCAGATTATCCTCCAATTGACAAAGTTCCGCCCACTGATTCACCTGAAGTCAAGCAATGGCTCGCTGAAGTTGCGGCAAAGAACCCCAAGATTCCGTTGGTTAAGCAGACCGTAGACGGATCCTGTGCAAGTGACCCAGCCCTGGCTGCCAACGGCTCCGCGGTATGTTGTTTTACAACTTGAGTTTCTAGACTATTTTTTAACCATCATATAGACTGGAAACTGCTGGTGGACTTGCGGTGGGTGCACCCGAGACACGGATATTACCGTTTGCCCCGATAAAATGGCATGGGGTTTGACGTGAGCTATTTTTAGATTAGTGTGGTGTTTCGATCTGACGTGCGTTTTAGGTATGATGACGGCCCATCTCCGTATACCCCCCTTCTTTTGAAATACCTTGATCAGCAGCAGCTTAATGCTACCTTCTATGTTGTTGGTTCTCGTGTTATCTCGCGTCCCGAAATCGTACAATACGAATACATGAAGGGTCACGAGGTTAGCACAATCAGAGCCTCTGCTTCACCCGAACTGACTAGGCGATGTGTTACTCCAGCTCTCGATCCATACCTGGTCGCATAGCGCACTTACAACCCTTACAAATGAGCAAATCGTAGCCGAGCTTGGATGGACACGAAAGGCTATTCACGATGTCACTGGTAAGCTCGTTTTAACGCGCCGTCTTTCCGTTCTGATGATCTGTGATCAGGTGTTACTCCTCTAACAATGCGTCCGCCGTATGGTGATATTGATGACCGTGTCCGTGCTATTGCCATGGCTATGGACTTGACCCCGGTTATCTGGACTGGCGTTGGACAGGATGAGTTTGATACTTCCGGTGAGTTGGTCGGTTTGAATAATATATATGACTATATGCTAAGGTCTCAACAGACTGGCGCATTCCTGGCGGCACCGCGAACGGCACTTCGTCTTATGCCGCTTTCAACAAGATCTTGACCAAGGCTAGCACTCTCGATACCGGCTTCATCGTCCTCCAGCACGATTTGTATCAAGAGACCGTTGACCTGGCTGTCGGCTACATTCTCCCTGATGCGCTTGCCCATCAGCCCAAGTTTGCGCTTTCGAGCGTGAGCCACTGCTTGCACCAGCCGCTTGAAGATGCGTACGTTGAGACCTCGACCAAGGGAGCTGGCAGTGGAAACGGTACTACCGGAGCTGGGTACGGTTCCAAGTCTAACAGCACCAGCACACCTGCACCGAGCGCAAGTGGTGCTGCTGGGGCTTCCTCGAGTATAGGGCTTGGTGCAGTATTTGCCATTTGGGCCTTGGTTAGCGCCATGTGTATTTGAGTTGGGGATCTTAGATTAGGTTTCTGTTTTAGCCTACACTCTTTTGATTAATTTTATGATTCATTCTCTTATCAACATTTCTTTGCATATGCAAGAGCCTCGAATCAGCCGAACGCGTGCAGACATACGAAAAATGTTCGTGTTAACAAGGATCATATAGTTGAAGTCCAAGGGACCTGGCAATATGCCGGGCCTGAGGTATGCGCCTAGAATATGAGGTAGATTCACCCACTTGGTTAAGAAATTGTAGTGGAGACAAATTCCAAACCGAGACTTCGGGCTGGGTCGCCGGCCTAGCAGGGTTCACGGCACGTGAGTTGGCGATCCTACCGCGTTGACTTCTCCATCCAACGCCAACTTGACGAGAATCTCCCAGTTATCCATCCGTGGAGTGCCACCGATACATTCTGAGAATAAAAATACGTGCTCCTGTAAGTTTTAGCTGTCGGGTTTAGTCGTTCTCCTTTCTGACATTTTCCGCCACATAGGATCCTGCTTCAACAAGGTTGAACAGCTGGCCTCTAGGACACGACTCACGCTCTATTCTATCCTAACTCGGGCACCTGACACAACACCCTAAATGTCCAAAATATCTTCGTTCAAGCGGGACTGGGCTGGCGAGCCCCCACTTCCAAATTCGTCCCAAGAAAGAGATCCTACTCCCGCGAGTAGTGGGCGTGGGATACCTTCTAGTACTGCTGGCTCATCCAGTGGCTCCACATCCAAATCCGGCGGAAATAAACGCTTTGCGGCGATCATGGCCGCCCTTCAGAATTCCGGGCTGGAGAACAAGGCGAGCGGGAAAATGGACATACCCAGCACGCCTACAACAGCTTCTTCGGCTTCTCAATCCACAACGACTACGTCGAGTACGGCTACTTCTGGCTGGGTTGATTCTTTGACTACGTCGAGTATGACATCGAGCGCGCAGTCCACGGTAAGCAAACGGCACCGTGAAGACGACTCGGAGTCGAGCTCGAAGAAGCGCAAGGGCAGCCCGAATGGGGTTCAGATGGCACTTACTCTAACCAACAAGAATACTGTGGAAAATCGGCCAGCTGGAACGAGCAGAGATAATCTGGTCATTACGCTCAGCTACGAACAATCCCAGATTCTGCAGTTGGTCAAGGAGGGAAAGAATATTTTTTTCACAGGCTCTGCAGGTGAGTTGTTTTTGTCAGCGAATGGAAGCAATTGGTTCCAACTCAATTTATCGCGCCCAGGAACTGGCAAATCTGTGTTGCTTCGCGAGATCATCAAGGCGCTACGTAAGAAACACGGCAAATCCCAGGATGCGGTTGCGATCACGGCATCCACCGGTATCGCAGCTTGCAACATTGGAGGCCAGACCCTGCATTCTTTCAGTGGGATTGGTATTGGCGAAGGGACACCAGAGGCTTTGTCCACTAAGATCAAGAAGAACAAGAACGCTCTTAGTCGGTGGTTGAGGTGTAGGGTGTTGATTATCGATGAGGGTGAGTGCTCAAAGGAAATGCTCCCATACCTACTCTCACCTTGACCAAAACGATAGTCTCTATGCTCGATGGCGATTTGTTCGATCGACTAGCGCGCGTCGCGTGTCTCATTAAAAAGAACAACAAACCTTTTGGAGGCATACAAGTATGTAGCGATGCTTTCCTCATTAAACCCCGCTTACTAACCTGGTTGCAGCTTATCGTGACCGGAGACTTTTTCCAACTGCCCCCTGTAATGAAAAATGGACAGCCCAAGTTTGCGTTCGAAGCGGAGAAGTGGAGCGAATGTGTTGAGCGGACATTTAACCTGACCAAGGTGTTCCGTCAAAAGGATCCTCGTAGGTTTACCGAGCTGACCTCATGACGATGACGTTGATGAAAGTCATCCAATAGGTTTCGTCGATATGCTCAATGAAATGCGATTCGGACGGCTTACGCCTGCATCTATCCGCACCTTCCACGAACTTGCTAGACCTATCGACGATGGCGACATTGATGCTACTGAGCTTTTCCCGCGTAGGGAGGATGTCGATCGCGCAAACAACTTGCGCATGGCCGCACTGCCTGGACGAGAAGAGTCGTTCCCAGCCCGCGACGGAGGAGCAATCACGGACCTGGCTCAACGTGACAAAATGCTTCAAAACTTTATGGCGCCCAAGGATCTTGTTCTCAAGAAAGACGCGCAGGTCATGCTACTTAAAAATATCGACGAAACACTCGTAAATGGAACAGTTGGCCGAGTCATCGGCTTCTACGACGCAACCGAGGTCGATGTAGGCGAAAAGGGTGAATTGATTCAGATCTTCGCTCCGGAAGACAGGAAGAAACTCTCTTCGACGGCCAAGGCGAAACAAAAAGAACAAGCCGGACCATTGAAAAAGTATCCATTGGTGGAATTTAGGGTGCCGCGTGGGACCCGGAAGTTGTTGGTTATGCCTGAGTCATTCAAGGTAGAATTGCCGAATGGGGAGGTCCAGGTCAGCAGAACACAGCTGCCGCTGATCTTGTCTTGGGCCATGTCAATCCACAAGAGTCAAGGGCAAACTCTGGATCGGGTCAAAGTGGACTGCGGGAGAATATTCGAGAAAGGTGCGTTGGCTTTCGCATGTTGGTTCTTTCTTCGGCATACCTAAAGTTTATTCCTAGGGCAAGCATATGTGGCACTTTCTCGAGCAACGTCCCTGGAAGGCTTGCAGGTTCTCAACTTCGATCCTAAAAAGGTAAGTTGATCGGCGTCGTCTGGTTTGTTCACCGCTGATTCGTGTATCGTGTGCTAGGTCCTTGCGCATGATAAAGTCAAGAACTGGAGTCAAACTCTTGAGTGCATCACCCATGGGGATTCATAGAAAAGAGGTGCAACTGTTGATACCTGCCAAGTATATATGTATCCGTTTATTCGAGTAATTTATATCTTTCTTGAGATCTTGACCAGCGTGTGCGTGAGGATGAAAGGAAATGTCAATTGAAGACTTCTAGGTGACTGACTCGCCGGATCTCCGGGAGAATCTACCGTTTTTAATTGCTTAATGCGCTTGGTGTTGTTCGCAAGGTCTAGCGACGGGATATGAATTCTGTCAGAGGGGGAGAATGAACCACAATCCTCCAAAAATGGAAAGTCACGTGCGTCTGGGTTTCAACTCGCCAGCCGCCGGCTAACGCGTGTTTAGCGTTACATCATACTCTACCTGTTGGAGAAGCATCCGGTTTCCTCTTGTTTCCCAGCCCGATGAGAAGTCGACCTGGGTTGGCCGTTGCGAGCGGGCGCTCAGGAGCTGCGGTTCTGACCAATGCTGTGTTGTTTGGGACTCAATGGCCTATTCTTGGCACGGATATCTGTTCTGGACAACCACCTCCGCGACCGGGCCGCGAACATGCGAGCACTGAGAAGCTGGCAACACCGACGCAAAGCATCTACGCCTCCTAAGGTTGATATTCCTGATGTAAACGGAAGCGTTCTCGATACCACCTTGATTAGCAAAGGATTTTTCGTAGGCGAGGATAGGGTCAATTGTGCGGTGTTACTCCGTAAGTTGGTTATTCGATCGACGGCTTGCTCGGCGATACTATGCTGTGCAGCGACTAACCATGCTTTGTTGTTTTAGAAAATGGACAGAGTATTCTGTATGGAGCTGACAGCGGCATCTTCTTCCAACGACTATGCGGCGACCTGACCGGTGCCCCGATCAAGGTTCTTACTCTTAAAAAAGTAAGCGATATTGGGATTTTGAGCCAGCCGGAGTTACTCGTGGTATCGGCCAGTACGTCACAGTTGTATAATACTTTATATGATTCCCTAATGGATGTTGCAGGTGAATCCGTGCTTGCTTTTCCTTGTGTACCTGCGGAAGGCTTTGGCGCCATCACCCCAGACAAAGGCATTGATATCAGCAAACCTGTCAGCTCGTTGAAGACCGGTGAATATTTAGGCAGAGAAATACTATGTCTTGTCAAGTCGCAGAAACTCTCGAGCACAATCAAGATTCTGGAGCCAGTAACTGATTCCGAGGTACCTCGGACGACGCAGCCAGAGCCGAAGAATAAAAAGTTATCTTTCGAACCAGGCCACAAGAGGTCTAGCCTAAAGCTATTCAGAGTAGGCGTTCTGCTAATCGCTCGGGCTTCACTTCAATCACCTCGATTTCAATACAGGAGTTCTACGTCGCCTCGCAGTGCTATTCAGTCCACTTCCTAAAAACCAAACTGGCCCTAGCTTGTGCAAGTGGCTTTCAAATCATCGACCCCGAGACGCTCGACATCCAAGCCTTGTTGGACCCCGCCGATCTATCTCTTACATTTTTGAAACCATTTCGAGATCTTCGACCGATTGAGATATACCGTGCAGATATCAACTTTCTGCTATGTTACACACGTAAACCATTGGACGCCGTTTTAGTGACATTCGTACTGATCCATCCATCCAGATTGCGCCTTTTACGTGGACAAGAGCGGGTGGAAAATAGAGAGTGAACCTGTAATGGAGTGGGCTTGTGTGTCCCACGCATTTGGTGGGTTGATGTATGCGTGGATTGCCCCGAGCTTACTGGTTGGCTTTTTGGAACAGCATTCCACTGGCCGTATCTCGTGATATTTCTACCGAACCACGTAGAAGTTCGAGATGCTCGAGACGGCAAACCTATGCAAATCATCCAAGGTGGAAACCCTCGCCGCCTCTTTGAATACAAAGAGCCCGCAAAGCGAGCCTCGGGGACCCTTCCTAGAGAGGGATGGCCGATGGTAATGGTTGCTGACAGCCAGGTTATGCTGGTTAAGCGTGGATCGTCGCCCTTCGAGAAAGAATCGGAGGTTGATGCAGACATGCCTCACGCTCTGTAACGTCTTTCACTCCTCGTCATTGTACGGACACAATCGGGTTTTCTGTTCTGTAAGCTCTACATCTTATATGGATATAATTGTATCGCGCTCTACGCCAAGCATCGTTTAAACTAAGCTCATGTGAAACACATAGGCGATTTGGCTTCGGTGCACAGCATGGACGCTACTGACTGTACTTTGAAGAATTCTAATTCAACGCACTCTTTGGCAATGCGATGAAGATGGCACGGCTTGATCACGACTTGCCCTTCGCTTCTGCTTCATATAAACTTATAGTTCCTTGTTCTTTTTCGTCACAACTCCCCTTCCAATAGGCATACCAAAACATGACATCCTTCCCTACCATCGGCCGCTGCTCTGACTTCTCGCAGAGCTCTCGAGGAAAAATCGTCAACCGCCTTCTCATCGCGTCATTTGCAGTTTCTACCATATCCTTTGGCCTCAGCATGGCTCGATTCGGCTTTGCCTCAGTACTGGTGATCCCAGCCGCTTTTGGGGTCACGTTTATTCATCATACCACCATCTGGTGCCTTCTCGCTAAATACAAGAAAAGAACTACGGTTGGCAAATGCCTGACCCCTCCATTTCTCAAGCATTCGGGTCACATATGGCCGCTGTTTCTCCTTTCGGTGATGTGGTTCGGCGGCGGTCTTACCGCCATATGCGTCATTGCTGCCAGTTATGGCTACCCCGGTGACAGATTTATGGCTGGACTCGATATTGTCGATGTGACATCCGGGACACTCGCTCTTCTCGTAGGCATCATTGATATGACGCTTTTGGTTGTTTGCTGGAGGGCCTTGTCCAGGGAGGGCTATGATGGCGTTCATTGGTGTGTTTTTTCTCTCATCTTTTCGCCTTCAGTAGAGCTAACGCACAGAAGTAGTGCTTGTGAGAACACATGTACCGGCGGAGATCCCGTAGGTATTCCGATAAATAACCTTGTCCACGGTGCTCCAAGCACCACTCCAGGGTACGATGGCGAAGGCACACATGATGCCAACTCCCTAACGAAGATTCCAGTCTAAACCAGCTGATGCGTGACGTGCCGAACAGACTTATTACACGACCATTCTGACACGACCCACTATATTCATGTTCTCACTTTACATGACGCAGATGCCTATCCATTTGTACCAGTTCTAATATCATCAAAACTTCACTCTATATGCACATGAACATATTTTTTAGGCGCCTATACCTCAAATTCCCATCGTGGATATCTCGGCATCCTCGTGTCTCATGTCCAGGAGTTGATGTTTCCTCAACATTCCTCTTACGCGTTTAAAAGTTCACAGTCATGCCAGTCCCTTGAGCAAAGCTCATCAGACAACAGATGCGCGTTCGCATGGAAAGCCGGAGGTAGAGCCAACACAAGAGGTTCTACCGTAGGTTCTTTTGTACTTGTGGGTTCCCCTCATTCACCACCTCAGACGGCTTCGTGTACGCGCGCATGTTCAAGAGAAGCGTTCTAGTGATTCTGCGGAACAGCGACAAGACGCCGTGCATGTGATGTAGGACATCTAGAACTTGCGCGCGTGGGACCCATATTCCCAATGCTCTCAATGGTTCATCATATATAAGGCTGAATCCGAAGAGCACTACGTCCAGCGCAAACGAACATTCGATTACACTCTGACCACAATGCATCTTTCTATCCCCTCTATCTTCTCCTTCTACCTCGGGGTGCTTGCCACCACTGCTTTCGCAGAAGTCATTACTACCCGTGGGGGTAACTTCAAACTTTTCACCGCAGACAGCCCCGAGCTACCTATCAAGCCCACTGGCAACCTCACTCTATACTACGGCGATTTCGACCCAAAAACAAGGTCCCAGTTGAGATTGGTGTCTCAAAAATCTGGACCCGCAGTCGGGTTTCAGCTTTACAACGGAGCGCTTGCGACTTCATCCCGTCAGTTCACCATCATATTTACGTCGTAACTGAGACCATTGACATCGTCGTAACAGCTCCGCCGAACATTCCAGGGGGCCGGATCTATTTTGCACAAGCACCAGATGGCAACAGTTTGGTAAACGTGAGGGACGCACTCGGTACTATATATGGACCATATGGTCTGAAAGATGACAAGTTCCTTGTCGTCAACGAGGTTCTGGAGGGAACGTGGTGGCTTTGCACGGATAACAAGGATAAAGTACCAATTCTGGCATACCAAGCTGCACCGAGCAGAGGCTGCAAACCTACCTATCTTGCATTGTTCGAGTAGGATATTCGATGTAACCTATGTAGATGATAAGAGCATAGTTACGATCTTATGTTTTCTCGTCAATCGTGATGGTGGTTATTTGGTATCATATTATTCTGCACGTGATTATATGCAGATCGCGATCACCCACCCACCCGGACCTCAGTGGTTACAGTCACAGGCTTCTTGACTCTATTATATCTTAGAGCGCTTTTGTTGTTATAAAACTTACAAGCACTATATATCTGAGCCTATTCAATATAAATACCCAATGCTCGTTACGAAAGTGGTTTTCACCTGCTGAGAGCTCATGAGACCGTTGAAGTTACTTATCCTATCTTAAGCCTCCGCAAGTACCATAGAAGCCATCGTAGATCGCGATTAGAGTAGGCGTCGGGTCGCGAGATGACCGATTGCAAAAACATAACAAAAATTACGTACGTGCGTAGTCACTTTTCCATAAAGACAGTTTTTCTCAATACCTATCACTCGGATATTTGTGCTGGGTGTTTCGTGACTTATGCGACTGGTGCGTAGAGGTTGAATTTGCTCAGATTATTCGGACAGACTCAGACGTTCATTACCACTCCATGACAAACTTCGGAGACCTCAGATGGACGTTCGTATCTAAGCCAGAAACATACACTTGGGACAAAATCGACTTGCCAGGTGACCAATGTGTCGAAATCGCTCAAATCTCCTCACACAGAGTCGCTTGGGCTATGGTCAAGTAACAAAAGTTGAGGATGTGTGACATTGGTACGTGTGCGCCCGAATTTTGACTTACAAATTGGCAGTGCAGGCGAGAAATATGTGTTGGACGCTTGTCAAGTCAACCAGTGATGTCCCCTCCCCCTAAAAACTTCTGTTTTCAAAGAGAGAAAGTGTATATAAGCGCATAAAATGGATTTTTGTGGTAACAGCGAGTGTTTGCGTCTTTGTTAGCAAGCATAGCTAGTACTCGGCAAGACACAGAGTCACACGAACTACCTATGGGGTTAACCGGTATCTTGCATATATGTCCACAAAACCCCCATGGAAAGACTCAGAAATTGGCGCAGTTATCCGACACATAAATACCTACAATTCTTCTTGCTTGATCGTAGCTCAAGTGATGTTGTGTGAAGAGATTCAAGCAATGTCGACGGGTATTGGTCACGTGGCAAGTCGATTTTGTCCGCAAGTGTAGTCTAAAAGGGGATCTGCCGTGAGTTCTTCTGTCCTTGTTGCAAATTATCCTGATTCAATATTGGCCCTTGTGTATGCGCATGTTTTCGATTTAAGAGCTTCAACGATGCCGAGGAAGAACGGCAAGGTGCCTCGCATGTTATGTACGGCATGAGGCACTTACGCGAGATCGTTCTTTGCAATATCTTTATTAGCGTGGATATATAACAGCGAGTCCCAGCATCTCCAGCAAAGACTCGGTTCCCTCTAGAAAGAATGCATGAACCTGTCCTCTCTGGCCTTTGGTTCTGTCTGGGCACGCTCAGCCAAAAGCCGAAAAGCTAACTAGCGCCAAGTAGCTCCACCCGTCTAAATATGCTTTTTAGCACTCACTAGCTCCGAGTAGCACGGGCTACCGGCGCTACCATGGCCTACTGAGTGCTAAAAGGCATACTTAGACGCTGGGCTGCTAGTTTGTGCTAGTCAGATTTTGGGTTTTTGGCTGAGCGGCTGCCATCGCTTTTACAGCAAGTGTCTCTACACGGCCAGGCCCATTCAAACTAGTCACTACTGCCAGCACGATCGCGCCTGTAGAGCCCAGCGGCAACATATCTCTATACTATACCAGCTACGTTACTCAACCCAACGGGACACTGGGGCTATTCTCTCAAAACGCCTTTTTTGGAACCGACTTTCAAATGTACAATGGAGTCCTTGGTACCTATTCCCGTCAGTTCAATACACGTGTTTGCATCATAATCAAGCCCGCTAACGTTATCACAATAGATCCGGATGATACGCCAGGAGACCTTCCTTACAACGCGACAACACCGCCGTCTAACACGTCCCCAGCATTCCGCAATCAAGCCGTTGCACATGCTGGCTACGATCTCATCGATAATACGTTCCTCGCTATCCATGGAGTCCAGGAGGGCAAGTGGTCACTTTGCACCGATAGCAGAGATAGGCTTCCTGTGCTCACGTATGAAGCTGCGGCAAGCAGAGACTGCCAATCCACCTATGTTGCTGTGTATCCGTGAAGCACTAGTCACATTGCCACAAATAATGGTGACACTACGCGATGCGGGTGACGCTTGACGAACTGCTACAAATGAAGCACAGGGAATATAGCCTAACCTCAAAATAAAGAGAATATACTTGTATAAAATATCGGATTGTGCATATACGCCTGAGAGTACGCCCATGTACTTTGAGACAGATTTTGACAGTGGTTGGGGCAACAGGAAATACGTGCTATCCATAGATATTGAATCCAGTTATATTTCTATAAAAGGCGAGGGAAAGAACTAGTACCCGTTAACGAAAGTTGTTGGTAGGCAGCTATACGTAGTTGGTACATACGTACGCCGTAACTCGGGCCGTTTTCAGAATTCTTTTCTCTCGCCGTTTATCAGACCCCCAGAAACAAAGAACAGAAGTTCTAAAATCACGACATGTGTGTGGGCTTGTCTTGTTGGAGTGCATAAATGCGTGACCGGCTAAGGGTTTATTCGGTACTTATCGCTCGGATACTCACCGGACGTTTCTCAAAACGTATGTCCTCATGATGGCCTCAAGATCCTTCTTGAAAAGCTCCTTCATTCCGATTGTCGGGCTCGGTTCTAAATTGAATAGAGTGAATCACATACGCGATGACTAGGTTGGGTTCTAGTTCGGATTCTCCGGCATGTTCGATACTATTTTTGATCAATCCTAGTACCCAAGCTCCACAATAATAAGCTGAGTTTTTTGTGCTCTTCGGTATGAGAATATTCATAGTCTATGGTAGCTCGCTAAGTTATGTTCAATCAAGACGTATTAGACAGTGGTTCGCCGCGTTCCCAAATACCAGCATGCTCACCGTCTGTCGGTAGTGTAACTTGAAGTCGGGTGTCCTACAACCTTCTTTCTTTTCTTGGCGCTACACTCCTCGGGCAGCTATCCTTCGTGAGTGCGCAAAGTTTAGCTACCGAGAGAGAGCGTTTATATGGTGTGCCGCCCCCATGATTTACCCGACACCCATCTATGTGACAAAGATGGTACACTTGCCGGGGAGTATAACTTATAAAAGGAAGGCCTTTAATATAGTACAGCACATTATATATCTCACTCAAAATTGATGTACCGCCCATCCACTTTGTATATACTCTCCTACCTGGGAGTAAGTGTGATCACCACCTTTGCAGAGGATGTATCCACGCGCCCAGGGCCATTTAAACTAGTTACTACAGCAAGCACTGAAACTCCTATTACCCCTACCGGCAATGTGTCTTTGTACTACCCTATCCCTCGCAAAGAGGATGCTTTGAATTTGCTTTCGACGTCTTTGGCTGGGACAGAGTTCCAGATATACTACGGAGCACTTGGGACCTTCACCCGTCAGTGTATTAAACGTTTAAATTTGGATAAGGCTTATTAACCTTGTTACAAAGATCCAGACAACACCCTGGGAACTCTTTCATACAACGCGACGACGCCGGCGTCTAACGGTTCTCCGATATTCCGGAACCAAGCAGTTGCACACGCTGGGTATGACCTGATCGATAACCAATTCCTTGCTATTCACGGGATCCAGGATGGTAAATGGTGGTTGTGTAGGGATTACTATGGAGTACCCATCATCACGTATGAAGCCAAAGCCACCAGAGGATGCAAGGCTACCTATATTGCTGTCTATCCGTGACCCGGGCTGCATGGTCAATTTGTAGAAACAGTCTGAAAGTAAATACAATATCTAGTGTTTGGATAAAATTTTCTGATTGATTTTTTCTCAAATGAGGCTCCTGTTTCTAATATCGTTTGCCGTTATTTTAATGAGACTGACCCCATTCCTAGCTGAGGGTTTAGGAGGTGATGATGTAAGGTCAATTTGTGGCGGTGCTACCAGCGCTTGCTGGTCCCGGAAGCAAAGCTGTTCGCAATCAACACCGGCGCGCGCCCGAATCCTCGTCAAGACCGTCAAGACCGTTCAGCAGCGCCGAACCCATCATGGTGAGTTTTATGTTGTGCAATAATGCTGACAGAGGACATGGGTCGCTGCTTGGGCGCCGTTGCACTGGTTGGGAAGTCGGATGGATGGGCCTTGGCCAGATGGATAGATCACAGGACAAAACGCTGACCACAACGCTCGGGTTCGTGTAGGCCCGAGGACCCAAAAAGCACTTGAAGCGCCTCGCTGCGCCCAGCTCGTGGATGCTGGACAAGCTCTCCGGAACTTATGTGCGTACGAAACCCAAACTAGAAGATGACTTTGAAGATTTATGCGGCTGGTTTGACAGGCTCCTCGTCCTTCCCCTGGTCCCCACAAGCTTCGCGAGTCCCTCCCCCTCTCCATCTTCCTGCGCAACCGTCTCAAATATGCCTTGACCAATCGTGAAGTCACCGCGATCACCGCCCAGCGATTGATCAAGGTGGATGGCAAAGTCCGCACCGATAACACCTACCCCACTGGCTTTATGGGTGCGTTTACCATGCATATATGGTCTGTGTGTATGCTAAATCTTAGTGAACAGACGTTGTTTCCATTGAGAAGTCTGGCGAACACTTCCGCCTGCTATACGACGTCAAGGGCCGCTTCGTTATCCACCGCATTACTGCTGAGGAGGCTACCTACAAGCTCCTCAAGGTCCGCAAGATGGCGATCGGCGCTCGCGGTGTTCCTTACATTGTCACCCACGATGGCCGAACTATCCGCTACCCTGATCCTAACATCAAGGGTGCGTCACATACCATGCTCCCGACTTTCAGCTCGCTTATTCAATTCGTACAGTCAACGATACTGTCAAATTTGACTTGACGACTGGCAAGATTACTGACTACGTCAAGTTTGATACCGGTAACCTCGTTATGATCACTGGTGGGCGTAACATGGGTCGTGCGGGTACCATTACCCATCGCGAGCGTCACATTGGAGGCTTCGATATCGTTCACGTTAAGGACGTTCTCGATCGCACCTTCGCCACTCGGTGAGTTATATCGCACGATGCGGAAAATATGTTCTGATTCCCTGGGCTATAATAGAATCTCCAACATTTTCGTCATTGGCGAGGGCTCAAAAGCATGGATTTCGCTCCCCAAGGGCAAGGGCACCAAGCTCACCATCTCCGAGGAGCGCGACCAACGCAGGAGGCAACGCGCTGCAGAAGCTGCGTAAACATTTCGTGGGGAGGACGACGGTTTCGTCACGATTATGCTGCAGGCTCCATGGTGTGCTGTTCTATTACCTATGCAATGTTATACGTCTACATCGTGGATGGGAGAGGCCAACAAGCAAGTGGAGAGGCGTATTGTTCGAATATATATGCAGCAAACTCGATCATTTAAATACAGTGGATAAATAAATAGAATCACAGCAAACTAAACGTGAGGGTTCCAGCCTAAATGGGAGTGAGGTCCAAATTGTTAGCATAAACGGAACAATATTTGACCGAAACTACATACCAGCGAATATCTGAGACAAATTGCTTGGATCTGTTGCGGTAGCTATCAGGTGATTTACAGTATACTCGACGCTCATCGAAGTATCCAGCTTTCGTGCCACCGACGAAAGCGCACGATCAGCTGCTTCGGCTTCAGCACTGTCCAGGGTCATGCCATCAGTGTTTGTGTCTGTGGTGTCTTGAATGTGCTTGATTTTCACGGGAGCGGCCGACCTGCACATAACAATCAGCGTTTTGAGAAACACATGGCTGAATCGCATATACCAGGAGTGAAGTGGATCGTGGTTGAATACTTCTAGGATAGTCTTGATTACGCTTGCTTGCTCTCGTAATACGCGGAGCGTTTCCTCTGCGCAACGTCGGAAGACACCTTCCGTTCCAGACGAGCCCAAACCGTCCACCATATCCGCGGTAAGTCGGAAAGGAACAGTCTCAGGGATGGGAAGGAGTCGGCCCTGTCATTCAAATTAGTGTTAAAGCAAGGTTATATCTTAGATCGGCGTACCTGGTCGAACGCGATACCAAGATCGATATGCACCACTTCCCCCGTTACGTTGTGGATTAAGATGTTAGATAAATGTCTATCTCCTAACCCGAGTACGTGGCCGACAATCGAAGTCGTAGCAGCCGAACGCTGGTAATTGAGGCGCATGTCGAACCAAGCCGTTGGAAGTTTGTGTGCCTCGGTGAAAAAGTGACGCATGACGGGCTTAAAGTTCTCTCGGATTTCCATGAACGTTTCGAGCAGCACTTGGGGTTTGCCAGATGTCCGAGCTTTGCGAAGATTTTCTGTACACTTTTGGGGTGGCCAGTCGTTTGGATGATACCTGCCAGATTAGGGCGTTAGAACTGAAATTCCAATCGTCCCTCGGGGTGGTCCTACTTTCTGTGAGCATTTAGAACCCATCCGCCAAGAGGCATGGTGTTCGTAACAAACTCTAACATCCCAGCTTGAGAGGCCAGCGGGATGACCTTGTACGTCCTAACTCTCAAATTGCGCTTTTTGCTTGCTCGGTCTCTTTGAAGCAGAATGTTCACAAGCTCAAATACTTGCTCCATGACTGCATCTTGGCGCAAGTCGTCTTCTCCTTCTCCTTTGAACTGCATCAAAGTGAATAACAGCAGCAACTTCCCAGATTATGTTAGACGCACCAGTTGTTTGTATCGTTCTCCGTCGTCACCAAGACAATCACTAATTTTTGGCAAGTTGATTCCACCTGCGGTCGAGAACTTGCTGCCGTAGCGTTGAACTCGGACAATCGTATCCTCGTAGCGGCAGGTAAGATCGATTGGTGTGTATGCAGTTGAAACAGGAACATCCAGGTCTTTCAGCTTCGCAATCTCGAGATGAGTTGGCAGCATCTTTATCTTGCTGTCCTTGAGCGCCTTGTCTGCCTTGAGCGAGTATTTGGCCCATTGTAAGCAGGCATCACATAGCCGGACAAATTGTGACACCCGTTTACCAACTCGAGGGTCGCTTTGAAGTCGATCAAAAATTACGCGAGCGGCATCGTCTCGTCCGCTTTGAGATTTCAAGTCCATAGCAGGGTTACGAGAATGTCTTCGACTAGTGTTGGCCGCGCCGCTGTTCCGAGGAGAGGCGAGCGCATACACCTGATAAAGTGTGTGAAATGGGTGGTCCCGGCAGAGACGAGCCATGAGGCTCCGGACGTTGTGGTGGCCTGGGTCGTCTGCAGAGGATAGTCTTGCAGAAATCTGGTGGGCGAGGAACACGAACTTGTGAGATGGAATATCTTGGAGAGCTTTCTCAAGAACAATACTGTTTAACGCATCGTCCGAAAAATTCATGAACCACAAGGAGGACAATCTAATAATTGTCTCGTTGTTTTCGGAATCATCGGCGATTAGACAGTTGGCATACATCTCGATAGCTTGCTCCAAGAAAACTCGCTGCGATTTCTGGTACCTCTCAAACTGTTCTGTATCGGCCTTGAGCAGGGCTTGAGATTTGCGTTGCTGTTGTGTCAATTGGGGATTTCCAGCTAGCGACCGTAAGCTTTCTCCGATTTGCGTGAGCTCGTTTCTCTTTCGATCCATTCTTGCTTTGAGTCGCCTAACTTCCGGAGAGGACCTCAGTACGCTGTTGTATTGTTCTTCCGCAAACTTGGCATATCGATGATAGACGATTGCGTGAGAAGGATGGCGTTGGAGCCCTTGCAACATTTTTTCAGCTCGGCCAAAATATTTGTCTCGAATATCCATGGGCTGTTCTAGACGCGCATCTGATATCCACGTCCCCTATATTAAAGAAAATTGAACAATAAACTATGTTTATATAAACTCAACTTACCACGAGTGAAAGGAGTTGCGCCGTCGGTACGGCGTCCTTAGAGCGGCCGCGCTTGTCCAGTTGTCGAGCAAGGAATTGCTTCAAGAACTCGATGGCCATCTTCTGTTCGTTTTGAGCCCACATCACGCTGGCGAACTCTTGTGCATAGATAGATTCATTTTGAACTGCGCTGTTACTCGCTCGCGTGATCGAGTTCAGTGCGATTTGTGATTTTTGGGCGCCCCGGGCTGCTTCAGATAGCCTTATCAGGAGATCTTGCTCAGTCTCTAAGAGAACCTTAGTCGAATCGGAGTCCAGGTTTCCGATCTGCAAAGCACGATTCTTATGTATACCAGCTCGTAGCAAAGAAAGGCGTGTGGCGACGAGCGATTCATAGTCGTCGAATCTATACGTGAGTCTATCAATACCAGCAATAACCAAGACCAGTATAATACTTACTCAAAATCTGTAGAAAGCCGGGTAAATGCATGCTTCCCAATAACCTGGTCAAGCTCAGATGACATGAGGTATTTCTGGACTTCACCAATGCACATCAAAGCTCGTGTAGATCGGCGAATCTGCGACATGTCTTCCAGGCCAAGTGCTCTCAGGCGTTCTAGTTCACCACGACGAGCCTCTAAAACGCGAAGTTCGGCTGTAGCGGGGTCTCGCTCCTGGTGAACCGCTCGTAGAGCATGGTACAAGGCAGATCCCGGAGGAAATTCTCCAGAAGTTGCAGGCAGATCCCACGTCTCAGTACGCCAGCCAAGAGAGTATCCATTATCAGTCGAAGGAACTTGGGTGCGCTGCGAGCCGTTGATCATTGCCATCGCCATGTTATCAAAGCCAAATGACTGCAACGAATTAATGATACCAGGAACGCTTGAGGCAGAGGTCCCAGGGCTTTCAAACATGGCTCCTAGGAAGTGGAAGGCTTTATCCCATCGGCCCTCGTGGTGAAAGCGACGGATTAAGTGTGTCTGCACGTCATCACTCTGAATGCCATAGAAGCCGTCAGGCTCGTCAATGTGGGTATAGATATCATAGAGTATTTCCTCGGTACTTCGAGTGATGTGAGAATCGGGAAAGTCGTGTGTGCGATCCTGGTAAAGCTGTAAGAACAGAACGGCCGTCGTATACGCTCCGCAACGAAGCGCTCCCTCGCTAAGTAGTCTGTAATCGATATCCAGCCAATGGTCATAAGATAGCCAGTCTCGAGGCTCTGTTTGTGAAAGAGGATGGAAATTCCGAAGGTGGAGTATGATTTGAATGACACAAGCGATTATAGACGCTGAAATAGACTCCTTGACAAGTAGACTTGTGAAATATGTTGATATATGAGCCCTGGCTGATCGCTCGTTATTTTCAAACTTGACTGCGCCAAGTTGGAACTCTTCCTGTTGCAAGATGGCGTGAATCAAGACGGGAAGCAGTTGCTTCGCAAGTACGTCGTCCATATGAATAATATCAACGAGCTGCGCAAAATAGGCTTGCCCATTTATAGACGATAATATCGCGCAAAAATAAGAGCCCATGGCACGAACCCACTTCGAATAATCTTGACAGGAAGCTTTGATATCCTCCGCGGTTGGGAGCTCTTCGATCGACCTTGGCTCGAGAATAATTTGCGGCTCCACATGACGCCGATAGAAAACTCGCTCTTGTTGAACGCTTCGAGATGTTGAAGGGGTACCAGAAAAACCAGTTACGTCAACTTCTAAATCCGATAAGCGACCAATTGTTTGATACGCGGTGAAAACCTTTGATGGGTCTTCGGAATAAACCAAGTCAAATAGAACAACTAATATTGCCAGAAGCGGAGAGGTAGAGTCGCGCTTTCCCTTCCTGGCATGTGAACGGTGAATGGAATCTACTGAATGATCGTCGTGCTGGTCGGATGTTAGCGTTGCAATACTCCCATTGTTGGCGAACAGCAAAGCGGTGAACGCTGCAGCATCCTCGTTTTGTAGCTGATCTCCAGAAGGGATACACGACTTCAGGTGCCAGAAATCAGCTTTTGCAAACGTGGAAAGTCGCGCCTCCCCACCATTCGCGATGGATAGTAGCCGGTGGACCGTGCGAAATTTGCTGGCGTTGGAAGCGTAATGTTGAAGAATATAGGACATATTGTCTGAATCCAATTCTTCCGCTCGCGAGACCAGCTCTGGGTACTTAAGTTGCCTCGGCCATAGGGCGAGAACATTGAGAATCTCGGGCTGAAGTCTCTGGGATTCCTCCGATTTCGAGGCTTCCTTCTCAAGCCTAGCTGTAACGCCTTCAACCCAGTCCATGAGCTTATCGCCGAGTTGATGCATGAACGGATCAGATTCGCGAGTATAGTCGTATGCAATCCGGCCCATCCTACCCAGGACTTCGAGTCGTGGAGTTCCCGAAGTGATCGCAGTGATATGTTTTGGGACGAAAGTAAGACACCAATCCAAGGCAGATTGTGCCATGCGTGCTAGATCGGGTTGAGTGAGGAGCAGTGAATAGCCATGTATAAGCGTGCGCAAGAGTAACCAATCTTTTCGAAAGTGCTTTAGCGAGGCGACTACAATGCTTAACGCGCGCAAAAGCCGAAGCTGTTCATTCACTAGAGGAGACTTATTGATTGCCATGAACAACCGATGGGCCACATGGTATCCCAAGTGAGACTCCGCAAAGAGCGATGATTGTTTCTCAAGAAACCAAAAAAGAGACGCGACCACCGTCTGGGGGGCGAATGCCGGTAATACTGGGTCGTGCATAGGAAAGTCTTCATCGCCCCAAAAGTACTGGAAGGTCTCAAAATCTTTCGCTGCACTAGCTTTTCCCTGGTGACGAAATGCGCTCACGATTTCCTCATCGGATGCTCCGTTAATAGTACGGACAATTGAAACAACAATCATAGGAGCTATGCGGGCAAGGTAATCCTGGGCCACTTCGCCAGGTGGACAAGCATCATTTGTACGCTTGAGGATCTCGTTCTTTAGGTCGGCTGTTGCCTCCTGAGTGAGGGAGCGGGTATCCTGGTCGAGGCTCTCTTCGTGGTAGAAAACAATCGAAAGCCCTACAACGTCATGGAAGCAGCTTCGAAGCCCTTCAGACTCAGATATGCCGATACTCTTGCAAAGACTTTGGAATTGTTGGATGCCGTGCGAAGTGGAGTTTCTGAGACCGCCGGCTAGTAGTAGTGTTGGGCCAACGAGTTTAAAAGACTCCTCGATACGCTCTCGAGACGATTTATACCCCAAAATGCGACTGGGTATATGCGCGAAATCCATTTCTGCGAGAAAGGTCGAGAACGCAATCTGAGAGGCGTATGCTTCAAACAGTTGAGAAAGACTAGTTAACCCCATGCGATCGGAAACTGCAACTAGAACAGACTCCATGTGGCGACTGAAGGAAGTCGAGTGATAGCAAGTTTCTAAAAGATGCCAATAAGGTCCTCGTCTGACCGAAGAGCTCACGATCATGACGTTGCCCAAGGCTATGAAACGGGTCAACATTCCTTCAAAGCTTATTTTCCAGGTTAGAGTGATCAAATAGAATAAGTGTATTCAACTCACTCATCGATTGAAACGGAAAGTTGTGCCCTAACATCCTGGTAGAATGCTAAAGGATTGGTATCTGTGTACTTCAGAGACCTGAAAACACCCGCTGTGGCCTCAGCTGCTCGAAAGCGCACACGGATATCACAGTCGGAGCCAAGGTTCACGAGCATTGTCCCAGGTAGATATTCCGATGAGACCTCCTCAACGTCATCACTAGAAGAAACAGACCAGATAGACTGCTGTGGATCGATCGCAAGGTAAGCACCCATTAAAACGGTGAAACGATCCCTACTTTTCCAAGAGTGGATTTTCTGCGTAACCAACATCTCGGAAAACCAGTGAAGCAATACCCGCGATTGAACGCTATAATCCTTGTCTATATCATTCGGTTTTGTCCACAGGGGCATAACACAATCCAAAAAAGCGAGCAAAATGAGCTGCATCTTCTCACAACGTGGGTGACCGTAAGACTTGAGAAGCTCTCCTAAGTGATCGAGCATGCTCTCTAAGTTGGAAGTGCCCATATAGAGATACTGACGGCGGATACATTCGAATACTTCTGGTGCGAGTGTAAAGAACGCCAACCCATCACAGGACTGCAAGAACTCCAACAAGCTACGATCTCTTGTGGGCTCTAGATTCTTTGACTGCAGCATCGGAGTAGCGGTTATGAATCGAGTAGCGAACGATATCAATGCCTGTGAAGTGCGAGGTACAGTCCAATTATCTGCGGCTCGAGTCGTGGGCTCGGAACTGGCCGTGCGTATTTCAGAAAACCCGTCTGCGTCCAGTTGAGAAGTTGAAGTTTTTCCTTCTCCGGGTAGAGTTGGTTTGATGTCATAGATAGACTTACGCAAGAACAAAACGAGATCAGTAAACGCGAGTTGAACCTAAAGGCCACTTGTTAATCCCCAAACTAGCCACCAACAATTACTCGAAAAACGTACGTCTGTCCATTGCCATATGTTTCTCAGTAAACCTTGACGGAGGATCTGCTTTTCTTTCGCCGTTGACTTTCCTTGGTGCATCATTTGAGCGAGTGCTCGACGTTTAATGCCTGTATCAACATCCGGATCAAGAATTCCATGCCAGGGAGTGTGGTCTACACTTTCTTCTCCGTCGTCTATCACAGCATCAAACCCAAGGAGAGCCACAATCCTTTCCTCTGGAGTCCACCTGGGGGCCGACAGACACGGCGTGAGTTTGTGAACGAGGGAACATGCAGTCTTAATCACGCGTGCATTCGGCCGCATCCCGTCAAACTCGAGCGAAGCTTCAAACCAGAGTGCAAGGCATATCAAGTCCACAGCCCTCCGAGCAGCCTCTCGTGACATCAATGAAGCGTCCTTGGCAGATTCCCATTCAGCCAAGAGACTTTCGAGAGATTTTAGCAGAAAAGCCGAGGATTTACGCGCACGATCATTTGGCGCAATCAAGCTCTTTTCCCCAGCCGTGACCAAGTGAGAGGGACTAGAAGCGGCAGTAGGTTCGGAATAAGGATGAGAAGAGCTAGCATGTTGGAATTTAGGAAGTTTAGCGTATGTGAGGTAATTCCGAATTAATTTAGTCCTCTGTCGGTCAAGCATGATTTCTGTCGTAGCGCAATCGGGTAGAGTGGTGAACGGTATGGGGTGTATACAACGTGTCAGCGCGCATGATGTTTGGAGGAGTTCGAGGACGTCGGCGGGAGAATGGGTGTCCAAACGGTTCCGTGCACCGTTGCGAACAACTTCGGTAACATTCCAGGTTTCAGAAAGCCAACCTAGTACTTTATCTTCTAGCTGTTTCCGAAATAATCGAACATCCCGGCTTGCAAAGCGAAGACATTCGACAAGAAAAGCGCAGACGCTATCGTGAGGGAAAGCTGGGCCTTGAACGAGAAGATCCATGGCAAATGCCTCGATATCTTTATAGAGTGTTTGATTGTCCAAGTTCCCACTACGAACAATAGCGTTAGCCGCATGGCAAGCAGCTCGGCACTCTAGAGCAACACCTATCCGTCGAATAGCATGTCCCCAAAAGATTGTGATTTCTTCTGAAACGGCAGATGTTGACGAACCAGATCCCTTGTCCGCGCAGGCAATAGCACTACAACACATAAACGCCCAAGATGCGGAAACGTGATCGTCTTGCGATAGAAATGAAGAAAGCGTTGCGCATATGTCGGATTGTATGGCTGCAGGAAGCTCTACCCAGTGTCGTTCGATCAAAAACAACAATACTTGGAGACGATAATTACGTGTCGAAGGAACAGCTTTGATAAGTGATAAAAGTGATAACACTGGATTCGAGAGCCTCAGGCTTTTGCCGCCACGGCGAGGTGTATCCCTAATCGATCCTACATATGACATCGACTAAAAACTTCATCAAGACAAGGTCTGCATCATACCACGAAGCATATCTTACCTTGGCAATGCAATCAGCTTGAAGCTGTAACGCTACCCACGAGAGAGCATGGGATGCATTAAAATCGGCACCATACTTGAAGGAAATAGTTTCGAAAGCGCCACGAGCGTCGTCATCCTGTGCAACGCGCAATTGGAGTACATCTAAAGAAAGGCCCTCGAACCCGGAGCGGTTCTCCGGTTCCCCGTCGAGCGCAGCCTGTAGTCGGGCAAGAGAATCAACTCTTTGGAAATGAGGATCATCGTTCTCCATCATAATCGGCATGAGAATTGTAAATGCCAGTACAAGCCCTTCCTTCACAGGGCGCACCTTGGTGCTCCACAAATCGAGTAATGGAGACCACAGCTTTGCCCCGAACGTTATTAAATCCCGCGATCTGTTGAGCTCGAGGTGCACAAGAGCGGAATTCAATGCCCAGATGGCATCTTGGTGGGCCGTTGCTTCGACAGGGTATTGAATAAAATACCGTTGCAAGCAGTGCAGAATCGCTCGTGAGGCGCCGGAAACAGAAGTGATCATAAACGACGCGTTAGGATGGGCGAGCAGAAGACGTATTAAAGCCACAAATTCTATTTGATCGAGGCGGGCAGATCTGAGAAGGGATCCAGAGGAAGACGCCACGATTGGCGCGGCTGGTGGGGACATAATCCTGCGTCGTTTCTTTGCTGGACTGACTACAACTTGGGCTTCGTCGTCAGATTCGCCCTTTTGTTCAACGCCCTGACTGGCCTCGTCAGACATGTCGTCCAGAGTCAGCCGGTGGGAGAGACGGTCGCCTAGGATGACGGCAAACGAGATGGCTAGAAGATGTGACCAAGCCTCGGGGTCGAGGTAATCCAAATGAGGCCGAAACCCAACGATCGTTCTCAGCGCCTTGACATATGACAACACAACCGGGGTGAATACCTCCCCGTTGTGGACTATCATTTGGGTCAAGTGGGTCATGAGAGGTTTCACCACCCGCCGATTCAAGTGGGTAACACTCCTTTCCGTGAGCCACCTGACAAAACCAGCCGCCTTTTCCAGTCGGGCAGCCGCGTCTGCCCCAGTTCTTTTCGATGTTTTGTCGGCGGATGCCTTCATGTATTTATCCCTCTCGTCGAGCACCAGAGGGAAAACCTTTTGGAAAATGTATAACCACGCCTTTCCATCTCCTTTTTCGTCGACGCTATCGACCACAGAGTCGCGTTTGAGTAGTTCCTGTAATTGTCGCATTCCCTCGGTACGATCGCGTATCGTCTTGCCAACAAGCAACTCCAAAGCAGCCGATAGTTCTTGAGACATGTTGGACTCAGGCTAGAAGCCACAGTACAAATTATGAGTACGGAAAATGTATGCTCTCTCTTCCAAGTGTTTTGTTTAGAGTGGATTTGATGTTGAGTAAGACAGCATTAGTTCAGCAATGTGCAAAGCCAGATATTGGAGAGATGCTGGAGATGAGTTTAGGATCCGCGAATAGTCACGTGCTTGTTTACGCGACCATATTTACTAGCAATACATAGGTAAATAAACAAGCTGGAGCTTGGCTGACGACGTGGCTAATAGATCATTACGGTACAAGAAACTCGGAAGCCAAACGTCCCAACATGCTTCTCTCCGAATGTCGTCCTGAGCATGGGTACACGCTTCTGGCACAGTTCTGATTCTTATCCAGCGAAATTTACTTGTATAGTCTAACGGCCTCGGCTGATGTGCGAGGTCGAGAGCACGAGCACGCGGCTGCCATGAAAGAGACGGATACATACATGTGTGACTACGTACACATCCGAGACACACGTGATAGCCCAACTCTGGCATCGGTATCAAGATAGACCACCTAACACAAAATATGACATATGCAACGGTACCACACATTCATAATGGGTAAATATATCCGGTCAACCCCATCTTATATCTACAAATTGGAAACAAATAGGACCGAACACTCTCCCAGCCGGATCCGCATGCGCATGAAGTCTTCAGCCACACAGTATATATTGGAGCAACTCATGGATGATATTTTGATCGAATCTTTAAGCCTATTTGTGCATAAATTCAAAAAACAGTATTCCAGTGGGAATACTTAACAACTCCAGGTCGCATTTGCCCAACAAGAAGGAAAGGTAGCGGGAAATGACGGCAAGAGCTCATTCTAATATTCGCATGGCTTGTCGATGACGGTATGGTCCAACGACCCGACACTGTTAGTAGATAGTCCAAGAATAGCCAAGGATGTCTTATCGCTATCGTTGAATCGTTTCCACCCTGACACCTGAGGGCCGTGGAATGGATCTTTCGCAAAACGCTTTAGCTATAAACAGTGGCGACCCAAAGAGGCCTTACCTTTGACGAAGTTTGTCCATGCAGTCACAAGTAGTGCAGAAATGAGACGTTGCTCCGGCGTCGCTGGGACATACGGTGGCGACTGGACGATGGTGTCCACAGTACTAGCCGCAAAAAGACCGATCAGTGAACATTCCAAAGAGAGGTTTGGCCATTTGAGCTTACCCCATAACGAACCGTATGTCAGAGCCTAGATAAAAAAAGTATAAGGGACTGTAATTAAAACCGATTCCACCACTCACCGTGAAATGCGCCAATGCGCACGCCCCGAGAGTTCAAGTTACTCGCCACAAGATCATATCGATATCTCCAGACCGGCAATTTCAAAGATTCAGTCCGCCACTTTCCTAGGTTGTGTGCGAGGCAGAGCATGTGAGCGTCTCTCCACATGCCCGCGCTAACATTGTAGACTGTTGGATACGCATCCGAAGGGGTCGGGTAGTATTCAGCTAATCTAGCTGCACTAGCCAGAGGAAAGTTCAAATTCCTGCTCGCTCTAAAAAAACGCAGTCATCGTTGATGTCACCGATACTTCAATAACTCAAGTCAGAAGCTTACACATAGGGGACCGTTGCATTCAGATAAGCGGTAGGCTCTCCCTCTACAATCAAGGTTCCTTCGTCCTAAAAATTCCCAGAATCACAACCTGGGTTGTGTTCGACAGTATGCTCATGATAAACGTACCTTGTTGGTACCTATCAAAAGAGGAATCCGCGCAGTTTTTCCTAACTTTGTTTGGCGTACAGCATCTTTGAACACTGTAACGTTGTCTACCACAGGCTGAAACTGGGTCTTTGTATTTAATAAACTCTGCCGAAGTTGGTCGCCCGGGACCCGACGGAGACAGTCCAGAAGTCCCTTTCCCGTGGGACATTTTAGATCTTGAGCAATATAAGCGATTTGCTCGTTGAGAGGCCACATCGGCTGGAGTGCTGTTTTGGTATAAGCATAGACGAGTTAAATAGCTCATGACTAGGACCGTGGGGCAGACTTACTGTCTCCGCTTTGCATAATAGCCGCTCGTACAATAGGGTTTTCGTGATACGCAAACATGTAGAGATTGGTCATTTCTGAATAATATGTGAGCACCGGAATGAAAACTACATGCATATACCCACCTGCTCCAACCGACTCTCCGCCTAAAGTCATCTTTGCAGGGTTCCCGCCGAACACAGCCGCGTTGGCGCGCATCCACTCTACCGCGAGCCTCGTATCCAACAAACCCAAGTTTTGTGTCTGGCCAGCATCCTCGATCTCTTTTGCGTGGGGAAACCCAAACAAGGATAACCTATAGTTGATGCTAGCGAACACGATACCTGCACAAGCGTGGGTAATTACAATACCGCCGGCCAAGTGCGTCACACGGAGATAAAAACAACCTTTGAGATCTAAAAAATCCTCAATAAAGTAAAACAACGAACCCCTCGCGGCCAAGAAACTTCCATCTATCTTGGGATCAGAGGACGCGCCACTGTCAAATCCGCCGCCGCTAGACAAAGAATAGGCGACCCAACCCAGTGAGATTCCGACCCAATCGTATCAAATGGGGAAAAACATACTGTATATAGATGTACACAGGCAACCCAGTCGCATTCTCAGGCGCAAAAACATTGATCCGGAGACAATCCTCGCTTTGGATAGCGGTTCCGTTCCCACCATCCGCTCTTCCCTGCAAACACGCGGGACCGAACTGGGTCGCGTTGAACACAGCCCCCACAGGTGGGGCAATGACACGTTGCGGGGGACGCCACCGATTAGATCCGCCGGTATCTCCCCCATAACGAATTCCCAACCACTTGTAGATGGGCGTATTGGGAATCGTCGCGTTGTCGCGGTATCCAAGGACAGATCCAGACGTGGTCTTGCGAACAAGCGAATTGTAATTCAAGCTTGGTTCTATTGAGGCGTTGGCGGATCCTAGAAGGGGCAATGCGAGTAGCAGCGACAAAATGAAACTGGGCGGCCACCCCATTTTCGACAAAAGTTAAAATTTAAGTTTAAGCGCCGTTCGGGGTGAAAAGACTGCGAGCTGTGCTATTGAAATCATTGGGCTTTTTATACGAACTAGTGTGAATACGCAGCTCGCAAGCTCGCTGCCGTATTCCCACGCGCGCCTGCGGCGGGCTTGCTTCACGCTCAGTTTCAATACCATGTAGCTCATAGTTTATGCAAATGTATCCCTGTCTGTAAAGACGGCACTCGCAAGCTTCATACCGTCTTCACACATGCGCCAAAGACGCATGAGCTTTGCGCTACGCGCTCAGGTTTATTAGGGCTATTACAGGGTGCGCTACTTACGTCCGCAGCGCGTTGATCGTGCTATATATATTAAACTTGATAGGATAACTATTCAATTGAGGAGTAGCTTACCTTCAGCAAAGATGCCTCTGTCGATGAGACACTGTTCCATCCAAAGCTGCCTTATCCAGCTCTTTCTTCGGCACGGCCGTGGTGGGCGAGTTTTGCGAGTGAATCCCAAAACGGGCAAATCGGCACCACATCTGCCTTTGCCTTATTTATTAAACAATCTTCTCCTTTCATCAAACCTATTGTCGCTTCCCTTAGGAATTATTTGGCCGTTCTACTTTCTTGTCCCACATTTTGACCCCACACCATCATTGTTTGGTTTGTTTCTAAGCCACCTTGAGTTGTTTCCATTGTACACCGATGTGCCCGTCCTACCTTTTGTGTCCTGTTCCATATACTCCACGTTGAGGTTTGCTCCCGGCGTCCATTTGGAACTTTGTAGTAGTATAGGACGCTACATACACAGTCAAAAAAAAGAAACACCTCCGTGATCAAAATGTATAGATTTATTATTGCACATGAGAAATGTGGGGACAGGCACATAACAAATGTCCCCCCCCTCATTCTGCTCACCAAAAGATCGCAAGACTGTGAGAGCTTTCAAATGAGCTCTTGGATGTGTTGACCCAATGAGGAACCCACGCATATAGTGCTTCCTTACATCAAACCATAGTCACTTCAGTCATTCCTCGGGGTTCAAGCGTTAATCATCCCCTATATTACAATTTCATTGTGTCTTTGTATAACTTATAGCCTTAAACAGCCCGATTTGATGAAAAATCATGGTGTTTCGATGCCGTCAAGCCCAAGGAGGTTGGGCGCTTAAACACAGACCCTGAGTGTCTTAGACCCTATACTGGTATTTAGGTAAGCTTCCCACGGTCGTTCTCTCTTTGTAGTATAATTGGGCTATTCAGTCGGATGATCTCTTAGAAATTGACATCTCAGCCTCTATGCGCAAGAACCCACTGACAGGCTAAGAGAACCACATCGATCGAGGCCGAAGTATCTACGAGGAACGTGCGAGCGATTCAATCGGATGGCATATATACACTAAAATATACAATAAAAATCGAAAGCACTGTATCGAAAGCAAGAAAGACAAAAAGATCCTACCAATACTCCACACTTCGATGCTCCACAATCGCATTACCTCTCTCCTTCCTCGCCCTGGCCCATTTGTCAAACCAAACCGACATCTTTGCTCGGCTCGCAGCGTTTCCCACGTTTACAGTCGCAATCATCCGCGCCCAGTCCACACTCAGCGCAAAACACGTCAGCTCGCGAAACGATGAATGTTCAGAATAGGGTACGCCGTAGATGGTCACCCGCGCGTTTGACCCGCGCTGCGGACGCAAGTCGGACGAGTCATACTTGTGAGCACGGGCCTGGGCGAGAATCTGCTCGATGGTTGGATTCGTCGCTTGGCCGGCGGGAGGTGTGTACCTACGACACCATTGCGCTTAGCAAGTATGCCTTTGTCCAAGGATGATCACCTACGTCCAGCCCGTTGGTCTGAACCCCAATATCCGATCATGTCTCTTGCGATGAAGCTCCAAATACTCGGTCAACTTCTCCACACTAATTTGCATAAGGGGCAAGACGTGGACTTGCGCGTCCGCTGGGTCCTTGGTCAACATCGCATGCAACGCAGGATCTGCCTGACACATGAAAACCGCATGTTTCCGCGAATTACAGTATATCTTGGAAGAAAGGGCCTGTGCAATTGCTATTCGTACCTCATAAGTCCCAGCTAAATTCGAATAGACCGGCAAAATTGAAAACTGACCTTTTAAAACTCGTTCCTTGCCAATGGTATACGTCCCAACCACGACCAACGGCTTTTGCTCACCCGGATCGACCAATTCGGTTGAAGGTTGCGATTCGAGTTTGGCCGCTAGTTTGGCTGACGGCTTGAACCATCCTCCGACGGTCGTTTGCTTCGGCGGTAATGACGTTCGGCCCTTGACGGCTTTGTCTCCTCGAACATTTTGCTTGGCCAGCTCGGCACACGCGTCAATCACCAACGCCTGAGGCGGAAAACAGTACTAGACCCAACACGCCAAACTCGATAAGCAAGCCGAACACACACGGCGGCTTGGCACTCTCTCACCTTGGGGCTTAGATAAGTTGTGTCGAGATAAACGATATCAATTCTATGCCCCCGGATTGCGGGATGGAGCGCATGGGCAGGGCATGCGCGGAAATCGCCGCAATGCAAATATGTAAACTGTCGGTCGCTTCCAACGAATGGGGATTTTACGGGCGAGTCTCCAGCGTTGACGGTTTGCTTTCCATTAAAGACAAACAAAGACGAGCCAGGACCTGTCAGATAAAATAATGAATAATCAAGGCGAGACGTGCCACGCACAAGATATAGAAGTGCTTACAGTGGTTAGCGTCAATGAGTGTGACGCGCACGCCACCCGTGTCTGGAATCTCGACCGACTCGTTCTCGGGCAGCGGTTTGACCCATTTGGGATCGACTCGCAGCATAAACTTGATCAAGTTTGCCGTCGTCACTGGGGAAAGAATTTTGCGTGAGATAGACGACTATGATAACCGCGTGCGATAACCTTTACCAGAGCAATATATCGGCCCATGTTTCCAACTTGAGGATAGATTTGTATAATGATCCGAATGTGCGTGTCTGATGCAATGTCTCAGCTTCCATGCGGAGCGAAGCGATGGGATGTGGCGCGTACGAGAGGAAATACGCAGTCACGCCGGGGATTGGACCATAACAAAACGCGTCGACGGCGATAGGCATACCCGGCAAAACCTTTAAGACGACGATCAGCCTATGATCGCGGAATTGTGTCTCGCATAGATGTTACCTTGTAAAATGGAGCTGATCGTCTTTGTCGATTGGCGCCCGCAGACTTGGATGGGCCCGTCGCTTTGGATTTACCCTTTAGATCGCTACGCGTCGACTTGGCTTCTCTTCTGCTTGCCTCGGCCTCGTCCGCCGCATCCCACGCCTCCTTTTCATCCCGGGACGACATGAGTTCTCTGAGCGCGTTGACAATCTTGGATGCCGTAGGCTTCAACGGAGAAACGGTCCGAGTTGATGGGGGCATGGACTTGCTCGAAGATGCGATAGGAGTCTGAGGCTTCGCGATCGTATGTTCTGTCGGCGGTCGAGCGAGGCATTGAGCAATGTGATCATTGATTTCCTAGAGATTCCAACTTGATTCATAAAAAAAAATCTAAAACTGAGTGGGTAAAAATGCATACCGCTTCGTTCGCATCCAGAAGCAAGAGCCCACAGATAGTGCAGGTCCCTAGAGATCCACTCGTTGCTAGAAGAGCGTTACCCAGGCATTCCGACGATCTCCGCGTTTTTGGCTCGGAGGTATGGCCGACGTCCGGTTCGATGTCATCTTCGATAACGAGTCGTTCATCACCTCCGGCTTCCCATTCATCGTCGGTAAAGCTTAAGTCCGAAACGGGCTCCGGTTTGATCGTTGTTGAGCTTTCAGCAGCATATTCCTCGTCGTCGGAAATGACGATAGGATCCGAATCAGCTCTGCCAGATGGACGCAAAGGGCTTGCTTTTGGTCGTTTTGTTCCAAAGAAATCCAGAAGAGTTTGAGATTCGCCAGAGACACTTTGTTTTCGTTTGAGGGTGTTGGGTGAGGGCATAGATACAAGGAGATGAGCGTGGTGGTTGTGTGCCCCCCGAAAAAATCGCCACGGCTGCCAAACGTCGATGGTGGCGACAAGACACGGTCACACACGTGATCATTTGTGGGAGGATCGACGTGAGGTCATGGACAGTACCAGCTATTCACATGCTGCAACTTCCGCCGTGGAAAAATAGCGAATAAATCGACGGTGCCTTTCATGACGCGCCCCTATCGTAAATTGAGTTACCGCAGGTCTCGAATGTCATTAACTATTGTCCATCAGCCACATAAATGTCTAAATGCGACATGAGACGGTGCCTTGTCGTGCTTGAGCGCTGCGGATGGGCAAGATGCAGGCTTGGGCGGAGATACGACCGTGACGCGGCGGCTGATTAACTCGAAAATCCCATTCTTTACCGTCGGCGGTCTGGGCTTGGACCGTCGGAGGTGCCTGGATAGCCCCCGGCCAAGAACACGACCCCCACCGATCGTGCATCCGGCGGAGCTTTTGCATATCGCAAGCTCCTATCTGGACTCGGCTCGCCTCCGACCAGATCCAAGGTCTGGCAAGAATAGTTGCCGCTCGACCTCCAATTGAACAGAAAGAAGCCGGCCCATCATTTGAATATCCAGCCCACGCGCGCAATCATGCTTGGCCCCAGACAAACAACCATCCAGTATATAACCCCCTGCAGAAGACCACCACATGCAGCCCCTCCCTTGACCGAGTCGACGCTGCGTTCAGACTACCGACAACTTGCCGAACAAACAACACCCGCGCCACCTATATAGCGTCCCCTCTTCCTGTTCTCACACGCTTGTCTCCCCGCCTTGCTCTACCCCAGTCCTCGCTGTTCGCGCGACTAACAAAATATCTAGCCTGGATCTAGTTTATATTTGTCTTGATATCTTTGCTTGATGTCGGCACCACAGCCTCCTCCTGCGGATGCCCAACCCATCGTCTATGAAGAATCCGAGGCCGTGGTCTACTTTGTGCCAGGCATGGCCATACAACCAGCACCTCTTCCTGCATATGACACCGAGTCGGACACCAGCTCGATGATATCTGCCAGCACACTCGACACGCGAGAAGCCAAAGGCAAGCACCCTTCAAATAATCACATGCACTTGATCGATTGACTCTTTCATCTAGATTTTTTCCAGGACATCGGGGGTCGGATGTACCCAACAGACCCCGAACTCCCGATATTCTTCCCACAGGACGAGCTCGAGTCTCACCGGCTAGATCACCAGCACCTCGCGCTCAGAATGTGCCTTGGCCACAACTACTTTGGCCCGCTCACCCAGCATCTACGTCACGACCCCCAAGGAGTCAGAAAACGTGTGCTCGATGTTGGGACCGGCCAGGGATCATGGTGAGTTGACCCGCCCGCTCCACCACGGCCTTCACCCAATCAATCTCCGTGTTCCCTTTCGAAAGAGGGGTCCCGTTAAATCCCGTTAGTCCGGCCTGACAGTTTATTCGATCGCAGGGTCCAGGAGATGGCAACCGAGTTTCCAGACGCCGAATTCATCAGCCTGGACGTATCCCCCATGGCAGCGCATATACCGCGCGAGAATATCACCTTTGAGGTATACGACCTCTACGCCGGACTCGCGGAACCTGCTTCCAGCTTCGATGTCGTCCATATGCGACACATGGCATTCAAGGTATGCACCTCCCAGCCGTTTGTTCGATCGATTCGCGCGACCCTGAACAAACAAACTTACCCCACGTTTCTGTTTACGACTCAGGTCCCAAACTATCCGGCCCTAATCCGCGAGTTACATCGGGTGCTTAAACCCGGCGGCCTGCTCCTCTTGGGCGAATTGGAAAACGAGGCATATGGCGCAGCAGACCCAGACACACCGCTCGGCGACGCTGTACCCCGCTTGAGCCGAGGACTGCGACTGCTCCGGGAAGCATTGGCCGCGCAAGGCGTCATGCACGATGCCGGCCGACGCATCCCCAACATCCTCGCCGACGCCGACCTCTTCAAACCCGGCTCCTCGTCTTCGTATGTATTCGGTACCAGCTCAGACAGCGAATCGAGTTCAGGAAAGTCGTTCAGCAGCATCGCATCCTCCTCGGCATCCTACTCCTACTTTGACGCTCCGGTCTCGTCAAGCGTGACGTCCGTGTCTTCCGCTTCTGGTTCTTCTTCGTCACCACCCGGGTTCGTGGACATCACATTCCGTACATATCCTATTCCCGCCACCCCGTGGCCGAATTATCTCAGCTCGCCTGCGCTCCACGAGTCTGGGCGGCAATCCATGTTTGCCATGCGGCGCGGTTGGCCAAGTCTTGTTCCGCTCCTCACGACGTGTGTTGGTTTGTCGGCTGATGACGCACACGAGGTCGCACACGGTGCGCTCGCAGATTATTTCGTGAACCCTAGTCTACGGCTAGTCACGAATTATCATACCACATGGGCCATCAAAGCCTAGGTCTTTTCTTTCTTGGTCCTCCCCTTGCTTCGTTCATCTTACCGCATTTCTTCCGGCATTTTCCTGGCTTATTTTGTCTTGTTGCATGTGTCTCTTGTTTCTTCGTTTATGCTCTCTGAATGCTCTGGATGTGATCGACTTTTTTTTTTTTTTTTGCTCCGTCTGGACTTAGACCCCACTGTCATGTATATCCAAATGCATCATAACCCGGCTCGTGTCACACTCTTTGCTCTTGTCGTAATTCGGCGCTGTATCCACAAAACCACTGAGGATCGTAATTTGTACCAATCTCTTTTTCTCCGCTTACGAGGGCGCTAAACAGTCCGGTCATCTTTTAGGGAAACCCAGAATATGTATTTATGTTATATGGAAGAAGCCAGCTTGCGAGCAGGGATCCAGGCCTCAGGAGCATGGGCTCCTCTGGTGAACAGCGACTAGTCAGTAGCCGTCCTTATGAGATGATGGGCGCGAGGCCTGGTGGAATTCACCTCTCGCTCTAAATGTTTATGCAATCCATATGAACCGTTTTGTGTAGAAGTATTCTGCATTCCTCTCGGTAAAGTTTATTACATTCCTGGCCATGGGTTTGGGTTTTGTACGCTTCGGTACATCCCTGATCGAGTGTCAATGTGGGTGGGTGTATGCATGTTCCACACCTTGCTACCTTCCATCAAGCCTGAAACCTAGAAGTTTCTGGCTGCATTGGAGGCCCACATCAGAGCTACCCGCTCACAAAATCGAACTTAACATCAGTATATTTGCTCAGTATAACCGCAATCCACTGCTGCTGAGTTTCTACAAACACTTTCCGGGCGTATACATGCGCACAGGCTTAACAGGCATATACAAATGACTTTATACAGCTACTCGTCAAACCGGTCAGATGCGAGCGACCTCTCAACAAAAGCGATATAAAGTACATCGTAATATATGTAAATACAAACGCATTATATACTGCATGAAAGCGTACGATCGGGGCTGTCGATACAGCGTATATGCGCGCCCTACGAACCAGCTTCCGTGGAGCAACGCTTGATGCAAAACAGTAGGTCATTTGATCGGTTTCGCGACACAGCATCAAAATCAGCGCAGCTTAAAATGATACCTGCAGTACTCGCCATGTAGAGAGGCTACGGCCAAGTAAAGGCTATGTACCGATAGAGCTCAATGAGCTCTACCTTCTGCGCTAGCGTGGATATGTTATTCGGACTTATTATTGAGAGAGGCTCGAAAAAGGGGGCAGTGGTACAGTCTAGGCTACAGGACATCCTGTAAGTCCGACATGGGCACTACAAGCACTCTTTTGGATCGAACATGTGCATTTGGGGTGCCAAAATAAGACTCAATACTTTAGAGCGTTAAAGGCGCTTGTGTGGGGTCTGTGTGCATTATTTGGGTACGCATATACGCCCCAAAACTACTATAATTGGTATAGTACAGCTGGTACAAAAGCGGTTGATACTGGATAACAGTACCAGAAAAGATAGCATATAGTATGGATATCGGAACTCTAATCTGTAGGACATAGGCCTGCAGTAATGGGTAAAAGTGCCTGAAACAATTGCGCATAAAATCACCCATTTTGCAAGAATTTTATCGGTTGATGGCACACGGTTAGAGGAATAAAGAAATATTTCCAAACAGTTATCTTGAGTCACCGGAGTCTACATAAAACAATTTCATAGTAATCTTCACAAACATGAAAAGTTTCAAAAATTCTTGCAAAATGGGTGATTTTATGCGCAATTGTTTCAGGCACTTTTACCCATTACTGCAGGCCTATGTCCTACAGATTAGAGTTCCGATATCCACACCGTATGCTATCTTTTCTGGTACTGTTATCCAGTATCAACCGCTTTTGTACCAGCTGTACTATACCAATTATAGTAGTTTTGGGGCGTATATGCGTACCCGAATAATGCACACAGACCCCACACAAGCGCCTTTAACGCTCTAAAGTATTGAGTCTTATTTTGGCACCCCAAATGCACATGTTCGATCCAAAAGAGTGCTTGTAGTGCCCATGTCGGACTTACAGGATGTCCTGTAGCCTAGACTGTACCACTGCCCCCTTTTTCGAGCCTCTCTCAATAATAAGTCCGAATAACATATCCACGCTAGCGCAGAAGGTAGAGCTCATTGAGCTCTATCGATACATAGCCTTTGCTTGTCCGTAGCCTCTCTACATGGCGAGTACTGCAGGTATCATTTAAAGCTGCGCTGATTTTGATGCTGTGTCGCGAAACCGGTCAAATGACCTACTGTTTTGCATCAAGCGTTGCTCCACGGAAGCTGGTTCGTAGGGCGCGCATATACGCTGTATCGACAGCCCCGATCGTACGCTTTCCTACAGTATGTGATGTGTTTGTATTTACATAGACCACGATGTACTTTACATCGCTTTTGTTGAGAGGTCGGTCGCATCTGACCGGTTTCGCGAGTAACTGTAAGGGAGCAAATACATTTCTCGCTCTTTTCGGGTACGTTGACTGGGGCATTGTACATTGGAAGACCAGCTGAGAGCGATGTATACGGTAAACTAGCTGTCTGAATACATGGGTGAAACAATAATACAAACGTATAAATGATCACATAGATAATAAGAAGCGGCGCATAAAGATGTGGTTAACCGTTCGACTCTTGTTCTCCAACGGTGTGGCTTGTGTGACAGTGGGTTACTTCTCCAGGTCGTTTCTTGCGCGGATAAAGGGTAAGCAAAACCGCATGTGATGACGTTCTCTACCAGCGAGTTTAACCACATAAAATCTGACAGTTCGTCACCACATTTTCATGTTACGCGCGACTTTGTTGACTGAAAACAGGTCGGTTGGGGGAGAGATCCCCCAAACCGGATGCGTACGCGCGAAGCTATATACGTATCCAAGACACATGTGACAAAACCAAACCGGGCGGCTCCACTGTCCAACACTTCACAGTGGCCTGATGCGCTGCAGCTTGCGGAGGCGAAGGAGGGATACTCGGGCGCAGCCAGATGCGCTAGCCACATACTACCTGTCACGTGGCCACTTTACCCACTTTTCTCTTCCACCACAGCACATCCCCCGCACCCAGCGCGCGCAGCGGACACAAGGAGTCCACGGTGAGGGAATTTTATTCCCACCCACCACCCAGGCAGTTGTTTCTCGAGGAGTTGCCGCCCACCCTGCGAGCCCCGTTTGCGGGGTTGGCAGCCCGGCCACTCGTTTGCGTGCCACCTCTCGGCGGCTCTCAAACCACACCACCGCGTTCCTCTATACTGCCTGTACACATCTTATATGTTCGAATAGTATACATATCGTCTACTCACATACACCGGTGGCACTAAGCGCCAGCAGAGACCGAGTTCAATTAAATCACTGGCGTGTCTGCTCATCTAGAACGTTCAAGCGTGGCTCTACGAAGCAATGAATTGAGGTCGGGACACATAAAACACGTGCAATTTCAACGTGTATGCACCGCCAAGATCTTAACGCCGCATCGTAGCCGCAACTATCAGATCCTGCACAGGCAAGGCTCTTCTCGCTCACGACCACCGCCAGTTGACTTCAACCAGCCCTACGCACAGATAAGATGACAGAAATGCCACCTTCGGTCGATCAAGTCAACTCTTTGATGGTCCCAGACGATACATATAGATCGGATTCATGCGTGCCTACGCGGCCTACTAGATCGTCGAGCGATGTCGTATCCAGTGGCATGGTATGTAAGCGACACGCGCCGAGGGTGTTTCTTATTTGACCCCTGCATTCGCTTGCGATAGCCTCCGTCCGAAGTCGTTTCGATTTTAGTTCAGCATGGATGTGTAGACTTGACCAACCGTATAGACTTTGGTCAATGTGGGCACACTCCTATCTCGGGAGGAGGATCAGGAGATGTATATCGTGGAAAGTTCATCCAGGGAGAAGAGGTAGCTATCAAATGCATAAGACCGTATCTCCCACCGGGTGAGGAGAACGGTCAAAAGTTTTTAAAGGTACCTTTCACATCGTAATAAGTCAGCGTCCGGTTACGAGCTAATGCCTCGAATTTGTTCTCTTCAGCGTACAGCTCGCGAGTTGTATTTGTGGTCACTTCTGAAACACAGAAACGTGATGGAGCTCCTTGGGCTGGTGGTGTTCCGAGATCGTTTGGCGATGGTTTCCCCATGGATGAATAACGGGACGTTGGTGACGTACATTGAGGGCAACCCAGCGGTAGATCGTCATAAACTAGTAAGCTAGTTCCCTAGTGTCACCTACTATACTACTCAAAGATTACGTCCCGCAGTGTGTTGACATCGCAAGTGGAGTAGCGTACTTGCATGAAAACAAAATGGTATGCTATGTATTTCGCTCACGCACACGCCATTGAGAGAGTCGCTGATCGTACACCAATGGCATGCTAGACGCATGGGGATATCAAAGGTGTAAGAGTCGAGTATGGAACTACTCGAGGGCGTTGTTACTCACAACAAGCGAAAGGCAAACGTACTTGTGTCCGACGATGGGGTGGCAAAGCTTGCAGATTTTGGGTGTTCAAAGCTCGAAAAAACGAGTGCATTACGCTTCACGACTACGGAAACCGCCTTAGGTTTCTCCACTCGTTGGTCCGTAAGTGTGCTTCCCTCCCAAGTCGTCAAATTACTCCATCCTACTTTCACAGGCCCCAGAAATATTAAACGAATCCAAGGAGCCAGACCAGACAACAGATGTTTATGCGCTTGGGATGGTGCGTATGACTATGTTTCGGCTGCCTAAAGATCCGGGTTGACTGACGCTACCTGAACTGAATAGACTCTACTCGTAAGATACAACCCATAACTTGGCCGCTAATGGCGCTTCTGAACAAATATACAGGAGGCGATTACTGGAATGATTCCCTTCCCTGATATAGGTAATAACCTGGCGGTGTATAATGCTGTCGTGCTTCAGGGGAAATTTCCACCGCGCCCTGAACAATTTCCTTCTTTTGGCGATAACGAAGCCAATGCGCTCTGGGCGATTATGCTCAAATCATGGGCACGAAGACCAGCGCATCGTCCTAGTTCCTTTGCAGTACTAAATGTTGTAAGTTGTCAGGCAGCTTGCAGGTAAAGATAGCTCATAACGACGGCTCGTTTTGCATCGCAAATAGCTTCAAGGATTGGGAACATCATCGGCATCTGATAGGTGCGTTAATATATCTCCCAAGGTGGAAAACGCGGGCGTAATGAGCGGGCGCTTTACCTGTAGAGCCCCCCATCAATTCACCGACCCCCTCCCCTTATCGCAGTCTCTCGATCGCCGTTATCTCAGCCGACAATCGCCAATGCAATCACCGGACTCAATGCACCGACCCATTCCCCAAAACTCTTCCGATTTGTTATTGGGAAATTCGGGTTCCACAGAATCATATGATGCCGCGACTCCCCTTCTTCCAGTCAAGGCTTCTCAGCGAGTCTATTCTGGAAATAAATGGTACAAAATAACGCTACAGTTATTAATCGTTAGTATTGTTGCTACGATCGTTTTCTATACAATGGCGTCAATCTCTGCTGCCGACTGTACTTATAGTCAAAAAGACGCTCAGGAATTAGTAAGTCAGCTTGTTACATGTAGTTTACGCTTATCTTAGATATCCATAACAGATCGAGTCTTATGGTATAATTGCTGTTTCTTCAGGCGGTAATTGTACCAACAAGTCGAACCCTCGCTGCACGTCATACGAAGGTATTCAGTGCCATACTGTCCGTCGCTTGGAAGAGCTCTCTTCAATCACTCGTTGCGAAATTATTATCACTGGAGCCACAGAGACTGGGCATGTACCAGGGGAATATAGGTAGGCTCGACTACGTTTTGCCAGGGCGGATTGACACTCAAGCGCTATCGAATAGTCATGGAAATGGCTACGCACTGAATCTCCGCAAGACTTCTTGTCTCAACAGCTATATCCGTAGCCACTATAAAGCGGCTGGTACTTGTTTATTAACGGATATTGGAAATAAGTACTGCGTAAGTCAATTACAGCATAAGAGAACAAACCTAAGGACTTATGCGTAAAATCTAGGATAAAACTTCTTACTGGGATGTGTACGTGCCAGCCCCTATCCGGCGTGGACACTCGATGCTAATCACAATAACCACAGAACATATTATAAGTAGCCCTCTCAACTATTTTTAGAGTTTCTGCGAGTATACTTGAACACCAATTTGTTTGTGGTCGATAGGATGAAACTCACTTTGCGTGTAAATTCAAGGCGCCTCCATACGCGTGAGTTCAACGAATGAAGCGGGATTTTTACCAGCGTGTCAGAGATTGCTCAATCAGGGTACAACTGTAGCTTTTCTTATTCGTTTATTTTGAAAATGACTCAATAGTATCACAAGCCCGAAAGGATCTAGAGATCTTTGGACGGGCCTTTGATTCTAAATCTGCCTCGCCTGACGGAAAGAGCCATATATCTACTGGGTATCACGAAGAGTCAGTATAATTGTGTACCCGGCACATGAACCCATGCGAGTGATTCGTGAGACCGTATCACAGTTTGAGCGAAAGGCACGGGAGCGGGATATCATGATGGAACTATCCACTCATTAAGCCACCGGTTACTACGATTTTGGACGATTTTGCGTCATGATTCAAGGTATTAAGGTTATATGCGATTATTAGCTTGAATGGTTCATCCAACCAAAAGAACCGTCGCTTTATCGACAATTCGATATCCGCTACCTGCTACAGCACTTCCTTATCCTCAACGCACCGGGGGAGGGGGAGGGGGGTAATAGGACTCCTCATGAACGTAAAATAGTTAAATGGTATATCTAAATAACATTTCTTCTGGATATGTACAGAACGGGGTGCATATGCACAGCGTCAGTTGACACTCCAATGTGACCCGCTCGCTATAAGGATGTCGCGGAGACCTCCGAGTTTTCTGATAGCCAATGGCCTCTAGGATATTTCCCGTCCCAAAGATCCGTAATCGTGATGACCTCAGAGCGATCTCAATCTAGATACACCTCGTGTGGCCAGATCGGTGGCGGGGGGATTGAACTAAGGTCGGTGAATGCAGCGAGTCGCCCCGTATCGACCTACAAACGCAATTTAGTTCCAAATACAGTATTCGGATCAAATAAATTCGAACTGACGCACCTTGGACTTAAAAACAGCAAACACATGCGTTGGAGGGTGGCTACTGATCGATTCACATTCACTGCAGTAGTCTTGGCTGCAAGTAATGCATCGGAACCATTCGCCAGTGATAGAGGATGAGCATAGATCACACAGTGCGTTCTCGTGGTGAAGCGTTTGGATGTAGGCTTTTCAAAGAGGGGATTGGCCTCAAACGTAAAAGTGAATATGATGCACCGTGGTCTACGCACCTCGCGGGTCGAGGCCTTGATGCCCGTGCCCTGTTGGTTCACTGTAACTATACACCGCAAACTCATATTAGTGTATCGTGCTTTGTCAATAAAACTTGGCCACCCACACGACCGGAATAACAGGATCTGAACTTTCTATCGCTCTGTCCACCGGGCGAGGAAGTTTCAGGAAAACATGGTATGGGTCATGAACTAAATGTGACTCTTCCTCGCATTGGGAGCACTATAGGAGAGATTAGTGAGTAGGCAGTAACAGTAACTAGGGCTAGAAACAAATCCAATCATGCCGGAGAGTGCGTAGGGCGATGGGGAAGAGGGGCACAGGACAGTAGTTGAAGCAAGGGGCGGCTTACCAGGTTGTATGATGTCGGGAGTGAAGGGCATGTCGCGCACTGATATCTGACGCCGTTTATTGACTGCACATCCAAACAAAAGCGAAGTCACTATTGGATTAGCTACACGCCGACTCGACAGCAAATGGCAACACTCGCTCTGTCACACCCTTTACACATGATCTTATGATCATGCATAAGTTTGAACTCATTATCGTTTGTATGAGGATGCGCCATTTTTATGATGTAGCTTGTACTTGGCGGATGATATGGTTATAGTTGAGAACAAAAGTAAGGTTCATCACGTCACTGTCGCACGCTCTGGCGCTAATTGGCACGTAGTCGTATCCCAAGCTTATCTGGAAGCGGTCCAGGCAGTCCAATATTTAAATTGGGCGCCACAGAGACATCGTCTTCCAAGGGCGTCGAAATGAACTAGAGTTCGAAAGCCTTGAATTACTTGTTGTGAGTTAATAATGACCCCCAAACACCGCTCTAATCATTCTTTCGCCATGCTTCTACTGTCCGCACACAAGCAAGGACAGCCCGTTTTGAGCGTAATTGACACATAAATCTTTGCAGTTGAGCTTCGAGTTGATAAACGGGAATACAATTCAGCTAGAGCGTATAAGCCAACTAGTACATTAGAAATATATGTATGCAGACGGGGTATTTTTCCCAATCGAGCAAAGAAATAAAATGAAAAAACATGTACAATTCGTTCAGTCATCAGTCGTAAGCAATTATTTGGGGTCGGAAGACGAAATAGAAGCGCATATACCCGGACGCGAAGGGCCTTAGACGATCGAGAACGCCTTGCTCTTCCATCCTTGGCCGTCCTTGGCCGCAGCCTCACGATCAGCCTGCTTGTTGATCCATCCGCCCTCATGGCCAGCCTCGGGGATCAGGATCGAGTCGCGCTTGGACACAATCTTGAACTGCGAGTCGGTCTTGCTGGCCTTGGTGGAGGCCTCGTCCTTCTTGCGCTCGAACATCTCCTTGAGGACGTCGGTGCGGGACTTTTCACCAGTAGCCTGGGCCTCGTTCATGCGGTCGCGAGTAGCAACTATCAAGTAACATAAGTCGATTGTGTCTTGTACGATGAAGGTTACACTTACCGAGCTGCTCATCGACATACTCGAGACCAGTACGAATAGCATCCTCGATGGCCTTGGCGATCTGCTTCTTGACGAGACCAGTCGCGAGAGGCTTGAGAATCTTGTAGAGCGCATCGTGCTTGCTCTGTGGTCGCAATTCGTCAGTACATGGCATTAAAAAGTTGAGACAAACAACTCACGTCGCGAATGGAGAACTTGAGCGAGTCAATCTTGACGCGGACGTCCTTGACGTAGAAGACGCTGCTCTTGTCCTTGGCCGGCGCGTTCTTGATGTGAACCTTGGCGCTCAGACCCTCACCACCGAGCAAGACGTCGGCGACACCCGAGTCCTTGAGCTTGGGAATGCCAGACTTCTTGTTGAAGTAGAAGGCAACGTCGCGCATGTCGGCCTGGATGTGGCCAAACGAGAGCGTGAGGTCGTGGGCCTGGTCGTCGCCAATCGACTTGTACGGCGAGAACTTGATATAGTTGTGCGCCTCGATCTCGACAACGTTCGGGAACAAGTTCTTGCCCTGGAGCGTGAGGTTCTCGATGACGAGGTCCATCTGGTTGTCGGTGTACTCGATGCGAGGGATCGGGATGTAACCGATCTGGTCGACGAGGGTCGGGAGAATGACACGACGGATATCGGACCAGAGCTGAGGCTTGAAAGTAAGTCCGCCGTTGACATCGAACAAGAGGTCACTGCGATAAAAGGGTTAGAAAGTCGACCAGAAAAGGAGATATATGCGCGTACCGAGTGAGCCTCTTCCAGTCCTCGCCAAAGCGCTTGTTCAATGGGTCTTCACTCATGCCAGCGAAGAAGGTCTGGATCGCGTTGAACAGGTTGTCCTTGTGACCCTTGTACTTGTGGTCGAAGAACGCACGGCCCTCCTCACGGATTTCGTTACCGCGGTTGTTGCACTGGGGCTGGAGAACATAGCCGGGCTCGAGCAGTACCTTGCGAACGTAGTCGTCGAGCTTGCGGAACCAAGCCTTGAGGTCCTCGTCCTTCTGAGCGTCATCCCAAAGCTGGCCGGTGGCATCGAGTATCGGGTCCATGGTGCGGCCGTTGGCGAAGCGCTCGAGGAGAGTGCGGAACTCGCGAGTGGCGAGCTTGAGAGATGGGTCGCTAGTCACGTTCTAAAACACAAAAAGTCAGTTCTATTCTAAAAGCTGGTGCAGCAACCTACTACCTTGGCCTGATCTTGGCCAGATGCAGCAAGCGTCCTCGAGTGTCCGTGGTAGGTCTCGATGGCAGACAGGAACCAAGTAAGAGCCTGTTGGTAGTCTTCGTGCTTCTGGCACTCGACGATGACCTTCTTAAGGCGGTAGATAAACTGGTCGCGGCGCTCCTCTGGGAATTCGTCACGGAGGAAGTCACGAGCCTTGTCGTACTGCTCGTTGGCGCGGTCCTTGTGCTCTTGTGGGACGCGGTCACGGACGCCCATAATCTTCTCGCGGAGGCTCTAAGGAAAAACGTCAATCATAAATAAAACATTGGATCGAAGAAGAACAAACCTTCTTGGCCACTTCGCCCTTCTCCTCATCGGGTGCACCTTCAACGCGGGCCTGAGCATCAGCGCGGTGGGCATCGGCCTCGGCAGCGAGCTGATCCTTCTTAGCGAGAGCCTCGTTTTTCTTGGCCTCGGCATCGGCCTGAGCGCCGGCAAGGTCCTTGCGAGTGCCATCGTTGTAACCGACAGACGTGCCCTCGTGCGGGTGGTGCTGGATATCGCCTCCACCGGCCGGGTTCTTGACCTGGAGAACAGGAGTCTCGTTCGGGCCAACAATCTTGCCGTCGGCAGACTTCCACTGGTCGGAAGGAGCGGCGTCGTCAACGTGAGCGAGTTGCTCGGGGTTCGGGCGAGCGCTTTCAGCAGCCTTGGCGGCGCCACGGGCGAAAAGGTCGCGGCCGATCAAGCCAAAGTCGGAAACGAGCTTGCGAGCCTCGGAGTTGGTGGCAAAGAGGGTGAGGAGAGTGCGGAGATGCTTGACAGCTTGTTGGCCGTCCTGCTGCGCGGCTTCCTTGGAGACGGGCGCAGAAGTACCGTCCGCGGCCTGTTTGGCACGGGAGTAGTCGGTGCCTTGGGTGTGGAAGATGAAGTTTTGGAAGAGCTCGTCGGCGTTCTTGTTGGCGACAATGAGACGGGCCTGGAGTTCCGGTTAGTACGAGTCGGCAAAATAAGAACAAAATGCCTACAGTTTCAATGATGTCGCGAGTATCCTGGATGAGCTTCTTGCCATCGGGGCTGAGAGCGTTGACGTCGACCGGGGAGTGGTTGTTGACATACTGAAGGGTCTCGTCGATCTGTTGGTTATCGGGAAGTCGGCCTTGGCGGAAAGCCTCGATCACGCCGTAGAAGCGCATCTGCAGTCAAGTTTAGACCATGCCAAATTAAAAGACAAATGCAGAGCGAACCTTTCGGTCGACGTCAGCCTGCATGGTGGCAGGGTCGGTAGGAGAGGTAACAGAGTTGGCGCCAGGGTGGGCCGAAACGTCTTGGGTCGCTTTGGGAAGACTCATGCTTGCCGGTCGTGTAGGGGTATGGGGGTTCTGGTGACGATGGAGAGCAGCCCAAACGGGCTTTATATTTGGATGGGAGGTCGGTTCGATGAAGGACAGTGGAGATGGTGCGTCATAGGCGATGATGCAATTCACGTCATAACCCGGACTCTAGTCTCGCTCCCCTGTTCGCTGCACGCCCAACCCTCTGCCGCTCGCACGGCTCCACCTACTGCTTCCGGCCTGCACCATCCACTTCTTCGCCGCCACACATGGCGCACCCGACACGAAATAGGCCAAAATCGGCTAAAGTCCGGCACGCAGCCGTCTTCTTCTCCCGTCGGTCAAAAGTTCTCGGCACCGTCGATCAGCCTAATGCGTATGATGTCATGCCTGCTTATCATCTACGTTGACATCATCGCGATAAACCGATGGCGTATTTGGAAACACGCAGGGGCTTTCAGGGCCGCTGATGTCGTACATCCCACTCTTGCCAACCCACACGGCTCCTAACGAGTTGGTATGGTAGTGCGTGCCTCGCATCGATCGCTCGTAGGTGTCCCGGGTTGGGGGACCCGTTTGATGACGTTAACTTGGACGTACACCAGGCGCTTCCCCGCGTCTGGCAGCTCCACGATGCTCTGTTTAGGCAAAGCCCGAATATCCTGTCAGAAATTAAAAATTCCGAGCGGATGGGATGTTCAACGATGCTGGGCAGCACACCTTGTGACCTCACATCTCGGTTATGACGTCGATCACGATATAGCCACCACCCTTGGATGTGCGGGATTCCGACCAAGTCACCCATTGCTTGGCTTTTGCCCGTAATCATGAATTTTGTGCTGGCTTGTACGTGTAGATGGCTCGGCACCGAGAGCCCCAACGGGCTATGCGTGAATTCTAGGATTTTAACTTTGCACCACAACGACGCCCCCTCCGAAAGCAGCGGCGTAATCCCATACTTCGATCAAACCTACGTCGCTGAAAATTAGAATGGATTCGTTGTGCTACGCCGACCTTTATGCGGAGAGCAGGGGCTATGCTGGCTGAACGATTTAGGCATCATGCCCGGGGTCTTTTTAAATAATCGAAAAACCGGGTGAGATAACTTGGATCTTGAGTGTTCAGAGATATGGTGAACAAGGGCAAATATTTGCATCGAATTAAGTCGTGTTTAAGCTACCAAGTTCTTGTATACACATCCTTCCAGCTAGCCACCGTGGTAAGTTAGGTACGATCGAAATAGGCCAACACTACAAATCAGGGCTAGATTCGATCTCGCTCGATCTCACGTGACTATATGCCGATTCCGATCGAGTGGCAAACATCGCCCTTCCGTTAGCCGGCAACTTCAGCGATCACAATGAGTGGCTTTATAAGATTAAAAGATGCCAAAAGAATACTCTAACCCTCGCGATTCTCCGGTGGGGCTCGACGAAACCCCTAAATCTCAACGTCAACGCCCCGGATCGCAAGTGGAGACCGGTGTTCGCTCATGCATCTTTATGGTAGGAAGCGCTACATGGGAATGTGGCGAATAATCAGTATGATTCAGACGGTGGCACTGAGATTAAAGAGAGAGTCCCCGCCAAATTGGGCGAGGTTGAAGCTATTAGGGAGGGAATGCATAAGCAAGGAAATGATGCAGCCCCCGAAACACAACTTGGCTTAGTCAAGAACCCGTTTCCTACTCATGTTGCACAGCTGCCAATGTTATGCACCTCCTATCTAAGTGGTCCATGTGCAAAAACGTGAGGCTGGACCCTAGCTTTGTGAAAAGGACCGGAAATTGCTGTTCATAGTGCTCACCTCGCAGCGCATTTAAGTTCCAACACGCTGAATCAGGACGATGACATCTAACAAGTGCGTACCACAAATTGATGAAAATGTTATACTAGAATCCCGCGAAAAAGCACACAATACTTAGTAGAGCCCCAAGCTACACGCAAAAGACTTCAGGCAGCACATTATTTGAGCTTGGGTCTCCTCTTTGTCTGGCCGTCTAGATGGGGGAAAAATATGTGAACACGCGGTAGATATTTTAATCAAGGGTCATTAAAAATTAGTACGCAGCAATATAATGGCACCCATTCTTGGTTAACGCCTCATAGACTGGCTCTCATACAAAACCCCTAGTCATCCTTCAGCAACTACGCGATTATTGACGATACCTCTGCTCAGCCACAACCAAGCAACATAACGCGGACTCCGCATATTCACAGCGTTCTTTATACACCCCGGCATGTTTACACGCTTATAATCATGATCGACAAGATGTTCGATCCAAAATATAGGATTGTGGCTATAATCAAATCATCCAGCTACAAACGCGATGCGGAAGAACCTATGCCAACAATGCAACGTAGGTACTTTTGCAGCCCCTCGTCGCAGAGGCTTTGTATATGAGAACCGGAACTTTATCCTTGTTGTCAGTGCAAAGCCACCAAATACCCTCCTGAGTTTCATCGACGCCAAGGAACTTGCCGTCGAGCAGGCCATATGGCCCGCCATACAGAGGTGACTCCCTGAGCTGTGGGGAAGTGTTGGGCACTGGTGGTAGCATAGAGTAAGGGAGGTTTCCTGGAGTGCCATCCGGATCTATCGCGATGCCATTGTTGAGTTATTTGATTACGACGCAGGTATATACGGTGGACTTACGCCAATACGAGAAAAGCGTACCGATCCACAAGGTGAACTCGAATGCAGGTGCCGATTTTTGAACGGACAACCCCAAATTCCCTGTTGGGCTCGCATTGAAGTCGGCGTAGTAGACAGTGATGTTGCCGGTAGGCTTTATAGGTAGCTTAGTGCTGTCTGTGGTGACAAATCTGAGCGGGCCCGCGAGCGTGACAACGGTTTCCGCAAAGGCAGTAGTTGCAAACAGCCCAAGACATATCGAGAACGCAGAGGGGATAGAAAGATGCATTGTTGCAAGAGGGCGGTCGAGTGCTCGTTTGCGCTGCACATAATGCTCCTGGGATCCACCCTTATATATGTTTACCCACCAAAAATCGCGAACATTGGTCTCACGCATGCGAGGTTCCCATGCCGTGCGTCACATGCACAGTCTCTTGTTGCTCTTCTGCAGATCTATCACAACCCTTCGGTTGAATACGTGCAAACACACGAAGCCATCTGAGATGGCTACTGAGGGGAACAAGCCGGAAAAAAGAATCTACAGTACAGCCCTTTCCACAGGGTCTACCTTGGAGGATCCACGCGAATGCGCATCTCTTGTCTGATGTGTTGCACTTAAGGAACTGGCGTGCCTGTGGACTTCCACGTCCACCAAAGGAATGCTGGGGAAACCTGGCCCTCTGAGCATGAGACACAAAAGCGCCGAAATATCCGCGGTATGAATTTGAGGTATAGGTTCTAAGCAGATGATTTTATGCGCATACATGAGCGCCACGAGACCAGAACTTGAAACATATCGGAACGAACACAAATGACAGAAAACCGACTTATGCAAAGCGGGATTACAACTATAAAAATCGATATCGGTGTCGGGTGCGGGGAAATGATCTGCCCATGTGCTTCCCTCGGAGCAGCCAGGATCTCTAGTATAAAATATTGAGCACGAGCGGAGTTTATGCCGGTTAAAAAATCTTTCACCTTAATAAGGTATTTTGGGCTTGAATATTCCCAAATGCGAGATTATGGCGATTTTCATAGGTCCAACCCGATCAAGCCGATTGTTCGCTCACGCCGAACATACTGCTCTTGAGACCCGGCGTTGTATATGCCAACCCACCGAGAGCATTGCAAAAACTGGGTCTCACCCACGTAAGTTCTAAATGTCCCGCACCACATGCATGGTGCCTTGTTGCTTTCCTGCAGAATCACCAGAACGCTCCTATTGAACATGTGCGTGAACAAAAAGCTGCCTGAGATGGTGACTAGGCGGAATGGAAAAGAACCCACGGCACAACCTCTTCTGTTGGTTCTACCTCCGGCTATCTATGCGAATGCGTACCTGTTGTCCGATGAACTTGCTCAAGGAGCTGGCAGGGCTCTGAAATTTTAAACATGTAAGAGGAATGTTGAGGAAACATCAACCCCTGGACATAAGACGCGAGGGTGCCGAGATATCCGCGCTGGGAATTTGAGGTATAGGCCCTTAGAAGAGATGTATTCACGTGTATGTAGGAGCTGCATGAGACTGAAGCTTTGGTGATATTAGAACCGGTACAAAAGGATAGGCATCTGCGTCATATAAATTGAGAAACGGGATATAACAGATCGCGTCAGAGTAGTGATGTAATAAGTCCGTTCGGCATATCACGAATCAGCTAGTTTAGAATGGCAACTTCGTTATGGAGTCGGCATCATGTGTGCCTTCACCATCATACCCTGGAGTGGTGCTTGGAGCACCGTGGACAATGTTGTTCATTGGAATACCTGTGGGATCTCCGCCGGTATGTGTGTTCCTCCAAGCAATACTTGTGTGTGTTAGCCATACCGAAGGCGAATAAACGAGGGAAAAAACTTACCAATGAACGCCATCATAGCCCTCCCTGGACAGGGCGCTCCAGCAAACGGCGAACAGCGTCGTATCAATGATGCCTACTAGGAGAGCGAATGCACCAGATGTCTCATCGACAATGTCGAGTCCATTCATGGGGCTGTAATCGGAGTAGTTATAATTGACAGCGACGACGCATATAGCAGTAAGACCGCTGCCGAATCACATCACCGAAAGGAGAAAAAGCGGCCACATGCGTCCCGCATGCTTGAGAAACAATGGGATCAGACATTTAGCAATCGTAGCTCTTTTCTTATATTTGGCGAGAAGGCACCAGATAGTGATATCGTGGATAAGCATGAATCCAAAAGCGGCTGGGATGACCAGCACCGAGGCAAAGTCGAATCGAGGCATGCTGAGGCCGAAAGATATGGTAGAAACGGCAAACGACGCGATGAGGAGGCGGTTGACCAGTTTTCCTTGTGAGTTCTGTGAGAAGTCGGAGCAACGGCCGATAGCAGGGAAGGATGTCATGTTTTGGTGCGTGTATAGTGGAAGGGGTGGTGATGAAAAAGAGTATGGGGCTATGTGTTTATATGAAGCAAACACGAAGGATAATTTGTGGATCAAGCCGTGCCATTTTCATCGCATTGCCAAAGAGTGCGTTGAATTAGAATTCCTCAAAGTACAGTCAGTAGCGTCCACGCTGTGCACCAAAGTCAAGTTGCCTGTTTCACGCGAGCTTGATTTAAATCACGCTTGGCGTAGAGTCGGATGCAGTTCGGCCCATATTAAATATGGAGGTCACATAACAGAAAATATGAATATTTCCGTACAATGACAAGTGGCGGAAGGTATTACAGAGCGTGAGACGTATCTGCATCAACCTCTGACTCTATCTCAAAGGGTAATGTTCCACGCCCAACCAACATAGCCTGGCTGTCAGCAACCATCACCATCCGCCACCCCTCGTTAGGAAGAGTCCCCGAGGCCCGCTTTGCGGGCTCTTTGTATTCAAAGAGGCGGCGATGGTTTCCACCTTGGATGAGCATAGTTTTGCCGTCTCGAGCATCTCAAACTTCTAGCAACTCCGTAAAAATATCACAAGATACGGCCAGTGGAATGTTGTTGCAAAAAGCCCACCGATGAGCTCAGGGTAAGATACGCATATATACATCAACTTACCGAATCAATGGGATACACTAGTCCGCTCTATGACACGCTCATTCTCTATTTTCCACCCACTCTTGTCTACGTAAAAGGCCCAATCTGAACATATCGATTGGTACGGATGGCATTAAAAGGTGTCCGGTTGCTTACGTGTAACATGGCAGAAAGTCGGCTTTTGCACGGTATATCTCGATTGGTCGAATATCTCCGGACGGCTTCAAGAATGTGGCAGATAGATGGAGGGGGGGGGGTCCAACAAAGCCTGGATGTCAAGCGTCTCGGGGTCGACGATTTGAAATCCGCTCGCATAGACCAAGGAGCTTGGTTTTCAGAAAGTGGCCCGTGATGGTACGGTTATGAAACGGGGTGAGAGCAATGTTACGGGCGGCGCGCGACAGTGAGTTTACTCCAATATTTCCGATAAAATCTTTGTGTCCAGAGATCCAGTGGATGACAATCGAGAGGTGGAGGTGGACGGGAGGATCTCGTCGACCGATTCCCTGAATAGGATTGATGATGATCACTGTACACTTTTTATCTACGGGATTTTAATATCGAAATCTTAAAAAAACGTATTCGAGATTGTAGAACTGAAGTTCCGAATGAATAGCAGTTCGGAATTTACGAACTGTAGGTTCTGAATTGAACTCAGTCATATCAGTTGATGCTAGGTACGGAACTTCGATATACAGGTTCGGAAAGTCAAAAGTGCACAAACAGCACTCCAAGTGTCATAAAACAAAACTGCCAAAACAGTGTTCGTAAGAATGAAATATCAAAGTCGCGCTTAAACTGCAAGAGCGTAATAAACGGATTGTGAAAGTTGAAAAATAGTCATGAGCGAGCATAAAACAGTCTTTAAGATTCAAAGCTGGGAGTGATGGAATATAGATCAGGCGAAAACAGGAATGTGAGCGCAGGAATTAATCTCCAATGGCACTGTTTTACGAGAGAACGGAACGATTTAGCAATCGAACTGTGAATGAATCAACGAGCACTTACTAGCCGTGTCAGCTCAATGTCCCAGCTGAGACATTCCCGAAGCGACGCTATCGGGCGGGGACGCAATGTCCGGCGATTCGATCGGGGTGTTCACCGGAGTTGAGATTTCCATCGGACTACCCAAGTTATTGCCGTCGCCAAGTTGCATCTGCTCCATCGCCTGATACATCTGCTGTTCTTCGAGGTAGGCCTCCGATTGGTACACGAGATCCAGAGTCGACATGTGCCGAGCGCGTTCCATCAACAGCATCACCCTACGGACCAGCACCGTGCCATTCGATGACGAATTAGCCTCCTGCTGTACCCAGGACTGGAGCATCATCCAGCGGAACTGATCACCATCTGACCCATGAAAGTGATTACGGAGGTAGCGGAATGAAACGATAAGACCGCAGACCGGACACGTACGAACGTGACGGCCGCTGCGCATAAGTTCGTAGCCAGCGTAACCGCGTGAGGAACGATAAGAGCGAGGCATCTGAAGGGATGGGAGTTAGATTAGACGATGGAGGCAAGAACTGCTACGAGCTCACGGTGATAAATAGACGTAGTTGTGAACGCGTGAGATCAATGGGATTGGGATTGTGGGATGTTCTGAGCGGAATGGCGGGACGATGAGCTGCTTATAACCTGGAATCTGTGTTAGCGTTGCGTGCAAAAAAGACAACTACGTCACCGACGAGACCGCCGCGTTACAAAAGAGTGCTTCCTTGCGCCAGGCCGCCCAGCTGCCAGACCCTGAGCTGGGCAGGCGCACTAGCGCATCACTCACATGCGACAGCGGCTGTTAGCCATGCCTGCTGGAAAACGACTTTGCAGTGCGGGGTTGATGGCCATAGTCATAAAGTATAAGAGCTATATGTCACACGATCGACGTCATACATTCGACACGTGCATGAGCGGGGTCGATTCATCACAAGAAGCATGAATGATTAAAGAAGAGGCGAACTAATTGTACACGCCGGATCTTCTGTTGAATACGGCAGAAGCTATAGTTAGAATTTAATGAGCTGGAGCACGGGAGAAGAAGCCCACCAGTTTGATCACACAAGTGAAACGCCAAGCCGGCAGCACGGAAATCACAAAGTCTTGGTCTGTTTTCTCAGATCTGACACCATCGAAAGATGAGCGATCGAGGTGTTTTCAACTCAACGGGAATAACGAACTCACAGGGTTGGAAGACCAGAACGCAGGTGCGATAATAGCGTCATCAGAGCGCATACATTCAATCAGCGCTCACAGCACGGAAAATCGATACTTGGATGCTGAATAAGATGTCATTCTGGCATACATCAACCGCGTCACAGCGCGAGGCCTATACGCAGCATTAAACAAATTTATACAGTATGTTGAAATATCCAGAAAGAGAGACGGAGCCCGAAGAGGCAGGACTTAGGTTACGCCAAAGGTAATAACTGAAGCAACATATATACCATGAGAGACTGAGCAGACAAAATTTTCAGAGTTATCATCAGCTTCGTGAACACGAATGAGTGGAAAAGATACATACGATATCAATCCTGGTCAACCGTGTCGTCGAGCATATCCATACGACCAACAACTGTGGTCCGATCAACAACGTAGAGAGCCCGGTCGGGTTTTGGAGCCTTGTACCGACCAACGAGGCAGTCAATGTCTGACGCGTCGACAACTTCAACACTGGCGAGGTCCTTTCCAATGAGTTTATATTCAATCAGTTTTGCGTCGGTATGTAGCTTGAGGTTCGGGATTGGGGAAATGACCGAGAGCACGATAGGGCAAAGTGGTGGTGTTACGTTGTTGAGCTCGCAAACGTCCTGTAAAAAATCAGTGTCGACTACAATAAACATTTCTACTCTCCCGTATCCATCGACCGGCTCATCAGTGAGCCGAGCGGCAGTCCTATCCCAACGCCAGCGGCTGTTATAAGTCCAGTACTAGAAAATCTCAATCAGCCACCAATAGCAGTGAGACCGAGGGAACACGTACCTTAACGAAGGACGCGTCGCGCATGAAATACGTAAGCCTTGGAGAAACCGCACAAGCTCGTATAACATCATGTCCATCGCGGCCCTCCACCTGCTGCATTCGACCCCAAACAACAAACTGTTGTGTGGGTAACTGCTCCAAAATGGCGAGGGCGGGCACTCCAGTGACGTCACTGATGTATCTGGCTACCTTCCGGTGGAGGTCTGAGTCGAGTGTAGTGTGCAGCTTGGGCTCTGCAAATACAAGGTCGGGATAATCGTCGTACTTGGTACCCTTGACAATTGTATCGCGCCTGTCTTCAAGGTCGAGTTCGTCCGTGAGGCCGTATAAAAGCTTGATTTGGCCGAGCTCAGCAATTTCGCGCACTCGTCGATCGATCCCAGAGAATGGAAAGCGACGGCTTTTCTGTGCTCGCGAGAGGAAACCACAGAAGCGCTCCATGGGGAAGGACCAATAGCACCACACTGGCCCCATAGCTTCGATATCGTCGGCGATATGAAGCAAGGAATGGATGGGAAGGGAGCAAGCGCGCAAACGGTCGCGCGTATAACAATAGTAAAGTCTGGGAATGAGGTTGCGGGTGTGGAATAAAATGAGGGGCAAGACCGAAAATAATTTAGCAGTTGAACACGGAACAGGGGAAAATAGGGAACGTACTGTTCATAGGTCTCTACCCATCTCGCAAAACCTCGCCTGATGAAATCGACATCGTCCTGAGTGACCGAGTGCGAGCAACATCGGTTGATCAAACGGACGAGGAAAATGAAGTGTTGATAATATGCCTCGTTCTTAAACTGGTTGCGAAGTAAGCCAGGCCCAATGAGGGTAGCAAAGAGTAACATGGACTCCGCAGTGGACTCGTGGCGTCGATCATGAAGGTTGGGAACGCGAGAACCGAAGCGGGCAGGAATCGTGTTGCCACTAGCCGCGCATGCCTCACCAATCGCCTCCCAAGCGGTCTTGGATATTATGTAGTCCTCTTGACCAGATCCGAACGTTTTCTTCTTGTTGGTGTGAGTCCAAAGATCGATCAATGTGGGTAAAACGTTTTGGAATACCTGGTGCATGAAATCGTGGGGGAACGAAACAGGAAAGTCCAGAGAGAAGACCTTAGCCAGTGTCGATATGCCATTGATACCCGTACGGAGCGAACGCCGGTGCTCCTGCGTAGAGTTCTGAGAATAATGCACGTTGACGGCATCGTGGACAAACTGGGCGTGTGTCCGAAGCGGGAGGTTGAGAGGGTCGTAATTGGATGGCCCTTCTTCTGTTCCGGCAAAAGGGCGAGCCAGGGGAGTATAGTGCGTGTTGCCAAGCTTAGTTGGATTGGTTGACTTCATAGCACGGATCCCAATAATGTTGCACGCCCGGCAAGGGTACTTGCCGTTGTGACCCTTCATACACATGAGTTTTGCCACGGCTGGCATATCGCCGAAGCATGCAAGCAGATACGCACGAAGGCAGAACGGCCGATCGTGTTTGCCATCATAGGCGGCCACCCCAAAAGCAAGCTCGTCAAGTTCCCGGACAAGGGGATGGAGAAACGAGTCGAGTTCCTTCGGTTCGTTTGGACCAGGTATGACCCCAAGGCACAGCATGTTGTCCAGATGATAACGAATAGAGGGCGGGAGGTTGTAGTTGAACACCAGAAGCGGCCAGCACGACTGTTTACGAGTTTTGAATGGGCCAAATCCATCGGTTGCAAGCCCGAGCGCGATGTCGGTGTCAGACGAGAAATAGCGATGCTGAAAGCGCTTGTGCTCGGTCATCACACGACGCTGCTTGAGCGCCTTGTAGTGGGCACCGTCGAAGATGTCAGCGTAGTTATTAGGCGACGATTGGCGTCGAACACGGTAGCCAAGGGTGTGAGCCGTACGTGGATCGCGGTACATTTGGACAAGGCGGGGGATGAGAGGAAGATACTGAAACGTTCGGCATGGGACAGCTGCACCGGTGGCTGGATTGATTTTGTAGCGAGATTGGAAGCAGTGTGGACAAGCGTCCAGAGCATCATTGGATCCCGTGAATGCAAGGCATGAGTTTACACAGCACTCGATTAGAATCGGATCAAACGCCGAGAGGAACGAGGCGCGGTTGCGAATGACCTGCTCGGATGGCAAATCCCCAAGCTCGTTGGGAAATGCTCGCGGGAGCTTGCTGAAGGCCCGACCGCTAATGTCCGTGTCCACTTTGTAGTTAAAGGCTCGAATGAGCTTGATGTCGCCAGGGGGTAGCCGAAACCCTGTAAAGTTGTTAGCAAAGTCAAAAACGAATAATCTATTGCACGTACTATGATTCTTAGCTAAATCGCCTATCGCCCTCATTCGTAGGATGTCGCTGGTTGTCAAACCCTTGAGCCACGGGTGATCGACCAAAAGTCGACGCATTGCTGGGTCTGGAATGTCTTCAACAACGCGCGGTTCATCTGGTGCCTTGTCTCTGGTAGCAGAGTTGTCTTCGTTGCTGGCAGGCTGAAATCAAAAGTTTGGATGACGGAGGCGAGCTAACTCCGCATCAATGTCGAAATCAGGAGTGCCGTTCTCCACCTCCAATCGCTGTCGCTGAGGAGAACGCGAACGAGAACGCGAACGCGAACAAGACCTCCGGCGTTTGCGGGAACAGCGCTGTGGAGGTGGGGGGCTGGGTGGGAGTCGAGGCGGGGGGATTGAGGTGCATATCGCCGGTGATAGTGCCGTGGGCCAGGAGCAGGGGAACGTTGACGGTTAGCTAAGAGGACAGCAACTGCTTGGGCAAGCAGAGCCGCGCGACGGGGACTACCTGGGCAACCAAGGCGCGAATGTCGATGCACCGTTCTTGGTGCAAGGTGCCGCTCGCAATCAGGGCATCGTAAAGTGTATTTCGATCGAGTCATGCTTCAGCCAAAAGTTAGTTGAACTTGCAAACAAAATTGCAGCATATCGGGTACGTACTCTTAAATCAGGGTGATGTAGGCCTGTCGCCTCTTCAAGCAAGGAGACACGACATCGTCTATAGGCCGCCAATCACCGTAAATTAATGTGCGTCATCGAGTTCTAGTAGGGAAATATACACACCGTTTCACCTTGACAGGACGCAACCAAGAGAAACTTAACAGCGAATTGTTGATCTCTTGCTGCCGAGAGACACATGAATAATGTAGGTTAGCTAGTACGCGGTATGAAAACAATCATAGCTTATCCTTCAACTTGACATGAGAACGGCGCAGTTGGATCGAGGAAAAAGCCACGAGTGAAAAAGTTTTCTGTAGGTTATACAATACGTTAGGTCTCAACAATGAATGTGCATGTAGCCGCACCCACCCATATCGCTGCCGACGGAGGTCAAGCAATGCCGATGCTGTCAAGGGCAGAAGTTGTGTCGGTCTCGGCCACCAAACACGCCAAGATTCACCAATTCAGAAGCGGAGTTACGAACCGCTGGGGGGGAATTCTAGGGTTGGAATTAGCAGAGACGTGGCAAATGGGCAGGGGGTGGTGGCGCGCCGAAGGTGAAAAGTCAAAGTCACGTGTGGAGCTGCGGAACAAAGCCCCACGGCTTCCCGAACCCGGTGACGTCAATATATGCGTTCGCTCTGCTTTGATCAAACTAATGTGACATTCCAAGTCACAGCCACAGTTGCGAAACAACGCCCGTTCAGACCACCACCACAACGTTTTACCACCTCCTCGACCATGGCTCGAAAATCGACATCCAAGGCGGCCGAAAAGCGCCCTGAACCCGAACCCAGCTCCGACGATTCCGATGCAGACCGTGGCCACTTTGAAGACTCCATGGCTATCGTCAAGGCTCTCCATAAAAAAGAGAAGAAGGGCAAGAAAAAGACCACAGATGAGGATCCGGTCGACCTCGAAGCCTTACGCGGTACGTATTCGCACCTCTTTTTGTTGTGACGAGTTGGTTTCGCTTACAGGTATGCAATATAGTGGAGAACGAGGCCTTGGTTGCGGCTCTCGAAGTCGCTCAGGCTGAACTCAAAAACCGAGCCGCCACTGTTCATACAGGAAGCCCCGCTGGCCGCGGATTTTCCATGTCGTCTCGAACTCTCATTCCGGTTCACAAGAAGTCCGAATACTCGATGCAGAGGTTTCGCGAAGACGTCGGGTGTGCGGGCGACGAAAACAAGCGCCGCTGGCTTGGCATGCGCGTGAGTTCCAGTTCCTTCTCTTCTACACAATCGACGGGATCACTCATTTGGTTGCAGGCCAAAGCCCGGAATGCCATTTCGCAAGCTAAGATGGACTTGAACTCCACTTGGCTTGGCCACTCAAAGACCGACATCGTTCTGGCAATCAATCTTGTAAGTCGTTCATGCTATGTACTCTATTATGTATGAGCTAATATTTCTAAAGCTAACCGACGAAATCCCCGAGTTGCAACGGTTCGATCGTAACTGGGGCGCTGAATACCTGCTGGTCGAAACGTTCAATCATCTCCGTAGTTACTCTCAACACGCCGAGGAACTCAAGGAGAAGAAGCGTTTGAAGAACACTGGGCAAAATGGTACGTAATTTTCAATGCCTAATTTCTTTTTCTCAAACTACGTACACAGGAGAATCCCCTAGCCGTCCTGGAGAAGTCTCTAAGACTTCATCCAAGCGGAAGCGGTGCAGTAGCGGCGATACGAGTACCAGGCGTTCCTCTGAAGAAGAGGCCGACCAGATGGCCGAAAAGCGTCCTCGCCCGTGTCCTCGACCGCGCCCTCGACCAACCACTGATAGCGAGGAGGAAGACGGCAGCACGGATGAAGGCAAAGGCGAGGATGGCACAGGGGATGGGAAGGATGCAGACGAAAGCAAAGAAGACCCTGACTGCGACGTATCGAGAGCCAAAGGTATGTCGCTGCTGTACAGATGTTCGGCAATCTGCTGATTAGTTCATTTAGCTAAACTAACCCCAAAAGCCAAAGCAAAGTCCCAATCGACACGTCGCTCCGAGTCCGAGCGGTCGAGTAGCCCACCGACTGGTAGGGTGTTGCAGATTGCATGACCGCCTGTTGCTCACTTGTCTCACTAGCCACCAAGTCACAAGCGCGTGACAAACCAGCATCCTCCAGCCCTTCAAAATGTAAGTAACTGTCCATCATGATCCTCTACGAATCGCACTCACTTATGCCAAATAGCGTCTCGGAAGAAGTCAGGGAAGTCGACCGTCGAGCGAGAACGCTCCGAATCCCCCAGGCGCTCGGACAACGCGACCAAAGACCAAGACGATCAAGACGATACACCTCGCCCCGCCGCTGTCGACGACGACCCAACCCCTGAGAAACGCGGCAGTCCCAGCAAGAAACGCAAGAAGCAGTCGGACGAGACGCCACGCGACGAGCTCCCAGCCACGCCGCCTAGCAAGAAGAAAAAGACAGCCAAGGTCGGGAAGCAAACCGGGCGGAAATCGAACGGCGCCGACGGCAAGGGTAATGACGGAGGGACTGCAAATGCGGCAAAACCAGTGCGAATGAAGACCCGGCTCTCAAAGAAAGCCAATTTGGAGGATGATGAGGGGAAAGGGGAAACGCCTGCCAAGCCCACTAGAAAGAGCGCGCGGAAAGCAAACGGTGAGTTAAACCAAGGCTCCAAGCCGGATAACCACTCACCACAGCCGAAGCACGGTAATTCCATCCCCGCTGCAAGCCAATATGACCTGGGCAGTGGCGACGAAGAAGAGGGCCAGGGCATACGTCCCTTGGATCGGCGTGCTCTATCGAGCTCAGAACCCGAGACGGACAGTAGTGAAATAGAGTAATTTGGCATTTGTTTTCTTCGAATCGTGCTCCGTACGGACAGTTTATTTTTTATCGCCCTCGAATGTAATATACTTTCCAATCAATAACGAGTTCACATCTTTATATTTCAAAACCTATGCGATACGTTATTCTTGAGATGACACGCCATATTTTACGCGCTCAAAGGCCTAGACCACACTTTGAAACTTCAATGCTCTGACTGATAAATTCCAAAAGCACGGTCAGTGCCGCACAATCCTGTAATTGCAAGATGTCAGACCTTTTTAAATGCGTACTGCGAGTCTTGGAATGGGTCGTCCAAAAGTTCGGAATTCCCCTACTGCTTGACATCTCAATACTCAGCTGAGAGTACGGAATCGCGTACCTTGGGCTCGTAAATTACGGCTCAAGATTGTTGGAAGCTCATTTTAAAATACCGCACTCAAAAAGTGTCAAGTGGATTGAGCCGGGTGCGGACTCATTCGAAAGAAGAGCGGGTCGGACAGCTCACGTGAACCTGAGTATTCACAATGCTTCCTCCGCAGGCTTCTTCCCATTGTGTCACCATTATCGCTGTCACCCACGACCGAGAAATCTATAATCTCATCGACATTTCTGGTCAGACTGACGCCAAAGCTATTCGCAAGCGAATCCTCACAGAGGTGCATAATCCTCGTCTCTCCCTCCCGATATGTGTCTGATACGATTCCGGGCAACAGTTACATATTCCCGAGGATCTCCGCCCTTATTTTGAGATATACCGGACCGAGCTTGGGGGGTCTACAATTGGCGATGCCCTAGACGATGACGGACTTCTGATCGACTGCCAACATTTTGGTGACGACCGAGGCTCACTCAAGTTCCTCGCCCAACGCGTCAATACTCCCACCGACACCCCTAGCACACTACAGTAGAACCTCTTGATCTGAAAAGACGTGGCAAAGAAGCACGTCAAAGAATATACCGTCGTTTATGTAGTTTGCCTAATTACAGATTCTTAGTACCAATCTTTTTATACGGGATTATGGTCGTAGCTCAGAGCTTTCTCCCAAAGACACCAAAATGACGGAAGACCAATGCCGAGAATGCACAATAATTTATTTGACATCGGGAAATTTTGTTTTCCGTTGTTTATACAAAAGCCCTCAATACAAGTACAAAGCTAAAAATAAGCACGCGTGGGCCAGCAGGTGGATATAGGAGCTAAGAATCAAAAATAGCGATGGGGCCGGAAATGGATTTGGCGCATATGGACGTAGGTCATGGTTCTAAATTGAGGGGGCTATCTAAGTTGAGTAGCTTTTCACTATGGTGCAAGAGTATGGGACACTAGATTCGATAGGGGTGTATACCCGGTCAGATTTCTTGGTGAGGTACAGGCAGGAAAACGTGGGCTCACCGATATTTCTTCTCGTAAATAGCCAGCTTCTCGGAGTTCAAGCAGAATCTGTGTATTTACACAGAGCTCCATTGATGCGATAAGGCATAATAGGATAAACACGGTGCTAGGAAGTTGAGTTTGACCAGTGGTTATGGAGATACAAATAGCGGCCACTGCGTATCGTTGTATTGTAGAAATCCCTGATAGAACGAACGCGATGAGGAGTGTGATGGTGCCTTGGTTCAGAGCATTGGTGGTGTTTTTCGAGGCGGGAAGCGACGAAGTGCGAATCCAGAGCGAAAGATAGCATAGAGGAATGAGCGTCATGGCTCCGATCACGATGACATTGGCCTCATAGAATAGCTGAGTACGGATTGCGATGAGAGTCGAGATGGAGAGTATGTTTGAAGCGATAGTCAGGGCACAAAATATCCTTGGGATATCTTGTGAATATTCCATGGTGGCTGCGAGCTAGAGATAACTAAGGGGTTTGTATGGGGTTGGGAGATGGATGGGCTGGCGTTTATATCCGGGAAGAGTAGCGGTCTATATATAGGGGTGCCCTGACGTATCAAATTGCAATATTTACGCCCCCAAAAGCTGAAAGCCGAATCATCTTGACTTTGGGTGAACGACGCAGAAGTACTTCGATTCGGCAGACATACCTAAAAAGATGCCGGCCTCGGCAGAGGCTGTTGACCCAAAAAAACAAATAGCCTAATCAAGCGATAGAGTTATGTAACAGGATAACCTTGATAGAAGTAAATAAATGCCGCCCTGGGCGCCTGGCGATCGGCGTCATGCCATTTGGCTGGTGCTGCTTTACTCCAGAAAGCCCATGTCATGGTTCCTGGTGAGATCGTGGTAAGTTATGCGCGTAATCTTCCGCTTTCCGCCGATCAATTTGGAGCTTGGGGCTCTTTAATAGACTGCCGGGTGGCGCACAGAGGCCAATCACGTTTCAATATAAGGCAGCAGGGGAGAAGACAAGAGTACAAATACATAAACACGGATCTCGAATCACATTTGCACGATAAATACCAAGGGCAACAGCGCTCCTACACTTTGTTGTCCGTCAATCACGATGGGAATATGTTGACTAATGTTTATTCGGCTTGCTGTTAGACTGAGATTGGAATAGAGTTAGGGCGGCGCGTAGACAGGCAGGCTGCGCCGATACGTCACCCTACGGCAGGGGCTGGAGACCAAATTAGCAAGCGATGCCACGCATGAGGCAAAAACCACAAACCTGGACGATAATTCTAAATTTGGCATTCCATATCTTTGCATGGACCGTTTCCATTGGAATGGAATTTAGTTACCTGGTGGCGGATGGGACGGATATGTGAGCTCAAGAGCTATGTATGAGAGAACTGAAAACGTGTGTACTCACGGGGTTCGAACCTCCAGGGAACCTAGAGGTAGCCTTGTGGAATTGGAGCAGGGTTTGTACAATCAAGCACAACTCTGATGCGGCAAGGAAACACAGCAACACGAGTATGCTTGAAGGGAGTTGGAAACTTTGGAATGGATTGACAGTCATGGAAGCACATATGGCGGCGACTGCGTATCGTTGTATCGTAGATGCACCAAAGAAGAATATAGCGACGGCGCGGGTCGTTCTGCTCCAGATGAGGGTCTTTGGCTCAATTTGAGAAACTGTTTCTGGCGACGGAGCATGTAACCAGAGGAATAGATAGCACAGAGGCAGAGCCAATGTGCCTAAGATCACAAATATATCGGCTATATAGAGGAGCTGGGCATGCAGGGCGGCAAGCACGAGGATAGAAACCAAGTTCGAAGCTATGGTCAACGTGTAGAGCGCATCAGGGATGTCGTGTATCCACTTTAGAGTCGGCATATTAGCGGGGGAGTAGAGGCGGGGTTGACCAAGATATGGTGACGAGATTATAGTTATAGCGGAGGAGAGGGAGCCGTGATGAGAGCAAGTGTCGAATGGCGATATTTGCGCGACCGGTGCCTCAGCCCGATGGTCTTGGCTGGGGTAATCTGTTCTCCACGGCCCATATAGAAGCAGGCGGAAGTAGCCATGCCTCATTCGGAAGGATCCAATACAGCGATAAAATGTACGCGCATATGGCCATTCGCTAGGCGTCGGCGAGTCGTAGCAGATTAGGCAACTCGAGGCGCTGAGATCATGTGACAGGCCGGCTGGATACAGACGACCACGACCGTCAACAAATCACGTCCCAATACAGAATGGTGATCAAGAACTTGGACAGTGAGTAGCAGGATCCAAACGTCGTCGAGCTGCTAAATAATATCTATTCAGACTACATCACAGAGCGGAAGCATGATCAGACGCTGCCTCTGTCAACCCTTGCAGACTCGCGTCTCGGCATAGATGCCTCGCACTACCTCAGCAACTTGCTCGAAAGCCCCTCAACTCGAGAGCCTCTCCTCGCAGCAACGGGCGGGCTACCACTCTCACTTGCCTCGCGCATCGAGTCGGACTTGCGCGCGCTGGAGAAACTGCACATCAAACCCGTATTCGTCTTTCCTGGTTTGTCTCCTAGCAAACGCATCTCGAAGATTACACCACAGCAGCAGGCGGCGAAGCAAATGGAGGCTGCGCGAGCGCGGGCAGAGGCATGGAGCTGCTACGAGTCTGGTCGAACCGACCAGGCAAGTAAATTATTCGAGACGAGGAGCAACGTCGAGCAGTGGGATCTCTGGCGTCAGGTTTTGAGGATTTTTAGGCATCGCAATGTCGAATTCATTATTGCCCCGTATTCTGCTCTGGCTCAAGTAAGTTTGCCTCGCTTGATCGATGCGCTTCACAGCCTCACATATATCCTATCCAGCTGGTTTATCTTCAGCGTCATCCCAAGTCTTATGTGCATGCACTCTATGGCCCTTCGGAACTCTTACTCTACCCCGGCGTCGACAAAGTAATCCTATCACTCGACCTTTCTTCTCAATCCAACTTTACCTTTGTCTCCAAAGCCAAAATGCTCACCGACCTCGCGCTCCTAGAGGAGCAATTCCTCGACCTTGGTCTTCTCTCCGGTTGCGAATACTCCCCTACGCTGCCCCCACACGCCAACGAAACCTCTATCAAGCCAATAGTAGACTTTTTGAGGTACTACAAAACCGGTTATGTCTGTATCACGAGCGCGTTCCCAGAGAACCCAGTCATCAAGCAGTCAAATTATGCGGACACATTTGCACGTGCACGGTGCATGGTTAAGTATGCACTCGTACTCTCTTCAGAGGGTGCAGTGCTTCCTCTTCCCCTCGCCTTGACAGGAACGACTACCGCCGCAGACATTCCATCAGACCTGAACGACATCTTCACCAACCGACTCCCAGATGAGGTCTACTACTATCTGTCCAGGGGCCTCTTTTCACCCCAAGCACTCGTCTGGCTTACGTCTGGTCAAATCATCGAGGGTCCGCCCCTTGACAATGGCGAGACTAGCGAATACCGCCGGTTCGTCAAGGATGTCATTACCGAGGGGCATACGGGTCCGAGGGCGACTGCTCTGGTGTTGGTCTCTAGTGTGTTGCACACGTCATGGCAAAAGACGCGTATCATGACGCAGTTTTGGCATGACCCGAACCCCAAGGGGTCCATTACTCTTGGCGTACCGCAGACGATCAGCCTTGTCGAGCGTGTCGTGAACTGGAACGTACCGAGTATAATCGTGGAGGATGAATTGAGGAGGCAATCTGTGAGTACCCTAACTCGATGGGGAGACGGACATTGATCTCGAGTGCATGGCAGTCTTCGACGATTGATTTCGCACTGTGTCTTGGCGCGACGAGCGTGGACAAACTCTCTAACCGGACACGCACAAAACCCAACGCGAGCCACCCGCTTGACAAGAAGGATGAGATTGTTGCCAATGTTATATGGCGGTTCCTCGAGCTGCGAGGGTACAGTGGTTTTAAATCACCATTTTCTATCTTTGTTTAACCGCCATATAACAGGTTCTTGCTGCATACACACCAACACTCGGCGCTCGCGCGGGCGCTACACTCCACGCTGCTCAAGGTTCGCGTCAACGACAAGTTTCAAGACTCGATGTACCTGTTTTTGGAGATGGTTCGAGCTGGTGTCATGCATGGCAATTTGTGGAGCGGACGAGCACACAGCGGTGGACCTAGTTTTGGTGATGGTAGGTTTCCTTTCTTTAATTTCTTTCGTTGCACGGTTAACATGGCATGTAAAGATGAGGAGAAGAAATCCATGCTGTTGATCATGCGTGTTTTGAGCATCGTTCCGTTAAATTGCCATGTACGCCCCTTGTCCTGGCATATCGCTCACTCGACTAAATTTAATCTAAACAGCCTCAACCTTGGTCTGGTCCTCTCTCGCGCGAACTTCTCGTATTCAACTCTTTCCTTCGGTCATTGTCCCGGGCTCTCCGTACGCTTGTTGAAATGATTGCTCTCAACATGCTGCTTCAGCACCATGCACGCCGAGCACGCGATGACCTCCTGGATATCGCCGTTTCGCTACCTTTCCAGACAGAAGTAAACACTGGTTTTGGTATTCTCGCAAAAGTATACTTGGATGCGCTGGTCGCGATCAACGGAGGTCCTGTGAAGAGTCGAGATGACGAGGGTGTACAAGAGGCCAAGGATGGCGCAATGGAACTTGTGGAAGACACGTTTACAAATGTCAAGTATCCACGTGCCGAGGTCGAGCGCGGATTTAGGTTCTGGGACGCGGTGAGTTGGGAGTTCCCAGATTGTCATTTGGTCGAGAACTAAATATGGGTTTCAGGCATTGATGACGATCCGTAGCCTGAACCAAGACTCGTCCCTGCCTGGGGATCTTGCAGAGAGCTTTGAAAAGGCCGACGCATGGCTTGCGCCGATGAGGCCGTAAACGACTGGACTTGCTGTATCACCCTGTATCGCTTTCTTGTTTGTCGGGCCAACGATTTGCTGTATGTACTGGCTGTCTGTCATTATAGCGTGTTGTTGTATCAACATCGAGTTACATTTTGGTAAAAGTGTGCAATTGTGAGGTGGGGGTGGAAATTGTGGAGTATGTGTGAAGCATAAGGGATATACATGCGTGCAAAATGGTAAATGGGCATATACAAGAAAACCGCAAGGGGAGACATATTCAAAACCCAAAAAAAGAGGAGAATCATAAGCGGGCTAAACTCAAAGCGGTCGACCCTTCATGGATCGCCCTGTTGTCCAGTCGTCTTCATCAGATGTCGACACTACCGTCACAGCTCTCGATTTTCTGCTCCGAGCCGAACCAGTGGGCGAAGGTGGTCGGCTAGGGTGCAAGTTCGCATTGTCGTGCTCAAATCCAGGTGAGACCCCGTGCTCGATATTCCACTGCCTCTGCCTCTCCAAGTCGTGCGCTTCCCTTGCACGCATAGCCTGGAACGCCTCGACTTTTGCAGCCGTCTTGTTTTGGTTTCGGTCAGTGAAGCGCGAGTTGGGTCGACCGAGTGGGAAGTTTTTAGGCGGCTGTGGCGGTGGTTTAGATGCAACGATGTCCGGACGACGAGGCGAGCCAACAGGAGGGGCCATGGGTACACTATGCGGAACGCCGAGGGTGCTTCGAACGCCACCCATTGGCCTGCTGCTACTCGAGCCTGGATTTCCAGCTCGAGAAGACGACCTTGGGGCTGAACCGGGCACAGTCGGGGGTGGAGGAACTGGCGAAAGATTCGGGACAACGGGCGCTGGGATTGGCGCAGGAGTCGGCGCGGCGGGAGTTGTGGGGGCAGTAGAACCACGAAGCCATCCCAGGCCAGCGCTAATACTCGCGCCGAGACCCATTCGTGGTGTTGTGGCTGGCACTGGCATAGCATCTACGCTAGGTGACGAATCAGGTACCTCTCGCGGAGGTGGGGCAGCGGGCGAGTTGCCTAGGCTGGCTGATCCGGATGACGGTGTCGTTATGGAGATCATTGGTGCTGCGAGCGGCGGCTGGGGCTGAGTCGGTGGGGCCCGCGACGGACGCTGGTACATGGGCTGAGCTGGGGGTCTGTTGACACTATTCGCCGATGCACGACCCGAGCTGCGGGACTGGTTGCGGTTGGGTCCTGCGTTGACAGATTCGTGCTTTAGGCTGTCAAGCTCGGTATCGAAATTTGTAAAATCGGGAAGGCCAGGCGGCTGAAGACCTGCCCCTGGTGAACGGGATGGGTACCATCTCGAGCCCGAACCTGGAGTCTCAGAACTGAGAGGTGGCGGGCGGCTATAGTATTGTGACGCATAATCGGGGGTGCGTGGGGCACCAACATACGGCGCAGGGATCCCATCAACTAGTTCGGGCGCTGGGGATGAGATGGAGGGAGGCGGCAGCAATGTGTCAGGGATTTCGTCAAAGTTTATCGGCTCGTTTTCGAGACTCTCGTCGTACTCGTCATAATCATGATGGTCGTTGTGGTATTGCAATAGAGGTGGACCAGGACGATAAGAAGGGCCCAGGAGTTCGTGGTTGGTGGTGTGTGTCACGATCGACGAACGGCTCGAGTTGTTTGACTGTAGGGGTAAGTATAGAGGAGCATGTTAGACAGACACTCATAAGAGAAATCATATGCGATAAAACTACATACTGGAGACCTGATGTTGATGGTAGGGACACTGGTCGCCCTGGATTGATTGTCGCGATCCCGATTGGGATAATAAAGCTCTCGGTCTGACTGAGAGGGATAGGAAGGTGCATAACGCCCCTCCCGCTCGGAGGCGGTACTGCTCTCTTCGGTCGTTGAATCAGATTCTTCACTGCTGGATTCGCTATGCGAATCGTCCTCATGAGATGGACCACCCTGATCTCCAAATTTAGATGTAACGTAGCCTAAGAAAGTGCCGTCATTCGTATATGCATTGCCAGCCAAAGAAAAATCTTGCTCACGTTGAATCGACTCTTCATCTTCCTCATCAATATCTCCCTCTTGCAACTTTCTCGCCTCTTCCAACGCTCTCACATGGGCCATCATAGCCGCATCGTCTGGATTTCCGCGACGTGGCGGGGGCTGCTCGGGGTCTCTCCAAGGTTCAGGAGAGGGCATTTTGACCGGCGCGTGGGATGCAGCGGGCGTCACGGGTGTCGCAGGCGTGTAGCTGTACCGTCGGCTCTGACGATCGTTGCCGTTGGGTACTACAGGCGAAGCCGCATAATAGTCTGGAATCGGGGGTGGTGGCCGTTGGGGCTGGGCGGAATCTAGGAGGATAGGAGTCGGGCCCTCGCCAATGCCTGGACCAATATATGACGGCCCCTCGCCAATGCCGGGACCAATATATGACGGCCCCTCGCCAGGTCCTTGACCAATCATTGATGGCCCCTCACCAATCCTAGAAGGCCCTTCTACGATTCTAGAAGGTCCTCCTACAATTCTCGATGGCCCTTCAACAATCATAGACGGCCCTCCGACAATTCTCGACGGGCCTCCAACAATCACCGCAGGCGGCTCTACAATCCTAGCAGGAGCGTCTACAATGTGCGCAGGGGGCGGAGCTGGGTGTGGCACCGGGAACGTAATCGGACGATTCGACTGAGCCGAGTCGGGGCGTGGCTGGGGCGAAGCACGAGGTTGAGGCGAGGGTTTACGAATAATCGGAACAGTCGATGCAGCCTGGTAGCTTGATCGCTTTTCACGTCGCTCGCGCTTTTCTTGTTCCCGCCGTTCGCGTTCTTGCTCACGACGCTCCCGCTCCCGGTCACGCTGCTCCCGCTCCAGCTGTTTCTGGCGCTCACGTTCCTGTTCTTGTAGTTCCTTCTCCCTCTGGCGTGCTCGGTCCTTTTCCCGCTGCTCCCTCTCGCGCGCTTGCTCCTTCGCTTGCTCCCTTTCCTGGTATGCTCGCTGACGTTCCCTCGCCCGCGCCTTCTCGGCCTCACGTTCTCTCTCCCTCTCCTCTTCCCTCTCGCGCTCCCTATCTCTCAGTCGCTGACTAGATGTCCGACGAGGAATTGGTGCCGGTGGTGGTGGAGTCACAGGACTGGGCGGTATCACCGCTGAAACAACCGGTGGGGGTGGCGTCCGATCCTCGATCGCGACCTCTTGCTGAACGACCGGCGGGGCAGGCGACAGCGGCTGGGACTGCCAATCCCTCGAACTCGTCCGGCGTCGCGGATGAGACCGTGACTAACCGCCGCCATTGCATGCAACGAAAAAAGAGCGTTTTGCGAAATGGCCGAATTTTGCGTTTTCGTGAACGAAAAAATATGGTTGCAACCGACAAATAAAATAAATTACGGTGTCTCAGCTTAACTACTCCCGAACCATTTACGCCAACGACTAGGTTTGCGGACCTCACTCACATCGCCAACCACAACCGGCCCCAGTCCGTCATCCGGCGAATATTCGTCCGAGTCTTGTCGCATGTGTTGAGCTAGTCGGGGCCTGGACATGCCTGTGCTTCGGCTTGATCGAGGTAGAGGCCCTTCCGGTACAATTGGGTGGGTGTCTGGGGAGCCTGTTTGCGAACCTTCGGGTATAACTGAGAGTGGGCGACCATAGTGCGCGGGTGTGCGCGGGATCATCGGATCGAACGCTGGGGGTTCCACGATGGGTATCTCGAGTTCCAGTTCGGGTGGGTAAGCCATGGGCGTGAACGATGCGAGTGGTTGGCTGCCTGCACGGTGCTTGGGTGTCTTGGGAGTACCGCTCAACGGTGCATTTGGCACGATCGGATGCTGGGACCGTTCGCCGAGGTCCGTGTTGACCATCAGAGGTGACGGGTGGATCTCGTGCGCCGGGGGCAAGTGAATCTTTCCATCTTCAGCTACTTCAGGGACCCAACCTTCAGGCATTAGGTTCGTCTTGTGTTGGAACGGCGATTGGAGATTGTTGTAAGGAATCGGATGGATGGGCGCTTCAGGTACAGCTGGAGGAAAGACAGGTTGAGGCGGAGGCATGTTTGCCTTGGGCCGTCGAGACTTGCGAGACTGCTTGGGCTCCGCTGGAGGTGGCTGAGGTGGCTGAACGAGAATCGAAGGTCCCAGACCTGGTCCTGAACTCAGCCCTGCGCTCGGTCCAGCACCAATGGTCGTCAAGCCCGTCATACCAGACATCCCACCGATCCCTGACATACCGCCAATCCCTGACATGCCGCCGATACCGCCTATCCCAGACATAGAACCAATCCCAGCCATTCCAGTTGGAGGCACAAGAGGCGGAGGTGGGGGAGGAGAGGGAGACCGACGCTCGGTAGAGGGTGTACGAGTGTGTCTAAAGCTCTGTTGGCTATATCCTCTAGGGGGGAAGTCATGCTCGATAGAATTATATGTTGTCCGTGGTGGAGGGACGGTGGGGGAGGCGGAGGAGCATAATGCGCAGTGTCGTCTGCATACGAGTCTTGTGAGAAAGATCCGCTACGCGAGTGTGACCGCTTGATCTTTCCTATCTTGCTCTTGAGGCTCGCCCAGGTGCCGGATGGTTGAGCAGGAGGAAGAGGCTCGGGATTCCGGACTTCTGGCATGTAAATGTCATTTGACGGCGGGTCCGGTAGATCAGGGTAATCGGACAGACTTCCAGTCTGGGAAACGGGGGCCTGAACAGGGGCCGGTGGTTGAGGACTCGGTTCGCGTCGGAGAGGGGGCAGGTCAGGGGGTGGAGGGGCGCGAGGTGTGCTGCGTCGAGACTCATCCTCGAGTTCCTCCTCGTGGTGTTCGTCCTCGTTAAATGTGTAGCCACTCTGGGAGTGAGACCGTTCCGACGGCGAGGGTGGGTTCTCAGCCTCTTCAATGACCTGCTTTATCTGCTGCTGCCGTCGCTCATGACGGATGCGCTTAGCCTCGCGACGACCCTCTTTTCGTCCGGCCTCGCGCGCCTCCTTGACGAGCAGAGTCTCGTGCAGCTTGCGAGCCATGGTTCGAGCATCGGCTGCAGCCTTTTCGGCCTCGGCTCGTTCTTCCTCGAGCGCATCGAGCTCCTGTTGAATCCGATCGGCCTGGGCCCGGGCAGTCTCGTAGATGATCTTCAGTTTGGAAGACTCTTCGGACTCACGGGCCGCATCCGCCTCGGCCTTTTTCCGAGCGACTTCGGCGGTGCGCAATCGATGGTTGTAGTCCTTGTACTGAGTTTCGGCCACACTCGCGCGTTTGGATTCGAGCTCGAGTCGTTCGGTGAGTTCGCGAACCTTGTTCCGGAGACTCTCCGAATCACGTTCCGACTCGGCCAACGCATATCGCAATCGCTCGATCTCAGTCTCTGAGCTCGCCGACAATGGCACAGGGGATATGGGGCTTCGTTTGGAGCTCGTACGGAGGGCCGCAATGACCTTGTCGAGATCACGTGAATGCGCTCGTTGAAGGGCCCGACGTTCTTCGCGCTCCCGACGCTGTTCCCGGCGGAGTTCTCGCTCGTATCGCCGAGCCTGCTGAGCCTCTCGAGCAGCTCGTCGTTCAGCCTTGCGTGCAGCCCGCTCAGGGTCGGTAATGATAATGGTGTGGTGGCGTTCGTGGGGGCGGTGGGAGGAGCTGCCCCGGGTGGATTCTTGGGTGATAATCCGCTCGCTGATGACGTGGTGGTGGTTGCCCTTGCGATGAGACGTATGCCGCTTCTCCACCGACGTTGTCCTGCTCGTGCCCGTGCCTGTCCTGGACGCGTCCTCTGTGCGTGTTCGGCCGGTCCGGGTGCTCGCCGAGACCGTGCGACTGGTGCGGGAACCAGTCTGGGAAGGTGTGCCCCGATCTGTCTCGGAATACCGCTGCGACTCTGACTTGAGCGACTCGGACTCTTCGAGTATTTTCTCGAGCTCGGCGCTATGTTCACAAAAGTCTTAGCCATCACAAACGTCAAGTTCAATCAGGCAGACTTACTCGAACGGCGCATGGGCCTGTTGCGGCTGGGTCTGGGTCTGCGAGACGGTGGGAGGCATGGTAGCGAAAGTCGTTGCTTGGTCGTGACTGGGTTGTTTATATAAATAAAAGTTAATAACTTGTAAGCCCCTTAGGAGAGGGCGAGGCAAAGTCCACTTTGGTACCCAACACGAGGCCTATATTATCTCGCCGCCATTTCAAATCTGTTCATCTCTGTTTATGGCACGTGATCCGTTTCCACACCCTCATGTGAGACAAAGCACCATAAACAAATCAACAAATCGTTGCAGAGGCGTTTCAGTCACCTCACCTCGGCTCGTTGATCCAGGAAACACAGGAAATGGTCGCCGTAGCAGGCACTTGTGTCGTCCGCGAGGTGCTTGTAAGGGACAGCCTCGTATATTGCTTCTTTGGCCTCGTTATTTCAACTTTTTGCCAATCCAACCCACAATCTGACGTCAAAGCCACTCCAAACACGATGCATAGGGCAGTACGATCGTGTAACAGATCATCTCCTCGTCAGCCTAGGCCAGTATTCGGGGGTGTTGGTGGCCGGCCGCGTGCCATTCATCGGCGGCATTGCGGTGCCTTGAAAAGGCGCCCCTTTTGGCTTGTTTCCAACTGCGATCAACCCGTAGCCGCCATAGCTCAAGATCCGGCGCTCAGTGAGAAACCACATCGGCTCGAGGGGCGAAAAAATCGCAGGTCTCTACGCTTCACGGCTGGTTGATGAGCGTCAATTGGCTAAACCGATTCTCGTCACGGCAGACGTCATGTAGCTCCAGGTTCTCAACCACGTTGGCTCGGACGAACAAACTGCTTCTTTGTACGACATAACTCGACGAGCCTCTTGAATCGCATATGCGGGAGCGAAGTGGCGGCTATTACAAACTTCGGTTGAAAAGGGCGAATATTGTTGGCCGATCACCGATCAAGGATGTGGACAGAGAGCTACATGAATAAACACTATTCGACCGAATACACAACCAGTTGAGCGGCCGACTCGTACTAGGTGTTTATAAGCAGCCTCGTAGCCTATCAGGTATCGGCCTCGAAGTAATATACCTCCTGGGCCAGAAGATCTCCTCCTGGTTGAGCATATATTTATCTCATATTAAAATTTTGACGACTGTAGCCCGTCGGTTAGCGGGGGTGACTAACCAACTTGTTGATATAGGCCGGAATCCATTTTTAATACTTGTGGGAACCTCTGCCCGACCTAGTACGTTCTTCCTATGGTACGAGTTTAGCGTACGACGTCTGTCAAAGCTAAACTGCCAGAGTGGTTCGATGGAACGCTCCATCTGCTACATGGATTGTAGAGCCATCATACTATCGAACCAGATTAGCCACTAGCGAATGTACGAACAGAAATATCGTCCATGACAAAATTAATATAACAGAGGAAAATCGCACCACGCCTAGCGATATGAGCGTTTCCAACAACACACCAGTGATTGCCGTGAGTCGCCCGCCATCTCTCGTGAGATAACAAAACACTGACGAAAACACCGTACAAAACCCGCCAGCACACTGCACGTCTCGTTATGCTGCACAAAATTGGTGCGTTGTTTAGACTACCCCACCTTATCTCTCCTTCTCAACTAGCCCAGATCCAAGCGTCATACCAATTTGATCCATATACAAACTGACGGATCAGCTTCTCGCATCACGCGATCGAGTTCTTCTTGCAAGCTTCGGTGCTCGGCATTCAAACTGAGTCAGCACCTCCCGGCACATTCTCTCACGCACCCAGCTCCTTATAACCTCACGCGACAGAACCGGATCCCCTCTGTGCGGGCTGACTCTAACTATCTTATCCTACCTAATACTAATACCTAATGGCACCTAACGACCACGTCTCGACGGCCTTTACGCACCTCCTGGTGTCGATTATGCTTCCTACACTGTTCTTTGCCCTCGCACTCGCATTTTCAGACAAATCATCCCCCGAGGTCATGTTGTCCCTCTTGGTCCTGTCCTCTACACTCCCATTGGCTATCCATACTTCGGTTTACTCTCGCTTGGCCATGGCGCAAACGTCAAATCAAACGCAAACACAGCCACAGTCATATGACCTCTTTTGGGTGCTACCAGCCGCCCTATATGCGAGCATCTCAACGCTCCAGCGATACTTTATGGTCGCACTCTATGCAATTTCCATGGGCTCCGGATATGCTCCTTCGGGTAGGATATTAGGAATAGTCTATATGCTGGGCGTCATGGAATGGACGACTGTGTCGCAGTTGAGTGTGCTATTGTGGAGGACGTCAAGAGAGATTGAGGCTCAGGAGTTGCAGAAGTCCGAGCCAGTCCATTTGTGGGTTGTTTTTTATGGTAGATTATGACACTCTGCACTAGAACTAACGAGCGACAACTTGCAGTGTTAACATCCCGAGGATCGTTGTCACTGTGCTTGAAGATTAAACCCCATTTACCGGACGCGATCATGAGACCCTGCAAATTCGACTAATTTATTAATGTATAGAACTCTATAATGTAGCGTATGGACGAGGCACCATGCCCAATATGTTGAATGAAACATGAAATATCAGAATCACCAATCCCGTTACCGGAGATTTGCGCAATGCATGCATAGGACCAGGCTAAGTTTGCGGTATTTAAAGCCCGGGGGCTTGCGATTGGCCGAATCAAGCGCTCGCACTCGGTCGCTGGTGATTGCCGATCCATGAAATATTTATGGCAAGCGCCCTTCTGATCTGTGATGCACAAGGCCGAGATTAAGTCCTCACAGCTTCTGAGCTCGTCAAGTTAGGGCTGGCCACCACCGCAGCTAAATACTTCACTCCCTTCCTATTCAACGACCTCTCGTTAGTGTATCCAAGGCCTCGCTGCAATGACCTCGCCTGCCACTGGTAAATATATCCCTGGTTTGCTCGTAGGGTTAAGCGCTTATTGTCAACTGTCAAGCTGCAAAGTCAGAGAAGAAAATCAACGTAGTATCCAGTAATATGGTACGATCAGCATGTTGGATGACAGTCTCCGGATGACAAACTTGATTTTGTTAGTCGGCTCCGCAGATCATCGAGCTTTTGATTGAACATGGGTGCCCTGACGTTACCGACCAGCTCCAACTCGATCGCTGCGAGCGCAACCCTATTTCGGGAGGAGGATTTGGCGATGTCTTCCGAGGCCGTTTGGCTACTGGAAAGCGAATCGCGATCAAGTGTCCCAGGCTGCATCTTTGGCAAGATGCTGCTACCGGGAAGTCTTTAAAGGTACGCAATGCAAGGATTATACTGGGCCGCAGGCTGAGACGCATTTTGAAGCGGGTGGATCGTGAAATCCATGCATGGTCTTGCTTGAATCACCCAAACATACTCGAGCTTCTAGGACTTGCGCAGTTTCGGGGCCAAATCGCGATGGTATCCCCCTGGATGAACAACGGCTCCCTATTGGAGTACATTAATCGCAACCCAAGTGTTGATCGTTATACCCTGGTAAATTCATTCCTCGCTCTATATACTTATAAAACCGATTTGACATTCAACAGCTTCTCGGTGTCTCAGATGGTGTCGTATATCTTCACCAAAACGGAATCGTGCGTCCTTCGAGTCTATTTCACCATAACTCACATTCTTATATGCGTATGTTTTACTAGGTGCACGGTGATATCAAAGGCGTAAGTAGCCAAGGGCCAGTTTTTCAAACGGGGATAAAAATTTCGTAGGCAAACGTGCTCGTATCTGGCGAAGGAATTGTGAAACTTGCAGATTTGGGGTGTACTCAGTTAAAAAAGAGCACACTGGGGTTCACAGCAACGACGAGTGCCCCAAGCTTTTCGACCCGCTGGACGGTATGTCACGTCTATAATTATTTTTGGCTACAGTTCAAAATTCAACGAGACCCCCACAATATGAAGGCTCCAGAAGTATTAGACGAGTCTACTGATCTGAGTAAAGAGGCAGACGTCTATGCACTTGGGATGGTAAGTGATACGGAATCAAATTTGTTATTCGAGAGCTAACTTGTGTCTCAGACCATGCTAGTACGTGCCGTTATACCTCCAATCGTGAAGAATCTTCATGACAAATGGATACCAGGAGGTTCTCACCGGAAAAGTGCCTTTTAGCGACAAATCCGATGCAGTCGTGCTCAACACTGTCATACTCAAAAAGCAAATACCGAAACGTCCCAAATCATTTCCGTCCTTTGGGAGCACCGAAGCTGATCTGCTTTGGAAATTAATGGTAGATTCATGGTCACACAATCCCGTCGAACGCCCTAACTCACTGACAGTGAGAAATCGTGTAAGTAAGATGGCGAAGTATGTGATTTGTCATGTCTTACCAAACATACGTTTGATGAAGTTGAGGGATATCACGCCGTACAAATCCGAGCTTGGATCTCCTTTACCCTCCTCCGTTCCGAATGAGACAAGCCAACAGTCACTCATTCCCATCGTTATTGCCATGGGGACAAACAAAGTCGAACCCGTCACACCAGAATCATTATGCACTCGGCAAAAGGGGCTAGTACCTTTTCCTGTCCCAAAAGCTGTACTCCCACTCAAAATAAACCGGCCTACCACCCAATCCGACCATAAAAAACACAAGAGGCACGGTGAACAGCGCGATGAAAACCTATTCCCAGTGCTCAACAATAGTTCAATCCCAGTTTCTTCCAAGGCACTGACTATACGAATTGATGACACCACCTTATCTACACCCAAGGATTCGAGCTCAGGATCAACGCTAAATATCAGTATTCATGGACCCCTCGTGGTTTCCTCTACCCCTCCTGGTGTGTAAGAGAAGGCACATCTTAACCAGGGCACTAACACGGTAATAGAAAGTGGGAAGTCGTCCCTACTGGCGCCCCCAGCTCTGGATTCTCGGAAGATAAAGAATCGTCGGTCCCATGACTGGAGTACTGAGGAGAGGTGTGAGCAGCAGAATACGACTCACCGTATCAAGCGTCTTGCGCGACCGCAAAGTATGCTGGCGGAGGAATCAGGATATGCACCAGACTCTGACCGAAAGCCGACTTATATTGCTGGCGTAGAGAATATTCTGCGTAGACGAAGCTCGAGGATACTCGTTAACAAACTTCAACCCCGTAAAATTGTGTCCGAAAGCATTCCAAATTCAAAGGCATCCCATGTCGCACTCGAGGTCCAGCAGCGAAGTAAGTAGGTCTATTTACACAGCTATCAGAAAAGTGACACAAATATGTAGCTACATTCAAATGGATAAAGGGTCTATTCCTTGGTCATGATTGTCTGGGGGTGGATATGTATCACGGACTGGACTCGGTAACCGGAAGAAAGATGACTGTTAAGCAAATAAAGATACCAAGTAGGAAAGATAGGACCAACTCGAGAGAAACTGCGGTAATTGAGGCTCTCAAATATGAAAGTAGTCTTTTACACGGGCTAGAGCACCCACACATCGTGCATTGTTTTGGCTCAGAACAAGTTGCTGGCACACTTAGCATGTCAGTATCTTCTATCAAGTTATATGCGTCTTCATTTAACACGCCCTTACGTAGATTCCTAGAGTATAACACCAATGACACTATTCGAAGCCTGATCCGTAGACATGGCAGATTCGAGGACGAGATTGCCAAGTTTTTCAGTCGACAAGTTCTAGATGGACTGGTTCATCTCCACGAAAGGAAGATTACACATTGTGTAGGTCCCAGTTTCAGTTGATACGAGACAGGTCGCTTACTTGGCATACAGAATCTTACAAGTAGTAGTGTCCTTGTTGATAGGTTGGGCACATGTAAAATTTCTGACTTTGTTTTCTCTACGCAAAGTGGCAAGTGGATTCCCTTTATGAAGCTCATAATTTACTGAGTATATGTAACAGATAATGCTATTAGACGATATGAACAACTAGTACCTAAGGACTTGATCTTTTGGATGGCTCCTGAAATGTTGGGTGATAACATGGGAGAACGCAGTTCCAAGATTGATGTATGGGGCCTTGGGTGCATAACTCTTGAGATGCAAACTGGGCGATTGCCCTGGAGCGGCTACGAAATACCTATGGTTTTGGATAAGGTCAGTGATCTAAAAGCCTCTTGTAACATACACTCAACTCCATGTATAAGGTTACGATATTCCGACAGGGGCCCCCTTTCCTAAGGGCATACGCTTGCCCCCCCTCGCCGGCGATTTCAGACAAAGTTGTTTGACGTTGTGAGCAGTAAAATTAGTTTGTTTTATGGTCTGGTGCTGATGTGACCTACCCTGAAGAAACCCAACGGAGCGACCAAGTGCGATACAGCTCATTGCTCACTCATGGCTTCTGAGTGATCCCGATTGGGTTTTCAAGGGTATTTTGGGGTAACCGCCTTTCCATGACGCTTGAAATACCATTATATGTTGCTTTCATATTTGAACTCACCTTTTCTCCAATGTCTTACTGGTTTCATCTACGCTGGCTACGGTTACAAACTCATTGATGTAGCATACTGTATTTAAACTCAACAAGAATGCTTCCTTGTGCTCGGCCTGTCAAAAGCTAATTAATGCTCGAGACATGTACGCTATAGTTTTTGGCATACACCTCGATCCCATCATCTCGTGAACTGCTCTCATACGATACCAATCAGCCCAGTGTTCACGCAATCTAATCGTCTCTCCAGTGATCCGGCAGACCGACCGACTGCGGCAGAGCTATTGACTCACCCGTGGCTTAAGAATGGTCCTGGCTGGGTTTTTACAGGGTCGCTCAAACAATTGGCATAATATTCATTTATCTGTCGTTACTTGCTTCTTTGTAGCTTTCTCCTTAGTTTATAGCTATCGCAAAATTGAAATATATACAACGGGTTTATTGGCTAGGCTACATTTTGAGCATCCAACCGTTACCCCTATGACGAGCCTGAACTGAGCTGGAAGCTAGCCACAGTGACCTTACCACCGAGTGCACTGGTCGCATAGTTGAAAATCCCAAACCGATATCCCATAAAGAACTGCCAAGCAGTGTTCATCGTGAACGCCGAGCCAATAGCCTTGAAACTGCTCCCGTCTGTGCTATACGAAAAGTTGGCTTGCTTTGTTCCGGAAGGTCGAATATCGGCCGTCACCCGCAGCCAAATCGTACCGCCGCTGATAGACGCACTCGCAACGGTGCTGCCGGTTGATGCCGTGTTCCAGTTCGAGTCCATGGTCAATCCGTTCACCATTGCCACCGTATATGCGCCGCCATCACGACGAACGCCAACCCAAGCAGACGAGTCTCGCAGCATCGCGAGACCAGCACGGTCACCGTCCTTCATGCTTCCATAGGTCAGTTTGATAGTTGCTGTGCTAATCGGTCCCAGAATACGGTGGGACAGAGTGTTGCGCGCTTGGTACAGGTCGGATGTGACTGTCGCAGTGTTGAGCACGAGACCAGAGCCGACGGAGAACTTGGACGTGTCGGGGTTGTGGTTCCACTCCCACTGAGGGCCGAGAGACGAGCCAGTGAAAGTGTCGGTGCCGGTGAGCGGGCTAACAGGATGAGCCGTAGCCGGGTCGCTGTACGAGTCTCCCCATTTGCCGTTGGTGAGCTGCACAGTCCCAAATTAGAAACCGAAAACGCCTGGATAGATTCAAACTTACCGTGACTGCAGGGAAGCCATCAGATCCCCAAGTGACGGGAGCCAAAACAGGAATGCGGCCGCCTGGGTATGCATCGATAAACGCCATGTAATACCACTGTCCGTTCGGGGTATCGACCAAACCACCTTGGTGTGGGTTCCCACCGTTGACTCCTCCGGGCGACGGAAGGCTATCGACGAGGTTCTTGATCGTATAAGAGCCAAAGGGGCTGCTCGCCTTGAGCGTGTATTCGGCCGACGCGGGCTTGGTGAGCAAGATATAGTACACGCCGTTACGTTTGTACATCCGCGATCCTTCTAGATAGCCTGCGAGAATATATTGCTCAGAGCTCGGATATAGCGATCAAGGAGTGGCCTACCAATGCTAGAGGGAGGCACGTAAATCTGTTGGGACTTGACCTCCGACTTGCCATCCGAGGAGAGCTGCGCGACCCATACATTGTTGTTGGATATGTAAGAGACATACATCGTACCGTCGTCATCGACCAGCAGCCCAGAGTCGTAGTAGCACTGTTACAATTCCTTAGAAGGACGTCGTTGCGGCATTCTATAAGACGCACTTTGTTTAGCACCGTCAACTGCGTCCACGGTCCTGTCACAGCCGGTGCCGAGTAAATGTATGTCTTTCCGAATCCGATACACCCTCCCCAGTACCACGTATTCTTGGGAGAGTTGAATCCAAAGAACGACGCCCAGATACCCTTGACATAGGCGCGAGTGCCCGATGCGAGGTCATAGGCGCTGCTGCCAAAGTTGAGGGTGGGGACAGAGTGACCAATATACTCCCAGTTGAAGAGGTCATACGAGCGCAGGATTGGTGCGCCAGGGGAGTAGTGCATAGTTGAAGCGGAGTAGTAATAGACGTTGCCGACGCGGCGAATATCAAGGTCAGCGAGATCCTGCCATATCACGGGATTGCTGAACGCCGCAACGGACGAGATGGCGGAAAGTGCCCCAACGAGGGCGGCGCAGAAACGCACTACGAAGGATCCAGAGTTATTAGCGAGAAGAATTGAGCATGTTTCCGTTATAACATACTAATAGGAAGAGCTCGAAACAGTGAACAAGCAAAGTCGTGCTGATTTGAGGACTTCGATGACCATGACACTAGTTTATATGGTTTTTGGAGCTGCTACCCAATTATCTACGCCAATTCTTCAAAGCTTCCTAGCCGCAGCTTATTGGGGATGGTAGTTAGGCCAGATGTCAAGTGACGGCTGAACCGCTGGTTGGACATAAGGACGGCCCGGGGATTCTGACATGTGTAAGCGGGGGAAACTACGAACGGTCACAGGCGAGACGGCAGAAAATACAGCCCAGACGCAGGCAAGGTCGAGCAGTTCGATTCTCATGCTTCCACATTCGCTGGCAGATCGGACGTTGGTTCTCATTGGCAGAGCACCCAGAAAATAATGATCCGGTGACCACGAACCGGTCTAAACCATTTAAGCACCGGGGTATCCCCGGCGCTAATCCCTACAGGACCAAGGGCCCTAGGTTATTCTTAGACAGCTTAATCTTGGGTAATCTTCCTCCTGACGATCCGCTTCCACGCAAGTGGTGCCACGCACAATAGTATATCTCCAATTTGATGTGTGAAGGAGGGGAATTAACGATTGATGAAGGCAGGAGTCGCCAGACCAGAGTTCACACAGAAAGAGACGAAGAGGATTTGCTTGTCCCATGATACATCTCAATTCCCATCATTGGCTCCTACACTATCAGTGCACCATCAGTGCAGATTAATATATTGGTTTGGATAATTGTACCGCAATAACTGACACATCCAGAAAAGATCTGACGTTCTAACATCAGATTCGGTTCGCTATGATCCCCTAACCCAATACCAGTGATCGTTTGCTCTCTGCCATTTCCAGTAGTTTGTCGAACAAACAGCCGCCGAAAATAGGTAATACATAAAAGGGTCAGGCAGGAAGCGGTTAGAAACTGTCCCAGAGTTCACCTGGTGGTTGCATTTGCCAGACTTGTTTAGCGACTACAAGGTTTAAGCTTAGGCGTAAGCTAAACGCTCATGCACCATACTCCTTCCGTGAAAAATTCATCTAAAGCCTTGAACGCTCTTCACTACTGATTGCATCGCGAGTAGCCACTTAGGCCACGATGTTGAAACACGAAAAGTATATTTTTCTAGCTACGGCGGCCGCTTTAAGATGAAATACATCAGCATATAGGAACTTTTCGGGTTTAGGATTTTCCGATGGACTCGGTAGCCTAGTTTCCTGATTAAGCCTTACGGGAGAATTTGAATCGTTTTTGAATAAGCTCGACACGCACCGAAAGAACTCAGAAGCGACCGCTACCACCACTATTATCAGACGCTTGCTTTTGTAGGTGTATTTCATTGCTCATACGCCATTTTACTGCGTTGACTCTCGTTGAGGTTGCGGATCTGAGGGTGCGAGTGCTCACCCCCCATATCTATCGAACGATCGTCAATGCAGTGTATGCGGTACGTTAAATACGGCCCTCATTTCTGAAGCCTTTGTTTCATCTTCCAAATTTTTGGGGCCGATAACAGTAGAACCTAAGTAGTGCGTACCCTTGGAGCGTTTACTGTGTCAAGCCTCTAACGACATAAAGTAGTCATGAAGCCAGCTGCCAGGGTTGACAATAGAGTCTCTAGTAAGATGGTAAAAATGCTCTGTCGACTAGATAAGATGGATCAAATAACTTTATCACTATATGCTAGTCAGCGTCGGTCATAGCCAAACTTCTGGTCGAGCACGGGTGCCCTGACATAACTGACCAACTGGAACTTAAACGGTGCGGGGTCGCGCCCGTCTCAGGTGGTGGTTTTGGAGATATCTTCAGAGGTGCTCTGGGGAGTGGAAAGAGAGTCGCAATCAAGTGTCCAAGACTATACCTCTTGCAAGATGATGATGAGAGCCGGAGGACTCTCAAAGTGCGTTTGGACGGCCATTCCATGACATTGACTGTTCAAGTCTTTTCCATAGCGCGCTGCTCGCGAGTTGTACACATGGTCTCGCCTAAAGCACCCCAACATCTTGGAGCTGATAGGTTTGGCACAATTCCAACATTATGTGGCCATGATATCCCCTTGGATGAGCAATGGCACACTTTTGGAGTACATCAAACGCAACCCAAGCGTAGACCGTCGTCAGATTGTGAGCACAATCAAAACATTTGCGTGAAAAGCCTTATTTAACACATCCGTATAGGCCTTAGGGATCTCGGAAGGGGTTGTATACTTACACCAACGCGATGCAGTAAGCGCGTCCCCTTGTTAGATCTGTTGTGCTGGCTGTATATGTACTTGATTCATCAGATCCATGGAGACCTTAAAGGCGTATGCTAGGCTAAAATCACTTCCTGCATATTTCTTGTTGATATTTGAATGTAGGCAAATGTACTCATATCCGGAGAAGGAGTAGCAAAACTCACCGATTTCGGCTGTACTCAACTCAAAAAAGGTACTCTGTGTTTCACCACTACAACTGGTGGCTCGAAGTTCTCTATGCGCTGGGCGGTGAGTTAATTCTATCTATATCCATGCATGGCTTAAATAATATGATCTCACACGATGACTTTTGAGGCCCCCGAAATATTAGACGGGTCCATCGAACGTAGCAAGGAAGCAGACGTTTATGCCCTTGGAATGGTAAGCCACATGTTGACTGATTACTCAGAACTAATCAATCATAATGGAATCTATGAAAGACATTACTAGTAGGTAATCATGCATATAATCTGAAATCATCGGCGCTCAACCTGATTTGTAAATAGGAGCTAGTCACTGGCCTAGTCCCGTTTAGCGAGACCACAACAGAGGCGGCAGTAATAGCGGCTGTCTTACTAAAGAAGCAAATACCACAGCGTCCAAAGACCTTGCCTTCGTTTGAGCCCCACGAGGGAGAAATAATCTGGGGAATAATGGAGGATTCATGGGCTTATAGGTCATCAGAACGACCAGGTTCGCACACGATCCGAAATCATGTGAGTCTGATTCAACAAAGACGACGACAGTTGCTCTGTAGGCTCACCGCTTCCTTAAATACGGTACCGAGTAGCTCAAGGATATCATGGCAAATGAATCAGAGCATGACTGTACCTCGAAATACGGCACGGATACGGATAGCGACTATGAATCCGCAGTGTCCGAGCCACTCAAGGCCACACTTACTAGCGCCATGGACTTTACAAATCCAACTAGTATACCAAGCAGACCAGGCGGAGGGGCTACTACGAATACCAGCATGGGAGTGACTATGACTAGTCCGCTTCGGAATGGCATCATAAAAGGCACGGGACGACTCACTCGATCTAAGGATCTGGCAACCACGAATAACATTACGGTTAACAATATCGAAGGACGGGATCAATCAACACAAACGAACAGCAGCTCTTGTCAGCCGAGCAATAGGCTTAACGTTCAAAATCATGGGGGAGCATCAAGGTCAAACGCGGGAGCTCGATTTCGAAGTTTACCTGCAAGTTTAGAACCAGTTCAAAACGAAGAGGCGGAGGAGCAAGAAAATGGGAGTACGCCTCTGCCGTGCCGGCTACCACCTCGGTACGACACGCAGCAATCGAATCAGCCATACTCTCTTAAGTTTCAACCCACCCGACACCAACGTCGCTGGATGACAACCGTGAACAAACATGAAAGTTGGTTTGGGCTAGCTCATGGTGCGCAACAAGATGGTACCGGGCTCAACATTTTGGAAGTCAGTATATGCACATTCTGTTCGGGTTCCATACTGTATGCTGAAAAGCGAACAGGACAAGCTATGGCAGGATACGGATCCTGAACTAAGATACGCAAAACGAGAAGAGTATCTTTCCAAGATCAATTGGTCTGTGGGAGGCACAGGTGATGCACACGGCCAAGAAGCAAAACTTGGCCCAGCAGGCCTGCGCAAAACCGCCCTCGGCGATTCTTGTTCAAAAATCATCCAAGCTACTCTCCAAAAATACAAAACACACGATGAATGGCAGAAGTATGCAATATTCATATGCTACGACAAGAACGGTAAATGTATACAGACGCTCTGGCACGCCTTGTTTTATCACTATTATCGTAGAGCAATGCCTAACCTATAAGGACAAACCCATGGTCCTCTTCCACAACCTCCAAGCCGAAAACAAAAATCCTTGGTTTACTATTCGTCACATCAAGAACGTCCCTTCTCCGACTGTCATTGCCCGACGAGCATGGGAGTCCCAGACTTGCTGTGAGTATTTTGATGTTTTGGGTGCCACAGCTGCCATATTGCGAGGCGCATGGGGGCCAGTTGTTGTTAATCTCATCGCTATACGAGAGTTCTCAAATGAATACTGTTACAGACAGCCAAGAGCCCGACAGAGATAGTGGATCAATAACAGGTAATTTTTTAGAAGGAAGAAGTGATATCGTTTACGCAACGGATAAGTCATATGCGATTGCAATTTATCCGTATGCGGCCAAGTCGGAGCGGGAATCTAATATTTCTGTGTGAGTAACAGAATGATTCGGTGTCTTGACGAACCGAGTGCCTATTTAACATTACCAGTCATGATGCTTTCATCATTGTTGCGCGTACAGGTGGCTGGTGGGTTGTTCAAAGGGATATATCCGGCTTTGGGACCTTGGGGGATGCCCCAGAGCACTTCTGGGTACCAGACGGTTGTCTACTCGAGATCTCGCTTCCTGCTGCGGCAGCTATTTCTGAGGCCAGCGGAAGGCCGGTCACCAATTACAATACCGTACAGGGCGGGCCAATAATGCCTCGTCGCTTCAAAACCTTGCCAAACTTTTCCGGAATCACGCTAACAGCGCATCACGTCAAAGATGACGGAGAGCTCGAAGTTGATGAGAACGAAGCCGTTCGCGTATTTAAGCGGCACAATTTCTGGTCATACGTGAGCCCTGCATCAATTTTCACATGATCGTATATTGATAGAATCATCCTCCTAACAGGCTGTCAGGGAGAGCAGCGGAGAGAGGGGCTGGATTCCGTCTTGGATCATTGAGAGGATTTACGATCCATCTCTTCGAGGCTTAAGCTTACCAGCAGAGATAGAGCGCACTGCTGGTCTAAATGCAGCAGTCAGGGAGTAGATATCGCATACGCGTCATCCATAGATTTGTCCGACCCACTTAATATAGCGTCCAAATAACTATACGCCATGCTTCCATCACGCATATACACTACACTCTACCAGAAAGTGCGACGGCGCTTAACTAGACCTCGAAGTGGGACGAACAGCATTGGGTCGTCTGCGTATGACAGAATCTCACGAAATTTCTCTCGGAGATCGTAGAGATCCATTTGAGGGGATATGTCACAATTGAAAAATGCTTATTTTTGGATACAAGGCGAGTCGTCGACTTCGAAGGGTCGGGCTGAGCCTTGCACACACTGTTCTCCTTCCAAAAGGCCTGTTTCTTAACTACAGATACGCCCATGCTGGTGGAAAAAATGCCTTGGACGCCTATAACATCCGAAATTTTGTAATATTGGTTTTGTGCTTCAGTCGGCGGTGACCGTAGATAGCTAGAAGACTGTTCTGTCGAAATTTTGTCATAACCTTGCAGGATGAATTTTATATGAATCAAAGGTTTGACCAGGGAGCAAGCTCCACATTTGGCTTGTCAGCTCCTCGCTGATCGTGTCTGAGCCAAGTGTCCTATCGCGTTATGTACCACAGTTCGTCTTGACTACCTGGTACTGTATCTCAACATTAAATAGGCATATTGGTTTGATGTGAAAGATGACATACGATAAATACCAGGCTGATTTTAGGAAATGTAATTGAGGTTACGAGTCCGGATTTGCTCACGACGGCCAGATTTCATGTTAATCGATGGGGATCGCTCCCCGCCCCCCGCCTCGACATACCGCCAAGGCTTCTGATCGGTCTTGCGCGCTCGCTATTGGGGGGGGGGGTATGCGTAAATCTGCTTTTTGGCTCGTGCATGGTCGTGACAGCGCGCGAGTTTGGGAGGATTTGGTAGTGGGGTGCTCTCAAGCCCTTACCATTAGCGGCGGGCTCAGCCCTCCGTCTCTCTTTCCATTCAGGTATAGTAACACGAGGCTTGGACAAACGAAGAGCACTACTGAGATTGAATTGGCGGCTTTTATTGTATTTGGTGTAGTTGTTGTAAGCGTGCTTCGCCTCATCTAGCGCCTAGCGTCCTCCCCAATTTTCATCTTGGCTTGGTTCGAACTGTTCAGCATCAACCTTATTGTCTGTCCTGAGGTTCACGCACAATTCTAGCCGTTTTACCTGTTTAGCGAGCATGACATACGAAATTAGTCTCTAAATTTTCTGAAGGTTTGGCGTGAATGTCAGTGTGAACGAGAGCAAGGCGCTTCTGTTAATAAAGTTCAGTTGTCATTATGTAACACTGGTTCTGACTGCCCATCAATGCGAATAGCCAGATCAGCGCTACCCCTTGAAGATCGACACGACTTCGAGTTGACTTCGAGTCCCCGTCCACCACACACTACGACTTCATTCCAAACGCATAGCCTCGCAACTCAGCATTTTCATCCCACCGTCCACGAATATGGATAACAATAGTACGCTAGAGCTGCCGCTTGTGTGCGGTTTTTAACACCTTGCTTATAGTTACAAGTGATGATATCACGGTTTCCAGCAGCATGGTAAAGTGTTTATCGATATATGTAGCGAGCTAGATAAACTGAACCGCGTGGGGACAACTGAGCAGCCTGCTTCTATGATCACCTCGCTTTTGGTGAAACGAGGATGTCGAAATATAACATTGCACCTGAAACTCGACCAATGTGGTACTTCGCCCGTCGCAGGGGGTGGCTTTGGGGAAATATTTCAAGGAATGTTAACAGACGGCCAAAAAGTCGCAATCAAATGCCCCAAACTGTATTTCCGAAAAGATGATAAAGAGGGGCGCAAGATTCTGAAGGTACATCTTTATGGTAACCTATTTGATTGCACAAGCGCTTTATTATTTCGATAGCGCGCTGCTCGTGAACTCTATACATGGTCCCTTCTCAAACACCCCAATATACTAGATTTATTGGGACTGGTTCAGTTTCGACACCATGTGGGGATGATTTCCCCTTGGATGAAAAATGGGGTGCTTTTAGATTACATCAACCGTCACACGAGTATCAACCGCCACCAACTTGTAAGTGAGTTGTACACTATGCTGAGTAAAGTAGCACTCTGATAGCGGTGCAGGCCTTGGGAATTTCGGAAGGTGTCACATATCTACATGAACAGGATGTAGTCAGTTACCCTACTGGCTCGTTTGCTCATACTACCCGTACTAATGTATGGATAATTAGATTCATGGTGATATAAAAGGCGTAAGATCCTAAAAAAAGATCGAATGAGTAGTAGAAGCTGGTGCTAACATATTACACCAGGCGAATATACTTATATCGGACGACGGTATTCCAAGGCTGACAGATTTCGGAAGTACCCAGTTGAAGAAGGGCACTTTATCTTTTACAACTACGACTAGCGAGAACAAGTTCTCTGCACGATGGGCGGTGAGCCGGCTGCCACCTTCTGTTAGATCGCTTCAACTATAGTTTATGACGACAATCTTTTCAAGGCGCCGGAGATCCTGGACGGATCTGCTGAAAACAGCAAAGAGGCAGACACATATGCGCTTGGAATGGTAAGCCACCTAAACAGAACGGAAGTTGTTTGTTTTATGTATCTTCCACTACTACCTACGTAGACAATACTGGTATGTGAAACAGCATATGAAACTCGATAGACTTCGTATTTGATACTAACAGATATTCAGGAGGTATTCACGAGCTCTGTCCCGTTCAGCAATATCAAAGGCGAATTGGCGGTTATTGCCTCTGTGATCCGGAAAAACATCCCTGAGCGTCCAAGGAAGTTGACATCGCTCGAGCCGCGCGAAGCAGATTTGCTCTGGGATACGCTTGTTGATTCGTGGTCCTACGACCCCTTGAGCCGCCCCCTATCATCAGGAATCCGAGAAAGTGTTAGTCCGTTCGCCACCACTCGTCCAGAAGTGTGGTACTCAATTGAACTTCTACTTACCTTGGTATTGTAATAGCTCATCAATATAACTCCACAGACCAACAACTTTAGAGCCCCTTCGCCGTTGGATGAAAAAAACGACGATGAAGAGGATCCTACCCAACTCAACTCTGATCGAAGTACGAATGTCGCCACCAAGAGTCTATCTTGCGTGGTTGAAATCACCGAACCATCGGTCACTGGGAGCACGACAGACGACAGCCGATCAAGTGCTGAAAGGGTTCGAGTGTCTACACCAGAGCCTATAGAGTCACAGAACCACAGCCTCTTCTCCACTCACTCATTTACAACGGGATTACCATTGCAACCGCAGGTTCTTAATGTTACAACCAAAATACCAGTACTACCCAGTCTACCTATCACACCCGTTTCTCCGTCAGAGCCACAGTCCTTGGCCAGCCATAGGCCGGAATTTTCAGCTGCCAACTTTTGCGTTCTCTCGAGTGCAGGCAACACGAACAGTGCGAGCAATGTCCTGGTGCAGCATGCTAAGCGAAGGCCAGGAGATCAGCGAAGGGATGCCAATCTGCAAAAGAAGTTCAAGTTTGAGTTTGACGGGCCGTGTTGGAGGGTATTGTCGGCTGCACTTAAGAACGACAACATCGAGGATGTCTGGTGGAATTATGCGCTATTTGTTTGTGACAGTAGTATCGGTGAGTTGCTTCAAATCTTTATGTATAACTGTCTCACGATTGTATAGACCTATGCGTGGTCTACGATGAGAATCCTCTTTTCTACTTGCAGAAACTCAAGAATGCAAAAGAGACTCCAGTTTTCGTTCTCAGGCATATCAAAGATATCCCCTCTCCGATTGTTATTGCCCAAATGCGGGCATCCCAGCATACAACCCGCCACAATTTGCCCGAAGTTCCCACTACTGACGAAGAATCAACAGCTACGTCGCCCAGGCAGCGGGAGGGTGTTGTTTATCCTAAGACTAACTCCTATGCAATTGCAATTTATCCATATATGGCGAAGCTGGATGATGAGTTTGATGTTACCATGTAAGTGAGGACCTAATACTTACTATTATACAAGGGCTTATCTAAATTTATATATAGACATGAGGCATTTATCATTGTTGGGCGTGCTAACGGTTGGCGGATGGTGCAACGAGACCCAAGCGGAGCTGGAATATTGGACGAGAATGCAAAGTGTTTATGGGTTCCCTCAGGCTGTATGCTTGAAACCTCGTCACCTCCCATTGTAGCTATCTCGAAGACTGTTCGGCATTTCATCGTTGACTACAGAGAGGCAAACCACAGGCCAATCATGCCGACATTAGTAGTCTCAGCGAGTTTTGCTGGAATCGCCCTAGTGGGGTATCAGGCAAGGGAAGACGGTGAGCTTGGCCTGATGAAGAACGAACAAGTTCGTGTGTTCAAACGATACAGTCATTGGTCATATGTGAGTACTCTTTTCTTTCTCTAACGGAATAGAGCGCATTTCAAATACGGATACAATCTACCCCCTAGGCCGTGAAGGAGAGCAATGGGGAGCGGGGATGGGTTCCATCTTGGTTTATCAGTAAAGTGACGACAGGTACTCCCGGATCAATACCAAGATAGCTATACCCAAGTGATGCTACTGCGACCAGCTGTCATTGTCCGCTTCGCGGTGGTCAATCTGGCTATAGCTTTATCTCTTTACATTGTTCCCCAAACCATGTCGTGATTTCGTTATGTCTCCAAATAGTATATTTAACTATCCAAAAGCATAGATATTTTTGACCAATGTTGGGAAATGCACTGCCGCGGATAGCGAAACGCCTTTCACTTACAACGACCGTTTAGTAGTTGCTCAAGCTTCGCTGAGACAGGAAAGCACTGTTCGCAACCAGCTAATTTGTGTATTAAAGAAGGGTATGCCGTCATCGGGATATATATGGCCGGTGCATATTTGGACTAGCAGGAACGCATGCCTCTGCGGTATTGTCTGGGCGAGCTCGTGAAACGAGTTAGACGCCATGGAATAGTCGGTGGTGCGAATATACGCGTTGTTGCCACTGGCCTCTTCGCCCCACCGAGGTTTCCGAGCCTCTCTTTGCGCCGGTTTGAAGTCCTGTTTCGCTACGGCCAGGCTGCCTGCAATTGCGCTTCGTAGGTACCTAGGCAATTCGCAGGTGTTGCTACTCGTCCCCTCGAGGACAAACCTTAACTTCAACTTGCATAGATTGATCGATGCTATCGAAAGTCGATAATCCACCTTTCGTTATTCTGATATATACGTAGAAAGACGACACAAGTTGACGATACATATGTACACATAAGGAAACTAGCGTTGGACTGCGTTGATTGAATAAAGCGCTCGAAAAGCAGCATAAAGCATAGGAAGGAAACTCTGGAGCAGCGACTAGTAAAATGCGTGGGATCAAATCCAAGTCTTATTACATATTAGAATCAAATATTGAAGGGAAGGTAGTATCCAACGGTTGGGGTTTGTGTTACCTTTATAACGGGGCATGGTTGGCAAATATTTTAGTGGCCTTGATTCTGCTGCTCACCAGAATGCACACCATCCGCTAAAGCTCTGGCATAGGTTCTCGTACTATTAAAATCACGCACGTAAGACTCATATTTAGACAATCTAGTGAACACAAACCGAGGTGGCCTGTTCAATTAGCCTTAGGACTTGATCCACAGCGGAAAGGGACTCCGGAGTATTAAAATCGCGGCCTTTCCGTGAGGATCGGTAAGCGCGAGGTTCCAAATACTATAGTAGTGCCTACCAGTGAGTTTGTCCCGGACGCGATTATATACAGCAAGGGCTCGCTGGTCTCGTGTTTCTTGTCTGGGTCCCATGTCACTACCTCGTTCTTAAACAGGCACCTATTAGCTCTCATCAAACGCATAGGGCAGCCAACACAAACCATCGAAGATATCCTATTGAGGGCAGTATGTGAGTAAATCATTGTAGAATATAGTTGAATGCGGCTCCTACATTCTCATCGGCTCGGACTCGCCGATTGGGGATGCTTGGGGCTCCAATAGTAGTTCGTTGCGCTCCTGCCTCGGGGTTGGGTGCTACCGGAAGACCACCACGTAATTGACCTCCCCGCATGCTACTTGGACCGCCTGTGGCAGCGGCGGCGGCAGCCAACTGCATTAAACGCCAATTGATGAGTGGGTCCCAGACAAACGCCTCTAGTACGGAAAGCAGAGAGTCTTTGTTCCTTCGTAGGACTTCCATAGTAATAACGCAGGTGTTTCGGTATGAGCCTTGTCCCTTGATGCCGCTGACCTATGCAAGGATTAGTTATTGATGTATATACGAACCTGGGGCATCGTACCTCCATGGCTTTTGTCAACATTCGTGTCAGGCGGAAGGGAACTCGCTCTGGGTATTTTTCACGGTTCATTCTGTAGCCAAGTATCAGTGTATTGGGACAGGAAATAGTTCAATCACTATCACTTACGCAACCTCGAAGCAATCCCCAAAGTCAACATGAACGACCTTTCCGGTGACTCGATGAATGAGAAGGTTGGAAGGGTGTCGATCCCCAAGCCCGAGAATATACCCAACCATACTTGTAACCGCCAATGATCGTGTGTAGGTGGTTCGCCTTTCTAACCATTCTTCAGAGTTGGCGCTTTTCAACCACAGTATACGATATAGGTCTTGACCAGTAGTATTGTCCAATGCATACTCGAATACTTCCACTTTTTGAATGAGGGTAAGGCATCTGGATGTATTGGTGAGGATACACATCGTGTTTGATGTCAAAACTTACTCATAGTCGGGTGCCATCTACAACCGATTAATCTTGTAAAACGGTATCTTCTATACGAGTAGGTTCGACTTACCTGAAGCATTAGTCGATACTCGATGTTCAGTAGAATTTTGCGTGTTTCTGTGTCATTCAAATTCATCAGTTATGGTATCAAGAATAAAACTAAGGGGCCAACCTCGATAGTCACGAATAAGTACATGCAATGTTTCCGTTTGTTGAACCCATCCCACAAGGCCGACGTTTGGAGCGAGAGGAACGATTTGATACCGCTGTATATGGAGCGAACGTTTGAAGCTATCGGGATCTTGAGATAATAAGGTGTTTACAAGGCCGAATAGCTGCATCGCCCGCTCATCTTGTCGCAAGTCCTCATGCCCTACGCAATCGTTATGATGAAGGGTATCGATGCGCCCTACTTGCTCACCTTTCAGCAAGAATTGGTGTTCTTTGCCATCGCTTCCGATGATGGTCATACGACGAGGCCGTTGCTTTGATGCGATGATCGCTAAATTAGGGGAAAAGCTGGCAATAGTTATGACCGGACGCCCAACCGCGTATGAACCTATTTGCGTGATAAATTAGCTGTTAAAATACAGATGATTCGCAAGCCCACAAACCCGGGATAGCCAGACGTAGATTTCGGGCCCGTTTCAGCACAGGGCTCGCGAATTGGAGATCCAAAACAGGCATTGCAGCTAATTGACGTTCGATACGTTTGAACACCACATAGTACCTGGGTAGGAGGGTTGATAAATATCAGGCGCGGAGTCATCTTCGTCCACTCACACGTCCCAGGCCGCTGTCAGATCTCGCACGTTTCCATAAGCTTGATAGGCTCGTGTATGTTCTCGGGCCTGTGCAAGTTGTTCTCCAAACGCCTGCAAAAACGACCTTTCGCGCGTAGTGCTTGCGCCCTGCCAATCGTATGTCAAGCAGGAATGTTTGAATGCAGTAGCCGGCACATACCTTCTCTAGTTGAGCGTGCAGTGGCTCGAGGACCGCAATCATTCCCTCGGGATCCCGCTCAGTGAAGTACAGTCTCGATGCTTCCTCCAATCCCTCGTGCCACATTTCAGGCCATAGGATCGCGACTCGGATAAGCTCTTGGCTGACTGAAAGGGCCTCCTCAACTAATACATTGTTTGAAACCCTCATTTTCTCGAGAATTGTTGAGGCAGCTTGCTTCCGAGCCACGCTCGTACTTCGGGACGCCACAGACAAGGGGTAAATCAATGCCTGGGGATGTGCCTGCGCTACACCAAGGAGTAGACCGTTGATTAAACTTCTAATTAGCGGGCTAGGTGTCTGGATCCTAGCAATGATCTAGTAGTAAAGCAGCCTTAATACTAGTCTCTATCTCGTAGAGTATCGTACAAACCTGCGGTATGACTTCCAGCCAAGTGTCTGCCGGTAATGCGGATATTCCTTCTGCCATGTCTTTGTGAACGGCCTGTACGATGTAAGTCATAGTGTTCTTTCTCTCCGTCTACACATACCGGATGAGCACCGTATTTGAACCACATTGTCTATGACGAGAAGTACATATTAGTGAACATCCGGTAATAGAATTCGTACGAACCAGCAACCGAAGGCTGTCCTGGAGACTTGTTATTTTGCGGAGTTCGATGCTTCGGAAGAAACCTGGTAGTCGTAAGTATCGGTTTTGAGATCCAAATGAAGATGGTACCTTGCATTGCACCGAGGATATATGCGATAGTTGTAGCTGGTGTTTCCTCGGTTCGTTGATCAGTTTGGCTTTCGTACAAGGCGATCACCTCGTGGTTTGCGGAAGCCCAAGTAGACCAGGCTGCGAAATAAAACGGTCAAGATTTCGCGAGCAGAGTAGTTCGGCAATCGGCCAACCTTTGTACCAGTCCGGAGCGATCTTCGTAGCCAAATCGTAACCCGTGAGCACAACGTCAGGCTTATGCTGTCGAAAAGCCAGTCAGCTCTACAGTGGGTTTGAAGAATAATTTACATACTGCTGCCCACTTCGGGTCAAGCTCAACCATCCACTCTGCTCGTTTCAGGTAACATTTGGCTATCAATTTGCCAAATTGCCTCAGCTGCGGCTCAGTATTCAGCTCATCAATGTGCGCATAGGGGTCTTCTGGATCCAGACCCATGTCGCGGGACATATCCGCGATAAACCTAGACATTGCTTGAATCGTCCTGAGCTTGTGATCACCGGTCCATAAAAATTTGAGGTGAGAATAAATAACTTCTGGTGGGGCTACGGAACCCTATGAGGCGAAATTAGTGCTATCGATACATTACCGATGTCTGACTTACTCCAGACGACGAAGTCCAAAATCTTTCATCCAAGAGGGAGTTGAATGTTCGTTCGGCTAGGAAATGTCGCCCATTCTTGCGGCACAGATTTGCAAACTTTGTCCACATAGTCGGGTCTTGCTTCGGAATAAGCACGAGAGTCCGCAGTTGAACTATCCTCTGCCAGACCTCGACCTCCGGCTGAGCTTGTTGGAGGCTGAGAGGACCGGTCGTTCAGGCTAACTGTCATTGGGGCCGGAATCTATTGCTCACCGATGCATCCAAACCTTTTGGATCGCACTCTGACGCTCTGGGCTATCAGCTGACATTTTCCACTTGATCATCTAAGAAACAATAAACCAAAGTCGATCGGGAGAGCTCGGCGACTCTTACCTCCTCGATCTACCGATTAAATCTATCAGCGCTAGTCATGTACTTTACTCAAGATCCTTACCTCGCTGAGCATCTGCATCCTCAGAACCATACTATTGAAACAGTCAGACATCCCTAATCAAGCATTTTTATGCGTTATACCTGTAAGAGCGACCATAATTCTGCTCTGCAAGTGCAGTGAGCTCTTCATCTTGTTGCTCGCGGGCTCGATCCACATGTTGCTGGGCCCGTGCGAACCGATCACGATGAATAGCTTGAATGGCCTTGTAGTAGGAACAATCGGCTGTATTCTCATCGAGAGTGTTGATATATTCGGCCTGATACCAAGGTCAGATCATTTCACCCGCGCATACACCGAGCGTACCATTGATTCCCACTTTTGTAACGACCTAGGTCACGCTAATGTAAGTATCGACAGAAAAACCGATGCTACAGACAACGACCAACCATGCTGCTGCTGTGGCCTACAAAAATATGAATGCAAGTTGAAACCAGACACCAAAAAATCTTACTAATGGCGCAATCTGAACTCTCATAGAGTGTGATGCATTCGTCCACTCTCTCCTAGACATCTCTTCCAATTGGCGCCACCTGTGCTTCGTAAGCAAGAGACCCCGTCAATTAAAGGCACAACGTACTCTCCGAGCGCATGAAGACACCTGCTCAAAAATCAGTCAACATTAAAACGCCAAGCTATTATACCCACCTCATTTTACCCAGAATCACCTGCGTAGATTCTGCTTCACTCTCGCTTCGGTGATTGTACAAGGCATAAGCCTCACCCCACTAGGAGTCATCTGGCTTGAGCACATATTGAAATAAGGTCAATGAGATGGCATACCTTTCCCAGCCTCTCGTACCACTGTTCATGCTCGACAAATCCAGGTTGATCTCGCGCTGCCTATAGAAAAAGATCAGGCGAGTCCCTGAGGATGAACAGAAAACATACAGTCAATGTGCCGTACGCAGCATCTGATTGACCGAGTCGAGTATTGATGAGAATCAAGGACTCGACGACTGCATTGGAGGAACTCGATCCACTGAGGAAGTCTAGCTCTCGCCAGTGTAGCGCTTTGGCAAATGCATGCGTTCGTAGAGCACATTCTGATAGTATAGGAAGAGGAATGGGTAGGGGTCTAATTATAATGTTCAGCACGAGTACTCGGTGTAAAGTTGATCCTCACTTGTCATCATGCTCCATAAACTCGGCAGCATTGAGGATCATATGGCACACATCAGCCGGGCTACGAGGATCGATGAGAGCGTACTCGAGGACTCTGTCGAGTTCGTCTCGAAGGTCTTCAGTCAGAGAAAAGTAACAACTTGAGAGTCGTGAGTCAACGGAGCCAAACCAATGGCGTATATTCCCTACCGGAAAAAACTAATGCTGAAAAGCTCCTTTAGCAAGGGCATGTACTAACGAACCGCGTCAGATAATTATGTGCTGAGCAGAGCATCCCACATACCGAGTCAGCGAGCGTTCGACACGAGCGCAAGGCGTGAGAGGGCGACTCTTTCAGACATTCGATCGCAAACTTTCTAATCCACTCTCGCCAATCTTCCGGTGCCGATATCTGAGTTGTATCCCATGACAGCCTCAGATGTTGTTGGCTCACGACTAGCGGCGCTGCCTCGGCTACTGCCTCGAGCCGGTCTAGAGGACTGGAATGTAGACATAAGCAGCAAGCAGCGAAACAACGTGATTTTGCTTACTACTCTGGTGGTATATAGAGTGGTATAGGAATGTTCTTGATCATCTTTTGCGCAAGATTGCTGTACGGAGGGTGGATGATGCGATTCGTCTGCAAACATTTGTCGATCGTCGGAACAAGCACAACAAAATCTTGTCCGAAAATCTGCATCAAAGTGCAGATCGCCTCCATCACGGCAAGTCGCACTGAGGGATAGTGAGTACTGACTCTCGGACAATCAAATCGTTCTTACGGTCGTTGCCAGAGTTAGAAAGTATACGAAGGAGCGGATGAATAACTGGCAGTCATAATCGCATCAGTTGTTTCACTAAACGAAGAAACATAACACTCACTTCGAGAGGCATGATCGGACAAATCACATCGTTCTGCCAACCGAGAAACGGCCATAATTGCCTCGCGCCTCAACGGTGTAGGGGCATCAGTCCGCTCAGCAGTCCTGAGCATGACAGGCAACACCAACGCAGGATCCACCCCAGGTGCGAGCACGACAATTGTCTGTAGCGCTTTTGTCTGAGCCGCCTGGGCCTTTTCTGGAGACTCGTATTCGAATATGTTCAGCATCGGGCCAATCACTGCGGGGATATGTCGATGAAATTCGGCGGCGAATCCCCGAGCCAGGTTCTCGATGAGACCAACAATATACTGTTCCAGAACCGGCGATTGACCCCACAGCTCGCCAATAAGATCAAGAATGTCCGAGACGTAGTTTCGGGTGTGCTGTCCGAGAATGCCAACCAAAAGTCCGAGCTGTTGCAGATGATACATTTGTGCCTGGGATCGTGATGTTCGGATTACATGGAAAAATACTGGCATGACCTACTCGAGAGTCAGTATGTTTGCTTTTATTCCGAATAAAAGGGCCTACCTGAGGCAGATATCCCAAAACCTTCAGCCCTTGGGTCTTGTATATAGACATGATAGCTTCGATGGCAGGCTGGTGGTGATTTGAAAGACTAGGTGTCTTCAGGATGTTGACCAACGACGAAAATACCACGGTCGAAGAGTATTCTTCCTTGTTGTTATCGGCCGCTGCAGCCGCAAGGTCCGTGTGGTTCACACCAGCCGAATCATTGGTTCCATCATCCACTTGGTCCAAGTTGTGCTGAAAATATTTGTTTCAGAAAGTGGCTCCTGGTCAAGAATCAAAAACTCACCGCGTGCTTGTATGGATCCACAGCTCCAAGAATACCCAGTGCCTACTCAAAACCCGATCAGCACCCAACCCATACATACTACCATCTAAAACCCTACCCGCATAGCCTCCCGCCGCGTATCCCGGTCCTTTTCACTAATCAACACCTTTGTAATCAACTCGACGAGTTTTGGGTGCTCAAACTCCGAGTCGACAAGATACCCAGTCGAAGAACACACAGCACCCAATGTCTCGAGTGCTGCCCGCCTCTGTCGGATCGCCAACGGATCTGACAAAGTGGCAACGACGAGCTCCATGATCTCCTTGGTGAACTCAGCAATGTGTTCCCCGCCGACAATCGCAAGCGCACACAAACAACGCATGATCGCGCTTCCGACTTCGATCGTACACTTGTCTTTGGCGCGTGGGAGGAGGATTCGGAGGATAGGGATGCTGTAGGGCGTGATGAGTCTGTCGGTAGAGGTGATGAGCTCGGTCAAGAGTTTGGCGCTTTCTTCCTTGCGACGTCTGTATCCAAACAATCGAGTTAGCGGCAACAAGCAAACCAAATGCCGCGACGTACGATACGGTTGAATACTCGACTTCGTTCAACAGCTGAATAATCGTCTTTCTCAACCCAGGCATCACATACGCCGGATTCTGCTCAGCAAGTCGACCGATATGTTTAATCGCCAAATCGCGGTTGGCAAACACCTCATCGTTGGCGGCTATAAACAGATACCGCACGCAGTCGTTCTACCATCTCAAATTAGCATACACCAAATACACTATTGCCACAACACTCACATGAGCCAGATGGCGATCAAATCTCACATCCAAAGCACCAAGCACAGTTCTTCGAACAGCAGCATCTACAATGGCCCCTAACTCAACATTCAACCCGCCACATACGCGCATACACGCACCTTGATCAGCCACAGCAAGCGTCAACAACCGATCCAACATATCCATCAAGATCCCGACCGAATAATCGCTCGTCTGGAAACAAACCGGGTCGACAGCGATGAGCGTGCACGCCGTGAGCGCAGCGGTCTGTCGAAGAATCGGCTGTTCGCACGATAGATACGGAATGACGCATACTCGGACGACTTCGCTCAAGTTGTGACCTGCGAAATCGGACGTGCCAAGAATACGAATGGCGAGCGTGATGGTCTCGTATCCGTGTTTCTCGACCATGGCTTTCACGTCGGCGGGGAGCGAGCTTCCCGTATGGGCCTCGGGCGACCCCAAAGGCTCGTATCGTCGTTCGCATAGTGTCATGGTCAAGAGCTGCAACAGACGTTCTGTGCCAAACTATAAAACACGAGTTGTTACCATGATCGATCGAGATGACGAACCTTTGATGTCCGGAGCCATCGCGGGCACACCATGAATGATCGCGTCCAATGCACGTTTCAGTCCTTCGGTCAACTTGTGCGAAAACATCGCGTCCAACAACGACTGTGCATGACGCGCAAACAACGGCCCGAGCGCTTTGGCCAGTTTCTTGATACAGTCAAATACCGGATCGACAGGCGGCGAGTTCTTCTTCCTAATTAAAAAAAATACGACATAATTTAGTCCAAACAAATCATCCTTAATAATGATTCCCTTCCATCAAGAGAACCTCCCGATTGATCAAGGGAGTTCTCCGCCTGTCAGGCCGTGAGCATAGAAGAAAGGGCCACTTACACAAATGTCGTCAGTGCCTCGTGGATGCGTTCGACGATTTTGTCCATCATGATCATAATCCCGGTTTGGAGCGCCTTGGCCAACGCGCCGATCACTTTGAACGCGAGGCCGCGTTCGTCCGGGCTTGTCGGCTTCACAGTCACCATCAGCAGATGGGTAATGATTCCACGCATGTGCTTGGACGTGAAGGATTCCGCGTCGTAGGCGGCCAGATCGGGAAGAATGATGATGCAGACTCGACGGACCATGCCGTCTCGGTGTTGGCGAAGCCGGAGAATGTTTTCGCTTGCCTCTGTCGAGATAAGTGATGGTAAGCACCATGTGGTTGGGTAGATAGGGATGAGATTGTGAAAGCTTACCTGGATAAGAGTGCTGGAGAAGCTATATCGTCCAATCAGTTTCATATTCAAACAAGTCAAGCAAAAGGATAGTGTACCATGCCCCCTCGCTTGAGGAGCTCCTTGTACGTGAACATGCCCGCCACCAGCGTGACCGAGTCCGTGGCCCGGAGCGAATCGAGCGTCTCTCGAAGGAGCCGCTCAGCGATCGGGTAACTAATTTGGGTGTCACGCGTGAACAAAATGTCCAAGCACACCGCGACAAGCTCTGCACCCGCATGCTTCACCTCGAGCTAGAGCGAAAAAAAGGGTGTGATTAGCGCGCCATTCGAAACCGAAACTCCGAGGCAAAAGAGGCTCACCCGCATGTCACGGAGGGGTACCCAGATTCGCTCCAACACGAGTTCCACGTGTCTGTAAAAATTGCCCGGACTGTTTTTGGCGAGCTCGGTGAGGATGATGAGGGCCGACTGGCGGGATTTTTCGTTTTGGATGAGGGTGTTGACGGCCATTTCGACTTCATAGTCGATGAAAGCATCACCGAACGCTGCACCGCCCAGCCTGGCAATGGTTCCGAGCGAGGTGGCGGCCTGTTGGTGGGGGAGGAGGCCCTGGACGAGCCTGTAGAAGCGGAAGAGGTTTGCGGTGGTCGTGTCGTTTGCCTCGGACACCAGAAATTGGACGACATTGTCTGAGCGGGTAATCAATAAGAGCGGGAGAGACACGGAATGAACACACCAATCGCCACGAGTGCGCCGACACAGTCTGGCTCTTGTCCTTGGGCGAGGCGGGTGATCGAAGGAATAAGGTACTCGTTCCAGAGCTTTGCATAGTCGTCCGGATCTTCTGCAGCGGCGGCGGCGACCTACAGAAGCATTAGACCATGTCGATCTCGCACTCGAGCCACGCACGTATTCAGAGAGTTGCTTGCCCGCGAGCGACTTGGCCTCGGGTTCGCTGCAACGGACATCAGCATCGATCGAAGAGATAGACACAGACTTACACGCTCCGGAGACCGGCAAAGATCTCGTTGAGTGCAGTCGGCAGCACTGCGTCCATCGTTGCCAGCGCAAACTCACTCACCCCTCGATGTGGTCAAACGCGGGGTACCAGCGGAACCATTCCGTCCCCATCGGTAACCTTATCTAATCCATCTTATCTTATCTCGCCTACTCCCACCACAGCAGATCTCTTTGCCCTATTTATCATGCGCTACGTACAGCACTACTCATACCCCGCAGCCCAACGACCCATCCCCCGCCCGCGCGCATTCCTGCCATGACATGAACATTGGTACGCGTACGACAACGCCTGGGAACGTGGCTCGGCTTGACTTGTCCATCGCCGTTTGTCGGGTGCACAAGTTCGGAGACAAGTTGCCCGAGTCTGGGCGCCAGCACAAAGACGTCATGCTGGTGTGCCTTTTAATTTGAATATTGCAGCCAGGTTCGACTCCAGCCTACGATACCACCGCAGTCAAACGTTCCAGTTCCATCCGATCTGATCAGCGATTCTATGAGCAAACCTACGTGTCTGGAGCGCCAACAGGCTCCACTCAACTGTTTCCACCCCCACACGTGAATCCAGCAGATCCCACCTTCCGCCCTGAAACTTGCCCAGATGCATATCCAAGCCGTTCTGGGCATCCCAAGCCGCAAATCTCTCATTTACACCCAAGTTGGGATAACACACGGCACATCGTAACCGTCCTCGACCCTAGTTCCGCCGCCGTTGACAAATTCACATTCGACTTGGTTGCCGTGCGACCAACGCCTGACGCCGCACCTTAAAAAACAACGGCCATGTTCCCACTGTTACCGCAAAACTCCTTCACTACTTAACCGACGTGGCTGGCTCGCGTGCGCAGAACTGATGGACTACTACCACTCGTATTCTTTCTAACCATTCGGACATTGTGTGTATTGATTAGGCTTTTGTTCTTGCTTCATCTTCTGTCTTGTCTTTCCTTTTCATTTCGGCTTATGGCTCCCCAGCCACCACCACCTCCATCTTCAGAGCCGGTCTCGAGTTCCAGCAAGACACGCTCCAGATCAAGTCGCACTTCATCCCAAGCAACGCAGACGACGACCGAATTGCCTCTGACACAAGAGATCAACACCACTTCTCTCCATGTCGATCCCTCCTACACCGTATCCGCACCCGCGCTAGCCGCAACCCAATCGTCCACGGACGACGGAACACAATCATCCACGACAGACGGAACATCAAACTCTAGCCCTAGTCGGGCACTAACAGTCTCCATAGTAATCATCGTAATCGTCGGTACGTCACTTTCGTCTTATACTTTAACAGCATACACTCAACTCTGTTCCCTTGTCCAGTCGCTGCGCTTCTAGCTCTTACAGCACTCTTTGTTCGTCTCTACAGACGCCGACGACAACAAAACATCCCGAGAACAAGATCACGACCCAACGTCCTCCGTCGTCCAGAATCCCGCAAGCGATCTCGAAGACCATCCGACTTTTGGTCCGCCGATGTGTCTAAACCGCCTTCGGCACACGGAATCTCACCAAAGAGTCCAAACGAACATGCTGGACTGCTAGGCCAGGAACAAGCAATGAGAGAATTGATGGGTGGCCAAAGAGGATCGACGATGGTTGCCGGTTCATCTCAGATGCGCGTGCCAAGTCCTATCAGTCTCCAGCTTCCTACACCCACGCTCCAAGTGTGGGATAGGAATACTGATGTGGAACAACAAATGGCTCCGTCAGACGACCAAGGACCTGTGCAGCCGCGGATATCTGAATCGGAGCAGTACTTTTATCCATACGAGCCATCGCAACATTCAGCCCGAAACTCCACTAGCACAGTTCACTCTCGATCGTTGCTTAGTCCGATAACGGCAAACGAACCAGCATACTCGAGCTCTAATTTGGAACACGAAACCGGACCAACGTCGTCTCCGCATGTGACTTCCTCGTCCCTATCCTCCAGACACCAATCCGCCGAGCCATTTCCACTGGACAACCTTGTACTCGGCTCAGCAGCCTCGCTGTCCCGCGCCCAGAGCCCTACGCAACCATCTGCACGATCAAGTATCGAACCAGGCCCCTCATTAAGCTACTTTCCTTTGCCACCTACACGTCAGCATACACTACAATCACCTGAATCCGTCCTCCAAATCCCACCACCCGAACCTCAGCCTGTTCAACCGCCCGAACCAGCCCTACAACCAGACATCTCCCAGACCCTAACCAGTCTTCGAAGATCACCTTCCCGAACAACCTATCTCCAACGAAACACATCTAGCGCATCCACCGTCGCGAGCCGAAGACCTCGATTAGACATTGTCACAGACGTTATGCGTCATCCGCCCACTTCGTTCTCGGCTGGATACTTCATGTATGCGTCGCCTGAAAACGAGAGACCAAGGTTACCGAGGGTGGTGTCAGAAGCGATGAGCGTAGAGTCTGTGTATTCGACCCCGGATGAACTTGCACCCGTCCCTTCGAGGCATGATTCGGGGTCATCAGGTCGTGAGGCTGAGGGTGAGATGGATGGTGTGCGATATTCGAGGGAAGAGCGTAGTTCGTCACCCGCTTTACCTGACTCTGTACGGACCTCTGTTTTATCATTCTTTGAGACAAGGAGATAGCATATATACATAGTGTTAAGCGTTGAGATCGATAGTTTATCATGGATAAGCGTGCTGGTTCATACCAAGTACCCTTATGTAACTGAACAACATAACTATCAACATGGGCGTTAGATAATTCAAATGTTTAATCATAATGCAAGGCGCAATTTATATAGGTTCAAGACTTGTTCGTGCGGTAACTAACTAGCCCAGTCATCCTCGTCGCTGGAATCCTCGTGGACGGCATACAGGCTCGAAGTTTTCCTAGCGGGCGAAACTTGTTGGCTTGGGTGTGGGACTGAGTCTCGCACAGACCCGTTCCCCAGCCATTCTCGGACACGTGCATCGTTTTCGCGTATCGCTTGGAATGCCTGGACGGTTGCGGCGGTCTTGTTTTGGTATCTACTCTTGAACAGCGGGTTCAAGTTGGTAGGCTGGGAATTTTTAGGTGATCGTGGTGGTTTAGACGCAACGACTTCTGGACGACTGGGTGAGCCCCTAGGGGACACGTTGGGTACGTGATGTGGGTCATTGCAGGTGCTCAAAGTACCCGCTAGCCTACTGCTAGCGAGGCTCGGTCCTCCAGCTCGAGAAGACGGCCTTGGGGTCGAACTACGGGCCGCTAGGAATAGCGGAACCGACAAGGGATTAGAGGCGATGGGCGCTAGAATCGGTGCTGGGGCTGGTGCGGCAGGAACAGTAACACCACTCAAAGACCCTACGGTCACGCCAGGACCCATTCGGGATGTCATGGTCGGGACCGATGCTGGCCCAGAGTCTGTGCTAGACGCCTTATTGGATACGCTGGCATATCCGTGACCGGGGCTGCGAGATCGGTTGCGGGTGTGAGCTGCGTTGGTAGGTTTGTGCTTCGGGTTGTCATGCTCGGCATCAGAGCCCGTCAGACCGGGAAGCCCAGACGGTTGAAGTTCTGCCCCTGGTGAACGGGACGGGTACCATCTCAAACCTGAGTCTGGAGCCGCGGTGCCGAGGGGTGGCGGGCGGCTATAGTATTGTGGCTCGTAATTGGGGGTGCGTGGGGCACCAACATACGGTGCAGGAAGCTCATCAACTAGTTCGGGTGCTGGGGATGAGATGGAGGGAGGCGGCAACAATGTGTCAGGGATTTCATCAAAGTTTATCGGCTCGTTTTCGAGGCTCTCGTCGTACTCGTCATAACCATGGCAGTTGTTATGATCATACTTCGACGGTTTTGACCAAGGTGGGGTAGGGTGGTAACTGAAGTTTGGAGGTCCCAATGAGCGGCTCGAGCTGTTTGGCTGTAGGGTTAAGCGTAGAGAAGCATTTTAGGCAGCCGTTCATAAAACAAAATGCATAAAAAAGCTACACACCGAAGGGTTTTTGTTGGCAATGGGATCGCTGGTCTCCCTAGAGTAGTTGTTGCGATCTCGATTGGGGTGGTAAAGACCTTTCTGTGACTGAAAGGGGTAGAATGGTGAAAGGACCTCTCTCTCGGGTTCGGTACTATTCTCTGAGGATGTCGTTGAGGATGATGATTTAGTTAATGTTATTTCGCTGCTCGCGCTATCAGAATCGTCCCCGTAAACTTGGCTACTCTGATTTCCGAATTTGGATGTCACATAGCCTGAAACGGGACTATCGTTCATATATGCAACATCGGTCAAAATTAAGTATCGCTTACGTTGAATAGACTCCTCATCGGAATCGTCGATATCTCCCTCTTGCAGCTTTCTCGCCTCTTCCAACGCTCTTACATGGGCCATCATAGCTGCATCGTCTGGATTTCCACGGCGTGGCGGTGGCTGCTCAGGATTTCTCCAAGGCTCAGGAGACGGCATTTTCATGGGCGGCTGTGCGATAGTAGTAGACGCTGTAGCACCAATATATCTAGGACCATAATCGCTTTGTCCATTGGTAGCCGCGTTTTGGGAGAACGAACTAGGGTAATGGTTCTTTAGGATGGACGGCGGATTCAGATTGATCGCAGCTGAATCGACTGTATTGTAGCTTTGACCGTCCGTCGTACCTGAAGGGCCGTTCCCAACTCTTGAAGGGCATTCGTTGCTAGAATTGCTGTCCCGCGCTGGGGTACTGGAACCCGACTGCATGCAGCTCTGTGCGATTTCCTCTAACTTTGTGATTATTCAGCAGCCAGGTATCAGTATAGGTAGCATGGATAGGCCGCATATCTTACACAGCGGCGAATTTCCTTGGCTTTGGGGCGTGAAGTAGGCCTATGTGCCCAAGCTTGAGATAATATCTCCCAAATTGAATCGGCTTGTATCTGGTTGAGCGATATAAAAGCTGGCGGCCTTTCCGGCCCTTTTTTCTCAACTGCTACTATTCGAAGCACAACCACGTCTGATTTGCCATGAAACGGTACCTTCCCGGTGATTGCTTCCTGAGAAAGCATGTCATTCAATACAATAAACCCAGGTTTAAGAAACCTATTTAGCTACTCACCAACAGTGTCTATTCGAAATGTGGAACAAGTTTGTTGAGCCGTTTTATAAAGTTTCATAATGCTCACCATCCCGAGCGCATATACGTCACTTTCCTTGCTGGGTGGCGATTCTCCGCATACCACCTCTGGTGCCTACGCGAAGATCGTAAACTACATCACATTGTTTCCGAGGGAAGTTACATACCGCCCAGCGCACAGAAAAGGACGGGGAGCCCGTGGTGGTTGTGAAGTTCAGAGTGTTCCATTTTGTTTGGGTGCAACCAAAATCAGCAAGCTTCGCGACGCCTTCGCGGGATATAAGTATGTTCCCCTAAATAATAAAATATTTTTATTTTTATTTATTTAAAATCGACGATTCAACGTAGCACATACACTCTTGATGTCTCCGTGTATCTAAGAGGTTACCGCCCCATATGAGTGAACGATCGCATACAAAGGTCGAACAACTTACCGCGCCACGCTTGTGTAGATATGACACTCCTCTGGAGATGTCGACTAACTATTCATATGGTTTTGGAAGTCTTAGCACAAGTCGTATAAAGCCGATTTAGCTCACCAGTTTACATCGATCTATCTTAGGATTCCGTTCGATATAACTCAGTAGATCGCCATTATCCATCCAGGGCGAAATCATGGCCATTTGATCTCTGAATTGTGCAAGCCCTAGTAAAGGAAGGACGTTCTGGTGATCGAGTCGTGACCATATGTAAAGCTCGTTGGCCATATGCTGCGAGGATAATGATATTCGTGATTAGCGCTCTGCTTGTATTCCAACCAACGTGCCTTCAAAACTTTGTGCCCATTAGTGTCCTGCTTAAGAAATAACCTTGCACATTTTATGGCGATGTGGGTGCCGTCGTGCAAAATACCGTGGTATATATCTCCAAAGCCACCCCCGCAGATCGGCGCCCGTCCCGAATTCTCGCAATCAAGTTTATTGGTTATATCAGAACAGCGCCGCTTAACTAGCAATGCGATAACTTCAGAGGCAGACTGAGGGAAATTTTGAGCTGAGAGCGCATCATGATTGGTGTTGCATCCCACTTGCCATAGTACTAGATATTGTAGCACCTGGGCTGCTGTTAGGCTCTGCTAATGCTCAAGCTCAATTACCATCCATAAGGACAGCAAAGTTTCCTCACCTTTCATAGCAGTTTTCATGCTTACGCAAAAATAGGCAGACTTAGTTCACACAAATGGTCTTGGTTAAGGGTGGATGGAGGTGACAATGGTACACGTCCTAGCGCTAGTAAATGGCATGTGGGCGCTAATCGTTCAATCATCTGATTTAGCGCCTAATTGATGAATTCTTTTAATCACTTTTGTGTTAGGTTTAGAACGCCATCGCAGATCGTTTGTTTTGGGATATTTCTGTACTCACTTGGCCATTCTTCTCCGAATGCGATTGGAATGCAGGACGCTCAAACATATAAACCATGGCATTGGCGCTCATCATGGGCGTCTATGATGATCTTATCCATCCGATCTACCGATCTAACTAGAGTAAGCCCATAACTGCCTCGTACGGTAGTTTATGCAGGCGAAAACCTCCCCGGGATTTTCAAGGAACGTAAGTCTCAGTGGTGTGTTGTAAAATTGATAGATAAATGGCCGACCGTTTTGAGCGGAGGATATTTTCGTGAGGTCTGGATTTTCTAGCACGTATATACGCTGGATCAATAGGTTAGTTCTCAATGTGCTGCAAGGCACGTTGCAAGTATCTATATGCTATAGTATTCTGTGATATTAATTATTTAATGCTTGTGAGCCGCAGGTGCAGTATTCCGATCCTCTAACGAATATTATGCATGAAGGCTCGCATCATATACTATATGCGACGATTGAGGACAGAAAAGTATCCACAAGGGGAAGAAGTGACAAGAAGGTTCCAACTTGATTCTTCGGGTCAGGTATAAAATCGCGTTCAGATGACAACCGGTCTTTGCAACCTCCTTTTCATTATATTAGAGAGGGCGTTGATTCTGGAGAGCGGCGTTGACTCCGAAGAGCGAGTGTTGGCTCAGACGAGCAAGGGTTGGCCAAGGATGCGGCGGCATCGGAGTCGGAGTGCGTGTCGACGTTTCTCGTCAATCATTGTGCACGATTCCATGTATGCTTACGCTATTGCTGTTTGTTGGCGGCCCGAATTGTCCAATGAAATACTGCCAACTTGATTGAGACAGGGCCAGCCTACCAAGGTCATTGGGCAAACCCACACATCACACCAAGACCGTTGAGGCAGGACAAGAAATAATCAGCAAGTAACAAATATCAAATAACATTTGTTCACTTATTGGGTAAATTATGGTGTTGTTCGTCGAGCTTGCTTAGATGATAAGAATGATATTGACATAAGTCGCGAATTAGGCGGGGGCTCAATGCAATTGTAGACAAAGGAGAAAAATGAAGAGAGCGCGATATAGCAAAGTAACAGTTTGAAACCCGTGTTTCAACATTTACGAAGCATAGATTTCTCCAAATCTATCTAGGAAAATAGTGCGAGTTGCTTTCATTATAATTCCATGTGCACGCGTGATCTATATATGCACTTGTGATTACGTCGCGCATGTGGATAGAAACACAAACGCATCGCATCAAGTGCTTAGTAGCGTCCTTTCGAACTTTCTGCAAGCCCATTCATTATGTCTGCTACCCGTCGAGTGAGGCAGCGCTCAGCCAATCCCAGAATATCTAGCTAGCACGTGATAAAGCCCTACTGTCTAACGATGCTTCTGAGCGCTGACTAAATGCCGGTAGCGCCGGTAGTGCGTGTTACTTCGGGTCTAGTGAGTTCTCAAAAGCATTGTTAGACAGTCCGAGCTAGTGTATGCCAGCTAGATATTCGGGGATTGGCTGAGGCGGTACTGTTACATAATGATGTACATGCAAGCCGCTGACAAACCGCAGGAGCCTGGAGCGCACAAATCTCATAAAATTGAGCATATTGAAGGAAAACACTGACAAGTGGATGGTTTACTTTGTATCCATAAACAAAACTTTGTGTTACTTTGACACAACACTTCAATCATACTTTCCTATCTCTGAGAGACATTTTGAGATATTCTGCCATGTGTAGACGGTGCAATGCTGTTTGTCTCGCTTCTGGGTCTGCTTAAGCGCCGTCTCGCTTCCCGGTCAGGTACGGCACCTATTTACCCAGCTATATGAACGCGGGGTCAAACCGCTGGGGTCACAAAACCAGAGAGAACAAAAGAGGCAGCCTCGGGGGCAGGGGACATCAACAGAGCGGCGAAGAACAAGACAGGCGGCGCACAACAAGCATCGGTAAAAGTAGGGCCTTGCGGCACACGTGAGGCACTCAAGGCATATCACCTTATGTTCGACCACGACTAGCACCATCGTGCGTCAAGCCTTGCGCTCACGTCTTTGAGTCCCACCCACCATCCCCTGTTTGCCCGTAGGCATCAGCGAAAAAATCCAGAGCTAATTTCGCCCGAATGAGCGAAATGATCGATTTACAAAGGGTACGATATTTTCTGAGCCAAATTAGCTGGAAAATTTTCGTGTTGAAAGAATACCAGTACGCGCTTTTCTAGAGCTCAAAATATGAGATTTACGGGTTATCAGTTACTCCAGAAGAGCTATAAAATCAGTTTAGTGAGTTTAGTGGTGTGGGGTGGCCGCTCGCCGAAAGCTCATAATTGTAGCTGTTTTATTTGAAGTTAGCAAGAAGAGCGATATATTTCGTATGAGATATGAACAATTAGCAAGGTAGAATTGCTCTGAGGACGTGTGGTTTACGAGAAATAGACAGTAAATCTAAAAAAAAATTGAAATAGCCTGGTACGCCTGACTAGTTTTCGTCGCCAGTTTCGGGTTCGGAACCACTGGAATCATCCTCGTCCTCATCATTGGATCTCTCTGCCCCTCCCCTTTCCTTGGTCAAATTGCTGGCGCCCGAGTCACCTTCGCCTGCACTTTCGTCCGATTCATCACTGTGAAGACTAGAATCATTTCCTGGCGGGGCTACGTGAGTTGCAGGGCTGATGACCTCCTGGGTTCCGAAGCCCTGAGCGGCAACCAATGCATGGAGCGCGTCGTACTGAGCCATAGATGAACTTGTCGCTTCTCTGCCAAATCGGCCCGCGCTCACGAGCAGTTTGGAGCGATTATCAGCGGACAAGCACGAGGAGCTAACCCCCCCCTTACGGATCGGTCAGAAGCGCCGGTCTCTGGTCACAAGCGATCATCCGCATACGTGTTTGAGCGCTCACGAGTTCGGTTCTCACGATTACTCTCTAGTGTGTGGGAGTTGAGGGTGAATGAGTGCTCGGAAGCACTCAAAATTGATGTGAGTTCGAGCGCTCATGAAGATTGTTTCTTGATGCGCTCACAACGACTGACCGACCAACACGATGTGCGTGCCTGTTCAGGCGTATTAAGACGAGCCAATGTCTTGATGCCCGGAGTTATAGGTGGATGTTACTAATTTCAAGCCAAACTCGGTAGCCTCCTATCATTTATACCAGCTATGTTAGATGAGAATAATCTGGGCCATAGTCTGGCTCGTTTTAATTTGTAACCGACAAGGCACGACAATCGTGCATTTCAATCTGATGATGGGTTGTGTTAACAATGTCACGATTGGTTGCGAGCCATTGATTTAAGGTCTTGTAGTCGACGGGCAGTTGTGACTTATACACCGATGTAACTACGTGCATTCGTTTGACAAAGGCAAGTTTGTTCAATAGCTATTGTATGAAACAGTGAATCAAACACCAAAACACAGCAAGCTCATCATTGGATAACCAAGTCGGCAAGGTAAGCAGGAAGCGTGATAGTCACCACAGAAGACAAGATATATGCACAGATCGCGGTAGCGAATTGTGGGATAAAATCGAGACAAAGAACTACAAGACCAATAGAGTAGAGCGACAATCGTTTATACTTCAGGCGCAATAAACCGTGCACAACAAGATACACGGCAAGACTTGGACAAAAGATAAACCAAAGAAACATAAGGCGAGACACACACATGCAAAACAAGAACAGAAACTGAGAAAACAGGCAATAAGCGACGAATCTTGTTCGCGCGGTTTCAGTATGGATGACGAATCTTGTCCGTCACCGGTTCAATATCACTCAAAATTGGTCGCAGAAACAGTGGATAGAAGACCTAACTCTCGCAAAACTCTCAAGCACGGCCTTTGCCCTTTGCACGCTTTGAATATCGACCGCCCTCGTTGAGCTCCGACACATGCTCATCACGCTGAGGCTCTGGGACATAATCGTGCTCGCCAGACTCTTCCGTCGTCGGGGTGTCAGGGCGAACGTCCGACGCCTGAGTGACGATCTGGTCGAACGGGTCCTCGAGCTCCATAGCGCCAGAGTACTCGCTAGAAACTAGTTAGAATGATTTTATACCATAAGATAGAAATATGACTCACAATCCAAAGTCAAACCATTCCTGCGCTAGACGTTTGAAGCGACCCTTGGCCTTACGACGCGCTGCCTTCAAGCCACGTAGATGGGCGACGTACTTGTTGAGCATATCGGATGCGTTGAGTTCCCGAGCCTGGAACTTGCCGGTCTGGTACTCCTCGATCGAGAATTGCATCTGCCGCCGAGTTAAAAGTTAGCCGGCTAATATAGACAGGGAATGAACATTACTAACGTTAGCGAGAACATACGCAACGGCCGTGTCAGGGCAAGGCTCGTAGTAGCCGCGAAAAACAACTCCGACCGCGCTTGGGTTGCCAAAGAGCACGATTGCGATAGCCATCTTGAGCGCATCGCTCTCATAGTGGCCATAAGGGGGGTCGCACGACTACAATTGATGTGAGTAATTAAAAATTGTATATCTGGGATGTCACGCACCAGACAGTGGAAACTGTTTGGTAGCAATCTCCGGGCGAGCTCAATATTATGTGCGATCGCCTCGGGAGAGGTTGCGGGTTTCTTGAAACCAAAGTAAAATTCCGTGAATGGCCGCAGTGCCTCTTTGGTCCTCCCTCGGAAGGCGGGCTGGGCGTTGACCATCTGTTCAATGTGTGTAAGTCACGTCCCTAAGAAGCTGTAGTGGAAATAAATTACACATTGGATTGTATGAGAACTTGGCGATTCAAAACAGAGGTCCGGGTATTCCTGCTCCCATGTGAGCTGGAAAATGGCGTTGGCCCAGTTTGTGATCAGACCACGAGTTTGCCATGCCCCTTCGACGACGGAGAACGCAAAGAGGTGGGCCTTTGCAATTGTCAACACGTGCCGTTCATTCCCATGAACGTCGCGAGCGGCCGGCTTCGATTTACGGGTACGTTTAGAATCCTGTAGATAGTATCAGAAGAAATATAAAAAGATAACGATTCAAAATGAAACTCACCGGAGTGCGGTTTTCGGCCTCAGCCGCAGCCGCCACCCGCTCCTCTTCATCGTCCTCCATCAGTTCTGGCGGGGCAGGGCGGTAGGCCCACTCGAGCTCTGCTGGAGCAGTCGGGGCAGTGTTGGAATGGGCATCCTCCTTGGCGCGTCGCTCACGCTCAAGCCAAAGTCGAAGCCGATATCGAGCTCGAGCAAGATCGAAGGCCTGAGCCATGGCAGGAGGGACCTTGGCCTTAGGTTTGGGTTTGGGTGGTTCGGGGGCATTCGAGGTTGTCTTGGAAGCCCGACGTGCTCGACTCAACTCTTGGCTTGCGGTTCCACGAGGGCGCGATGGTCCCGCACCATTGCGAGAGCGCCGCGGCGGCGGGCAGGACTTGCGCGAAGCGGGAGGCTGGCCGAGAGAGGTCGAACTTGTTGACTCCTGTAGTAGAGTTCCGTTGGGTGCCCGTCCAAGTGAGCGCAAAATCTCGCTCGTAGTTCGATGGTCGAAGGAGTCGAGCGGTCTGCGGGTTTGAGTGTCGAAGGGTTGGTGGACGCTGGGGAGAGGCGACGGGGTGTTGGATGTCGTATTGAGAATTGCATGCAGAGTTGAGGGGTTGGTGATAGGTTTGACTATAGGTTCGGGTTCAGTTTCCGGCTTGGTGTCGGTGTTGGTTTCGGATTCGGTGTCGGTATTCGGGTCGGTATTCGGGTCGGTATTCGGGTCAGTATTCAGGTTGGTGTTGCGATTGGTGTGTAGTTGGCCAGGCCCTTGACTGGGCTTAATATAAGTTGAACAAGTGGAACACACGGACTCACGATTAATATCCGTGAATTGATTCAAATGATGGCCACCGCCTACAGCGACATGTCCGATTCGCTCAACCTATTTAAGATGTTAGACCGGTCGATCAGCATCCAAGTGTGAAACCTACCTGAACCGCCTGCCGCGGAGGTCGTACGGTGTGCGCCGGTCCTTGAGGTTGGCGGCAACGGTCGGCACCTGCTTGCCACGAATTGTGCGATACCGGGGCATCCGCTTGCGCGACTTGCGCGACTTGCGCGACTTGCTCGACTTGCTCGACTTGCTCGCCTTGCCCGACTTGCCCGACTTGCCCGACTTGCCCGACTTGCCCGACTTGTGATTGAGAGCCTTCCGAAGCTTGCTGGGTAGCTTGTTGGGAAGCCGGCGAACCTTGAGCTGGGTGTCGGGCTCGGGCGGAGAGGTCTTGGAGGATTTCGTTGAAGATTGCCTTGAGGGTTTGGGGTGGCAGTTGGGAGAGGTGTTCGGGATCGGCGTTTTGGTAACGGCGGATGTCGCGTTCAAGGCGCTCGCGGTCAATTGAAAAGTCCCAAAAATCGTCGGGAGCTTCAGCTGAATCCCCAACTCGTTGGCTTGTCGCACGAGAAGCATCGCCTGGCGTCCGTGATGGTATGCCGAGTCCCTCGACAGCAGCCACGCGCGGCTCCTTGAAAGAAAATCGAGGAATTTGCGGTATACCGCTTGCTGCTCCGGGCCCTGAAGCTAAATTAAAGCTGAATTAAGTACATGTCATCTTAAACAACGGGAATGACCCTACCCCCGGCTTGCATACTCGAGTTGTGAAGTCCACTGTCAGCTTCGTCTCCCCCTTCAGAGGGTCCATCTCACAGCATGGTATTAGTAATGGACATTCCGGAGCGAAAAATAGACCTTACCCGTTGCCCCACCCAACGTATCATGCTCATAGCGTGAGCCACTTGGTTCGGCGTCAGAGTCGCAGGCGGTGGTGGCGGATTGGCAGGAAGTGGCGGATTTGAGGCTTCCATTGGAGGATTTCTTGCTGGTGGATCGACGGTTCGCGCGCTTTGCCTTAAGCTTGGCAATAGTCGAGTCTGGCAGATTGTAAGAATCGATAAAGTGAAAAGAAAGAGATGTACGTACTGAATGGCGCAATCTTTTCGGTAAGGTGTCGAGTCGTGCGCAGCAAGTAGGAGTGAGCGGTCGACTTTGGTTTGTTCTCGGGAGTTGGAGTGTGGTTGTCGTACAAGGCTTGACCGCGAGCAATGCCCTTACAGAAAATGGGTGTTAGTAGTGAAGCAAAGCAGCAGAGCTACGAAATACCGATGCAGTTACTTCAGGTTTGGGAGTAGAATCAGCGGCGGAATAGAGTGAGATGGGTTGAGAGTTGTCGAGTTCAGAGATGCGAGTGCGAGTGTTGCTGATATCGAAGTCAGGCATGCAGGAGAAGATGGTTGAGTCGAAGGCAAAGGGAGGAGGTTATATAGCCGTTGGTGTCCCATGGTGAAAGGACTTTGCGAGCGTAAAGCCCAAAGTGCAAGTCCTCTCTTTGCTTGCATGCGACCAAAGCTGTTTGTTCGCGGTATTCGGGCCGTGCTCACCGGGCGAGTGAGTTCCGACCACACTGTGAATTTGGTTAGAGGTTTTCAGCACGGCTAACGCTATTACTCACCAATCGGTGGGCACACAGGGGCCAATATCCGCTGCGCCTTTGTGGCATATCACCAATACTAACCGAGATGTGGGATGTTCGTCGCGCACCCGGTGCTGTTGAACCATATTCCTACAAATCGGATGGGCGGTGAAGTCAGGATGCGAGGGAGAAATGGAACGTACTCGATTTGTGACGTATTGGATACCCGTGAATCAAGAAATAGCAGCTATATGCGTCTAGATGATTCAAGTAGGTCCAGCAAGATGACCATAGCCTGTGAGAAACGAATCAAATTAACAATCATGTACGCTATACAAGATACATAGGTACTGACCTGTCGAAGAAATTTGTACATTCGTACACTCGCGGCAGTCAACCGCGCGATGTTGAGTTGACCGTTGACGAGGCAGCAGCCGTCCAAACCACAGCAGACGTACGAATGCTGACCTGAAATCCAACAAATCGGTAAGTAACAGTGGCTTAGACAAAGTTAACATGTCACTTGTTGGCTGAAGGCCCTCAAACTCGATGAGTGAATGTTGGTTTTTGCGAAGGATGGGTGTTCGGCAGTGACTGGTCGATGGCTATACTTTGCTACTAGGCTATAAAAAGAATAGATTTTGTAAGTTTTAGTACAACAAGGGAACAAACCGCGTTCCGAAACGCAAGAGTATTGAGCAAGATGATGAAATCAAACTTTATTTTACGCCACAAATAAGATGCGGGGCCAGCTCAACTCGGCAAATCATCCAGGCACAGTGGCCCTGGAGCTGATTTAGTCACGGCCAAGATTATGATTGGATGAGAAGGCTCACTGGACCAGCTTGAACCAAGCCCAGGCCGTTGTTGGGCTGTGCGTACCCGCGCACCGCGCCACGTTTCCCACTGGTCGGGACGTCCCATTATGATCAAGCCTAATATATGCCTCCGTTAGCCCAAACAAGTAAATGCGCAAAAATAACGTTAATTTAGCCTGCGGTCAACATCACTCACCCAAATTTCCCAAGTTTAATACCGCGCAAGGCCTAAGTAGTGATAGCACAGAAGTGGGAGTTCGGCAGACAGCCGGAAGATAGTCCGCACAACCCAAGCTGAGAGCCGATTGGTGGGCCTTGTTTATACCTAGACTCGGAACGTATTGGCAGTCCTCCGACGGTGCACACATGACGGTCGACCTTCGAAAAAACATGCCATAATTACACGGATTGGTGAAAGTCCAAGTCGGAATTCTCACCCGCATCCCATTGCCTCTTACAGGGGTAGCGGCGGCGGCACACTCCCATCGTTGCAAACGTGTGGGTCACGGCACCACACGGCACTCTGCAAAATCTGTTAGTGGGTCACAGCGCTAGGCAGAACCTTGGAGTGCGTACCAAGTTGCAGCAACGCAAACCGTACTCGTACCGTCTTCGTTCAGTCCTTATACACCCCGTCCCAAATGCCACGAAACGCAGCTCTAGCCCATCGCGCCATACGAGGACCACAAAAGTTCATTAGCGAGGGCCCATACGTTCGCGATCCTACTCACCACTTAGGCCGCCGGTTTCCGTGTTTCTACTGCCCGCGCGTCTTGGGTTTGGAGTCTGGAAGAGCAAGTCATATTCGACTCAGTGAGGGCTGCAGGCAAGCTGACGTTCGGCGCAACGAGCTATCACATACCGGGAGGGATTCTCGTTTAACGACCGCACTCAAACGAGTTCGATTCCAACTCCCGTATCCTGAGACGTCGTCCGAACGCCAAACTGAACCTGAACCCACACGAAACACTCCTCATCAGCCGCCCTCGGGTCAACCAGCTGAGGACATACCTTCACGAGACGTCTTGCTGGCACGTAGGGGCGATACATGCGGTCTCGAGTTCGATTCACGTCGCTTGGTCTTCGTCGAAAGGTTTCCTGATCCGCGTGCGGGGGCGCCAATCAACGACGAGATCGCGCAAATCCCAGACCTAGAGCAATGTATGATTCGGGCCGGGAACCTTGGCAATCCGGACTACTTTGATACGGCCGAACTCCTCATGACGACCGGCCTTACGAACATTGGGCGAGACATCCATCTGAAGAGTCGATTAGTAAGCCAATTAGTCATAAGACAAGTTGAATCATGTGCTTACTGTTCGGCCAGTACCAGGGATTTGTCCCGTGGTTGAACAACAAGCAGCTCATGGCCGATATCGACCGATTACCCCATGGCCCTTTATGGGACGTTTCGGACATTCAGTTAAACGAGATCGGACAACACGTGCGTCGCAAGCATGACTCGTATCTCTTCAAACGATCCGTGGTCGAGACGTTCCGTGATTTGATGGCAAACCCAGAGTTCGATGGCTACATACGGTACGCGCCGCGTAAGGATTGGACGGCCAGGGATAGACAATGCCGTGTGTACGGAGAATCATGTAGTGGCAAGTGGTGGTGGGACATGCAGGTCAGTACGTGTTGTGTCAGAGGTCACGGGATGCTTACCTAACAATACCCAGGAGCGAATGCCTGACAAGTACGCAACACTTGTGCCCCTATTAGTATCCTTTGATAGGAGCGAATTGTCTGTTATGTCTGGTGGCCAAACGGTCTATCCTGTCTACCTAACCTTGGCAAATATCGACAAGTCAGTAAGGCGAAGGCTGAGCAGCCGTGCTACTGCGTTATTGGCTTACCTCCCAGTTGACAAGTTCGCGAACGTCACCAACAACAAGGAGCGCTCCCGTTTGAAACGGCAACTTGTCCACCGGGCATTGGAGGAGGTGTTCGCAGAGCTACGGGTCGCATCTGAAGAAGGTGTTGTGGTTATATGCCCGGACGGCCGATATCGAAGAACTTACCCAATCGTGGCCGGCATTATGCTCGATTACGAGGAACAGGCCCAGATGGCGGGGATTATGAAAGACCGGTGTGCAAAGTGCTTGAAGACCGACGAGGGCGACGGTAAGCTCGGGCCGCCGCGTACGAACAGCGAGACCCTCCATGCGCTACGCTCCTGGCTGGAAGGGGAAGGGAGGGGTTTAGCCGACACTTTGGAGTTGCGGGACCGACCAGTTTGGCCGTGGTGGGCGAACTTACCGCATCTCGATTTCGCCGCGTCCCTCATGCCGGACCTGCTGCACCAGCTGCACCAAGGAATGACACGCCATCTCCTCAAGTGGTCGGCAGCAGCAGCGGGGGAGGAGCGTGTTGATCGGGGCTTCATGCTCATGCCGAGAGCCGAGGGAATGCGACACTTCAGGCAGGGGGTTAGCCGACTGAAGCAGTGGACCGGACGCGAGAGCAAGGAGGCCGCAAAACAGCTCTTACCGGTTATAGTGTGTCTTGATGGCCAGCATTGGGACAAGACCTTTGTCCGACTCGCGTGCGCACTGCTCGACTTCACCTATCGGGCTCAGGCGTCGCGCATGACAGAGGACGACGTTGTTTGGCTAGAGAAGACCGTTGAGGATATCCATAAGTACAAATCGGTTCTAGTTCAAATGGGGGTGTTCCAGAACGACTCACGATTTGACCTCATAATAAAGCTGCACATGCTATCCCACTTCGGCCCCGATACACGTGCTATGGGAACGCCCGACGGTTTCAGCACAGAGACGCCAGAACACAGCCATATCGAAAGCAAACGGGCCTGGCGTGCTTCGAACAAGGTGCGCCCTGCGCCGCAAATGATCAAGTTTCTTCAGCGTTACGAGGCGCTACAGATACAACGAGCGAGGGTTAACGCGTACCTTGGGTCTGTGGCAGGAGGTGGAGGCAGCCGACGAAGGTCGCACGTTGTGTTTGATGAGGACCCGTTCTATCCAGTACAGGAGGTGGCTGGCAGTGGGGAGCCTGGTGCGCACTCGGTTGGGATCGATAGCAGTGTAACTACAGACGTAGAGCGTGAGAACGATGACGAGGAGAGCGACGAGGAGGAGGGTGAAGACGAGGAGCAAACACACTACCCCGCTCACATGCAAACGGCAGCGGATGTAAGGCGACATGTGGTGTATCCGAACCCCACGTTGTCGATTGCCCTGAAGCCGACATGCGGCCGAGTCAGGGGCATTGACATCATTGCCAATCATGGAGCAACTGATCTAGTCTCGGCCCTTCATACGTTCCTAAATGAGCACGGCTCTCGGAAGCTGCCGACCAACTTCCTCCCAACCGCCTACCACGAATATCCCCTCTGGCACCGACTCTACCTCCGGCACGACGCTCTGCCGTTCGATCCTGAATGGCCGAGGCGCGATGTCGTTCGCTCTCGCCCGGCCAGTGGTGACCAAGAGAGCTCGTTTGACGTAGCTCTTGCCCTGGAGCATCGCGAGAGACCGGGCCTCCATCGTAAGTTCCGCCTTTAGCCACTCGATCCGTCTCATGCCGCTAATCTGCTGTATGACGCAAGGCTATCGTGCTGTCCGTGTCCGTGCCATTTTTGCCCTCCCCCGTGGCTTCGAAGAACTCTATCCCCATCCGCTCGTTTACGTCGAATTGTTTACGCCTTTTTCTCATGCCATATCCCCCTACCACGCCATGCATTCGCTTTCTCAGCTGCGTCGCCTCGGTAAACGCTGCACAGCTGTTCTGCCGGCCCTCGACCTTGCCGCTGCGTGCCACCTGGCTCCGGATCTGACGCGTCTCGATATCGATCTGAGCTCGTTCCCCGACATGCTTGATACTAGTCTCTACTTCTGGCTCAACCACTATTACAACCGTTTCTTCTACTTCCTCGTCAACCACTGGCGAACCATTGGACAACCTTGATCCTTCGTAAGTCCGCCGCGCTCGTCACTTATTTAGACTATTGACGACACTGTTCGACATAGCGCGAACGCGTCGTTGTTCTTTGTTACATTTTTTTTGTCAAACCTATTCCTATTGCTCGTGTATATTCCTGTTTACATACGGTAGACTAAATACATTCCCTTGTCCAACGCAATCTGTACGTTGTCCGTGACGTCTAGCTACACAATACCCGGCCTCCCTAGTGCTCATGAACGTCCATCCCCGGTCTTGAGTGATTGTTGAAGCAACCTAGATGAGCACTCGTGAGTCCTCCCAACAGCTCATTTATGCGTGTTTCCTGGGCACCCATGATTGCTTACGAGCGCAGTTATCAGGAGCGCTCGTGAGGTCAAACCGACGCTTTTGATAGTGATTTATCCTACGGATCAATCCGCGCGCTCGTTGGCGCCGGAGTGATTTGCCGACGTTGGTTGAGCGGGACCCATGCGGCAGGATCATCCACATTGGCCGGGGCTTCTTCACCCGATTCCCCGCCCGATTCTTCACCCGGTTCAGACTCCGAAATCGACTCCAGCTTGGATTCCGACCTTGGATTCAATATGACCTTGGAGCTTTTGTTGGGGGCGTCCGGAGCTTGGGAAGCCCTCATAACAAGTGAAGGTTCAGGCGTAGGGGCGACCTTTCGATGTTTTGTTTTGGCGCGACCGCGTTCAACGGGAAGCACTTCAGGGGCAGGGACAGCGACGGGCTTGTTGTCTTCGCGAGCTACAGGGAGTACGGGGGGAGGGGGAGCAGCAATGGACCGGCCATATCGACTTGCAATCAAAGGAATCCTAGGTGCGATCGCCGTAGTTCTGTTGTCCGCTGTGGTAGGGTATGGTGCCCTGTACGAGCATTGGTGTCAATACGGCTTAGGAAATTTGACTGACAATGCTTACAAGAGTTTTGTTGAGAGTTCCTTTAAATATTTGACTAGACGATCGCCTTCTGCGCTCTTGAACATGTCGCAGAGCGATGCAACATGGGATGCCCATTTTGGACGATACAAATTACGGGAGAATTGTTGGCCAACGCGAATGCCAGTTTCAAGCTCGAGCAAGGCTTTTTCAAGCTATCAAATGACCGGTTACTATCTGCTTGGCATGTGAAAGCTACGAGACGGTCCATACCGCAGCAGCAACCCCTGCAAGCGTAGGGATGGTGATAACAGCAAAGAGGTCACGATGCACAACTCCTGTGCTATTAGGCGAGGCAAAAAAGGCATTTTTGAGGATGTCCGTGAAGATTTGACGCTCATATAGAGCACCAAAGTCTTTGGGCTTCAAATTCAAAATGGTTAGCACAGACACAATATCAAAGATATACTCGTACCGGGCATGTGTAATTCCCCTCGTGTAGCCAATATTGTACCGTGCTCTGGTTATACTCAATGATTTCGGGGGAAAGGTTCAAGGTCTTGATATTGTACTCCTCCGGAACCATCTTGATCGCCAAATCGACAATTCCAGTCTTTGTCTGGGACAATCGACTCGACATCTGAAAGATAAATCAATTCAGTTGCGTATATCTCATAACTCAAGTACTCAGCTTACCAAATCGTAGTAGGGATCGCCTTTGACCAAGCAAAGATTCCCAAGCATGTGTTTACAACACGCCCATGCATTAGCGACTAGCATTAAATGCAGACTGTCATCATCACCTGGGAAGCAGTCAATAACATTAACGAGCGCTTCAAAACGGGACAGCGCTGAGGAAACAATGGTTCGGTCGCTAGGCACAAGGTCCTTGACACCAATTTTGAGAGATTGTCGATATTTTTTGCGATCCGAATTTGATAGTTTGGTCATGTCGCGATAAGGGACAGGTACAAGACGCTCGGGTTCATGAAATGGAGCTGGAAGGGGTTCGTACACGGGGAGTCGTGGAGCCAGCTCTGGAGGGATGCCTGCATAGCGTTCATCCAAAGTAAGTCCCATAGTGTTTACTTCGCCGGAAATATCAGAGGCTGGGGACATAGGACGGGTCGGAGGATAGGAGGAAACAGTGCGAGACTCGCCCGAGCGGGTTGCAGATAAGTGACTGGAACGAGTGGATGGCGCAACAGAGACTTCACGAGATGGAGCGATCGATCCGGATGGAGCTCGAGAGGTCGCCCGAGAATAAGGTTGCCCATGCCAATTTGATGTAAAGTTGAGCGGCTCTGAACCAGAATTGGAAGCCGTGGACGAGGGAGGTGCTGTTGAAAGAAGACGGTTGGCCACACGTTGAGCAATCAAGTTGTTGGCCTCATTTTGCCGAATGCGCTGTAAGCCTCCGGGTGCGATTGGAATTTGGGCAGGGCGAATCTGTGGATTGGTTTCAAGTCAGCTGTGATAGAACTATACATTTAGCTTTAAGACTGACCTCGAGGTTGGCATTTGTAGCCATCGCTCCACTGGAACCGTTGGTTGCTGCTACGAATTGAGCAGTGGCTTCTAGCAATTCCACAACAACCGCTCTCTGGGCCTTCTCTTTTTTACGCCGTGTCTTTTCCTCTCTTTCGAGCAGCTCTGTAACAAATCAGTCAGCTAAACGTAAAAAAGTTATGTCTAGTCACTTACTGTTGCTTGCTTGCTTGGAGACTGAGATTTTGGTTAGCAAAGGCGCTAGCAGTTTTTTGAATGAACCTACCCTGCTTTGCTAAGGTCGACGGGTTCCTCACTCGACCTGCTACAGTAGTCGTAACTTCAGCGGCTTGCAAGGGTGCGCCCCGATCAACTGCTTCTGCCTTTTCCGAGGGTTTGGTGCTTGTGGCTTTCTTTTTGCGAGGTTTTTTGGGCGGACCTTCTGGAACAATTGATTCGCCAATAGCAATCGACCCTGTCATCGCGGCATCTGTAGGGGGTGCACCCATGTCCGTATTGCTGACCGCCGGATCCACATGGTTGACGTCCTGGAGAGAATATCAGCCTTGAAAAGCGCCTGAAAAAAATCGGGACGTACAGGGGTGTTCATAGTCTTCTTCTTTTTTGACCGTCCTTGTTTTGATGCTGCCTTGTTGGCAGATTTGGGATTTGAAGCTGGGAGCACATCGCCAGAGGGCCTGGAGACCTCTTCCATTTCAGGCTCTTCTGCTTCAGTGCGCCTTTTGCGTCTTGTTCGAGGTGCATCAAGATCGATTGGCTCTTTGGGTACAGGGAGCCCAAGAATTGTGTTGGAGGCGCGAGTCATCACGAAGGGACTGCCAGCACAGTCGTGGCAGGGAGTGACAGTCAACCAGGCGTGCCCTAAGGTTGGGTGGCTGTGCTACAATTGATAAAACCTTGCTAAGGCAATATACAACATGGCCGCACGTAATGAAAGAGAAGAAAATACGTACTCTTGTGTGAGCAGGCTTTTTTCAACATCGACCAGGTGCAATGTCAAGATCCCGGGCAGCTAAATCCTCGGCGGAGGGCACCATATGCCCGGTTTGCTTTAAGACATTTCATACAGGTAGCGGTCGAAAGAGTCATCAGCGACAAAAAGAACATTATCTTGCACCTGTACCACATGCGAAACAACAGGTCAGCCCCAAGCGAACATACCAGTTCAATCCCAATACCTTGGACGAAGCAGCTGTGGCTCTCGAGAAACGAGTGAAGAAGCAGGCTAAAAAGGATTGTCAGCGTCAGCGTCGCCAGGCTCGATATGACCTGATAAAAGAAATGTGAGACGATTGGGTTATTAATTCCAGTCTGGGCGTTTACCTGCTTTCTATCTCAGTGTACTCAAGATGGTCGAGGAACGTGGTGTTGAAGCCATCCTTGGGGTCAGCCCAGACAAAAGCATCATACCGGAGAGCTCTCAAGCTCCTGCAGCCCCAGTTTTGCCCCCAGACCCGGCAGAGATTGACCGCCTTTTGGGTGATTTGTGAGTATCAAGATAGGTATGGGACACAATAACTAACCTGTACCCAGTATTCGTTCACTCATAGACGAGGATGAGAGCCACTCGCCCGAAGACTCTGACTCAGATTCTGCTTCGAGCACGGGGAGTGCTGATGAGACTGACTCACAACCAGACGAACCTGAGCCAATAATCGATAGCGACGAGGATCAGGAGAGTAGCGCAAGCTTGAATAACCTGGAAGAAGATCCCAATAGCTCGTTTGTTATGGACCCTATAATCAAAAATGGAGAGTTTGATCAGTCAAGAATATACGAATACGCCGGAGACTCTAGCATGGCTGATATGGTCTCTCAGCTTGAGATTAGTCTTGCTGAATTATCAATGCAGGACGGAGAGCATGGGACTCCACCCGAATTGGAGGTTACCGAGCCCACAGGCGACTACTCGTTCCTCCGTGACTCACCATCTGCAAGCGATCGTACCACCACACCGCCTCACTTTTTTGACGACCACTTTGTAGATGGGTCGATAGAAAGTCCTAGCGCCACTGAGATATCTCTGGATAACACAGCCAACTCAGACTCAGACCAAAATAGCTCGTCCGACTCACCAGAACACATCCCTCAGCCAGGAGCACCCATTGGCGAATGTCTGCCCCTCCTTCATCGCCTTCACCAGGAGAGAACTCAGGCTGGTTTGACACCTGCACACCCGTTCGCTGATTGGCTGGAGTTCGAGTTTGTTAAATGGATGATTGAGCGCGATATTAGCCAAGGAAATCGAGAAAGGCTTTTGCAACTACCAATCGTAAGTTGAGCGAAGAGCCAGAAAAGAGCGAGACTCACCTCATCGGTAGATTGCCGCCCGCGCTCGGCTCTCGTTTGGGAGCAATTACAAATTGAACCAGCTGCTTGATAACCTACCGCTTGCCGGACCGAAGTGGGATGTCAAAGCGGTGATCACCGGGGACAAGCTTGGTCCAGATGGTAAACCCATAACGGAGACCATCGAGCTATGGCATCGTGACATTTTAGGGGTCATTCGAGAGCTACTAGAAAATGACACTTACGGAAAACATCTTGTCTTTGCGCCTCGCACGGAGTGGAACGATGCTGAACAGACCGAGCGAAAATACGATGAGATGTGGACTGGAGATTGGTGGCAAAAGCTTCAGGTAAGTCTCTCGATTCATCATAATACATGCTTGGACGCTCGTACCAACATCGTTACAACCAGACATCCAACCTCCTCCCACCAGGCGCGACAATTATTCCAGTCATTCTTGCGTCCGATGCAACACATCTAACCAACTTTGGCGGCGGTAAGCAAGCGTACCCGGTGTATATCACTCTTGGAAATATTCCAAAGAGTATTCGACGCAAGCCAAACTCGTATGGGACCCTGCTCTTGGGGTACCTGCCAGCACACAAGCTTGAGTGCTTTACAAAGAAGGGGAGAGCTCACCAGGTAGGTCATCTTACTAGTCATAGTTATCTAACCGCTGCTCAAGCTACGCAATTTTTATAGAAAGAGCGGCTCTTTCACATGTGCATGACCGAGATTGTAAAGCCACTCGAGAAAGCCGGACGAGAGGGTGTCAACATGGCGTGTGGCGATGGGAAGATTCGGAAATGCTTCCCCATTCTTGCTGCCTACACGGCCGATAATCCCGAGCAGACGTTGGTTGCATGCTGCAAAAAGAACCTCTGTCATCGGTGTACTGTTGGGCGCGATTCGCGCGGAGATTATGCGTTGTTTCCCAATCGGCATCACGTGCACAGTGCGAACGCCTTGGTCGCTAAGTCAAGGCACCGGACAACCCAATACTATATCGACAATGGCCTTCGACCGTTTGGCCAGCCGTTCTGGGCCAATTTGCCACACTGCGATATTTACGGTGCGCTAACCCCAGACATTTTACACCAGCTCCATAAGGGCGTCTTCAAAGACCATGTGATGAATTGGTGTTTGAAGATTGCTGGGGTCGACGAAACGGAGTTCAATGATCGATTTAAGGCAATGCCCCCGCACTCAAACCTCCACCACTTCACCAAGAACGTATCGGACCTCTCTCAGACTACTGGAAAAGAGCACCGGGCGATGCAGAAGGTTTTCCTTGGCGTTATGGCGGGACTTGTTCCTCACGATGTGATGCCAGCTCTTCGAGCACTACTCGATTTCATATACTACGCTCAACTCCCCACTCATACCGACACTACAATATCTTGGCTTGAGCAAGCACTTCGACAGTTTCACGACTCCAAGGATGTTTTCATTGCACACGAGGTACGCAAGCATTTCAACATCAACAAGCTACACTCTATGATGCACTACGCGACGTCTATACGAGAGCTTGGAGCACTCGACGGGTATAATACCGAAAGCCCAGAGCGGCTTCATATTGACTTTGCAAAGCGCGCGTACAGGGCTAGCAATCGAAACGAGTTCATTGCGCAGATGGTCCAGTATCTCGAGCGACGCGAACAGGTTTTCAAATTTGACGCATACTTGAGGTGGGCTATCCCGGAATACGAAGAAGCCGAGAACGGAAGGAAAGGGGTGCTATCTACGAAAAGGTGAGCCCTTCGATATATATTCTCATTTTGTTACTAACGTCAACACGGCATGAACAGCACCCCAGGCTGGCATATCGCATTGAAGAGCCCATTCGTCCCGGTTGCGCAAACACGTCTCCCCGAGATTTTTGCCGTACGTTGGTTTGACTGGGCAATCAACGAATTCTTCGAATCAGAGCTGGGCTGGGATATTACGATTCATCCGCAAGATAAGATCTCGATCTATCCCAAGGCTACCCAGCTCATACAAGACGATATCACTTTTGGGGAACCGTTACATGATATCGTCCACGCCTCCCCACATTCATCCATGAGCCGGCTTTCGTTTGAGCGGCATGGCAGTAGGTTCGACACCGTCTTAATTCAAAAGCCCGATGCTCGGTCCGAAGACTTCTCCTACGGTATTCAAAGTAAGTATCACTCTTGTTTCCGTGCTATTTTCTTTACTCTACTAGCCAAAGATTTGCGAAGACTGCACAACTGACCGCATTTTGCCGAATAGATCATGTGGTTGGACAGGTTCGAATGATATTCACCTTACCTCAACACTACAACATTCCCGATCCCCTCGTGTGTGTCCATATGTTCCGCTCTCCGAGCAATTTGCCCATCCAGCTTACTGGGATGCATCGAGTTCGCCGTGAACGTTATACTGAAGAGTATCAGAACCATCCCGTTGAGAAGATTTTCTTTCTCTCCCATATACGCCGCACATGCCATCTTATTCCGGAATTTGGCCGGACAAAAAACCCGTTCTGGGTCATGTCTCCGCCTGCTCTCGAGGCATTCGATTCGTTCTACATTAATAGTTATCTAGACCCGCATTCGCACATATTTCTTCAATGTTGAATCGTCTTCACATATCTGTACCATCTCTACTGTATCGCTATCCACATATTTGTACCACCTCTACTGTATCGTTATTCGCATATTTGTACTACTTCTACTGTATCGCTATTTGCACCCGGTTCAAATCTTGCTGTTGTTGTATTGCTATTTGTGTTCCTCACAAATCTTTGTATTGTGGATTGTCCATCAGTCTTTCTACATTTGCCTCGTTCAGATTTGGTTGTCTCTCCGATTGGTGCCTTGGAAACGCGTCTGCTACTGATCCATCGAGCTAACCTTGAATAATTCTACCTTATTCTACTTGATCCGAAGTCCACTAAACCGCTCAAACAGATAAAACAACCGCTGAAAGAGACGTGTCAAATAATGGAATCCAAAAGCGACAGACGTTCCTAATCCTTACATCTGGTTTGACAGTACCCCAGATTTAGGCAAATTCGGAAGGTGTGCTACTCGTTTCAGTAAAATAACTCAGGAAAACAAGGGTCCGCCTGGCGTTTTTTGCTGATGCTAGCTGAACAGCTTTCGTTGTTTTATCTCCCAGCCCAGCCCAGCGAGTTGTTCTCGCGGTCTGGGTGTCCGGTCACACCCGCACGGGCGTCCCCCACCCTCACTGGAAGAAAAGCCAGCGTAAGCTGCCAATCTATAGGGTATATGTGCGACTGTACGTACCGTTCATCGAATGTAAACATCGCGCCTTACCCAAAGCACCGACCCTATATTAGTGCTACTCATCCACGAAACCATGCCACTGCACCCATGCCTGTCTGAAACGGACTGTCCGTTGTCAACCACCCTACTTGTATGCACTGGCTTTGACGCTACCACCAGGACCCACAACACCTGAAATGCCACGATATGTACCTATATAATAGTACTAGCTCCGATCTAGCAGAAGTCGTAAGGATAGGTTACAGTGGTACAAAGCCATCTAACTACAAACAAAGAAATATCAGAAGTGCATGTCGACATGCCGCTGTCCATGAGGCAAATACGAGTAATTGGGGTAGTGGTTCAAAATTGACAGTCGTTCCACGACTCACTGATTTGGGACTTATCTTTCTACCTTGTTGAACACTCAAGTTGGATCCAGTGCCGACTGAGCCCAAACAGCACATACACCTGCCAGAGTTTCGCTCAACACAGCGAACAGTAGCTGCCCCACTATGTGACAAAATATGGGTTAGAAGAGCTGCTCAAAACCCCTAACGGTGCTGGGGAACGCGAAGATTGAAATGGAGTGATGCGGCGTGTGCCGGAAGATGTGGCCAGAAGATCTGGAGCAATAGCATGGTCGATTCGTTCAAAGATCGCGGATGGAGCCAAATCAAGCGAGTGCGGTGGTTTGGATTGTCGAGGCAACTTGTTCATAAACGGCCATCCCACATGCCAACGAGGACAATTGGTCCTTGCTAGCGCAGGATCGGCAAAGGATGGTGGCGGATGTTCCCAGAGTGAGACTTGGGGGCCAATTCTAGCTAGACTCTCCCAAAACTCATGCATCCGGTTCTAACCGAGCATTGGACGCAAGCCGAACGTGAAACCGAGTTACAGCCCAGCCACGGTCGATCGGTGGTGACAATAGGTGGCTGAGTCATCAAAGGCTAGGCTTCCCTTATGTCAGCACATACACTCCATGTTCGGCCACTCGTCAAAATTGGCTCAAAATGACGAATACTTTGTGGGATCGCCAATTTTAAACTCAGATCACTCTCCCCCACGACTTCTGGTGCTGACCACGACTACAATAGATCTTTGCTCTATTTATCATGTGCCGCGCGCAACACTAAGCGCTCGCAATCATTCATCCTCCGCATATCTCTATTCCCAGCACATACGAAGACGAACCTGCTTACGACGATGCTGCCGCCAAATTGGCTCACGCTCATGAGCTCACCATGTACTCGTAGGTGATAGCTATTATCAAGATGAGCCAGTCTGACTTAATCATCACCGTTTGGATATATCGGGTGTGTGCGTTTTGGTAACATGCCGCTTGAGTCTCGACTCTAGTTGAATATAAAACAAAGTCAGTCCGACGCAGCATGTCACCTTCTGCAGCTGATTTGAATATATTGTACAGACGACTTCGACTTTGGCTTCAGCCTATGGCACTTCGATTGGCGCAATGTTCTGATTCCATTCAATCCGATTATAGAATCTACCAACAAACTTACATATCCGAACCATCATCAGCCTCTCTCACCTATTTCCAATTATACACACGAATCCAGCAGATCCCGTCTTCTGCCCAGAACCATTCCAAAGTCCATACACAAGTGATTATGACCATTCTAAGTCATAAATATCTCATTCACACTTAATTCGGGTGAACGCGTAGCGAACTGTAACCGTCTTCGAACCCAGTTCCGCCATTGACAAATTCGCCTTTCAGTCCATTACCACCCCACGCCTGGCGCCACTGCATGAAGTAGAACGAAGTCATGTTCCGACTCCTACTATAGAATCTTTTCGCTACTTAACCAAAGTGGCTAGCTTGTGTTCACAGAACAGGTGAATCACCACCACGCACGACGCCCGATATATCTAGCTCTCTACACGTCGACCCCTCCTACACCGCGTCTATACCAGTGCTGAGCATGAACCAGACTTATATGACAGATAACGCAAAACCATCCACACCAGACACGATATTAAACTTTGGCTCCAATAAGGTGCTAACAGTCTTTCTGTTGATCATCATAACAGTTGGTAAGTCAGTTTGATCTCGTACTCTTGTCGCATACGCTCGACCTTCTTTGGCATAGTCGTCACACTTCTAGGCATTGCAATGCTCCTGGTTCGCTTCTACAGACGCCGGCGGCAACAAAGCACCCCGGGAGCAATACCACAACTAAACGTTCTTCGTCGCCCAGAATCCCGCCGACCATCTCGAAGACCATCCGACTTTTGGTCCGCTGATGTATCCAGATCAGATTCAGGGCCCGGAGTCTCACCAAGGAGTCCCAACAGAAATGTTGGACTACGAGGTCAGGAGCAGGTGATGCAAGAAATGATAGGTCAGGGGGGGTCGGCGATCGTCGCTGGCTCAAACCAGACACGCACACTGAACCATATCAGTCTCCAAATCCCAACACCCACACTTCAATTCTGGGATAGGAATACCGACGTGGAACAGCAACCGCCTCGGCCAGAGGGACGAGGATCCGCCCGACCGCGGACATCTGAATCCAACACGCACTTTTACATATACGGGCCTTACCAACACTCGGCCCGAGACCTGACTGGCACAGTTGGCTCTCAACTTCTACTCGGTCTAGCTGGGTCAAATGAACTAGTATACTCGGGCTCGAAACTCAAACATGACACTGGCCTGACCTCGTCTTCGCATATAACACCATCGCACTTTCCCCTAGACACCCTTCCGAGCCATTTGTGCCGGACAATTTCGCCCTCGGTTCGCCCGCTTCTCCGACACTCGGTCAGAGTCCTGCCCGGTTGTCTATACCACCGAACACCGAGCCAGGCTCTTCCTTGAACCGCTTTCAACCATCGTCCCGTCAATACGACTTGCAATCACCCCAATCCAATCGTCATGTTCCTTTGCCCGAGCCCGAATCTGTTCAACAACCTGAACCGGCCCTACAACCAGCCACCTTCCAGACCCAAACTTCCCTTCAAAGATTGTATTCCCGAACGACGTATCCCCAACGAAACACATCCAGCGCATCCATCGTCGCGAGTCCTAGACCTCGATTACACATCGTGACTGATGATATGCGTCGCACAACCACGTTCGCTGCTGGGTCCCACATGTATGCGTCGTCCGAAAGCGAGAGGTCAAGGCTGCAAAGAGTGGTGTCAGAAGCGGTAAGTGTGGAATCGATGTACTCGACTGAACACGCACCATCGAGGCTCGATTGGGAGTCGTCTGATCGTGAAGGTGAGGGTGAGATGGATGGTGTGTGCTACTCGCAAGAACAGGCCCAATCGTCACCTGCTTTGCCTGATTCTGTACGGACTTCTTCTATGTCGTTCTTTATGAAGAGGAATTGATATGTATATCTGGCTTCTTTGTATTTGTGTGTTTGTCAGATCACTGTTATTGATTTATCATGTCCGGGACGGGGGATCGGGGCTACCGATTGAATGCATATACGTAGCGCATTATTCGCTACCTAGATAAGTTATAGACGAGTGCAGACCATGGCTACATACACCTCTTTCACATTCACGCCCTGTATGTATGGAGGCGCGGCTCACAATAGGATTGGAGAGAACTCTGAAAAGGCTGAATTGCTAGTCCTTATACATGCGTGCTTGATCCAAGCGATGCAAACCGTTTTGGAGCCTTATCGCATATGTGAGATGATTATCCCGGGATTCATATTTTGCAGCTTGTATGGGGCTTGAGCATGGTGTTCAGGCGCGCATATAGGGCTAAAACACGTCAATGGATGTAAGGCAGCTGATATAGAGTTACTGCAAACGGACACTGCTGCTATGGCACAAGGCGTGGATCATAGAGCAACATGTTTTTGCAATAAGATAACAGCATGCAACATCGGCCTGAAAAATCCAACATATTTGAGACCAGCACACCGCTTTGGTAAAATTTTCATTAACTGACGACATACTGTAGTGCGACGGAATTTGCTAGACTGTTCCATACACTTGCCAGGAGCAATGTGAGCTGTGAAATTGTTTTATTATAGAAGATGTATTTACGAGCCGGTTTTTTTCAGCAAAATGATAAGGTAGGTGGTGTGCAGTATTCGAGGAAATGAGTTCAGTCGTCTCCAGGTTACCCACTTCTATTTCATCGTTCTTTGAAATGAGGAAATAGCACACACACTACTGTTATCATTCATTAGCACCGGTATGTGCTACTTCACCTATACCTTAAGCCTTATTATATACATCTGGATCCAAAGTGATAAGTGGCATAAAGAAGACACATGGTGGAAAAAAAGAAACGAAAAGCCCCTGATGCTTAATTGCTCTTGTAGTCCTCCTCATCGCTTGAACTTCCCACGACCGCCCCTGCACTTGAACTTCCACTTCTAATTGACCCAGAATGCTCCGGTTTTAGGCTGGAAAAAGATGGAGTGAGGCCTAACCGGGCTCCACGCTCGTTCAACCGTTGTTGGAGGTACTTTACTTGGAACGCTTCAGCCTTTGTGCGTGTCTTGTTTTGATTCCTGCTAGTAGAACGAGAGTTTATATGTGCGGCCAGAAACTCCTCTGTTCTCTGTGGCTTGGGAGCGATGACCTGCGGGTCTGTGTATATGACAGGTGGGGCGACAAAGGCGCTTTTACTATCCACGCGTGGACGAATGTCGTTCGCATAAAGGCAGCTGGCTCGTGAGGATGATCCAGCCCTGAGCTGGGGTATTGCGCTTATCGCCGAAATCGGCATAGGGCTATGAATGAAAGGAGATGAAAGTGATGCCAAAAATGGCGCACGGGTTGGGAGGATGCGAGGCTCCAAGACGCGTGCACTGCTGTACACATGGAAGGGGGCTGCAGTTGGAGCTGGTTTGGTTGGAAAAACGTTGACGTGAGCCAAGGTAACATTGCCTTTTTGTGAGTCGGGTAGAGTGGTGAGTGGAATATCCTGGCTATTTGTTTGAATGGACGTTTTGCCCGTTTGAGTCGTCACATGCTGCGATTGTCGGCGCCGGGTCGATGAGGCTCTAGGCGCATGAGATAGACGCACTTGCTGCTTGCTAGTCCTGTGAAAGCTATTGGTAGATGCGCGACCTGAGTTGCGAGACTGGTTTTGATTTGGCACGGACGTAGAAGGCCTCTGCTTCAAGCCTCCGAATGCGACATTAGTTTCGATGCATTCTAGGCTACCAGACTTTTTGAGACATAATTGTTGACTGGGTACGGGATTAAATCCGCGTACAATGCCATCAAACGGTTTGGCCAAGGGAGAAGCCACCAAAGGGGGGGTAGGGCCAAGTATTTCGTCGAAGTCAATGGGCTCGTTTTCGAGACTTTCATCATACAAGTCAACAGCATCGTGGTTGTTGCGGCAGCTGTCGTCTTGACCCAGACTCGTTACTTTTAGTCCACTCTCAAGTCCAGAACGCTGCGATGGAGCATAGCAAGCCTTCTCGGATGATGTACTATCTTCGGTTGTTGCCTCATAGTCCCGAGAGCTCATCTCGCTCTCAGATCCAGAGTCGTTGTAATATTGACTAATTCGTCCAAACCTAGACATTACATAATCTAATATATCCGTCTCAATCACCTGGTTCCCAAATGGCGGTAAATCAATCACTCACGCCGCATGGACTCCTCGTACTTCTCATCTTCTTCGTCGTCTTCCTCGTTCTCTGTCAGCTTTCTAGCTTCTTCTAGGGCCCTTACATGCGCTTCCATAGCTGCTTCTTCAGCATCTCTATACCTCCTTAGACCGCCAGAATTGGTGCGTAGTCCCGGAGCTAGTAGTTGAGCTTGTGGTCGCAGTGTGGTCGCTACCATAGCGTTGACCTGTAAGATCATTCCTGGCTGATCGGCTGGTCCAGGCTCGGGCATCGCGCTTAGCGACATCTGGCCAGTCTGCAAAGATTGTTCCCCAACCCTAGACAAGCGTCTTATTGTTCTCGGTCGATCATATCTCATCACAGTCTTCTCTTTATAGCCTAAGTCAGTATTTTTTGGATTTTCATTGACAATAGGCCGCGCCATCCGTCGCCTAATATCATTCAACTGTGACGAAGATGGTGTACCTCAGGGTCAGCAGGTTAAGGGGTTTCACTCGTTGTAACTCACTCGGTCTCGAATTTCTCTGGCATTTGGGCGCGATAGAGCCTCGTAGGCCCAAATATCCAACAAAGTCTTCCACAGCATATTTGCTTGTGTCAGGTTGAGGGTAGCGAAATCCTCTGGGCGCTGTGGAGTCTTTTTCTCAAAGCACACAACACCAAATACGGCTACGTCTGACTGCTCATGGAAGGGCACGCTTCCTGTGATTGTCTCCTGCAAAATGCGACCAAATTTTGTTCTGAAACCTAGGACATTCACAGATAGTATCACTTACCAAGAGTGTCTATGATCATAGCCGGACCGTAAGTTATCAGCATTCTTAGCTGAAAATAACACTTACCATTCCCAGCGCATAGACATCTGCCTCTTTGCTTCGTACCACATTCCCAGATAAAACTTCTGGCGCCTGCGAGTTGACTGTTAGCAACACGCCTGTCGACACGCAGGAACCATCACTTACCGCCCAGCGTATAGATAACGCTGACGTGGTAGTTGTTGTAAATTGTAGCGTCTCTTTCTTGAGTTGTGTACAGCCAAAATCTGCAAGTTTTGGGATGCCTTCGCGAGATACGAGCACGTTACCCTGAGTCAAACAGCGGTCTAGATCTTTTCTGGCGTCCGCACGATGTGTACATACACTCTTAATGTCCCCGTGTATCTGAAACCAGTGCGATCAGCTACGTAGCCAGGTTGTATACCATCACTTACAGCGCCATTCTTATGCAAATATGCCACACCTCTTGAAATGCCTATCAGCTGCTCGATACATCTATGAGTGAGAGAATATCTGTGCGAGTGGGGACTCACCAGTTTACAGCGATCCACCATGGGGTTTTGCTTAATGTACTTCAAAAGATTCCCGTTGTCCATCCAAGGGGAAACCATAGCCAACTGCTCTCGGAATTGAGTTAAGCCTAACAACGGAAGAACGTTTTTGTGCTTGAGTCGAGACCATATATAGAGTTCGCGAGCTACGCGCTATAGTTGAGAAATAGTGCAAGTCAGATAGCGCCGTATGAAGCCTGAGCGATTCCGAACCTTTAGGATTTTGTGACCCTTAGGATCATCCAATTCTAGGTAAAGCCTGGCGCACTTTATAGCCACGCATGTACCATCATTTAAAGCGCCTTGATATATATCTCCGAACCCACCGCCACAGACTGGACCACGTCCGCATTTGCTGAGATCCAGTTCGGTCGTTATGTTTCGACACCGACGTTTAACAAGGAGTACAACGATGTCAGAGGCAGACTGAGCATGGTAAGTTACTATATTGCATACGAAAAAAAAAATGTATACCATAGCACTAGACACGATGTTGAGCTGCGGGCTCCAAACAGGTCCTAGTACTGGAACCAGAATCATCAACGAGTGATAGTAATCACGACTGTGGCATATCTTACGATCATTTTTGGGTAGCATTATGGTTCGTAAATGGGAGCTAGGTGCTCGACCGGAGGTCCCCAGCAGGTGAGCAGACGAGACCTTATATGTTGATGAGCGGTCCGCTTAGACCAATAAGCGCCGGTTCGACTTAGAGTGCGCCACGCGCTACCATCTCACTAGCCCTGAAACTGCCATGATGGTATTTGAGGACGCACGGTATTTATCCGCCTGACTACAATTAGGTTCTAAGAGGCTCGTGGAAGAAACCGGATTCTGAATAGCTGGGCTCAATAAAGTAGCTTTAACACGCGTATCCACGAAGTAGACTCGGCCTAAGACAGGGAGCAAAGTTACATCCCACAAAAGATACATCATAAAGCTAGGTAAACACTATCCTCGATTTAGCTGTTTCCATTCTAGAGTAGCTATACGTCGTGGAGCCATCCTGCTCAGAAGACGTAGCTAATTCTGCCCCTAACTTTCGCAACCGGGGAGACTTATGAAAACAGCCATAAGCGAACGCGCGCGCCTTTTTGACCGTATACTGATCATTTTTATGACTAAATGCTGCTTTGGCTACATCCAACGAGCGGTTGCAGGTTGTCGTGTCAGCCATTTCTCCGGATGTATGCGCAAGCAAGGCCAGTGCTGATCGAAACTCCAAAACTGATCTACGACACCAGATTCGACCCAGGCTAGGGACCAGCTGTGCCTGGCACCTTTGATCGACTTTGGTCTTGACGTTTCTGCCAACACTGAGCGCTTGGCACACCATTCAACTGGTTTGGTCCCCAAGGGCTTCTGACATCTCCGAGAGCGTACAAATGTTTCCTGCAAACGCGATGCAGCCCACTCACAACCTTCCTCTCCACCATGTCAAGCAGGTTTGCATTTCCCATCGGTAGCCATGGCCCGGCTTTCGTACGAATTCTTATAGCCTCATCCACACTTTGCACTGCATCGCTCGCCCTGAACCTTGCTTTTTATCTGGGCTCGAGTTCTCTTTGGATTATCCCAGCTGCTTGGCTCTTGACAGTCGTACATCACATTGTGATGCTTTGCGTCCTGCCTCGACGGCGAAAGGGAAATACACAAGAGCCTCTCAACATGCCGGGGTGCGTGAAGCATGCTGGCAACATATGGTGCCTACAGCTCCTAGCACTTTTATGGCTGGCTGGCGCCATCACTACAATCGTCCTTATCTCGCTGTTCGCCGGGATAATGGGATCTGCTGAATATACCAGTATCATTTCAGGAGTGTTGGGAGTTACCGAGTCAACGCTACTCATGACCATGTGTATTTTGTCATGGAAGTCTCTTTCAAAGGAGAGTCATCACGGGGTTACGAGGTGCGTACTAATGCATCCCTAAAGTACCACTCGGAAGCGCGTTAATGTTGTGAATTCCGCGTTGCATCTTTAGAAACACGACAGACAACGAGCTGCCAAGTGTGCCACACCTTATGGTTGTACACTGATGCTATAGATTCCGATTTGTATCCTGTTGGGCCCTCGTGTTGCTTATCCATTCTGCATGCTTGTTGTAACCCGATTTGTTTCCTGGGATGATTGCCAATTTTATGCCGGAAAAATCGAGTAATACCATGCGCGTTGAAACCCAGTAGGTCGAGAATTGTTGGACAGTGTAGTTTTGAGGTGTCCAGTACTACTAAGAGCCACACCTGCAGTGCATTAGATGGTGGCAGTTACGGACCCAACGCTAGGAATCGTATTAAGAGCTCTGCAAATGAACCCCCAGCGCGCGGAGCCGCCATTTTAAACCAAAGTATGCGAACCTTGGCCAGGCAGCTGTGTATATGCGTGGCGGATTGTACGGTCTAGTAATGGCTATATTTCGTCTCGTGCATTGCTTGGGAGATACACCATTCAGTGCCCTTATTATCATTAATTGTTTCCTTGGCCGGTGAATGGCATATTTTCGTACTAGCTCTATAACCCCCAATCGGGTATTGTCTCGATTAGTGGTCGAGGTAAAATCCCTGGGTTTGGTGTACATAGGGTTGCAGGCGGCCAACATCATACCGCCGGAGGCGGTGCTTATCGCGTAGCCGGAATTGGGATCCGACATTGATCCTCACATCACGGCACTTGACCCCAAGGGGGCTTCAGAACCTAAGCGCCAGACGTGGGGGCTCCCCAAATGTTAAGATAACGAAACCCACCCACCCACCCTCCAAAATGTTGGGAAGAGCTGATATTCAAATAGACACCGCCGGCAAGTCGTGTCAGCTGACAGCTCACATGTGCGTCACTGACACCGCGGCACATCTAAAATCGCCAAGCGAACCAAATGTGACTGTCACAATGAATTACTTGCGTCTTTCGAGTCGGAGAGTGCGCAAGAGCATATATAGCGCAGAATGACGCTCCTTGTAAAGCTAAATCGTATTCCAGCGAGCATCCTTTGTAATTTGGGCTTCAATTTGTTCGTTTCATTAATACAAATACAGAATTCACCGATTAAGCGGATGATTTATTCAATTCGAGCTCACTTGCGTGAGGTCAGTGTAACGCCATCATTCTCGAGCATATTTCCCGGCTCAATGCGATGCTGTATGATCGGCTGGTCAGTATGGTTATTTCGTACGACCGCTTAGATCCTATAGGTGGTACGGCAGGAAGGCTGATCGCATTTCTACTGGGAATGATACGTTTGATGTCGAGTTCGAAGTCGATCTCCTATTCTGGTATTTGGAATAAATCCGTATCCGTGGTATGGTCGAAAGCTCCTCGTCTGTGTACAACGTTGCAGTCCAGGAGCGGGCAGAGGAGGGACGGTTGGTACAATGGTTTGTGGCCACCACCTCTCAGCGGACTTGAAGTAGAGCCGTTCGAATAGGGACAAGCTGAAATCTTAACGTACCTAGACTTTTTGTTGATCTTCAAGGTCGTCGTGTAAGTCTTGAGCTCCCATAACATCCCCATGATACCGCGAGCCTTAAATGAGTAGGCTGGACGGCTCGTCATCTAACTCGAATGGATAGCTTACCTTCGCGCCTTCAGAAGTCGGTCTGAAAAATGCCCTCCTTTCACTTGGGATATGTTTCACAACGTGTATGCGCATATACTACCTGATAGGAACGGTTTGGTCAGAGAAAACACAGACCCCCTTTATGGAGAGCCCAGGATTTCAGTGTGACCGACTCACGACCTTCGGGGTCTGAACATATATTTTATTCATATACAATGGCCATTTACGACCAGGTCATGGGATTGTTCGTGGGAAACGTGACCAGAGAGCAATTATCTAATCGCTCACCCAATAATTTTCTGGTCGTCGACAACGGGAGGGCGGGCAATCCAAAGCGACCTGTTAGTTGCGATACAGGTTCTCAATGCGCAGGTGATCATTCTCAGAGAGTTAGAACTTAAGAAAAACAATGTTTTAGCATCGAGCCAAAATGCAGTGTGACATAGGTAGAAAGTGCGATCTTATCTCGACCCACCCACCAGCCCCCACGTCCGGCGCTTAGGTTCTGAACCCCCCTTGCTTGACCCTTATTTTTGCGGCTTACCCTTAATAAGGCTGACCTCATGCGAGACGTTCTACTGAAAGAACATTCTTTTCGCGCCAGGCCTGTGCATTCAGAGCATTCCATCACAGGAGGCTCCTCTGACTGTTGAATCGAGGAGCTCATCCATTCATCGCAGGGTATGCCTAAAAAGGAAAAAGAAACAGAGAGCACGCTGCCGGATTTCCGGGCAGTACACGGGGTTGCCGTGGAAAGAAAACGAGCTTGGCATCCACGCTGTTGCATGCTGTATAAGTGAGCCAAGAGCGGCAAGCTCTCATCAGCAACCCCCCGATTGCACACCTATTCACTTTCCCTCCTACTTCACCATGATCAGCAAATTTCTATTCCCAGCCAACAGCAGCGGCCCGGCCCTCATTCGGTTGCTTATGGTGTCGTCCGTCGTAGCCACTGTTTCTCTTGCGCTCAACCTCGTCAGCTTCGGGTATTATTCCCTTTTTATCATACCATCTGCTTGGGTTGTGACTGCCGCGCATCATGTCACGATGTTATGCGTATTACCCAAGAGGCGTACGGAAGGAACGCAGGAGCTCTCGCAAGGCATGCCACGATTCCTAAAGCATGCCGGCAACATCTGGGGTTTGCATTATAGTGGGCTACTTTGGTGGGCCGGCGCAGCTATGACGCTCACCTCGGCTATACTGGATTATTATTATGAGTCATCGGGGTCGGGATCGGTTCCGGCTGTCGGTTTGGCGTCGGGTGCTTTCGCTATTGTGGAAGGGGGGTTGCTGATTGCAATGTCCATCATCTCCTGGAAATCTCTCTCTAGAGAAGGATACTGCGGACCACGGTGAGTATTTAAATATACACGGCGGTCATTGGCTTACAATCTCGTTTTGGTCGCGAAGCCCTAGCGATGAGGTGTCATTGAAGGCCAAGTCTGCGACGTCACTCGTGTAGGGCAATGAATTGTATTGTATTTTTTGATAGGACGATTTTCCACTTTTCATTGGATTTCCAAGCTTTCATTGGGAGGAAATGATGTATTTAACTCGGATTTTCAGCTCTCTTCTTACAAATGATGTTTGAAATACCTATGTGCGCCGCTCGCCTACGATAGCCAACCTAGGCTACAGCTTTGACATGAACGCCAAGCCATGATGGGTTCCATAGATAAACACACAGGATTAGCTCACAGCCGGAGTTACTCGAATTGAAGGGTTACTGTGCAAGGAGCCTTGTGCGCGAATCCGATCCACAGTGTTAAACCCCAAAGAAAGCCGATAGCATAATTAAACAGACGTAACAGACGATACACAGTCCAAAGCCTGAATATACATCAGCTCGGTCCGCCAAGGAACACAACGTGACACTCACATAATACATAAACCAATCCCTCGTAAACTCACTACGCCGTCCCTGTAACCAATGCCCTGGTCTTCATCGTATCGTTGGAGCCGGGATTGCCAGAGGATGAAGCTCCCAGTCCGTTATCCCCCATCATCTTTCTCCAGACTTCCGAGCTCCCTGTTCCATTGCCTCCCGGTTCCGGCCGTCTCATTCCAAACGTTGCAATCGTGTTCGTCGATTTCGGAGAAGTCATTATGTCGTCCTCGTCTTTATCATTATCGGATGGCTCGGGTGGTTTCGTGAACCCGTGATCGCCGAGTTGAAGTGTGGAAGCTGAAGAGCCAGGTACTTCGAATGGTGCGAGCGTGAGGACAGCTTCGGCAGCAGCACCGGTGACGGTGTTTCCGATAGTGTCAACCCGTTGACTGTTGAATAACCCGCCTTTGGATGAGTTCGGTCTAGAAAGGTCAAGCGCTCGTCCAGAGAGGTGTTTAAGATGGGCCTAGGTGTGGCCTGGATAAGCGCTGTGCAATTGAGGCGGCTCGATTACTCACATCTAGGGATGTCATCAACAGGGCAACAGCAGTTTTCGAGGATGTCATATCATGTTGTGAGGCGATGAGAGACATTCGGTCAAACAAATTCTGTTGTGTTGGAAGCAGCCGAGTGGATTCACAAAGCGGGATGGCAAGATGCGTTCCAGGTGGATCTTGTAGACTGTGTCAATACCGTGTCGAATTAATGAAGGTTTGAAGACATACTGCCACGTTCTTTCATCAACCTGACACCCCTCTCGCTGCGTATCTCACTCCTCAGCCCAGGAGTAGCAGCTACGTCACCACGCTTTCCACGACCTCCACCTCGCGCCGCCGCTCCGATCATGCTCCTAATTCGGTCGCGTTCTTGTCGGCCGACATCGACCGCCCATCGTCGAAGTCGTGGAACCTCGACGTCTTTCTCGTGGGCCAAAAGCTTGCGTCGTGATCGAGGTTTGGGACCGCCGTTTACATGATCCATCGACTCAGGGCCCAACGAGGCAGATGCCGCGTAGATAAGAGACGTAATGAGCGAGTTGTGTAAGTTTACTGTATGGCGAATCTGTGAGTACGTTGAAAAAGGGTTTGTACTAGGGATTTGTCTTACCAAGCTTTGGAGTGTTGATCCATTCTGTGACAAGCTCCTCAAACTCGGACCGCGAGATTTTGGCTTTGAGAAAGTCAGAGAGTGTTTGCCAGTATGGCCGACCTTTGTTCCCAAGAAGGCCGACAAGTTCAGCTTTGATCGCCTGCGGTGGCGATGGGGAGGACACGAAAGCAGAGACCATTGTAACCAAGCAAAAATTATCCCGGAATCAGTGTGTTTCCAGTTTTAGAACAGCTGTGGGTCCAGTATAGTACAATATAACGAGTGCAAACAGGATACGCCAAAAGCCGGAGATGTGCCAGGTGTTGTTGTGGTCGAGTTCGGAACCCTGAGGCGGAGACGCGCGCTAATGGAGTCAATTGCAAATCGCCACCTCGCTTCAATTTGAGCTCGTTTGCATCGACGATCCAATGTCCGACGGAAAAGCCGGAGAGTCCTCCAACCAAGGGGCCAGCTCGTCCAACACAGCAACACCACGGCCACTAGGTACTCTTCGGAACCCCACCTCCACTCAGCCTGCCTCTCGAGCTATCGGAAATGTCCTCAACCGCCGACCAACGGAAGGTACTGGGACTGGGCGAGCCAAGATGATGTTTATGCCCAACAAGGTCGTTCGGCGAAAGCTCGAAGAGTGAGCTTTCTGTAAATTCTTTACAAGATAGGCCTAATACAGATTCAGTGGTGTCATAGTGAAACAGGTAGGAATTTCATAGGCGACACACTATAAGGGTGTGGTCTTAACATACTCGTTAGGAGGCTAGCGCCGTCACTGTTGAACCTGCAGGTCCAGGTCCAGGTCGAGGAGCAGGGGGCGAACGTGGCCATTCCGACGGCCGTGGGCGAGGTCGCGGGCGTGGAGCACCCCCACCAACCGAGATGGTAGCCAGCGGCCCCTTTGCATTAGGTCCTGCCGCAAACTCGACTCGGCGACCAACTCGGATATCCGCGGTATCCGCTCCACCACCCGGGCATGGAGGTGCTCCTCCTCCAGGTGGGGGTCTAACAGATACTGCCGCACCGACTCTGGAACACGGTTCACGAAAGCTGCAAAAGAAACGAGTGGGGCTAGAGGCAGCGGAGAAGGAACAATATTCGGATGATGAAGGCGTAGAGGTTGTTGATATGGATGACGTGAATGAGCTCGATTGGATGGCTCCGGATAGCCTTATACGAGTCAAGGAAGAGGACGAAGAAAAGGCGGCAAGGAAACGAGACAAACTCAAGGGGAAAATCAAGGACAAGGGTCCTTCTAAAAGTAAGTAATCATCCATTTCTATTTCGGATCACTATTGACGCCTATTTAAAGTGAAATTAGACCCAGAAGATGACGCTCGAGTGTCCGAGTCATTGTTGTCCTCGAGAGACGCCTCGACAGTTCGTACCAGCCACTCTGGCGAAGATGACGAGAACAAAAATCTCGCAAACGCGCTGGACCTTAGCGAGAGTGAGGAGGATGAAGAACTGGAGGATCTCGTTGAAGATTTCCTGGCCAACAATCAGCCAGACGAGGTGCGTCATTCTGACGAGCCAATGTTTTAGAAACTAATCCAACAACCCCCTAGTCACTGGATTCGGCACAAAATAAACTCTATTACTTCCAATTTCCCAATCCTTTCCCGAAATTCGAGCTGCCTCCTACTGAAACCCCGACGGCCATCGATGTCGATATGGTAGACCTCTCGACTCAAAAAGGAAAGCAAAAAGTGACGTTTGCAGAAAACGCCAAAGAACAAACTCTAAGCGACGACGACGAAGAACGACCTGCTCAAGTCAAAACGGAAGAAGACGCTGATAAGCTGACGGGTGGTATCATCGGACAGCTGGAGATATATCGGAGTGGGTTGATCAAAATGCGGCTTGGCGATGGGATAGTTATGGAGGTGCGCAATCTGAAGGGTGGTTGGTAATGAATACTGATGAATTTACTCGATAGGTGACCGCTGCCACTCAACCTTCGTTCCTTCAGCACGCCGTTTGCCTCGATGATGCGAAGAATCGACTGGTGGTTCTAGGGGAAGTTAATCGCCGGTTCATTGTGTCCCCGGACGTGGACCTGTTGCTGGAGGATATGGTTATCCAGGAGGAGAACGAAACGAAACGAAAAGAAGAGGAGGCAAGGATTAAGGAAGAATCGTTGATTAGGATGGATGATTAGACTATCCCGTGAGCGGTTGATTAATGAATAGCAATAAATTTCGTTCACGAGTGGCATAGCTTCAGTAGGCTTTAGGCTCCATCAGTTACTTGTAAAATGTGCAATTATTCGTTTGATCAACGCCCGGTGGAGGTGCTGATTATTGGGACCGACGGAGATATAATTCTCGGGTTTGTGTCGGTGTTTCTCCACATCAATTAGCAATCGCTGGTAGAGTATATAAGATGGTGCAGGAGATCTCTACTCATCCGCGTATCCCTGCCAAGTGATGTCTCTCTTCAACCTCAAGTGGGGAATCTTGGGTGCTGGTCATATCTCAGGTGTCTTTGTGAGGGTCAGTCTGCATACATCTAGTCCAGTGACCCGTGTCATAACTGACATCGAGCAGGATATCTTGCTGGATCCTAAAACGTTCGTTCCATATTACTGATGTCAGGGCTCAGAGTTAACTGGCAAACACATACAGACGAGACGTGACAGATGTACTACATCACGTCGCCGCTGTAGGGTCGAGAGATGTAGCGAAGGCACAGGTAGGATGAGGTGGCTTGTTAGAGACATAGATTCTCAAATATTTCGTCCAACAGGAATTCATCGATAAAAATGCACCCTCTCGTCCGGATATCAAGGCATATGGAAGCTACGAGGAAGTGGTTACCGATAAGGTTCGTCGTCTTTGACAGGATCCAAGCTATGGGATCATTACAACCAGCCGTCCTATAGAACGTCGATGCAGTCTACATAGGCACTCCCCACACCCACCACTACACTTGCACAGCTCTAGCACTCCGTGCTAAAAAGCATGTTCTTTGTGAGAAGCCGTTTACATCGAACGCTGCAGAGCTCAAGTCCTTGATTGAGATTGCGAAAGAAAACAACGTATTCCTTATGGAGGTATAGAGCTAGCTGCTTACTATAAGAGAGACACATTGATTGACGTTGATCTAGGCCATGTGGACACGATTTTTGCCAGTTGCTAAAGCTATCAAATCTCTTGTTGATAGCGGAGAGCTGGGTGATGTCAAAGTTCTTCATGCGGACCTTGCTGGCGACTTTAAGCTCGATAGTTAGTCACTAGGTTTAAACCCCCTGCACCATCTTAAGATCACTTTAGGCATTCCCAAGACACATCGTATTCTAGACCCGAAGCTCGGAGGGGGAGCACTATTAGACTTGTTGGTAGCTCCCTTTCTAGAGATATATTAATCACTAACATCATCTGTAGAGGACCTTATCCGTTTGTTTGGGTACGCTTATTGTTGCGTCATTTGTGAATATCAACTAAAAGAAATGTAGGCTGCGATTGCGCTATATGAGCATCCGCAGAATAACCGCGAGGCTCCCTCCAGCGTGACTGGCTCTATGCTAAAGACAAAACTGACGGGTGTGGACTCCAGCACAACGTTCGTGCTTAACTTTGACAAAATCGAAGCACAGGTAAACTTCGATACTATTATCCCACTGAAATACGCTTAATTTTTATGCGTATAGGCAATCCTATCGTGCAGTATTACGATTTCAACCCCCAATCCGGCGTTAGTGATTCGCTGCGGCAAAGGGAACATCGTGGTCGCACCTCCCATCTACAAGCCTTCAGGCTTTGTAGTACAATACTTTGATGAACCTGGATCTAGTAAGATTGTTAAGGAAGAAAAGACGGAACTTGCATTCCACGGTGGAGGATGGCATTTCCAAGGTAATACTCTAACCAGTTGTTGCTTTCACATCCGCTTATGATTCTGGGGTCTCGTTTAGCCGACGAAGTCGCAAGATGTATCCGAGATGGAAAGTTACAGAGTGATGTTTGGAGTCTAGAGGAAAGTCTTGTTCAAATGTCGGTATTTGACGAGGTACGAGTTCAACCGTTGTATTTTCATTCTAATACTCATGTTTCTGGAGGTCCGGAAGCAGTGCGGATATGAATTCCCTCCTGGTGTAGAGCAAGTGGTTTGATTCAATGCAAGAAGCAGTTATTACGTGATATATCGTGGGTTCCATGCGGATCGCCGAACCAGACTGGGAAGGAGTCTATGCCGAGCTCGCTTTTCGCCGAAGGTGACTCACTCTCGATAGTGGCGAGATATAAGTACCGGTACAATCCACAGGCGAGCGAAGATCAATCCCTGCGGACGACATCATGGCGAGTATGAATGCGGTTTGGGAGAAAACCACTGGCCCAGACAGCAAACCCCGCTATGTTCGGTGCGCTCGAGATAAACCTGAATTTAGAGTTTATTACTTACTGAATATACCGAATCGATAGCTCCATGATTGGTAGCGAGCATATTCTAGATCAAGTGCACGAACTTCAGAACGGGCATGATCAATTCGCGTTTGGTGTCACACTCTCTGGGCAGCTGGTGGGTGTTGACCATGAACCAAGTATAAAGGGAATATTCCAACGTAACATATCCAGCGAGATTATCACTTAGAATCGCGACTATTCAAAGCACTCGTTAGGCTTCGCTACACCTCTCCTCTTCTATCAGCAGCTCCAACATGGGGCATCCACGACCCAGAATTTCGGTCCTGGGTTTACACCCCCATCAACCATATTCAAGAGGCCGAAGATTGGGCACGTTCGATCCTACGGGTCAATAACACAGTAGCGCAATCAAACCCCGAGATTGAACTATGCAAGATCGTCGAGCAACGCCTAGATGACACGAAAGTCTTCGAAGTATATCTCACTGGACCCTATGTCAACGGAGAGTATACCCTATTTGTATACTCGAGCCATGCATTCGTAGAAGGCCAGGCTATGATTGCACTAATTCGCCAATTACTAGAATGGATGGCGACAAAGGACTTAAAGGTAGAAGACGAGCTTCAACCAGTGGACATTCAAGTACAGAACCTTGATCCGGGTGCTGTGCTTCAATACGGGGGTTTACCCGAGACATGGAAGGAAGTCTCTCCAGCATTTTTCAAAAAGCTAGCAGAGCCTCTCACGGGTAAAAAGGTAAGATCCATCTGATGGATCTGCCATTTAACACGGACGCATATAACCTTCACCCCCCGTTAGCCTTCTCACTCCCTGAGACCACAGCGGACGGAAGTAACGAAAATTGGCAAAATAATTCGCGCCCATCGTTCGCTAGATCAACAAACTACTCTACGCCTACTCAAAGGGGTCAAATCCCAAGGTCTAACCGTAACTCAAGTTTTAGAAGCTGCACATGCTACTGCCGCGTATACACTCGAACCTCTCTCGTCGACCGAGATGGTAGATTCGCACATTACCGTATGGCCTACTTTGTGAGTTTCTGGTTCCCCACAACTGAAAATTTACTCAAATGCGAGCACCAGAGTGAGCACACGCCACTTTCGTGTCCCCCCGTACAACAGGCCCGACTTATTTGGCAATCTCAACTCTGGGTTCGCACTACATTTCCCACCAGAGCTGGTCAACTTTCCGCCTGAAACCGATTTGAAAACCCGAGTTTTGACTTTAGCCCGATCATCTCAAGCCCAATACCGTGAATTTCTGTCGTTCCCATACCACATGTTTACATTTCCGGCAGAGGCAGAAGCGACTCCTCTGCGTGGACCTTTGGGTGACGATCCGAACAAATACTCTGGAGAGATCACTGGTCTAGGTGTTCTCGACTCAAAGATAGGGCTCGAATGGCAGGAGGAAGGGGAAACGAAACCTGTCATCGTCGTAAGGGACGCACACCTGGGTCTCAGACAGTGCAATAAACGAACGTATGTCTTTGCTTGCCTTCATGCCTGGTCCTCGTCTAACAAATTACAGGATGGTTCACTTTTGGACGATTCGAGGGAGCTTCAGGCTTCAAGTTCAAGCATCAGATATATGGGATGCTGAATATCTCGAGCGTTTTTTGGACGAGATTATAAAGGGTGCTTTGAGTGTATGCGGCCCGGATGAAGATTGAGTTGCTCAGTATTACATGTATAAAACTAACAGGTACAGAATCGAAAGCGTACAGTAGAATGATGAAAGCTCCCAAGGGAAAACGAAAGGAGAGGCCAGTACGATGATTCAGTCGTCCAAATCCATCATTTCGTCCCAAACGATCTGTTCGGCCGCAGCTTCCTCGATCATAGTCTTGTCCATTATTACTTCAACCGCACCAAACATTTCAAGGAACTCTTCATCCTCATCTTCCTCCTTCAGAATAATCTTTTCGTCATCCAAAAAGGCCAGACAGCCGGCTCGGCATCCTCTCCAAAGGATAGGTACAGCACCTGCGAGTTCACAGCCAGCAAGGGATGTTACCCACTCAAACCGGGTTTCGGCAGGCTCCGCAAATAAGCCGTTGTCCTTTACATGCAAACTATGCATGATATTAGGGCAGAAATTGTACAAGTCTTTTGCGTCCTCTGATCCTTGCATCGCAGCTCGTATTCGACTAGATGAGATTTTCGGAAGCGATGACAGCCAGGATACTACGTCGTAATGAGAGGATATTTCAAGAACATGTGGAGGTATGCAGCGTAAAGTCGAGATAGAGGTCGAGGGGCCGGAGAACACAGAGGCGTGGGAAGGGGAAGGGGTGGGGAGAGCGTGTTCGGTAGGCGTGGTAAACAGGAGGGCTGGGAGCTTGGGGGGTTGTATGAGTGCAGCGCGGAGTGCTAACTCGGATAGTTTGGGTATATGCATGCAGATCTTTAGGGGGCTTAGTATCCTTGGGCTCGGGGTGGCACACGGCTGTTTGGGCGGCGGGAGGAATGGGTTTGGATCGACGAGAAGCGTCTGGAGCGTTAGCGAGGAGAGCTCCGAGGGAAGATGTGTGAGTTTGTTATTTGCACTGTACATGAATTTAATTAGAAAAAGAAGAGGATAGAAGGGAAAGAGGGGCATTTGTACGCACACGTTTAGAGAGCGCAGCGAGCTGAGGGCTCCTATTGCAGGTGGCAGCTCGCGTAGATCATTTCCTCCTAAATAAATGTAAACGAACCGGCGATTGTAGGAAAGCGTCCAAGGTACCCACGCAAAGAAAGCAGTACCAGTCCCTTCAGTGCAAACAGTTCAGATGGTAAAACCGTCAGGCTGTTGTTTGCGAGATAAATCTGCAGCTCCCTTTCGCTCCTTCCCCTCCTGTTTCCCGCCGGTGACCCAGAAAATAACGTGTTGTTTGAACGAGTTTGCGAAAAGACACGACGGGACCGAGCAGCGGCTGATACAATTGCCGAACGGGTTGGGGTTTCCGGAGTATTGATGGGGGCTGAGTCGTGCTCCGGGTCGGGCGGTAAAGGGATCATGCTGTTCAAATCGATGATGGCACGGGGGATGGTGGTTATATTGGAATTACTGCACTTGAAGGTGAATATGCAAGACCCGTACGAGTGGAAAAAAGAATGGCCCACTCAAGATCGATAATAGATGTTCCATTTTTGAAAACGTCATTCAGAACGTCTTCCCATAGAGGATCCTGGACAGTGATACGTTTATTTGGCGTAAAGTCGGGTCTAGCCGAACGCCGGTTGGTCGTGTATCATTCAATAATAAGTAGGAATGGCTCACTTCCTTCTAGGCGTGGGCGTTGGTGAGCTCGGCGTATAACTCGCGAACGAACTAGCGGGTGTCAAAGGAGTTGCATATGATTGGCGGGTATGGTGATCATGGATGAGAGGACTCTGAGTGGCCTTGGCATTGGCGGAGTAAGGGTCGGAGTTGAGTCTCCAAGGGCTCCCAGAGTTTTCTTTGGTGTCGTTATCAGAGTCCCAGTCTGTGGCGTCAGAGGAGAGATTGTCCCAGTGCACAGGAGAGGAGGGTGGAGAAGAAGCAGGAGTGTAGTGGTATGCGTCATTGGCAAGAAAGTCGGCCATAGTACAGTTTACAGGTACGCGAGAGCGTCGAAGCAAAGAGTACAGAAGAGACAGAATAGATATGAATAAGTAAGAGTCGAAGTAAGATTATGTATGGGCTCGTCAGACTGGCCAAACAAGCATCATCAAAACACTGACATAATCGTGTAAGCGCTGGTCAAGAAGCGCCCACCCACTATATCCGTTACATTACCCTTTTACGTCTGGCATATGCTACGATGTCCATTAGCACCCAACTCCGCACTCACAAAGACCCGACAAAAGATGAGATAAACCGGCTTTTCTTCTCTCTGCCACCCGTCGGCTCGTGCGGCCCGCTCGAAGACGGCCTTCAGCAGATGGACATTAGTGCGGTCCTCACGCTCCATGGCCAGGAGGATTCGTTTGCAAGTCCAGCTAGTATTCTAGAATGAACATCTACTGATCATTTACTTGAACAGGCTGGTACTCTGTACCTGATGCCTCCTTTTCTGTGCTTTGTTTCGTTGGATAGAAAGAGCGTGCAGTTTACCATCCCGCTTACGACCGTTCGCCGTGTTGAGCGGCTAAGTTCGCGGGCAGGAGTATTCGCACTCTCGCTCTCGGTATGGCACGGCATGAAGATAGTGAGCCTCTTGTTTTTTCTGCCTTAAACAATCTACCAATCCCCCTCATAGATCGTACAACTGACATCCCTTCGACCAACCGCCGACGCGTTCTGTAACCATCTTCGAGACGCGCTCAAAGTGCAGCTCCAATCCGGACAAATGAAGAGCTTGAAGACATTCGTGAAAACATGCTACTCAGAATCGGCTTTACTCTCGAGCTCGACATTTGCTGACAACGAGCACGAGGACGGTAGTTTCATCAACCCAGGCGATGCCGAAGGGGACGAGGCAGTGCCGCGGTTTATGGGCGGGCTGGGCCTAACACACAAATTCCCAGGAGACGCGAAAAAGTATGTTCTTCGATGGGGCGTGGCAATCTTTCTAATTGCATTTGGGTAGGCTGAGGGAAGGGTCGAAACTTAAACTGTGGAAAGACTACATGCGGGGTACGTAACCTTGCTAATCAAGTGTGCATTGTATACTTAATCCTCCCTTTTTAATAGTACACGGCCGGAATCTTACCCTCCTTCGATATCCGCAGGCTACTCGTCTCATTCAGGTCGGACTGTGCGTATATCAGTAATTAGGGGAGATATCGTAAATTGAACGTTTGTATAGGCCAAACAGGTTACGAGGCGAACTATGGGAAACACTTTCCGGTTCAATCTACCTTCGATTCAATAACCCTGGGCTGTATGAGAGATTGCTCAAAGAGAACGAGGGGCGAGTGACTACCAGTACTGAAGGTCAGCTTTATACACTATGCCTATCGTAGCGGTCAAACCTAATCCTTTATCTACTCTAACCTCAACAGAAATCGAGAAGGACCTTAATCGCTCCCTTCCAGAATATCCAGCCTACCAAACCGAGCAAGGGATCAATACCCTTCGACGTGTATTGACCGCGTATAGTTGGAAGAATCCTGAACTCGGATACTGCCAGGTATGCCTAGGCTGGGTTGCAGTTGGCGTCTTGCTGGTACTTATACGGGTCAACAATTCTAGGCTATGAACATTCTTACGGCTGCTGTGCTAATGTAAGCATTTTCGGTTGAAGATACAGCCAAAATAGTTGACAAGAAACGGATTAGATACATGTCAGAAGAGCAAGCATTTTGGTTGCTGGAGGTGTTGTGTAACAGACTCGTACCTGGATACTATAGGTACGTTTGCCGTTTTATGTCATTTGATTCAACAGTGCCCATTCTAGTACTAATTACCTGCATCATAACATAGCCCATCAATGTGGGGTACCCTTCTCGATCAGCGTGTGTTCGAATCGCTCGTCCATCGTTGCTTGCCCATCATCCACGAACGCTTCTTGGCTGTTGATGTGCAACTGAGCGTCGCAAGTTTGCCGTGGTTCTTGAGCTTGTAAGTTCGGCCCCTGTATGCTCGTTGGAAAGAAAAACAACGAAGGATATTATTTAGGTACATCAATAGCATGCCACTCATTTTTGCCTTCCGAATCGTCGATTGTTTCTTTGCTATGGGCCCGAAAGTCCTATTCCAAGTTGGGTGAGTAGCATATGAAATAGGCTGAAATTATGAAAACTGAATGAACACAGATTGGCTATATTGAAGATTAATGGAGAGAAGTTGTTACAAATAGAGGACGATGGCGCATTTATCAAGTATGGTGAACCTTCCGTTGCCCGTCCTTTCTAATCTGTGATTCCTTCTAGTGTCATGCGCACCTATTTTTCTTCCCTCGATAAATCCGCTCATCCAGACCACCCAGACTCGCGTACCCGCGCGATAACCAACTTCCAAGAGCTTCTTCTTGTCGCATTTAGAGAATTCAGTACCATTACTGATGCGACCATTATCGCTGAACGTAAACGCTTCCGGACCGAAATCGTATCTGGCGTCGAGTCATTTGCGAAGCGGGCCGCGGTTAGAAACCTCAGTACATTTGGGCGCTTTACGAGAGACGAAGTTGGAGGGATATACGATGTACTGTTCAAGGCTATCTTGGTTGAACCGCCCGAGGGAGTAGCTCCTGTTGGAGGGGTAGACGGGGAAAGACCGGAGACTAGGATTGGGATGAAAGTACGTGATGAATCATATTTCAGAAGGCATATTACTAAGGCTAAAGACAGACATTCAAAGTATTTTTGGCGGATATTGCGTCTTGGGCACGAGACGAACGGATTGTATCAAATGCATTTGTGGAACGTGTTCAGCGAGAAATTGCAGAGCACGATCTAATCGGGAGGATTTTCTACTATTGGGATCGACAAGCAAGAGGTGCACTATCGCTACAGGTAAGCTCCTTTACTATATAACGAGTTCGGGGGACTAATGCTGCTTTTTCTCAAGGATTTAGTGCTTGGTTTAGACGAAGTGATGCATAACGATCTAATGGGGAATATACAAGTGAGCTCTAGATTCCGCCAAAAGTACGCAGATTCCCTGATGGTTGGTTTAGTGGTTCTTTACCCTACATGACAAAGACAAGGACGGGATGCTAACAAAGGACGAGCTATTGCAGCTCTCTGAATCTCTGCTAGTAAATTGCTCCCCAGCAGGCGTGGCGTATGTCGCTTACCCGAATTTTGACAGTTTATTTTCCGTAATGAACCAGGAGATGCATATCTTGGGGCCGTCAGCCGATTCATGACCAACGCGTTTGAGTTTGGAGATGCCTTGCTACCAGCAGCTATCGGCACCGAAGATGGAGCTGGAACACCGACTGTTGGTTCACACGTACCATATTTGAATCTTGCTACGTGCGTAACAGTTCCGGTCGTTTCGTTCTATCAACGTACTGGCTCAACTAACATTTCATTAGATTCCGAATGGTTGTTTTGGCAGACGAGATTCTCGAATCCTTCTTCGAATCTGATTTAACTGCGTCGTTCAGATTGGATCCGGTCCCCGAAGCACAAGCGCCACAGCAAAAGACCGGATTCTTCGGAGGTCTTATGTCCGCTATTGTCACTGATGACAACATGAAGATATTCAACCGATTCGCGGACGAAGTCGGAAAGACTATCGGAAAGCACCAGGTCGGTGTCCTATCATTTAGCCTGCGGTTGAATCCTGATTGGTCTTCTAGGTGGCAAACAAACCTTCCATTGGGAAGCTGGATCGTGTAATGACACTCCAAGAGCCCAAGGCACGCGAGTCGCTGATTACAGCCTCTATGCGAGAGAAGCAAGCCACTGGATCTCCAGCTACCGTACATGTCGCAACGCCACCCGCACAATCAGAGACGCTGGCCGAACTCGCATCTCTTTCCATCGGCCCAACAACTTCGTCAACTACGCCTAACCCCAGCAGTTTGGTTGTACCGACCATTTCAGTACCGAAATCCCAATTGGGTGACGACAAGAATGCTGCACCACCATCACCAAACCCTCTAGACCCACTCACGCTTGTGCAGGAGCGGCAAACGTTCGCGATTGACGAGGCCAAGGGTGGGGAAGACGACTTGGACGAGCTGGAAGGTGAGGCAGAGGATGGACTATTGGACGAGGTGAGGATTGCGCCAAGCGAAATCGAATTAGCTAGCTAACCGAGTTCAGGTCGATGCATTCCTTGAGGAACACGATGCTGGATTGACAGAAGCCGAGAACACCGCTGCTAAAGGTTCGTTTCACCCTTTCGGGTTTTATACGGCCCCACTGATCGACTTTATTCTGTAGATCTTCTGACTGCCAAACCCATCTAGTGAGGCATATTACGAGCAACTTCACGACCGACTCTCTTGTATTTATGAACCTGAAGATCCGCTATGCCAAAATTGAACTTTTAGAATTGCTTGCCGTGATTTTCTCTCCGTTTGTATGGAATGTAGAATGTGGCAAGCTGCGCTAATGCTCGGCATCCCTCTCAAAAATTTCCCGAATCTCAGGTCTTGTGAACTTGAAGTGGGTGAACAGACGGCCTAGGCTTCTGGTGAAGTACAACACCTGCATTAGCCAATTCAGCGCTTACTTGAGTATATGCGCTCGCCCGTCTTCACAGCCGACCATTCAGTTCAATGTCTCCACGATACCGCCAGTGACCGCGTCCGAGGTCTTTTCTGCCGCTTTAGCTCGCCTCTTTATAGATCCTAACTTTATAATTATATACCGCTCAATGCCTACTTTGAAGCCAACTACGATGCTTGGATAATGGTTCGAACTTTTTGGGCACTCAAACATCCCCAAAAATTGCTATTTCAGTTAATCAAGGTAATTTACGTTATTTAACTCCGTTCTATGTAAAAACCCAATCATTATCATGTGCAGCATATAGAATACAGGACAACCCTCTCACTGTGGCTTCGGCCGGGTACGCGGAATGCAGTGCTCATGTTGATGACTAACACATAAGGTGCATAGCCGGCGTTATACAGTAAGTCCCACAAGTTAGCTTCAGACGGGGTGGATTGACGCTCAGATACGCGCAAATATAACTCTATCTTCGATTCAGTTCCCATGTCCAGGTCAAGCGGTCTCCGAGGAATGAAAAAAACATAACGTCTCTGTCATTATTTACACAAGGCTAACATGCTCTTGCACACCGAAGGCGAGAGGGATCTTAGTACTGCACTATATATGAACTCGAATTTCATAAATATCTTCCGAGCCTGGCTTCTTCGTATCAACTCGAGTATACATGGCTACAAGCATAGCTATAGGCGATATTCAACAGATACGGGCCCTATCAGAGCATGTTCCCTCCAGAAGCACCAGGATTAACTTTTGAAGGGGCTGGCCATATAGATGTAGTGTAGCCTTCAAGCCTGTTCAAATCGATACATCACGCTTAGTTATTCAAGCTAGTACCAATGCATGATGCATCACGTACCTCAAGATTTTCCACGTATTCATGTATTTTAGTTAATCTTGTTCCGGTCAATTTCCGTAGCCCAATGTGACCAGCTTCTTCTAGCGAACATTCGTTTAAAGTAAGGTTGGCGTTTTTCAATCAAAACGCATAAGGAGGCTAGAACCAGTAGGCAATGGTGGTTTTCAACGCAATTCAATAGAATTCCATGCTCCTCAATGCGCAGTGCCGTATATCAGATGCCCAGGCAGAGACACTGAATGGGTGTGAAAAGAGAGTCTGCTGACATCAAGGAGTTACCGTCAAAACTCAATAGATTTTCAACAGCTACATACCCGGTAACATCAAGATCTACCGTTTTCAAGAGAGCGGCGTTACTACCTTGAGCAGTTCACAACATGATACATTTCACGCAATACAGTAGCTCAAGGGGTTCTTGATCGGCGTATTCTCGACTGGAGATGAATAAAAGCAGACCTGTGTCGGCCTGTTACAACGTGCAGCTTCACATAGAATTGGACTGCCTAGAGCGACCCTATATTTAGCCGTTTTATCTACGCCAATTACTCTCACTTCACTCTTCCTTGTCTACTTGTGTTGTCGATAAAGATTCTTTCTATTTGACTTATAAGTCGCTTTGCATACATGGGACTCCTGAAGAGCTCTTTGTTCCCGTGGTCAAACTCACAAAAGAAACGAAAGGAGTATATCGACGGTTCTCTAGCACCATCTGCAGTGCTATCTGAACGTTTATCTTCTTGGAAGGATTCTGATGATCCTGAACGCCTAAAAGTCCTAGATTTTCATGTTGAATGGCAGCATGAGAATTGTCCCGTCATGCGTTGGTATAAACAACAGAACGTGACGAAATTTTCGTGCATCGAACATAGGAGGGATACACAAGGACCATTTTATCATCAGTTTATCCTCCTCAAGATGGATGACAACAGTGTTTGTCGACTTGAGCGTATGGGTGAGGGCTCTCGAGTCGACACCATTCGTCTGACCGGGTGTATGGCAAGAGATCTTGTCCAAAAATTCAGCCCAGCAGGTTACAATGAGTTCTCCAAGACCCAATCTTCTTCTTTGATGGCCGAGATTTGTTTCAGCAAAAGTTTTGACATTATGGATGTCCTTGCAATTTGCTACGCAGTTCAAAATACCAAAGCGTGCAATAAATACACCCTCCAACGATACAACTGCTACTTTTTGTGTTGGACAATCATATCAATAATTACTCGACGTCTAGCAGGCTGGGAAACCCAAATTGCTACAGATTCTTGGAACTCGTTACTGAAATCTGAGATCGAGCGGCTGTCTGATTTGCCCCCAGAACGATTCCGAGACCACCCTTTTGTGTGGATGATATCGCGCCTAGACTCCACTAACCCGTTAGCAGTCAAGAGTGCATTCCAAACCATCTGGAGCTGCCTGAGCTCAAATCCAAATTCTATCACGAGCTGCATCCAGGCAGCCGCTGCTACACTTTGGACGCGATATTGTCGTCAGGGATTCGACAATGCTATGAGGGACCCGCTGCTTGCCGTAGCAAGACATCTCTATATTCCAACGACACGTCGATGACCAAACTACAGCAAGCTGTATTGGATGGTAAAAATATCAACCTCCATCATTTTGATGTTACCGCACATAACGTGATCATAGAGCTAGCTAATCAGGCTGGTCAATGCGCCGCGAAAACAACAAGAATAAAACGTTCTCTTGATAGAATGAAAGCGCTTGAAGAGCCAATTCATGATTCCCACTCTATTATTCATAGACCCTCTCAACCAAAACCCGAAACTCTAGTTTGGTTAGATTAGACCTCAAGTGGTTACCACGTCTGTAGGTAGCACTCGGTAGCACGAGAGTAGCGCTCACTAGACCCTGAGTAGACTCGATCAACATAACTAGAGTTTCGGGTTTTGGTTGAGCTTGTGCACATTGATTGCGGGACTCTTTATGGCGGTCCCACTCAAGATATCAACAAGCATTCTGAAGAAGATTTTGAGATCTCACGAGGAAAGCGGTAAGTTCAATGAACATATTACACAGATGGCACTAACAAAACATCTATAAGCTTTTATTCTCAATGCGATGAATCAGGTTTCTGTGTCTACCAAGTTTTGTATCGCTCAGTTAATTCATAAGCACATGCATATCCTACTCCAGGAAGGAGTGAAACAAAATCGAAACGCAGGATTGGCGTTAGCAGACGACATTTGTATGAACAAATACTTCTCCCTGTCCACAAAAGAACTCCTGGATAGTCTAGAGGCTTGTGGTTTATTGTCACAGCATGGAATTCATACGCTTGTAGGTCTATGGGTATGGCTAAATAAGGAGCGTATAGGCGTACAACACCTACTCTCAAACATCGTTTCCCCCTACCTAAATTCTCTACTTCAGCCTCAGAAGGACAGATTCAAGCTTGAATGTAAGGTGAATGAATTTGTTACCAAGCATTCTTCGCGCGCATCAGAGAAAACTCCCTAGAATTATTACAGTTTATAGCTGTAAATTTATGTAAATAAACCAGTTGTGGGAATTTCTCACCCCCCCCTTTTTGTTGACTTGAATTGACATGAATTTACCAAGGGGGGGCCTTGATTTATGACAATTTATGTGGATAAACCTCAGTTTATGAGATTTATGAATTTGAAATTCCTGCAACTTTCCTCCAATGGGCTTCCTGGGAGAATTGGAGGTCTATAAACTTGAGTTTATGAAATTTATGTAAATTACATATAATCCTATAAACCCTGATTTATAATAAATCCATATTTTCCTGACGAAACTTCCTCTATCTCCTTGACAAACAATACTGGTGACGAGGCGAGGCAAGATGACCGCGTAGCCCAATACATGCACCAAAGAGAGTTCCCAGATTAGCTAGAGTAGATATGTCGCCACCCGAGGCCAACTTACTCGTAGCACAGGGATTACTCAAGCATACCACTTGCTACCCTCAAATAAAAAAAAATGTGTCAAACTGATCAAGGACGCTGCTGTACATGTTCTTTGTGCCCGACAAGGCAAAACCCGCTAATATCCAATACGAACATCAGCAAACGTGGTTCTGGGCTTGAGCTGCTTTAAAGCACCTTAAAGGCCCCAAAGCGCTCAAAGCACTAAAAGTTATCTCCAATTTTTAAAGTACTTCAAAGTAGCTTTAAAGTAGCTATGGGCCACTTTAAAGTTACTTTGAAGCTCTCATGGACCACTCTTAGTTACTTTAAAGCACTTATTAAATACTTCAATTTAACTTCCAAGTTAGCCTGTACGGCTCTCAATTGTCTTATAGCATATTGAAAGCACTTAGAAAGATTTATATGATTTATTGATATTTTGTCAGTAAACAGTAGCTATTACATCTCACAAATGGTTGTCACTGATAAAAGGCTTATATTCATCAAGGGTAAAAAAGCTATGTACAAGTCAAAACCAAATACAGGACATGCAAGGAAACATGCCGAAGAAAATAAAAGGCAAACATATATTAATGCCAGTGACGAAAAGCAGTGCTCACCGATGAGTTAGTAAGACCACGAACCCATGTTCGCTGGCCAACAAATAGCAAGGGGTTGGTCAAACCGTCGGAAGGCAGGGGCGGAGATTCAGGAAACGCGCGGGCTACTGACCTAGACCGTATTGGTGGGACAAAGCAATAGCGTCACTGCTCACACAAGCACGGCGCTGGGTATGGGTAGCCGAAGGTGGTGGGTGTGACGTGTCGCGGGCGCTGTGGTGGCTTGCAAGCGGCGGTAGTAGTTGATCAAACAGCAGCCCGTACGCTGCGCCACGCTATAAGCATGCGGTGAATCGAGCGAGGCGGCGCGCAAGCAGGTCACACAGCTGCGCCCAAAGCCACGCGCCGCTCAATGGACGCAGGACATAGATCACTAGTCAGCACGTTCCTAGACTCCACAATCGAGAACTCACCAGCGGCTGGCTCCATTGGCCTCTCAGTGGCCCGAACGTCGAGGCCGCGCTGTATAGCGATTGGGGTCCAGTAGCATGCAAGCAGATCGCTCGCTCATGCCTAGGACTACTGGGTACTATGTGGTCGAATCAGACAAGATATCGGTCAGCATGGTGCCTAGGTACGGAATGGAGTACTTACCTCCAACCCGGCTCCAGCAGCGGGCGAACAGCCCGCCATTGAGTGGCAGCGCGAGCAGGTTGCGCAGTGTTGCTAGTGCTCAATGGCTAAGGGAGGTAGGGAGTGCGGTGGTTGTCGCAAAGGAGATGAGTTGAGTTGGAGTGGAGCACGAGTGAAAAAACCGTAGTGACGGTTGCTAAGAGACCTTGAATGGTCCGTGCACGTGTACGTGTAGCTCCACTCTCGGACCACGCCACATCCCAAAGCCCACCCTAACACTCGCCCCTCGTTGCTCCCGTTCGTGGTACTACAACCGCATGCCTCCGGTTCCTGGAATCGGCGAGTGCAGTCATCGCGCGCCATCCAACATGTGAGTAAAAAAGTCGCTTGCCTGCCGCCTCATTGGCTGATTGACGGTCGTACTCTTGCTCATCAGCGACACAACATGTGCGCTGGTCAGTGCAGCCCGATACCGATAAGTTAACCCGTTGGGGATGTGCGTGCGTCACCCAACCTTCTACCAAACAGTGAGTGAGAACCTGGCCAAACTCAACATGATCCGTGTGCTAACGCGGCTTATACGCCAATTGGAGCTCTCACACGCCGGTTGCGACCTATTGACTACCGCCTACAAACTCGCCCGACTGCGTTAACACCCTAACCGCGGCGCACCGCCAGTCCCACTCGCACGATCGACGCGCAACACACGCTTGGTCATCCTTGACGACCACCGCTGCCACTGCTTTTGGCCCCGCTACCCACCTCCCCCGCTTACAAACGACATGGCGCCCAAGCAATACAGCCGCCTCGCTATGTCATGACCGGTCTGCGGCCAATAGTGATTCTGCCGCCCACACAGCCCCGCACAATTAAGTTGACATGAGCGTCCGACCACCTAACGTCCGCTCGTAGGTTCATCAGTGACTCATTTCCCTCGTGGTTCTCTTTTTCCACTTTTTTTAAATATGTAATTAGTTTTTCATTTAATACATTACTGCAATGATCAGTATTAGATCATCTGAGTGGGCGGCCATATCTGGATTGTATATGACTTTCTCAAAATGCACAACACAAACGCCTGTGCAGACATTTGTAGTGCCTGCCATAGTTTGCTAAAATAGATATCCCACTTCCATGCAGTTTGATATAACCCAGGAATGTCTGAAAAACAGCTCGGTCTGCAAATATGCTTGAGAGCAATGACATGTAACTTTAAACTTCTTTAAAGCCACCCCACGTGACTTTAAAGCACTTTAAAGTACTTTGCTTGAGTTGTAATTTGGAAAAGTGCTTTAAAGTTATCTCCATATGACTAAAGTCTTTCAAAGTGCTTTGCCGCCAAAATCCCACTTTGCTGATGAAGATACAAGGAGACAAAGAAGGCAACCGCACACGAATTACAACCTTAGCAAGCAACAAGCGACTCAACCATAGCCTCTCCAATACAAGGGTAAATTTCACATGGTAATTCTGGCTGTCAAAACTAGAGGCTGCTACTTGGTCGATTATGGGTAGCATAACAACAGTTATAGTAAGTTTGACGTCCCCTCTAACCCAACGATAAGTATGAACCCAATACGTGCGAGAGATATATAAAAAATCCACTCACCTGGATATGAATCGTATTTTATCATTGGGCTCTGAGCACCGAAACCTGCTGGTAATGATCTCCAGACTTCCGTCATAGTATTCAGAACTGCATCCCGCACCAAAGGTGCTGCTGCTAAATGATGCAATGCCACCCGGTGGGCATGATTGTCAATTAGAGGTAGAATATACATCTCTTGTAGCTCCTCTACCGTATCGACCTGTCTTCCGTGCGCAGCAAGCCCACCATACTAGGAGTGTAATTATATAAAAGTGAACGCGTCAGGAAAATATGGATTTATTATAAATCAGGGTTTATAGGATTATATGTAATTTACATAAATTTCATAAACTCAAGTTTATAGACCTCCAATTCTCCCAGGAAGCCCATTGGAGGAAAGTTGCAGGAATTTCAAATTCATAAATCTCATAAACTGAGGTTTATCCACATAAATTGTCATAAATCAAGGCCCCCCCTTGGTAAATTCATGTCAATTCAAGTCAACAAAAAGGGGGGGTGAGAAATTCCCACAACTGGTTTATTTACATAAATTTACAGCTATAAACTGTAATAATTCTAGGGAGTTTTCTCTGATGTTTGAATAAATCGCAACATTGGCACCCGATCGCAAACTCTCTATTGTAGGATGCAAGGTCACGCAACAGACTAAGCCTTCTAGTAGAGTGAGTTTTGTGATGAGCAGGTGCAATTCTGCGATAATACCTTGAAATATAAACTGTGCTAGCTCGTCAACAGCCCAGCAATCGAGGACTAGATGGTGAGCAGGATTACTGATTCAAAATGAAAAGCTTGGCTCTCAGAATCTAGTAATTTAATAAGCTTGTTGAGCCTGGTGATCGAATCAGAGTTTACCGTATGAAAAACCAAGCCAGACGAGAGCTAATAGAACAGGCAAAAAACACGAGATATGTACTAACAACATTTGGTCGGTTATCACTCGGCACGCAACTCTTGACTATGGCATATAATCTCGGAAGGCGAATGATTATACACGGCTAATGGTATCGGCCGCTCTGATGATCAACCGACATTACAACTGATTCTTCTAGCTGCATACGCCACTTTCCGTGAGGCTGACGCAATGAAAATGCATGCATAGCCGATATGCTCGCTGCACCACATAGCATCAACAAGGCAGTTGGAGGAGCTTGTTTGTACCTACCCGCAATAAGCATCACTATCCAAACTAGGTTTCCGCTTGCAAACCTGAGCGATATTGACCATTGGAATAAAGAATTACCAAAGATTGGTCCTACAGTCCCGCCTAACAGTGTACAAATTGTTGAGACTCCTGAATCACATGGCTGAATTATTGATCAAATTCAAAACTTGAATGTGACACAATGCCCCTTACCGACAGTCTTCGCCAATGTTACCTCAGAAGGAGCTATTTGGTTAACTATTTGAGTGTACCCAGCTAGAAATCACGAATAAGCCTCTATGAATTACCAAACTATTCGTGCTTACCCCATCCAAACCCCGCGAACGCCCACTACAGAAAACAGCGTTGGCCGTGTAGACCGACATGGCGAATTTTAGCTTACCACAGCAAACCATATCCACAAAAGGACTTGGAATATCAAGCCGCTGGCAGAGCCATTCGCCTTGACTCATAGGTTGAGGCATGGGAATCCCAGCACTGATAAAACCCACATCACCATCGACCACGCATACACCTTCTATAGACCAAGCCGATCTTCTGCGATGGGATACAGTAAAAGCGCAAGCACTTGAAGAAACCCTCCAATTGTCAATTGCAGCCCGATCGAAGACTGGGTCGCACCAAGCCCGCCCCTCTCCACTGGCATGAACGCCCAGAGCGGGTATATAGCCCCTAGAGCTGCTTCTCGCCTGCGTTGGGTCTCTCTGTGAATAGAAAAAGATCCAGTTTGCTCACCTGACAAAAACGACATGGCAAAACTCGTAGTAAAAACCGGAATAGTTGCGGTGGTCACGACTGACCATATTGAGATGTTTGACTTGGGAGGTAGCAGGGACTGAGAAGCTGGCCCATACTCGGAATCGTCTGTCGCCTCGCGTGTATGCCTGCTATTCACTATAGGCGGACTGCCGACAGGGTTGAACAAGGCATTAGCACCTGCAGCACTGCGAACTGAATATACGCTTGTACGTATGACTGATGGTGTAGAACGCTGAGCCCTACGAGGCCATTCACGTTTTGACGCCAAGGTCTGGTACATGCAGCACTTGATTAATTCAACTCTCAAATATACGAAATGCCCTACCTCGTCCAAGCCAAGTATAATGACTATCATTGCTACTACACACAAGAGTGCCCCGGCATAACACGGAAGAGCGTAGGGATGGTTCTTCCAAAAAGCATTATTGAATCCCCACTGCTGGTCGCTCGGACGAGCCAAAAATCCGCCAATCGACGGGCCTAGACGTGAGTCACAACAAGCGCCACGAGCCATGCTTTGGATACCTACTGATCATCGTTCCTAATTCGTCAAATCAATTTTATCCAAAAGGCTGTAGACTTTCTACGTGTTTAATCTCACCTATGGCAGAACCGAAAATCACACCCGAGTATGCGGTTGCGGAATGAGAAGTGTCTACAATCTCTCCAAGGATAATAAAAGAGACTGTCCATGTCCAACTTGAACCAAATCCGCCTCCTATACAGCGGCCAGCAAGGAGTCCGAGAAATGTAGATGCAACGCCGAAAAACAACAGAGAAACCATGGTGCCGATCATGCTGATAACCAGAGCTGGTTTTCGTCCAAACGTGTCACTCAGATGAGTGCAGAGCATCGTTGTTGCAAATCCCGCCAAGGCGACTCCGCTGTCCTACGAAGCCTCAACTAGGCAGCAAAAGAACAGAAAGGAATCATATCTCACAAAAATTCCAGAATAGTATCCCGCAGAATCCACACTCTTTGCAATGCCCAACTCGACAATCATCTGGTCTAATTCAATCATTTGAGGTTCAGCAGCGGACCTTGCAATCAGAAGCTCTTACTAATGAAAGGATACACCACTTGAAAGGCCGACACGACCATCGCGTTGCTAAACACCAGAATACCAACTTGCCCGTAGGAAAACTTTGTAGCGGGGAAACCGGTGTCTTCATCTTCTAGGGGTTGGCACGAGGTTTTTCCGAAAGGACTAGAGTCGGGATCTTCACTCGATAGCCCAAGATAATCGTGGCTGTCGTTGTTCATTGCACGGAGCCAGGCGGACGCGACAATACTACAGCGGCGATGGTGGAACGGAGTAGAATCGCAACAGAGAAGCCACCGAAAGGCTTGAAGGCCCGCACTCTCGTCCCCGTACAAGCTACGTGATCCTACCAGTGAGTTTCCTCAGATGGCCCGGCGTGGCCGGCGTCGGCATCTTATTCGCTCCAAACAATTTCAAACGACTCAGGGAAGGTGTTTATGATAAACTTTCTCAACTGCCTCCTCGATCAATCTTGCGACATCAAAGCTTATTGTCAAAACTACATCAACAGAACAAGCAATCTTGTGAGGCATCTACAATTGATACGTACCACCTCCCCGTGTTTGTGAAATTGGTGCTCTCCGAAATGGCGAGGCAATTTGCCTCGCCATGTCGGCCCCGTAAACCTCAGGCATGCTACAGTCAACATCACAGAACCTCGTACCAACCGAGCAACTCACTAGCTATAGAGGGGCTGGCACACTCCTGCCCGCCGAGGCGGACAGCGGTCGTCACCAGCGCCAACCCCTCAAGCCGGGACAGCCCGTCGACCGTCCCTCGCTCCAGCCCCGCAAGTCTTCCTTAAGACACGGCCGACCAGCAATGAGCAGCGCGCGGCTCCCAGAGGAGCTAGCATACTCGCACAAGTCAACCGCGTCTTCAGAGACCATGGAGAAGGAACTGCAGTCGCCCCGAGGGGTGGCTGTGTGGCAGGATCTAACGACCCAAGCCACGGTATACGATAAGTTGCTACAACCATATCTAGAACTCACCTGAACACGTCTGCCAGCAAAATGACAATATCTTCTCCAGCCGATTTCGACGCTACAACTCCTTCAGCATCATTTCCTCCTTTCTAGGTTTGAACTCACATCTTCTACTTGGCTACGATTTGTTGTTTTTTCGACTTGAATTTCAACATCGACATCGACGCTACCAGTCCAGACCGAATTCGACGCTGACGCGCCTCGACCCGAGCTGTCGCCTTCGCCGCCTGCTCCATGCGCACCATCTCCGAGCGATACTGTGCGTGCTTCACCATGAGCTCCTTTGGGCATTGGGTCAGGTACTCGACCGCCTGCAGGTGAGAGCTCGGGGTGAAGGCTCTATCGAGGTGGCAGTACTGGAGCATGACAAGACGAACCAGACGTTCGAAGGCTAGCTCGATATCCCCAGCGTCCGAGCTCAACTCGGCGTCTGGAGTTGAAACGAGAGCCCGGACGAGGTCAGGGGAGTGGGCCGCCTTGCGGATCAAGTCTGCTGGAAGAGCAGCATAGGGCCGGTCGGACTAGTAATCTCTTAGCGCTGATATAGGAGAATGGGGCTCAGAAGATTTACCTGGTAGATGACGGCGTCGATGACGAGCAGAGTAAAGTCCACCTCGCGCCCAGTCACCTGAGGATGTGCAGCGAGCAGGAGATCGACCAATTTGATGGAGTATACGCCAGAGGCGCAAGAGGAGAGGGAAGATAATAGAGTCATAGGACAGGTGCGGGGCGTAGACGCGATGGGCATGGTGGGCAAATCTGAGTGGGGGAGGACGAAATAACAGGAAGGTCCAGGTTATATAGATTACTTAGGGGGCGTTTGTCATGTGAAGACGAGCGGGGTTGTATATAGGAACAGATTTAGATAAGCGACTGTATCAGCTATGACCATGCTCGGCATATATAGAGGCTTGTTTGTGCCGAGTTCCTAACTGTCGGAATTTGAGATTCCTGTGATCATAAGTTTCAGACTATTTTGACTGAAATTTCCCCGAACACAACGTATGAGTTCATTGGCTTCCCTATGGCCTCGATTGAACCGAAGCACAAGTACTTTCTAGTCTTTTCTGCCACTACCGAATCCACCAGGGGTCACGAGCGCTCGTGAGTGAGCCGGTTTAGCAGTCAGTGGCTCGACATACTAACTCGACCTGTTACTGGTAATTACACTTCTAATGGTGCCAACAACGCTGATATCGCAATGCGTTTCAGCGGATCCCGATTTTCTACCCGAAACACACAACTAGCCTAAGACTCTATGCGGCCCAAGACGAATCCATACCACAATTCAGCTTGCCGCGCTTCGCTTGAGCGCCTATTTGCACTTGATCAATCTCGCATGCGCCTGCCCTCAGGTCGGAATTGAGGCTATGACAAGGAACTCGAGTCACAGTTTTGAACGATTTGTGGATCCATAGTCTAGAAGATATCCGGTCCAATTTGACAGTGCGCTTCCTTAGGTTGTGCGCGATAAAAGGCTAGCACAGTGCTAAACCAGTTCTTTACCGCAGATCTATCCCCTTTCACCATGTGGCTCGAGTATCCCTTGACAAAAAAGTATACCATCCCTCATCTTGGTCTATACTTTTCGTGTTCTTCGTTTATTGTACTGGTGGGGCTTGCGATCCTTAATGGTATACTCTATCGCCAATGCTCGCTAGTCCCCCTCATGCTGGCTAAATTCATCAATCCAGTCGCACTCCAGGGGTATGAAATTGTTCCAGTCCTACGTTCAAACCCCAATATCACGATAGCATACTGGTGGTCTACCCGTTGGATCTCAATCCGCTCTGCAGGTAATTGTGACCCCGTGTCCTTATCTAAGAAGCTGGTGTTCAGCACAAACTCCTCTCTTTTCTCGTATGGTACGTTGGCACTGGAATAACCAATAGGATAAAGCGTCATGTTATTGGACCCAACAGAACTTCGCAGCGTTTTCAACGCAAATAAGCAAAACAACATTGACGCATCTTCATACATGGCTAACCCTCTCAGCAGCTGCACCGTCGACAGTATCTTATTTGCGATGGATATTGCACAAAAAACCATCAAGTTCGATGTGCGTCTGATTTGATCTTTATACTTGTACTGTTGTTAAAATTACATTTCAGACGCCGATTTTTTGCATCGGTACCAACCTGCCATTCTCGCTCTCAATCATTTCGACATTCTCCATGGCCCAGTACAATCCTTATTACGACGACATAGTAGCGTATTACATTCAAAACAAACCTACCCTTGACGGCCTTGGCTCGGGGATACGTCAGATTCAACACAATACGTCCTCCATGAGCAACATTGTCGGTATCCTTGATGCTGTCAGCACCGATCTATTCGCTGCCTTATACATAATTGCAAACAATTCGATAGATAGCCCTGCTGTGCTATCTACTGGTGGCTTCTTTACGTGCCCCACAGGGCGAAATACTACATGCAAAGCAGAGGATATCATATTGACGATTCCGGCATCCGGGGCCAGTTATCTAAATGGTACTTATCTCCACACTGAGGGAATAGGTACATTCCTGTCTCCTATCGAGCAGTCTATCTCAAATATGTTTATAGTTCTCCGAGACGCATACCAGTATGTGCCCTTTTTGCATTAATCTCCGTACCCACGTCTTATCACACCATATACAGCATCGATCTCGGGAACATTCTCTCATCAAACACGCTTTTGAATGCCAGCGCTTTTGCTGAACGCATACATCTAGACCCTATGGTTTCAAGAGTGGCCAATGATACTCAGTTCGATAACTGTAGCTGGGGGCTTGGATGTACAAAAGGCACGACTTGGACAAAACAGCTCCTGGCATCGAATCCTGAGCTAGTTATCGCAATCCCTAGCGTTCTGCCCTCTGGGAGTGCGCCTGCCGTTATCAAGGTTGATTATCTATGCCCACAATTTAGAATAAAAAGCCCGGGGAGTCTCATCACCTCTGTATTCATCGGTCAGTTACCTTATCTTGTGCTCAATTTTTGTTTTGTGAATCATTCGGAGCTGATGCTCGGCTTTTGTAGGAACATGGACTATGTATACTGCACTATTTGGGATATTCGGACTTATAGGGCCGATGCTTGAGAAACGATATGGCCGCAGACAGAATGATACAGCTCATAGTTTTGAAGTATCAGCTGGCGAGTATGACGACGTATCACATCTTTTGACGCGATTAGGTCGCTGAAACCCACAGACCTTCGCCTCTAGCGAGCCCGCTCCAAAATACCGCGACGAGTTTTGACTTGGTGCTTCTTGTAGTTGATCTTGTTAATAAACTGTTAGTGGGCTATTGATGGATCCATAAAAAATAGGATATAGAAGAAACAATGCTCTGGGCGTAGCCCTTCGGTCCGTTCTTACACTTTTTCTTAAGGGATGTTCGAGAGAAACAACAACTCAATCATTGCTTATCAATTTGTACAAAATGTTAACTGGATATTTTTTCATTGTTTCAAGGCCAATCAAAGCCTATTTCGTCTATAACGAATACATACTTGAATGGAACACCCACGGCAGCGCTGTATTCGAACAGAGAGGTTACTATGGTGAAAAACGTCTGAAATCCTTGGCTCACCAGCAAAGAACCTTGAAAGCGACTCGCACAAGATTCGCATCTACCCGCACCACTTAATCTAACGAACCCATGTGTATGATGTGCACAACCATGGTTCGCCCTCAGAGCCTGGGTCACGCTCTGAATCTCGGTAAAATGAACATTGAACTGTGCAGGAGTGGGCGACTGGGGTAGCGCGCCGTGGTTTCGCACTACCCGTCGTTGGGCTTGCTCCATGAGTCGACTTTCGTCCCATTGAGGACAAGTGCAATTCTTCCACTGCTGGGCGCATAGGTAGCAGAATTGATACCGACACCGGCATGTCATATGATAGCATCCCATCGAGAGTTCCACCATGCTATGACAGCTTGGGCAAGACTGCCAGCCTTCCAGTCTTCCGAGATTGAGGATCTGTTGAACTTCCGTATCCGCCGGGCATGGGGCATGCGAAGTATGCCCGGGACCTTTGCAGAAGGTGCAAGTGTGGCGGTAGCATTGTGTACATTGCTTGTTTACCTTATCGCGCTCCTTGCCTACGGCCGGTCCCAAGAATGCTGAGCATCTAGGATTGTGACAGTACAGGCGATTGGCAGTCTTATACTCTTCGGCCTTCTGTTCGAACGCTCGGATGAGCTGGGGGCTAAAAATAGCGCGAACGTCTTGGAAGGAGATTTGCTTGTTGCAACATCGTGGAGGGAAGAGTGACTCGTCGACAGTGGCTTTCTGAAAGAGGTCAGTAAGGCAATCTCGGTCATAGAAGCATCCACAGGGAGCGTGATACGCTTGTGCCACGCTATCGCCACAAATAATGCAGTCAACACTGGGCCTGTATATATGCGTAAGTTTGAGAATCAAGAATGCACAAGATTTTTTACCTTCCTCCAGCGAGCCTTAATATAGAAGGCACAAAACTAGATGTATCTGGGTGTGGTTTGTATGCAGAGCTATGAAGTGGTTTCCCATAAGCCCAGATCGTGAATTTGGTGAGGATGTACTCGCCTTACGCTAGTTCTTGAACTAAGAGACGTTTGATCTATCATCGAAAATATTGAACCTGGGTAGCTCCTTACACTGCTCGAGCTTGATACTTCAGAGCGGTTGTCTGTAGGCTTGGCCCGTGATAGGATAGTATGAGCTAGCGACGTTGGTACCGCTGAGGCAGGCTGTTGGGCGTTGGCGTTGGCGTTGATGCTGAGCTTGAGTGCAAGTTCTCGGTCGCTACGCTCTTGTTCTTCGATCGCCGCCAAAGCCGCGATAAGACTAGAGTCTTGTGTGACTGCACGATGTACGCTCCGCGCAAACCGGCGATCTGCAATGTTTTGGAGTGTAGTTTTATGATGAGCCTCGATGGAGTTGATTGAAAGCTCGACATCGGACACTGGTTGGTTTATGTGGGCAAAGGGGGACGACCGGATCAGCATCCTGAGAGGCTCACCAACTCCCACTCGGCTCTTGCCCTTTAGTGAAGACCTCCATTCTTGAATGTCCTCGAGTTGCAGCTGGGCAGTAAGCTCCAAAAGGGTCTCGAAATCTTCATCGTCGTTCATGGCTGAAGTTGGCGAAGGCCCGCAGGTGGGGGAGAAGGGGGATGGCAACCAGCCACCTCATCGATTTTGTGCCACGGCACCCCATCGCGATTGCAATCGTCAGGGCCCGATCTTCGTACCACGCCCGACGGCCGCGTATTACACAAAATGTCACCTAAGCTAACTTCCCTGACATCCAAAAACACCCCAATTCACCCACAATTTTCCAGGGGCTATTCCCCGGGGATTGGGCTGAAAAAAGCTGGATAGTGGTGGATCGTGATGGATAGTGATGGATCGTGCCGACTTGACGAGCGTTGGAAAACTCTGGAAAGTTATGGATCGTGCTGACCAGGGTGGGGATTGTACGCAATCCAGCGCGATCCCCCACAATCCAGTACAATCTATCCTGATTCAGTACAATCTAGCCTTATTCAGTGCAATCTTATAGTAATCTAAGCTGATGTAATCTAGTCCCATTACGACTCATGTAACTAGATACAAATAAAGATCATTCGAAACAGTAATGCCTATCCCAAACTGTAGAGCAGCGCCCCGGACGTGACGCATAGCGTCAATCCCCCATAATTCAATGTCGAGAACACATGTGTGAGCCCTGTATTTATGATTATGGGGTAAGTACGGCTGTCACATAAGGAGACGGTCGAGGACTCATCGTCTTTTCTCCCCCGATCCCGTCCTACCGAAGCAGAATGGGCAAGCATTCAAACAAGACGAACCAAGGGGGGTATGAGCCTTCTGACACGAGCTCTCGATCCACGCGCAAGACCCCAACATGGGGGAAAGTCTCAGCTGCCGCGATGGCAAAAGGTGAGCGCCTAGCTATACCCTACGCATACACTGACCTTGTGTGCAGCAAAAAAGCGCGCAGCCACATCTAAAAGCGATGGCGAGACTGGCGTTGGCTCCGGAGAAGATTCCAACGGTTCCGGGGAGGACAATACACAAGCTGTTCGTGCCAGTGAAAAGGGAAAGGGTCGCAAGGACGATTCGAGTGATCAAGGTGGAGACGACAAAGAGGGTGGTGATAAGGAGAGTAATGAAGACGATGATTTGGGCGTCGGGGATGGGTCCGTCGCGGGCGATGATGAAAGTTCAGGTTAGCACTGCATATTTGACAAATAGATAATTCTTACCGAAAGGGTTAAACCCAGAGCTTGAAGATTTAACTCGCGACGAGTTGTTGGCGTTGGCACGACAAATGCGGGATGAACAGAAGTCTAAACGCTCAATGACAATTCACCAGAAACACGATCCACCTCCGCCAAAAACCCCCCTCGCGCTCGTCAATACAACAATCTTGCGGCACCTGCCCGTAGAGGTGCTGAATTGCGGGCCCCTTGAAACTAAAACCGCCGCCTAGAGTGCCAAGCGAAGAGGCCAACGACAACCCGGTAGAACGGGCGATGGTGACTGATGCAGAGAGGGACGATGGTGAAAACAGGGGTGGTCGAGCTGCTAAAGGGGAGGATATAGCTCCAAAGGAGCTTAAAAATGCCAAGAACGTAAGCTTTTCCCTATGAACAAATGAATTCGTACTCACATTTTGTAGCGCGTGTCTCGAGGAGCACTCTGCAGTATTGCCGGCTGGAAAAGCTGTCAAGACGCTGATGTCACGCAGCACGATGAGGCCGGGGAACCAATTTACGAGCAAGTTATACCACCTACCGCTAAGGTGATCACTCCAGCATGGGAAGAAGGTTTTGCTAAGAACTGGAGTTCCTGGGGTGCCACCTATAACCTGGAGTTTCGGTCAAAAGCAAGCCAGGATGCGTATGGTACTCACCTTGCTCGTATGAGCGACGATGACATCAAGAATCATCTATTCAAGAACACTTGGGACTACTTGTCACAACCCTTGTTTCTAAGGGTGTTTACTTTCTATTCTGGATACGACAGCGTCGGTGTCGGATCCTAGCCTGATGCGTGGCAGCCTCCTGTGGCTGTTCGTAGATGTAGTCGAGTGTGGAAGCGTCGATGACAGCCCTGTGTAGGGTATCGAGCCTCTTAGTCTTAGGAGTATAGTCCTCCACTCGTCTAGCGAGTAGGACGTCGAAGGCACCCGTCTCTTGGAGAGACTGTGATTGACTCGTGGCTTGCAGTGTATTACTAAGTACCTAAGTTAATAGGACCTAGTATCCATAGTTGAGTCTTAAGTGTATAAGTCTTATATATATCTCTTAGTAGTTATCACCCTTGAGGGGAGATCGACGAGGTAGAGCAAGCTGGTCTGAGAGCAGCTTGCACACCGTGTATTTATACTCATGAGTACATGGTCTGTGCGTACAGTTCCAAGAATACATGAGCTAAAGATAGTGCGTGTTTCTAAAGGAAGGTATATCTAAAATAAGGGCGTTACTAAAGATAGTTTGGGAAGATTGTATGCGCGCTAAAGATAGCTATGATCAGTCAGCTATCATGTGGAGGCTTAGTCAAGCGCCAATCATCCTTAGTAATGGGAAGAAGTCTTAAAAAAGGAAGGGGTGGCTTATAAAGCGTGCAAGCCACGAGATCAAAGGAAAAAAGGTGAGGTCATGTGCGTGGCTCATGACATTACCCCCCTCTTAAAGGCGAGTCTTAGGGGACATGAGGCAAGCAGACAAGTCAAAAGAGTTCGTGGAGGATAGATTTTGAAAAAAGTAAAAGGATTTACAAAAGTTTCTTTGAGTCCGTGTAAAAAAAAGTCCATATTAGAAATCCGCAGGAGGAAGGTGGGACTTGGTATTGCTGCTACTGTTTGGGGCCTCTGCTCCCCAGACCTCTTCCTTCAATTTGACCCATTCCTCATCTTCATCCAAAGGTTCAAGTAAGAGGTCGGCCATGTTGACCGAGAGGTCTTCGTTCCCTTTATCCCAAGCTTTCTGGTCCAGCCAGTCTAGGAGCTCCCTTTTTGACCACTTCTCCTTTTCGGCTAGTTCGATGACTTCACCGAAGGTTATCTCCTTGAGGACTTCCTGGTAGCTTTTGGAGATGTCGGGTGCTTGGCACCACTCCCCGACTACATTGGCCACAATGGCCATCTTCTGTCCCTTGTCGCCCAGCGACCTTATCCACTCCTTCTTCATTTCTTCTATATCACTCAATCGGAACCACCATTCCGTTGAGTTCTCTACCCACTTGGGTACGACCTCCTTCTTCCCTTTCTCTTCCCACTCCTCCAATCTCCTAATGAGGTGGGGGGTGCTAAAGCTATTGACCCCTTTTTTGATCCTCCTATTGTTCTCCTTCATCGTCCGGCTATATTCTTCATACCACCTCATCCCTTTTAATTTCTTTACTTCCCTCACCAAGTGCTCGACTTCACTCCCCACCAATTCTTCAATGACAAAGAGCTTGGTGGCCTGCATGGCCCTGCTCGACTTGGGTCGGGGTCCTTTACCAAGCCAGTATAGGTGCCCCTGTTTGGGGCAGTGGAGGGTATGTGTGGCGACCCATTTACAGTTCCATCGTTCGCCCATGGGAATGTAATCGAGGGTGATAGAGGGGTCGAGGGATTTGGCAAAGTCCGAGCTTTGGATGAAGCTATCGCAGCGCCTGATGGCGTCTTGGTAGCTATACAATCTGTCCCCGCCGTGGCCCCAGGTGAGTTTATGTGATACACGTTGTTTTCCCCATACTGACTTAGGGCTGCCATTGGATACGACCCTAGCGTCGCGGGGGTCGTAGCGGACGCTGGTGGACTCAGCAGACTTGGTGTTGCGGATGGGGGCCATGGTAGTGGTGAGGGTTTTAAAAGGTTTAAAGTGGTGTGAGTTGTTGGTGGTTGGGTAGAGCTGGAGTAGCTGGTGGTGAGGTTTGAGGCTTTTCCCTCTGCTCTTTTATATTCTTTTCCCGGATGCTTGTAATTCTTTGGTACTGGGGCTTTGGGGTGACGTTTGAGTAGATCTTCCATGATTTGGGGCAGTTCGGCTATTTTTTCAGCCCTTTCCATGGTGTCTTCTATCGGATCATACCCTTTCCACCTAATTTGGTAATATAAGCCATTTTTCCGTTGTTCCCATGCGACCACATGGTCCACTTCATATTCTTCTTCTCCTTCTTCTGTCACAATTGGGGGTGGTCTTGCTTGACGTCTGTGAAAGTCCTTGTCTTCTGTGAAGGGTGAGAGGAGATTGATGTGGAACACATTGTGTGTCCGCATGGTTTTTGGAAGTTCTAGGCGGTAGGCATGTGAAGAAATCTTTTCTGATATGACAAAGGGCCCCAATTTTTTGTTATCTAGCTTCTTCGAGGGTCGCCTCGTGGTGATGTTCTGGCCTACTAGCCATACTTTGTCCCCTTCTTTGTATTCACGTTTTGGGTCGCTTTCTTTTGATCTGTAGAATTCCATGGAGGCTATGGCCTCATCCCATATTTCTTGCATAGAGTCCGCCATGTCGGCAGCATTAGGTGCATTGACTTCTAGATCTACAAGATCCCATCTGGGGTGTAGTCCATAGATTGTCTCGAAGGCTGTCTTCCCTGTGGCGGAATTGACTTGGTTGTTATGGCAGAATTCTGCTATTGGTAGCCATCTGACCCAATCGTCTTGTCTATAATTGCAAAAGCTTCTTAAGAAGCCTTCTAGCCATTGGTTGGTTCTTTCCGTTATTCCATCAGTTTCTGGGTGGAAGGCTGTGGAAAATTTGGGGTTGATACCCAGTTTGGCGTAGAGGGCTTTCAAAAATTGGCTATTGAAGGTCGGCCCTCTGTCTGACACGGTTGTCTTGGGTAATCCATGTAGTTTCCAGACTTCCTTGATGAAAAGGTCGGCTACTCCCTCTGCATTGGTGCTTTCAAGGCAAGGGATGAAATGCGCTTGCCGAGAGAAGCGATCGATTACTACCAGTATACTATCCATGCCCTGTGATTCAGGGAGCTTGACGATGAAGTCATATGCGATGTCTTCCCAAGGTTTTTGGGGGATTGGTAAAGGTTTTTGGGGTGTGTATTGTTTGTTGCCTTTACTCCTTTGACAGATTTCACATGTTTCGACAAATCGGTTGACTTGTTGTTTCATAGCTGGCCAATAGTATCTTCTAGATATGAGTTCCAAAGTTCTGGCTTGTCCCTGATGACCAGCTATTGGGTTGTCATGGTGCATTTCCAGAATGGCTAGTCGTATCTCTTTGTTTTCAGGGATTACTATTCGTCCTTCGTACCATAGGAGGTCTTCCTTCCATTCATACTTGTCATATTGTTTCCTAATAGAAGGTGGGAGGTCATCCTTTTTCTTTGTGCTTTCTATAAGGGTTGTTAGGGATTCATCATCGCTGAGGCTTTCCCTAATCATAGAAATGATGTCAATTTCTATATTTGCCTTGAAGCCCTTGAATCGTTCAGCATTGATCATGATCTGCTGGGGATTTGGGATATCCTCATGGTCATGTCTTCTTGACAGGGCGTCTGGTTTATTAGACATTTTACCCGGCCTGTAGTGGATTTCAAAGTTGAAAGAAGCGAGTTCCATATGCCATCTGGCATGCCTTCTGTTGAAGGTTTCTGCATTCTTCCATCTTTCTAGATTTTGGTGGTCGGTGAAGACAGTCACGGGTAATATAGTCCCTTCAAGGTATATGCGCCAATGTTTTAATGATTCCACAATGGCAAGTAATTCCTTGTTGGCGGTATCATAGTTTCTTTGTGCATCGTTGTAGCTTTTGGATAAGTATGCTACTGGATGGAGGTATCCATCTTCGCCTCGTTGGCTAAGTATAGCTCCTATGGCTATTCCTGATGCATTGGTTTCCAAGATAAAAGGTTTATCGGGGTCAGGATGTATTAGTACTGGATCTTGGCTGACACGTTTCTTGATTTCCTCGAAAGCTTGTTGGCACTTCTGATTCCATTCAAATCTGGTGTCCTTTTTTGTTAGGTCATGTAATGGTCTGGCTATTTTGCTAAATTCGGCTATGAACCTCCTGTAGAAGTTTACAAAGCCAAGGAAGGCCTGGACTTCCTTTATTTTTCTGGGTGCGCCCCATTCCATGATTGCTTTAATTTTTTCTTCTTCCATGGAAATTCCTTCGGGGGTAATTACCAATCCAAGAAAGATGACCCTCTTGACAAAGAATTCGCATTTGGATAGTTTGGCGTAGAGGTTGTTTTCTCTTAGAATCTTGAGTACTTCCTTGACGTGTTTTGCATGGTCTTCTTCCTTTTCTGAGAAAATGAGGATATCATCCATGTAGACTACTACTGTGACACCTAGAAGGTGTCTGAAGATGTCGTTCATCATTCTTTGGAGGACAGCTGGGGCGTTCTTGAGTCCAAAGGGCATGACTAGGTATTTGTATATTCCATAAGCTGTCCTGAAAGCAGTTTTCCATTCATCGCCCTCCTTGATACGGATGTTATTGAATCCCCATCTAAGGTCTAATTTCGAATAGATTTTAGCGTTCTTGACCTGGTCGACAAGTTCCACTTGGAGGGGCATAGGAAATTGATCTGGTATAGTGATGTTGTTGATCTTCCGGTAATCCGTCACTAGCCTTAAAGATCCATCCTTCTTTTTGACAAAGAAGCAAGGTGAGGCTATAGGGGATTTGCTAGGCCGGATTTTTCCGTCGGCCAGTTCTTGATCAATGAATTCCTTTATCGTTCTGCTTTTGATTGGTGAGAGGGGATATACTTTTGCCGGTTTTGGGAGATCTGATCCTTCCTCAAAGTCTATGTTGCAATCGAAGGGCCGATGTTCTGGGAGCTTCTTGAAGAGTTCTTCACTAAAGACGTTGATGAATTCCATGAATTCTTCTGGTATGGTAGGTAGATCTTTTCCGGCTTTGGCAGTGATGGGCCTTCCTTTCCATGAAATTTCTAGGGTCTTCCAATTTATGTCTGGGTCAGCTTCTTGTAGCCAGTCTAGCCCTAGGATCATATCGGTGTCTCCTAGATCCATTACAAAGAAGGTTATGTCGAAGGTCCATCCTTCAATTTCCACTTCTAGGGTTGCTTTGTTCTTTATTTTGTTTGGTAGTTCTTTACCGTCTATGGCGATTACCGTTCGTGGATTGACTAGGGGTATCAGCGGAATTTTGTTGTTTTGGGCAAAGTCGATGTCTAGGAAGTTTTTTGAAGATCCAGAGTCGACTAGAGTGGGGATAGGGTCCATGATTCCCTTGACCATTGTAAAGATAGACGCAGTTTGTTCGGATTTCTTTAGGTATAATACACGTTTCTTTCTTTTCTGATTCTTGGTCAAGGGTTTCTGGGCAGGTACTGACATGGACTCAGCCTGCTGTTCTAGTTTTCTGACTCCGAGTCAGAGGATTTCTCTTCTTCCTTTACTTCTTCGATCTTCGCTTCCTTTCCTTTGACAGCTTGGGGTTCTTGTTGCCATTCCTTGAATTTGCATTCCCTCATCCGGTGCCCTCTTCTTCCGCATTTGATACATCTTCCTTCTTCTCGCCTTTTTTGGATGACCTCTGATGGTACTATTCCTGCTTTGGCTTGGGTTGTCCTCGGTTGGAATTTCTTGTCTTGGTTCCCAGAGGAGCTATTATCCCTTAGGCTTCTCCCGGTGAATAGGAGGTTGTCTATCCTGATAGAGACTTCCATCCATTTTTCAAGGGAGAATGTAGATGTATCCTGGGTAATGGTCGCCTTAAGGAGTTCCTGCTGGACATTATTCTTAAGTCCTTTCTTGAAGACATCTATAAAGGCGTGTTCGTCCCAATCCAATTCTTGCATAAGAGTATGGAAGGCAGTGACATAGTGTTGTGCTGATCCTGTTTGTTGGAGTTTATGAATGTTTTGAATTGCTCTTTCCTTCTTCATAGGGTCTGAGAAAGCAAGAAGGAAGGCGTTCTTCAGGGCGTTCCAATTTGCAAGGTATTCGTGTGGTTCTTCATCAAGGATTTTCCTGAGTAGGGGTTTGGCCCATTTGGCTGCTTCTCCTTCTCCCATGTTAGTGAGGAAGGTGGCCATCTTCCGGTTGTTATCGAAGGCGGTACCATAATCGTTGAAGTAGATCTCCATCTTCATCAGGAAGATCTTGGCCTCCTGTCCCCTTTTCCCGTTAAAGGCTTCAGGCTTCTTAGCCCTAGCTCCTTTTGGAATTTTGTCCTTGGTTTTTTCTTCTTTCCTAGGAGGCCTTGGGTTTCTAGGAGGGGGCGTGTTACCCCTTGATGGAGGTCCTGATGGGGGTCCTGGGGGATTATCCCCTGGAAATAGTCCTTGAGGCCTTTTTGGGGCTCGTGCTTGAGAGGATTCAGCTTCTGGTTCCCATTTGTGGTCCTGGTCCATGATATCAATGTTTGAGACCCTTTCTTCCACTACTTGTAGTGTCTCTTGGAGGGTTTCTGTGTCGGCCTTAAGTTTCTTGATAGCTTCCTCTTGTTTATTCAAGGCAGCAGATGTCAGGACCCTGTCGTCTCTCTCCTTTGTTGTCCTTAAGTAGTGGCTACGTTCGTTTGTTGTGTGGTAGTTTGTTTATTTGGTGGTCTATCTGTAGTTTACACGTACGAGTCCGGTGGTGGACGAGATAAAGCAAACTAGGGCTCCTAGCTTTGCTTCATCGTCTTATATACCCTGTGCGAGAGTATGAGTCATTGCTGTGGCACAGTCCGCAGTTGTTTACTGGTCACATGACCTGTTTGAGTATGCGATGGTAGTGTTAGGGGGTCATGTGACATTGTTTACGCATTATGTAACTCGCTCTTAGGTTTGTGCGGCTCCGAATCTTATAGAGCCGCGCTGAGTCCGAAGGTCACGTGATTTAAGCGCCGGGGTCACGTGATAACTCGCTCCTCGCTCCAAGTTACAAGGTAGAGAAGTTGCTGGAGCGAGTTATGTAACCACGGTAAGCGCCGAGCGCTGATTAAGCGCCGGGGTCACGTGACAACTCGCTCCTCGCTCCAAGTTACAAGGCAGAGATGTTGCTGGAGCGAGTTAGATAATCATAATAAGCGCCGAGGTCACGTGACCTTGTTTATAGCGTATTTGACCTTGGAGCAAATGCTATAAATCCGTATTATATTCTCCCTATGTAATGTGTCCGTTGTGCGGGTCACAACAGCGGACACTTGTTTGCCCATAGCCCCCATGGCTACGACTATGGTATCCATTTGTTGGCTGAGTTTTTCAATGGCATTCTGGGTCTTTATTTGTTCGTTGACTGCCAATTGGGCGCTGTTGGCTGCTGTCCATGCGTTCTGGGCTGCACTCTCTACCTGTTGTTTAATATTACCAGTGGATGCTTCCATTTTGGAAATGGAATTAGTCATTTGTTGTAGGGTGGTATTGAGTGTTTGTACCCCGGTATCCTGTCAGTTTTCCTGTACTTGTATTTGAGCAGTGATTCCTTCGAGGAGTTGATCCTTGACATCATCTAGCATCCTGACAAAGAATCCTAATGCAGGGTCTCTTGCTGCTGCTCTTCGGATGTCTTCTATGGGTCCGTTAAGCAGTCTTTCGTATTCATCTTCGTTCCCTTCTGGTGGTACTTCTCCAGGTGCTGTTGATGATGAGTGAGGTCTAGGTGGTGTAGGGTTTGCTGGTCTTTCCTCAATCCTAATCTGGGGGGGAGCTTCTATTTGTTCCGTTACTTGTATGGGTCTTTGTGGTATAGGTGCTTCGATGGCATTTGATGTCTGTGATCGGGTTCTTACCCCTGTCAGGGGATGTGCTGAGTACAGGTGTCTTTCTTCCCTTGGGATGTTTGTGGGACCATATCTCCCAGTGGGTAATTCCAAGGGATTTGGGGCGTATGGTGGTACTGGGTCAATCTGGTCTTCTATCCCTGCTGTGGGATCGATCGGTACTCTTCTTCTTACGGAGATTATTCCTCCTGGGGACATGCTAGCTCTCGCATTCCAAAAGTGTTCTGGTCCTGTCGTTTGTGCTGTTTCTACTTGTGTTGCTACGGGTTCAGTTGTATCTGGGGTTCGTCCTATATCCTCGGAGAGTCTGGATTCATCGGGGTCTGATACTGATTCCACAGTGGTTCGTGGTATAGATCTACCACCAATGATATCGGCTGCTGTTGCAGTTGACTCGTTTGGATTTCCTTCACCCACAATAATGGTAGGTTCTGCTTGGATGGTTTCGTCAGGATCCGCGTATGATCCTGGTATGCTGACCCGTGCGTGGATAGCATCGGTTGCTTCCGTTGTCATCTGTAGTACTTGTTCCCTTAAAGCAGATAGGGATGTTGCGTTGTCTGATCTAGCTACCGACGGCCGGTCAGGGTTATCTACCGGTGGCACTAGTGATTCTCCTTGAGCCGACTGGCTCCTGGTTACTCTTGATGAAGATCGTTGAGACATAGCCACGGATCAGTGTGAAGCTTGCTCTACAATGTCACAACCCTTGTTTCTAAGGGTGTTTACTTTCTATTCTGGATACGACAGCGTCGGTGTCGGATCCTAGCCTGATGCGTGGCAGCCTCCTGTGGCTGTTCGTAGATGTAGTCGAGTGTGGAAGCGTCGATGACAGCCCTGTGTAGGGTATCGAGCCTCTTAGTCTTAGGAGTATAGTCCTCCACTCGTCTAGCGAGTAGGACGTCGAAGGCACCCGTCTCTTGGAGAGACTGTGATTGACTCGTGGCTTGCAGTGTATTACTAAGTACCTAAGTTAATAGGACCTAGTATCCATAGTTGAGTCTTAAGTGTATAAGTCTTATATATATCTCTTAGTAGTTATCACCCTTGAGGGGAGATCGACGAGGTAGAGCAAGCTGGTCTGAGAGCAGCTTGCACACCGTGTATTTATACTCATGAGTACATGGTCTGTGCGTACAGTTCCAAGAATACATGAGCTAAAGATAGTGCGTGTTTCTAAAGGAAGGTATATCTAAAATAAGGGCGTTACTAAAGATAGTTTGGGAAGATTGTATGCGCGCTAAAGATAGCTATGATCAGTCAGCTATCATGTGGAGGCTTAGTCAAGCGCCAATCATCCTTAGTAATGGGAAGAAGTCTTAAAAAAGGAAGGGGTGGCTTATAAAGCGTGCAAGCCACGAGATCAAAGGAAAAAAGGTGAGGTCATGTGCGTGGCTCATGACACTACTGTTATCGAATTGTAAAAAAAAAAGATGGACGGTACCTTTGAAGAGGCCCGCCAAGCAAAGAATATGCGTAGCCTTGGTCGTCACCGACAAACCAATGTGAGTGTATTTGAATGCAATTTATATGCATACAGCTTACCATGGGCTCTATAGCTCATTGTATTGCGTGAGAACGCAAGAAAGCAAGTCGGCCTTGAAGATGAAAAGTACAATTTTTTGATCGCCCCAGGGGCCCAGTCTCTAGAGCTCTCAGACGGCAAAAGTGGCGCTACTAAAGGCGTCATTTACCGGACTCGTATAGAGCCAGCGTTCATGAGCGAGGAGGTCAGAATAGTATTGCTTACATCTTTGAGCATATTAACCAGGCTTCGAGAATAGGTTGCTAAACTCAAAGGCGTACTCGATCGGGCCGCAAAATTCCAATCTGACAATGACGTTAGGATTTCCTACGTCAAACAAGGCTATTCTGCGCCAATGGTCAAGCCTGGGGAAAAGAGGACGAAAGGCGACGCACCAATCAAGCACCCACACTGGGCAATCAGCGACACATGGATTGAGGAGAACCCAGTCGAGTTCGAAAACTCAAAGTATATGATCAATATGCGCAACCGCAATCCACCTGATCATACTGAAATCTACGAAGAACATGGCAACATTAGTCGGACGTACCTTGACGACATCCCCACCCCTGCCAAACCTCACGCTCCGCATGATCTCACCAGCTCACGCTCTCCTTCGGTCGCGACACATAGTCGATCCACTTCCCCGCTTGTCTTGACTACCAGCACACCACTTATGCAAGCCCAAATGCTTCCATTAAACCTGCCCCAGCCAGTCGGTATGCTCGGGTTGGAGATCTCCAAGTGCGTCTGAGTCATAGTCAAGTAGCCAAGAACATAAAGGCGCAGCCGAGTGATTGGTAGCCTCAAACAGCGAGAAATTGAGTTCTCGCACAGGTTGCGGCAGCGGGATCAAGTCAAATATTGAATCTAGAGCAATTTCCGAGACATTCGGGGGCTCCCAGGACGTCAAGAGTGGATCATCGTTGACCCAACTATTGGGGTTAGGTGGTTGAAGGCAAATGGAGTAATCACGTATCACCGCAGGTAGCCGTTCTTCGCGGATAAATTTGGGATTTCGAGTGGTGAGCAAAAGCTTGTGTTTATCTACTACAGGGAGTTGACAGCTGGCAGCTTTTGATTTGTACATGTGCTGAACTGGGCGCTCGTGGGGGTTAAAGTTGATTGGTGTCGTATTGGAATCATTGGGCCCCGACGAGGTGACAGCGGGAAGTACAGGAAGAGGTATATTTGAATTGGGAAACAAATCCAGTGACGACTGATAAGTTTCGGCCTCCATATCATCAAGTAAATTGCTATCCGGAATTAGCTGAGAGGTTGGCGGGGTCGACAAGACTGGGCGTGGTAAGCGCCGTGATGAAGAGCCACCCGAGCCACTAGCTAGAGACCCAGATTGCCAACGAGCAGGCCTAACCAAGTGTATATCCAGCAGCGCGATCTTGCTGTTGTCGGATCCAGGCACCCAAATTCCATACAGCCTTCGATGTTTCTCGACGATCCGGGGGGGGGTGCTTCGTTTGCGATTTGCACTTTCCACAGTTGCAAACAATCTTATCGAGGCCGAGAACACGATTCACGCTGATTTTACTCTGTACTTTTGTTATATATACTGTTTTCGGCCTCCAGTAACTCACTTTCTTGGCCTTCCCGGCCGCCACACTCAAACGTGTTGTATCGGACATTTGGATAAATTTTCGTGTATTTCACAGCTAGACGATGTACAGAAATAACAGCGCTAGTTTTGGAATGCTGCGGGGGATTTTGAGATGGTTGCAGTGGGTGCGGCGAGTGCGGTCGTGGTCGAGAGCAAGTTATCTCGCATGCATGCCGTGCTCCTATGTGTTTGATTTGAAATTGCGTCGATCCCTTCACCAAAAACGCTAAGTCCGGACAGGCGCCGCGGCACCCCCGATCCGGACCGATCCACCACTATCCACCACTATCCACCACGATCCACCACTATCCAGCCCCTTTCAGCCCAATCCCCGGGGAATAGCCCCTGGAAAATTGTGGGTGAATTGGGGTGAAAGGAGACCTCCGGAATTCGCTTCAATAGAAGCACGTTGATCCATAGACCAGCGTATGATTTTGGGTGAATACTGGCTTGAGAAGCTGATACTTTTCTTCTCAAATTTTAACAGGTGGGAAAGGAATATGATTGGAATTCATTCAAGTGCTAATAACCAAGAAAGCGTAGCTAGATATAAGTTGGTGTAAGGATACAATAGAGAGTTTATAAAAGAGAAGCATGCGATTTACGGGTGTGAGTATGATGGCGGCCCTATACAAATGTCAGCAAGCTCGGCTAAAGCGCACCAAGAGACCCTGAAACCAACCTGCAGTGGAGCTGGCATGAAGCGCGCCCAAGACTGCCGCTTTTTCCTCCTCAGAGAGAGTGTCGATAACTCGCAACATGCCCTCAAGCGTTGCCTTCCTGTTAGACTGCGCAAGCTCGACAATCTTGTGCGTGATTTCAGCACCCCGCACAGAGTTCAGAGTGGTGGTAAGGTCGATGGCCTCGAGAGCCTCAGTGAGCTTGCGATTATCTGTCTGGTCGACGTCTGTGGGGATGAGGGAGTCCAAGAGTCGTGTTCGATACGCCGGAAGTGAATCGGGGCTGGCCTCGGCGATCTCTGCAAGTGCCCTATTGCGGGCTAGGCGAGCGCGAACTGCCCAATAGAACTTGCGACGAGCATTCTTCCAAACAGCGGGCTTAGCACAGCCTTTTGCAGCCATGCGTCCAGCCCGGCTAAAAAATATGGTTAGTTTCGGTCAGTGAAATCGGCAGCGCAGGCTTACTCATGGAGGTCCGCATAGAGTAGCGCAATCTGCTTGTACGTTGGCATCAGCAGCGTCTCACGAGCGGCAAGCTCTCGAGATGCTTCAGCCCTCTCCTCAGCGGACTTGGAAGAATCCTTGCTGTTGACCTTGAGCTCGGCATATTTGTCATCCAAGCGCTCCATGAGAGCCAACAACCTCTCGCGGCGCACTGTGAAAACAAGGTTTGAATTGCATGATTATGGCAAGCAACGAACAGCCTACTTTTGATCTCAACAATGCCCTCCGGTTCTAACGGAAGGATTAGGGACACAAATTGACAACGTATGCGGAGAACATACCCAAAACACCGGCACGAGCTTCCACATCAGCATACATCTCCATTTGGTCCGAGTTGATCGAAGGATCCAACACGACCCAGGCACCTCCACGCTACGAGAGGACACTGTTAATCGATGCGAAAAATACAAACAACTGCAACCCACCAATTCGCCGTTGGGGACGATGTAGACGAAGACTGGTTGCTTGTAGCTAGACAAGCCATCCACGATCTTGGACCCCTGCTTGAGCACTTCATCATACTGTAAAAAAGTATTAGGATTGTAATCGACTGAGACAGAATGATTCAAGTACCATATCTTGTTGACCACCTGAGAAACCACGCCAGTTGGCGAACACAATAAGAGGCAGCCCCTCGCGATTAAAGTCAAAAATAGCTTGCGCCGTCTTGTATGCCGAGTTAGGATACCACACCTATGGATATTCGCATAAATTCATGGCTCGCTAGAGTACACAAGTCTTTGCTCACCTGACCGGCCTCCATGATACGCTGTTCGAAGGATGCTGGGTTGGCTGGGTCAGCGGGAATAATGCGTTCGATGGTGCGAGCTGAATCGCCAGGAAGTTAGCAGAAGGTGATAATCACTTGGAAGCAAACTTACTCTCGACAGCAATGACACCCATAGGGATACCGCCTAACCTCGCCCGTCCGACAACGACGGTCTGAGCCCATCCGCTGAGGGTCTCCTGGAAAGACTTGTTGTCAAAGAAGCCAGACAGGAACTCTCCAGTAGTCTCGTCCGTCTTTCCTTCGAGGAACCAACGAGGATCGTATGCACCTTTGGGTGGGGTAAATCCAATATCGCGGTCCCAAGTATCAACGGAGTGGGTGATAGGCAACGCTGCGCCCTTGTGCTCGGGAACAAATGACAGCCATTTCAAGATATGAGTCGCGCCTTCGAGATCACTACCGGCGGTCAAATGCGAGACACCATTCTTGTGCATGATCTGAGTACCGCCTAGCTGCAAGTTGGAAGTATAGACCTCGCGTCCGAGTACTTTGTTGAGCGCCGGGGCCCCGGTAAGGATGATAGGTTGGCCTTCGACTTGTACCGCACGCTGACCAAGGCGGACCAGGTACGCGCCGATACCGACGGAGCGAGCAGTGACGAGAGTGATCGTGAAGATGTCATCGTATGCGCGGGATGTCTCGCCCGCAATGAGCCCAGAGCCCCGGAGACACTCCACACCCAACCCGTCCTGCAGACCAATCACATCTGTAATCTTGTGCCTTGTTTCGCCTTCGTCCTGGATCTCGGTGGTCAAAACACTACCAGACCCTTTCTCGTTCAACTTGGCGAGATTTTCAGGGGTAAGATAGAGGTAGTTGATCCCCTTTTCGGGCTGGTCCTTGTCATTCCATGCGCACGAGAACAGACTAAGTGCCTCTTCAGCAAGGCCAATGCGTGCACCAGAGTTGGCAGACAGATAGATACGGGGAAGTCCACGCTGACGAGCATATTCGGTCACCTGGAAGAAGTACTGATCCTCGACGGGGCCGAAAGAGCCAATCTTGTATGTGATATCGTTTGCAACAGCGACGACTTCGCGTCCCTTGGGACACTCGGGGGTGTACATCGTGAAAACCCAGCCGACCATACCGCAGGTGTTATTGCCAGGAGCTCTGTCAACTTCTTGAAGTTCATCGTTTTCGTCGAGCACAAGCTCCTTGGACTGTAGCACCTTCTTGGGAATTTTCAAGTTCGAATCAGCCGCGCGGGCGTCGTTCCATAGGTTATGCAGAGCCTTCATGAAGAGGTCGGGGAAGTCGTACACATAAGTGGTGCCGATTATGTGAGCTTGGTATCGCTTGGGCTGCAACGACTCCTTCGTCGGGTATGGATAGTGAACAGGCTGCAAGTGGAGTGGCCCCTTTTCGGCCCCGATCGTCTTCAGGATCTTCGTGCCCTTGTCGGTCGCGATCTCCTGGTAGGCGAAATAGTTGACGATAAAGCCCGAGACGTTCTCGATCACGCATCGGAGCGGCGAAATATTCCCCTCTTCATCCTCAAGCACGATACGGATCTCGGCGCCGGTAACATGCAGACGCCAGAGACGCTTGCCATGTCGTTCAATGAAGCCTGCGATAGCCTCGACGACCTCCTCGTACGTGACCGAGAGGTTATAGACAAAATTGAGGGCGATATGGTTGCAGTCGGTATTGCGGTGCTGCGCGCTGACAACCTCCAAAGCATCCAAAATCGCACCAACCAGGCGATCGGTCTCGGATAAAAGGTAATCGGCCATACGCATAGTACCGCGGAGTCGGCCAGGTCGAACGAGCGCACGAATAAAGAATCGACTATCAAATTGGTTCTCGCGAGCGACGGCATGATAAATGTGCATCTGCTTATTCTCGACAAAGCATGGTGTGAGCTTGAAGTTGGAAAGACGGCTGAGCTCCAGTTGATACGCCAGGGCAGGCTCGATGTTACGAATAGCCTCTTCTTCGCCCCACTTGTCGCCAATGTCGCGCATCGTGAGGTAGAACGGATACTGGGCCGGTCGGCAGATGAGGAAACTGACACGACGCACACCGCGCTCGTTGAGAATAGACACCTTGTTGTTGACAAGAGCGAGCAGCTTTTCGCGCCACTCGTTGTCCTCCATATCGTCCGAAGGAGCAAATACGCGCAGGGCGAAGTACAGGACGTTGGGTGGTTGAGCGCCAGCCCCGTGCCTGCGAGAATATTCGTCTGTATTGAAATGAGGTAGTTGCTCCGCGACTTTCTTAAATCCGTTCAGGAGGACATCGTAGTTGGGGAAGGTTGCAATGGATCCTGTACGAATCGGCTCGCGGCTGTCGACAATGTAGGTCAAATCGCTGACGGACCCGGCACGCTTGGGAGTGTTGATGCTAAATCAAAGTCAGGAAACCCATCCAAATATAGAAGTCTCAGCACTCACCCATTGTTGAAACGAGGCGTCGACGGCGGCGAGCTCGATTGACCAAGCTTGAACCTCCACGTAACAATATTAGGCGCGTCTCCGTCGTCAAGATCATCGCCTTCCTCGTAATCCACCGAGATGAGGTTGTATGCGCGGTACGCACGACGCACGTAGACATCCATCGAAGCTGAATGCACAATTAGTAAATAACATCATAGCCAGCCAAGAAAACTCACCAAGTGAGACCCAACGATCCTTGTGCGTGAAGAATGTGGGCAACACGTCATACACAATAAACCTTGAATCCGTCAACTCGCGCAACACCTCGGCCGAAGGCTGTCGACGACCATCGCCCGACTCGCCATAATATCCCGCACGAACCGAAGTTGTGAGGATCTGCTCCATCTGCGACGAACGTTCCTCGTACGACGGCTGCTGCGTGCGAATGAGCACCTCGCGAGCCTTGAGCGCGACCTGGGTGGCCGAGCGACTCTCCAATGCTGCGATGCTACGCAGGACCTCGTTCAGGCTCTCTTCGACACCACCGATCGCCGGCCCGGGTACGCCACGCTGGATCTCTTCGAGAAGAGCCAAGACGAGCTTGTTCTTGCTCTGAGCCTTGGAATGACTCAGAACAAGAGCAGCGACCTTGTCGAGCTCGGTCCTATACTGTTCTCGGAGCTTGAGCACCTTTTCCTCGAATTGTCCACCTCCGAATAATCGCTCTGTAGATTCGTAGCGGGACAAAAGACCGATGATGGCGTTCCACTCGTGGATCTTGAGACCATGGCGATAGCGCTCGACAATATCAAACAAATCGCCAAGCTGAGTGCGGACAAGAGGTCGATTTTGGGGCAAAACGTTTTCTTGGAGATGGTTATCCAACAACTTGCGCAAACGAGCAGCCGGGAACTCTTGAGGGGCAGGCTTGGAATGGGCGGTATCGATCGCAGCACGGATCGCGTCCTCGAGCTTCGAAGGCAAACGACCGGACAATGCGGCGAGCGTAGACGAGCACTCGGAAAACGGCAGCTCCGGGTCACGAAGCACGGTCCATAGATCCTTGAGTGTCGAAGTCATGATTGCTTGGTTGTCGAACCCGTCGAGGATGTTATGCAAGACTTCGATCGAGGCGCGCAGGCGCTGGAACGGCTTGTTCCCGATCACGTTGGGCGGGCCCATGGCGGGAAGGAGACCCTCGAATGGCTTGGCGTGCTTGACGCGTGTCGGGTCGTCGAGTGTGAGGATACCAAGGATATCGCCGGGCTCCAGACTGACTCCAGGTTGCTTGACAAACATGATCGTTCCGTCCTCGGCAGCGATCAGCGGCATGAGCATTTTCATGACCTATGTTCAAACGATGAGTCGCGACCAACGTGAATGACATTGGAACACGCACCTCGATCTCAGCATAAGGCTCCCCGGCATTAACATGATCTCCGCTGTCCAAAAAGAAGCGGACGAGCTTGCCAGGACTCGGGCTACGAAGCTGCGTCGGGTCGTTCTCCTGTTCGATCAAGCACGTCTTGCCGTCGACCATCACACGAACAGCCCCAACCTCTTCACGCCAGTACACCGAGTGACTCTTGCCGTCCAAGAGCACCAACAGCCCTCCATCCGCCAACGGACGCGCGCCGACCATCGTACGGCCACCATTGAGGTACAGAGTCCAAGTAGTGAGCGACGAACGAGCGGCAGTAAACGAGTAGCGCGTGTTTTCATAGATAAACTCGACCCCGAACACGGTCTTGAGGGTGTCGCGTGCAGGGACTTGACCCTTGTCGAGGATCGCCCGATATTCTCCCCAGCACGCCTCGCTCATCACGTGTGCTTTTAACACGGCCCCGCAGATCACTGCGAGCGTCGCATCGGGTCGCTCGGCCGTCAGGTTGCTGCTGATCAGCGTATCCAGCCAGCCGGTTGTAAAGGTATTCTCGGTAAAGGCCTGGGTCTGGAGAAGCTTGATCAAGTACTCGACCGTGGTCCTAAAGTCGCCTCGAATGTTCAATTCCTTGAGTGCAACGACCATATTCTTCCGAGCCTCTTCGCGATCGGCTCCATACGCAAAGATGTGGCCGAATTGCGAATCCGCATATTCATGCAGACCACCGGCAGTTCCGACCGAAAAGTAACCCCACACGTTCGTATTCGAACGGAAGTTGAGCTCCTGGAGACTTCCGCTGGACGGTTTAAACCCGGCGTCCGGGTTCTCTGCCGTAATCCGAACGGCGACGACGTGACCCTTGGGCTGAGGTTTGCGTTGGAGCTGGCTCGACTCGGGTTTGACGAGATCAAAGTCGATTTCAGACGTGCCATGAGGAGCGAGGCCATAGAGTTGGCGAATATCACGGATGTTGTGCAAGGGAATACCCATGGCGATCTGGAGTTGGGCCGCCGGGAGGTTTACGCCGGTGACCATTTCGGTTGTCGGATGCTCGACTTGCAAGCGTGGGTTAAGCTCGAGGAAGTAGAAAGAATCTTCTGCAGGGCTGTACAAATCTGGGATAGAATGAATGGGGTAAGTGGAAGCCAGTGAAAAGGCAAGGCAGATGTGCGTACATTCGACCGTTCCGGCACTGACATAGCCCACGAGTTTGGCGAGTCGTACGGCTGCCCGCTCCATTTCCTCGAATTTCTCTCGCTTGGCGATCGTGACCGGGGCCTCTTCGATGATCTTTTGGTGGCGACGCTGGACTGAACAGTCACGCCCGAAAAGCGAAATCGCGTTTCCGTACTGATCTGCGAGAACCTGGACCTCGAGGTGGCGTGCAGAGCCGGCGAGCTTCATGATAAAGATAGGAGAGCCTACAAATAAAATACGTCAAAATGATGCTAATTCTGCAGGCCGTAAAACCACGCGCCTGGTACCTCCCCTGCGACTGCGGTATATGCGTTCTTGAATGCGTCTGCACTATCCACCTTACGGATGCCTTTTCCGCCGCCACCCTCGCTCGCCTTGATCATGACCGGCCAGCCAATCTTTTCTGCGCGATCGAGGCCCTCTTCGACACTCGTGACGCAGGCTGCGCGATAGACATCATCCGGAACCTCGACGAAACCAGAGGGGTTAACCTTGGTTTCGTTAATCCCGGTGCCAGACCAGGCCATGGTGGGTACCTCTGCCGATTGGGCGACGATGGTCGACGAAATTTTGTCTCCAAGCGAACGCATGGCCGATCCGGGAGGGCCAATGAACACGATTTTGCTCGGCGAGGCCGCCAATGACTCGGGCAACCGGGGGTTCTCCGAGGCGTGACCCCAGCCGGCCCAGACTGCGTGTACACCGGCGCGCTCGGCGACGTCGACGATGAGATCGACGTTTGCATAGTTGTTGTTATTTGTCCCGCCTGGTTTGTCGGTTAGAAAGAATGTGGGTGGAGCGAGCAGAGACGCGTACCGGGGACTTCGACATAGCGATCTGCCATGCGAATGTAGTCCGCATTGACCTTGAGATCCTCGGGGGTGGCCATGACGGTGAATTCGACGGCGCGTTCCGTGCCGAATGTCTCATAGCACCACTGACGCACGGAGCGGATTTCTTTTACTGCGGCAATGCCTGAAGCAGAGGGGTGAGATGCGCGCCAGAGTGTACCGGATGTACCGACCATTGTTGGCAATGAGAACCTGGGGCCGGGATTAGCGTGGATGCAGGGGGCATTTGTAGACGCACCTTGGTGATTACGGTGTGGCCGCCCTGAGCCTTGACGAGCTCGTAAACCTTGTCGCGGGCGGCAGTGTCGATAGAGTTGCCCCCTGCGGATCGTCAGTGCCTGGACCAACACAGACGGGGATGACGGACCGACAAAGTGCTGCACTCTGGAGTGATCCATGACTCGCGCTCGATGAGGGCTAATGCCAGACGAAGCACACACAAAAGAAATTTAAGTATGTTTCTGCCGCGCGTCCCCAACGTGCTGCTCGCTTTTCATTGGGGCCAGCCTCACCTGATCACCGCTGACTAATGCACGCGTCCGCCGAGCATACACCCACCCATTGCAAATCAGCCTGCCCGTCCCACGCGCAGCCCAAGTACGTACGAACGCGACAGCCCGCACACACGAGAAACCCCACACCCACCCCAACATACGCGGAATGGTCCAGAAGTATCGGTCGCGCGAAACAGGAGGACACCGCACTCGCATTCCCGGGTCGTTCAGCATGTGACGCTCCTATCAGAAGATGCTCGTCAATAAAGGGTCAGAACGCTGCCTAGGGTGTCGATGACTCTAGGGGGGACGCGTGCCAGGGGGAGGAGCCTATATGCCTGTCCGAGGCATGATTCTTGCGCTGCGTAGCATACACTTCTCCTTTCAGCACAATTCATCCCCCCCCCCAGAACCCCGGCATGGCGTCACACTGTACCATGGCCCAGACTAATTATTCGAGGGCCGTACCCTCGCCCGGGAGTGTCTATCCGTATTAACCCCGATATACCGACCGATGTACCCCCCTATCAGAGCCGATACACCTTAAATACAAGAACCAGCACCTCTACCTGGCACGCTTTTCAAACTAACCCGAGCACAGACTGCCGGTTTGTGCTATGGATCGGTAGAAACACGTTACGAGAAACCCGAAACCAAACTTTGTCGCCGGCCCAAAAGTCCTTACTCCTGAATCAACCCCCCTATAACGATGGATCGGTTGTCTCTTGTCAGCCCACATTTTTCTATCCCTTAAAACCCCGGGCTGGGCTTACTCCTATCCTCCCAACTCGACTTTGGAGCTCCGACTCGACTCGACGTTCGGGGTGCGCCACGAATCTCGCAACGCTAATTACTCTATCTGCCCGCTCCCCAAATCCCACTAGCACGTCCCTCATGAACGTCAGCACCTACCTCGTCGCACCACACACCCACCTCGGCCGACATGCCGAGCTCGTCTCGGCGCTCGACGCTCTCTTTCGCGAGTATAGCGTTCCACCGGGGATTGTACAGCACTCGTTTGTGGATCGTCGTCCGGGCACGCGCTATGCTGAAATCCTCACCATCCTCACCCCCTTTCCGACCGTACCGTCAAGCGAGCTTATGGAAGACATCGGTCGGGCGGTCGCGCCCGCGCAGGCGCGCATCGTGGGGCTCCAAAGCTCATACCACCCTCCGGTGTTTCCACCACTCCCGGTCGCTGGATATGCTCCAAATGAGGATGAGTTCGTTGTGGCTCGATCGCAGCTCCTCGCTTCCGTCCCGAATACCTGGGCGAGCGCTACCGCAGAGTTCGAGACCAGGTTCAAAAGTAGGCTCGTCCTATCGTCAAAAGAGGCAGGCCAAGTTAATTCGACATTGAGCGCATTGTTCACCACAAAAGTAAGTATACCCCTAGTCTCAGCCACAAGAACCCAGTGGTTCATCTCGCCAATATATCGCCCCGTCGTTCTTTCTGATTTATCCCCTACTTCTTTCATCTGACCCACCCCCTTTGCGCTAGACAAATCCAGACAAACCAGGCCATACGACCCTCGTGATTTCGTGTCCGGCTCTCACCCTGCATTCGACAGCTTCCTTTTCGGACCGACACGCCTATACGCTTCACTCGCTCTCCGCATCGACAGGCTCGTCAGGCCCACTCACCTTCACACCCAAATACGCACCCGCGCGCGATCAGCGGTTCGACCGAATGTGCAACGGCCTCCGTTCCGAATGTACTTGGCACTGGGAAGTTCTCGACGACCAACTCCGCGCAAGGGGCGTCCGCGAGTCTGAAACATCCAACGAACGGATCGTCGTGGACGTTCCGCCCCATACACTCTCACCCCTGTCGATCACATTTAGCGCGACGTTGACGGCTACGGCCGGATTGGACGCCATTGGCCGTGTACATCGTACGTGCTGGGCTCCGTCCGCGATGCAAGAGCTCCAGTGCGCATTTGACCGAACACATCCGGCGGTTCAGGTTATGCATCACGTCATCAGGATCAATATACCCAGTGTTGGCGAGATGATTAGCGACGTGGCGGATAAAGCATCCGCAACACTGCGTGGGGAGGTGTACGCGCACGGAGTCAGGCACTACTCCGGTGGCTTGCGCATCGCCCTGGACCAAGACGCTGGTGTGCTTGGTAGGCGTGGGGACGAGGACGAGGACGATAATTCGGATGAGGACGAGTAGCCACCTCGGACTCGGACTGAACTCGCTAAACCCCGCTTTGAATTTGCTTTTGAAAATCATTCGGCTGATATGCTCTTGAACCCTTGCGGTCATTTTGTAACCTTCCATTGTAACCTTCTTGGTATTGTTATAGCTTTTGTATCCCGCTAATCGAATAAACCACCCACGCGTTCATCCAATGGCATTCGCCGATGACCAAACAACCCAGCGATCATCTAAATCCATGATCACCCACCACTTCATCACGGCCAAACCTTAAAATCTGATTAACACACGCCACGATCAGCCACGATTGCCCAATTACAAACGACGCCATGCTCGTTTCATTCTCACAGCAAGTACAATTACATTGGCATCCTCCGTCCGCGTTCCATCGGACTAGACTCGAAAAGTGATCTACTTGATGTTCTTAAGGCGATTGGTCGCGCGCACGACCTTGCTGTCAAGCTGATCGGTTTTGCTGGTGATCTTGTCCAGACGCCTGTTTTGTGCATCCACCTCGTTTCCAGAAGCGGTGGCAAGAGCCTTCAGCCGCTTAGAAACATCGAGGATTTCGTCCAAGTTGTCGTCTGAAGCAACGCTCAGCTTAACCATAAAATGACAACACAAGAATAAAACCTACCTAATTCGTCTTCAAGCTCATCATCGGAAGCCGTGGCTTCAAACTGATATCTCCCGCGTGCTGCTTGTCTCGCACGTTGCTGCTCCGGCGGCAACCTCCTGCCAGTCGAGATCCCTTCCTCGCCCTCTCCATAGTTGTCCTCTCCTCCGCCCGAGCGTTGGCCGTACGATGCAGCGCCTCCGATGCGATCGCGGGTATTACGAACGTCCAACGCGGCCTCTTCGCGCTCTTGACGCTCGAGCTCGTGGCGGTCAGCAAGACGTTGCTCTTCGCGGGCACGTTTGGCGTCCTTGTTGAACACAATAACAGGACGGAAAATAGATCGATTGAGCTGCTTGAGTTCGTCTGTGCGGTCTTCAGCACGATTGGTCGAGCCCTTGGCCAAATCAAGATGACGCTCCGTATTAGCCAGTTTTTCTAATCAAATCCAAATCCGGTCAACCTCCTTGAAAAAACTAAAAATAACGAATCCACAACGCACCCGACTGATCACCCAGTTTCAAAAGGGTGTTTCGTCCGGTCTCTTCAGCTTCACGAGCGATCCTCAACGCGTTGCGCGTGCTCTGGACGGAATCCTGTTTGAGCGAACGCATATCGCGTTTGATTCCCTCGACTTCTTCCTCTTCCTCTTCGGCCGTCATCTGTCTCGGCTCGTTGTTATTGTCGTCGTCGAACCGCCTACGGGGCTGGGCAGGTCGACTGCCAGCAAACAGCTCGGCACGGTCGTTGTCGACGTTTCCGTATCCGCGAGAGTACTTGTCCCCAACCGCGGCGTTGCGCGCGTACCGATCTTGTTCAGGACGGGGGAGAGGCTGTTGCGGTTGACCATATGGGGATTGTTGTGGAGTGGACACGTTGGAGCGGTAGCTCGGCGGAGGGTTGATACTCGCCGCGTCGGCTGGGCGGTTCGACGCACCGGCAAAGAGCTCGCGACGTGCTTTATCTTCATCTTCGTATCCACCGCGTCCGTAGCTGTTTCCGCCACCGTAGCTGTTGTTACCATAGCCATCGTTCGAGTATCCGCCGCTGTAGCTGCTGCCCGAGTATCCACCACCCGACTGTGCAGGCGCATCGTTCACGGGCGGGATTTCATTCTGACTGCGGTTACGGCTGAACCAAGATGGCATCGTGTAGAAAGGTGTGGTTGTTGGGAGAGACAGGGGGAAGAAACAGAAGGCCTTTTTGAATCAGTCGAGGCGGTGACAGTTGACACGGAGGCAGTTCTCCCGGACTAATATTACTTAATGAGGTTTGGCGCTTAATCTATTGCATTGCCATTGTTCCTGAAAAAAGCCTGTGCATACAACCGAGGAAAAACCCAGAAGAAGAAATGGTCTAATGAATACGATTAATCGGAGAAACCCAAAGCGCTCAATAGTGCGGTCAGCAAACCAGTCTTTTCCTGCTTCACAGGCTCGACAGAGACTTTAACCGCGGTCCCCAGAGCCGAGGTCTCAGCCCTGGCCGCATCTCGTTCCCAACAGGTTCGGATGACAGCGGCCTCGTTTTGGTTGTAAATATCCATAAGGCCATCGTACGTCGCTACGGCCTCGGGGTTGGGCTCTGCAATGTGCTTGACAGAAACGCCTCCGCCTTCGCGTGTCATGTCAAACGGAATCGTATCGCTCGGGCCGTCATATGGTTGGCTGAGGCCTTGAGTACTTCCGGTAGCACGATACCATCCCCATCGAGCGAGCAAAGCGCCTCCGACGGTCGCCGAACCCGACGATTCGGCAACATAAACGGGCAAGTTCAAGACATCTGCACAGATTTGCAAAAACACCTCGTTTGTGGACGAGCCGCCGGTGACGATGCACCTCTTCAAACCTCCATGCTCTTCTCCTTCTGGGAGAATGGCCTGCAATCGAGCCTTGACACTCATGAGCTGAGACTCGAGCACAGCCCGAGCGTGTTGAGCTGGGGATAGGTCGGTGGGCTCGACAGGTTGAGTGCCATGGAAAAAGTGTTCGCCTTCGACACCGTTGGGGATAATCTCACGGAGAGTAAAGTAGAATCCAAACGCGTTGTTGTTTCCCGGCGGTGTGGAGCGTAGCAGGTCATTGAACTCGTCCCAGGATCTGGAAGTATGGGTGTCTCGGACTGCTTCACGGATTAGGCCACCATTTTTGTAGCACAGCATAGCGATTGAGCCACCTGTGCAGTGACTAGTTAGCGGTGGTTGGACTGCCATAACACAGGAACATACCAGCAGTAGTTGGATGCGAGAGGATATGCGACGTGGTTGTGCACTTGGGCGGTTCGGGCGAAGGAGGGATAGACACCAAGAGCGTGGTGGAGGTACCCAAGGACAGGATTGCATCTCCAGGCGATGAAAGCATGACAATCGACGAAGGATTGTCGCCCGTGAAAGGTGTAACAATGCAATCTGTATCGGTTATTATCACTTTGCCAAACACTCAATCGAAAAAGCTTACCCGAGTTGAAACCGAATCGCTCAACCCACCACTTGGATACCTTTCCCATGTTAGTGCCACCCATAACTGGCTCGCCGCCAAGCTTTTCCCGTAGCTCTGCACCCTTTCCGACGGAGCATACGTCCAAGAGCTTTTCGTCGTACTTGCAGGTGTGCACGTTCATGAGGTTCATCCCGCTCGCATCAGCGATCTCGACCGGAGCAATCTTACCCAAAAAGATGGACGTGAGGAACGACGAAATCAGAGTGATATGCCGGGTGCGTTCATAGACATCTGGAGTGCGAGAAGCAATCTAGAATAAGGGCCGAGTTGAATAGTTAATAAGCGCCAGAACTGTACGGACACACCTTGAGGATCTGAGAACCGGTAAAGCGCTCATAAGCTCTGCTTCCTGTCAAGTCTGACAGCTTTTGCGGGCCGCCGATAGCCTCTTCGATAGTGCGACACTCGCGTGCGGTACTCGAGTCTTGCCAGATGGGTGCGTTGGCAAGCGAGAATGCCGGAGAAAGTTGAGATAGGATGGGTTCTTTCGGGTCGAGGCCGGCGAGGTGGTCTTCTGCTTCGTGTGACCAATATACAGAACCGTGTTGCTGCACCGATCCAGATTAAAAGGTATATCCGGAGAAGGCGATAGTCAAGGCTTACCTGAGCAGCGCCTCCGACAGCGAGCACTCTGCCAAACTCGAGTCCGGCGTCCTTGAGACGCTCCATGACGAGGTCGACGGCTTCGAGAAATAGCGCGACGGGGGTCGTGATTTCGCCGTCTCCGGCAGGGCTGACGACTGAGCCGTTGGAGGTGCCATGGTGGGCGAGGTCCTTGTCAAAGTTGACGTTGGCGCTGACGAGGACCTGGTCTGAGCCGAGGGAGATGGCCGAGGCCTTGAGGGCCTGGGTGGAGAGGTCGAAACCGAGAAAGAGAGGGGCAAACATGGTGGTGGTAGGGACTGGGTTAAACGTTATTTTGCTTTTATAGCGTGCAGACTGCTCCTCTGAGCATGAGCGCCGAGGTAGACGCGATATCCGGAGTCCGGCCCATGTCTCCTTTTGGACCTTAGTCCGGGCGGCCAGGTTGACTAATTTCACATCCCAGCGGTTAGCCCAGTTGCCAATTCCTTTCAACTTGTTTTCGCCCACCACCGTCATGGCAGACTTTGGTAGGTTCCCAGCTGCCGAGTCGGCCAGTGCTGACACCTCTCCAGACGCACTCGCCCAAGCAGAACGCATTCTCTCCGCCGCCAAAGATGGCGACCAAAAGGGTGAGATCTCGGCCCTGTTGTCCTCAGCGGCGGCCTCGTCGCTCATTTCTTTCCCTCTTTTTCCTCGTTTTCCATCCCATGCGTCACAGCTAGCTAGCTCGACCTGCAACTCCTCTGGCGACGAGTACTGACCCCCCTCGCAGCCGTCATTAACACCCAGTTGATTTTGCAGATTCTCGCTCCCACCGCGACGACCGCGACCATCGAGACCACCGTGACAGGCGCTCCCATCGCGACGACCGAGACCGCGACCGTGACCGTGACCACCGCAGGCGGGACGAGGACCGCTACACTCCCCGTCGTGACGACTACGACCGTCGGGAGCGCGACCACCGAGGAGATCGTGAGCGCGGGGATGGCTACCGAGATCGAGACAGGGGAGATCGTGACCGCCGCCGCTACGACGACCGGCCCCCGCGTCACCGTGACGATGGTGGGCGCAGGGAGCGTCATGACGAGTTTCGAGAGCGTGAGCGTGGCGGCGGCGGAGGCGGTGGTGGTGGACGTGGCAGGCGCGGCCGAGATGAATACGGAACTCCCGAGCGGCGTTCTCCGACTCCGGATGGTGCTGTCCCCCTCTCGAAGCGTATCCGTCGAGCGTCCGGGTGGGACGTCTGTGCTCCTGGATACGAGGGCTATACAGCTATGCAGGCTAAACACACTGGTTAGTCTCGTCTGCCTGATGGCGTGGCGCTTACTTACGTCTGCGTAGGCATGTTCAACCTTCCGGGGGCGAACCGCACGCCGCTTGCGCCCAACATCCTGGGTATGACCGGCGCACTCCCACCTATTCACTACGGCCAGGGGTCCTTTGCGCCTGGTACAGCTGCGCCCAACCTGGCTCGCCAATCCCGGCGCTTGTACGTTGGCAACATCACGTACGAGGCCAACGAGACCAACCTGCAAGAATTCTTCAACCGCAAGATGGTCGAGATGAAGATTGGCACTGGACAGGCTGGCGACCCTGTCATTGGAGTACAGATCAACCACGAAAAAAGCTATGCGTTCGTCGAGGTATGCTTTTTGTGCCACCGTTCAAACTTTAATCTCATTCCGCCCCAGTTCCGTAGCTCGGAAGACGCCACCGCTGCAATGGCATTCGATGGCATCATGTTCCAAGCTGGGCCACTCAAGATTCGCCGTCCAAAAGATTACACTGGCTCGGATCTCTCGGCGCCGATGGGCGTACATGTCCCTGGCGTCGTTTCCACCAACGTGCCCGACTCGATCAACAAGATTTTTGTCGGTGGTCTCCCTACATACCTGGACGAGAACCAGGTCATGGAGTTGCTCAAGAGTTTCGGCGAGCTCAAGGCATTCAACTTGGTGCGAGAAAACGGAAATGGTGCCTCCAAGGTATAACGTTTTGTCAGATGCTTGGCCCATGTCGAACTGACTTTTCCAGCAGGGCTTTGCGTTTTTCGAATATGTCGACCCCTCAGTGACGGACATTGCTACCCAAGGCCTGAACGGCATGGAGCTTGGTGACCGCTTCCTCGTCGTTCAACGTGCGTCGATTGGAGCCAAGCCTGGTATGCCCGGTATCCCACCCGAGTTCTTCCCTCCTGCGATGCCGCGCCCCATTGCACCCATCGGCCAAGATGCAGACCCGAACCCATACAAGCACACTATCCTACTCTTGCTCAACATGGTTGCGCCCGAGGACCTCAACGACGATGGCGAGTACGCAGAGATTGTCGAGGATGTCCGGGAGGAGTGTTCCAAGTACGGCGACATTCGCGGACTCGTTATCCCGCGACCTGCCAAAAAGGAAAAGAGCAAGTGGGACGCCAACGCGGGTGCGCTCGTCACCGCCGGGGGCGTACCACTCGGCGCAGGTTCTGTTGGAGGAAACTCGGAGACAAAGAGCGACGAGGCTCGTGGTGTCGGACGGGTGTACATCAAGTTTGAGGATGCGGACGGTGCGAGTGCGGCGTTGCGTGCGCTTGCTGGACGGGCGTTTGCCGGTCGGTCCATTATCGCTACGCTGCTCGCGGACGACGCGGATCATACCCCGCCGATTCATGAGCTGTTCCCGAATGATGTTGCGCCGAGGGAGTAGGGTGTATAGGATCTTTTGTTGTTATGTTTTCCGATGTAATTGTTTTTGAGAAAATGCTACGCGGTTCATAATTTACACGTGATGAAAGTTGCTACATTCTTAGCACTGTCGTTTACACAATGCACATAGGAAAGTCTCACCTATCTCTGTCCCTAATCCACTTCATCACAAAATTCCTTCCCGAACGAAAAACGGAGAGACTGCATCGTTGTTGAGAGCCGAAACGGCCGCCGAGTGTCGAATTGGAAATGGAGGCGGGGGTTGTTTGCTTTATAAATTTGAGCATTCAACCTCTGCTTTTATGCTTTATGCAGATCGTAGACCGAGTAAAAGGTTCAGGATGATACTTGGAAAGCTCCGAAGGGTACCCCAGGTATCATTAAATGCCTCTTGCCGCTTTTCGGAGAGGTCCTGTCTCGTCATTCAAAATCGCGTAAAAGGCAAGCCTGGATGGCAATCTTTTAGCCTTTCAGCACGTTGCAGAACCGAGTAGGGCAACAAATACACCTGTTTGAGCGTCTAAACTAGATTAAAGTGAACAATTATCGCGTGTTCTTTAGTGCACAATTCAAGACTGAAACCGAGTGCTAACGGAACTTCTTTACGTATCCCGTCTTTTGATCGCAGACGCGGACATGAACATTCAAAATCATCTTTCAATAAGGCGTATATGATTATGGTAAGGTATCTTCCCAAGTAGCCGAACACTGAGCGCCGTGCACCCCTATATTTCTCACTCCCCCCTATCGAGCCCGACTACGCCCAGCCTCATGGGCGGTCCGGGTTTACCCCGCATCGGCATCCCGGGTCACCCGTGAACGACGTCACACGTCTCAACGTCACTAGGTTATTGAAAGACCGAGGTTATGGTGGGTGGCGTGTGTGCCTCGACGTCAGTCCGTACGTCAGGTGTGCCCAAGATAGACTTTTGTGCGGGGCGAAGGGGGTCAATTAAGACAGCGTCATTGAGAGCCCCTTTCTTGACCGATCAGAGTGTGTGTATTGTTGGTTGTTTGTGATAATGAATGGCGAGATACTTTAATTCAACAAATCGTGCATGTAGAAGCTGAAAGTCGACTCTCCTGAATATAGCTTGTGATGATTTGAGAACGAGCGGATAAACTGATGTCAAGATTACGAGTTGGTAGGATTCAGATATTCAATAACCGGAAATGTCTCGCAAAGAAGCAAAGCTTTCTTGTCTATCCACCTGCATCCCACAACCGAGGCCGTCGTGCATTTGATCAGATCCAGCTGCCTGATGTGGACTCGGCAGCGTGGTTTGCTTGATCTGGCCGGACGGCGACCTTGCCGCGGGAGCCGAAGATTTGACTTTACTTTTTATGTGCTACGATATACAGATAATGTGTGATGTGAGATGAATGACCAACTCGAGTCCAGCGAATTCTTGTCATCTCAGCCGGTCGGCGTTAGACGGGTCCTTCTTCTGACCCAGGATCACCGTCGGGCGCCCTCAAGCCAACAGGTTTGTCTTCGAGGAAATCTGAGTGATTTGGGGGTTATACGCGATGTTCTTTCGTCCATTGGATGGCGAAACGTAAAAGATGCCTCAGCTTGCCATGGACCGAAGCACGTTTTCTTGGCATTCGAGGGCGATCTAGGAATGCTATGATAGGAAGGATCCTTATTGGGTAGCTTGGTTGCGTTACTGCCGGATATGGCGTCATTCGGGCGGCGCAAATTGATACGTATCATTCACAACAACGCAGCCACCGCTACGACGTGGAGAGTATTCGGCATTCTGACGAAGCATCCGGTGGATACGGTGACGGTGATGGAGTGTTCCAAGGGCTGATCTCGTTGACCCTTGAGCATCTCAAGTAGTCCACAGAGTATATATTAAAAAAAGAGTAAAGACTTGGGCACAATTCACTCGAGCAAAATGAAAATGAGCAGAACTGAGAGTGTTTCCATGCAGAAGAGTGATGGCCGTAGCCACCCGAATGACTGAAATTAGCAAGGGTCCTCGGTGGAGCAGATGCGAGGCTGATCACATGTGACCCTCGTCAGTTGATTCCAGACCGCATTAGTATGAGAGGCACTATCGCATGTGCTCGCCCTCTTGAGTCCGACTACCACAAGCAGCATCTCCCTCGGTCATCTCTTCCCCTACGATGCGCTTTCTCGTCGTTGTCCTCGCCGCGCTCTCTGCTGTCTGGGCCCAGGATCCAGAAGGCTTTCCCACGTTCACGAGCAGCATAAGTGTGTCGACCCCTCGTACCTGGGCGTCGACAGTGACGACCAGGCCTGCGCCGTACCCGACGTACACGCCTGTCTCGTAGGTGTGATCCATTGTAATCCCTGGCTGTTACTCATGGAGGCAAACGCAGTATCAGTTGGACAACGGTTACCTCCGATGGCACATTGTACCAGATCGCCGTAACGTATGTAGCTGTTTTTTCTGTATTCTCACATGGCTTATCGACGCAATCCCATAGCCCAAAGACGACTGCCTACACGACGATATCCACTGGGGGAGGGGTATGGGTTATCCCTGTCAGCGCGTGAGCCCTCATTAGATTTTACCCCTATGTGACAACCGCTAAATTTGACATTCCAGAACCTCTTCGGTCCAAGCCGTAGCAACCTCTGGCTCTGGTAGCAGCGACCAAGCCGCTCCAGCCCATTCTTCGCACAAGACTCGCACGATCGTCCTCTCGGTTATCTTTTCGTTCCTCGGTGCCGTTCTCTTGGTCTTTGTGAGTGACGAGTGATGAGCGTGCAATGTGCCCTTCGTCCTAATCCGCCGTCATTTCACCAGGGAGCCATGTTTTTCATGCGTGTCCGCAACCAGCGTCGCATGCGCCAGCGTCGTTCTTGGACCCAACGTCATACGGGGTGGACGACCGAGCCAAAGGACGCTTATCCGCTCGACCCGTAAGTATTTGTTTGCTCCTAGTTGTTTCTCATCTCACTCGTTTTGGACCACAGTGAGATCAACACTCGGGCGTCTTTTGCCGAGCCTCAAGTCCCTGCCCCCGCACTCTCGCACACCCGCGAGCGCTCGATGTGAGAACGCCGAGACGGATACGCCTCAACCAGTCCAACTCTCACCCAGTGCGGTTTGGCCTCGCTCTATTTCTTATTCCATGTTTTGATATTTCTTTCTGGGCCGGTCGACGCATAATTGAAACAAGAGTATGTGACCGCTATTTTTTGTTGTTCTTTTACGATTTTCTGTCCTGTGTGACTCGCTAGCGTATATTGTTAGTCGGTTTTAGTCTTTCACATTGTATTATTAATGATTCTACACGTTTTTGAATGAATTTATGGTACGGTTAGACATGAAAAACTGTGGGTCTCTGAGGTTGGAGGTCTCAGGTGTTGGTTGGTTGTCTGCTGGCAAGCCAACGCTCCACTTGAGCGTGGGCTGCAAAGTTAATTATGGACGCCGGTCCACGCGGGGATTGGGCTTCTATCAAAATCGACAGGGCCTTCGCCATTCTCGAGGTCTTGGTCTTCGCGAAGAGACAAAGCCAAGGGGGGCAACCGCCAATCTGGAAAGAGACATTTATGACCGAAATGGATTAAGTCTAAGAATGTCGGACCCTGCGGGATTGGCAATCGATGGCTATTGTGGCACAAAACCGGTGGGTGGCTGCTCGTGTGTTCCCCCCACTTGTTCTGCGCTCACCATGGACTACGACGACGAGTTCGATACCATTCTTGAGCTCACTGCCCAACTTCAGCTCCAAGACATTGAAGAGTGGAGAGATGCGCAAAAAGGCAAAGGCCGTGTCGGGTACCGTGAGTCTGCCAAGCGGTTGATTCCATCGTCTCTGTTTACCCATGGACCGCTGAAGTGTCCGAACTCGAACTGTCCATGAACGCGATCGAAGCTCAGCATAAAGCCACTCTTCGATCCATTTCAGACCATCGCATTGCACAAGGTGCACAGCGCGCAGCGACGGACGACGTGGGCATCCTCGAGGCGATAGCAGCTATGGAGGAGCGAGAGCGCAACGACCGTCAGCTGGCACTGAGACTGAGCGCTGACCCGAATCTTCAAATCCCATCATCACCGTCGCCACCGCCACCAGCATCGCCACCAACCCCCGCCTCTGCTAGCTCTTCACGCAGCGGCCTAGGCTACTCGTTTTTCGACTCGCCAAGCACGAGCACTACGGGATCTTCGCCTGCTCGAATCATTCCAGCTTTTGCGGGGCTGTCTCTCCAAGGCGCTAGCAGCATCGCCAGGCAAGTGATTTTGTCCGCAAACCGCTTATGTGGCTAACATGGAAGCGACAGTTCCTCACATAGCCGCTCCAGCCGTCTTTCAAGCTTTTTGCCTTCGATCCTCACACTCCCAGCAGGAAAGTAAGAATCATGTCTTATTTTTCGTGCAGGGTGTCTGAAACTAACGCACACACCTAGATCTTCTGTCGATTGTGTCATCTGCAGTGACACTGTAACTCGGGCATACAAAGCCCCTTGTGGTTGCTTCTACGACCGGGACTGTCTGACTGAACTTTTCGATAAAGCTACCGTTGATGAATCGCTCTTCCCTCCTCGCTGCTGCAACCAACAAATATCGTTCCAAGTTATTCGTTCGATTCTCAGCCCACAGCTAGTTCGCAAGTTTGAGCAAAAGGCTGAAGAGTTCAAGACCACAAACCGACTGTACTGTCATAGTCCAACCTGTTCTGCTTTCCTTGGTCCAGCCGCCGGAAACGAACGGGACAAGGCTAACAAGCAATGTACGAAATGTTATCGTCAGACCTGCAGTTTCTGCAAGGGGGCCAGCCATGCGTCCTACGTCCCCTGCACCACCGACACAGCCGCCCAACAAGTTCTCGCGCTCGGTCGACAAGAAGGCTGGCAGTCGTGTCCTAGCTGTCACAACATGGTCGAACTCGCTGTAGGATGTTACCACATGACCTGTCGGTGTCGACACGAATTCTGCTATGTATGCGCTCAACAATGGAAGAACTGTACGTGTCCCCAATGGGACGAGAACCGTCTTCTCGCTCAAGCCGAACGACGGGTGGTACGGGACCAGGGGGCACTACCCCGGGCAGCGCCCCTCGCACAGCTCAACGCCCGCATTGCACAAGTTCGTCAAATGGCAGACGACTTGCGGGTGAACCATGATTGTACTCATCACCAGTTTGGTTTCGCCAAGCGAATGGGCGGGGGAAATTGCGAGTCTTGTGGGTGGTGGTTGCGAGAGTTTTTGTTGGTGAGTGCAATTGTTTTGGATACTTTGAAAGCTCAGACCTGATGTCCTCTACTTGGATGTAGCGTTGCCGCGGGTGCGGTATGGAAGTCTGTGTACGTTGTAGACGCAACAGGCTTTAGATGTCTGTTCTATACGTCTGATCTATAAACACGAGTTGCTGTAAATCGCCTCCGTGAATTAAATATATTCTTCTCGTTTGCTCGATTGCTCCTTGGTTCACTTGTATTTTCTCCCCAAGTGGCTTTGTTGCCGCGTTAGGAAGAAAGCATAGAAACGAACCTTGGCAGAACGTCATTTGACCCACGAGGGCACCCCCGTATCCCGATATAAATAACCCGCCTATGCTGGTCGCCTGTTCGCACAGGTGTGCAGGATCTACTCCCGAAAGTTATATCGTTTCAAAATTCGTAAGCCCGAATTGCGAAGCCGGGGACTCCGTTTTGTAATTGCTGGTTACTTTGGGTGGCTTAAGCTTGCACTAGCTTCAGCTGGGTCTAGTTCTTGCAGGAAAGTATACTTATGATAGGAAAAGCCGACCACATATAACCACACGCGACTCCTGCACGTGGTTTGGAGCAATGTATTACCATAGTGCAATACTCAAAACCGCAGTGTGTTTAGCGAGATACATAAAGTGCCGAATAGCTCGCCAGTCGAAGGGTAGGTTCCTGCTACACCTTTGCCTCGAAGCTGGTAACATGTGCTGTAAAGCGTTAGGTAAATAGTAAACCGTGGCTCAACTACAGGCCACTTACTATCTCTCATAAATTGCCCCTGGTGGCGACCATATCGCTTCTCAAGGATGGGCCCGACAATCGTGAATATACCTACTAAAGCCGTGTACATACTCCAAGTACCTTTAGGTCGGAGTGAGTGTGAGATGAGAAACAAACGTAACAAGTCAACCATGCTCTTACCGATAAACATCGAGGTTATCAAACTTCCGAGTCTCTTCATCCTAAACTCTGGACACAAATAATCAACCTTGGCTACAGCGGATGTATTGCCCGCCGAGAGTATACTTGGGATTGCGACGCTGATGTCGGGGTTCGATGCAAGTAACTGGTCGGTCCAAGTCGAACCTCGCATACAGCCTAGACCCCACGTACAGATGCGGAGATTGGGTTGGCTCTGAATAGCTCTAGAGAGCATGGTGCTAGGTCGGATGCGCGATGCAAAGGCCTCCATACTCAACAAGGTGTTTGATGGTTGGATGTTCCCAAAGTCAATGCTGAAGCAAAGTAAGGGGTTAGACAAACTCGGCTCGAAGCTCGAATCACTCACTGATATGCATCTTGCAAGACAGTGAATAGGTTCAGAAGGTCTTTCTCAACAGGGGCCAAGAATGGACAAATGCCGACCGAGCCTGTGGAGCTTCCGTTTGCATAGGTTATTCCACATTCGGGTACCCGCATCCTCATATCCTCTGATCGGCATGTCGTATTCTGTCCCCCGGGCACGTAGGTATTCCTCCTGTGGAAACGAAAACCGGAGTGTCACCCGCAGCACTTCGAAGCCTGTCCAAAGCTTCTTGAAGGTCAGAGTTGATCGCGTCGAGGACAGCAATGATGTTGAGTGGTGAAGAAGGGTCGCGGTGAATGAGACGCTGTTTTTCTTCAAGACCTTCGCGAGGTGGCCGATTCTGTATGTAATGAGATATAATATCGTCATAATACACGTTCCCGCTGTTGAGCGAGAAAGTTGACATGAGGGAGAGCGAGAACGGAAGCTCAGAGCTTGTGCATAGTATAGGAACCTAAGGTAGATGGAGTGTCAATCATGTTGCACTCGAAAATATCATGCAAGCCTACGTCAATTTTGAACGACCAACGACTAAAATCGATATTTGCAACAACACTGTCGACAGTACAACTGCGAAGAGGATTGGCCATGTAGGCTGATGCACCTTCTATGTTCCGCTTGTTGGAATCAAATGTACTGCGAAGCTCTGTCAAGGGGCCAACAGTCTTGTTATTTGTTGCCCAAGGAAGGGAATGATGCATGGCGTACCGTACGCAAAAAGCGAGGAGTTGGTGCTGATAATCGATTTACGAGGCAGAGACACTGGGCTACACCTGCCAGCTGAGCGGAGTGTGCCTACGCTAGTTGACCACCAATATGGGTCGGTCGCATTTGGATTCGCGCGTAACACCGTCACAACATCGTAGCCCTGGAGTATAACTAAAGGCCAGAACCGATGAGAAGGCGTAGGCAAGGAACCGCTATGCGACTATTTACCGTTGAGAACAGTGAGCCCGGTGAGAGCAAAGACAGAAACCCCCGAGAAGTAGGCCGTGAGGTAGGGGATCGTGTACTTTTTCTTGACCGAATACTCCAAGCGCATGGTTGAGGGTGGCTAAGGGCGCGGGGGGTCCTCACTACTTTATGCACTGCGGGTTGCGTGGCCCGTTGAACATGGTATCCACCATGGCCGAGATGACCGCAGGGTTCACGAAGCAACAGATCCCAGGGAATCCACTGGCGTGAACATAAACTTCACTTTGAATCGTTTCTTTCGTTGTAGTTAGATGCCCACAACTGCTTCATGCAAGTGAGGTCAATGAGCCGTGCCGAGGGATTGAGCCCAGCACTTTAGATTTATCTGACCAAGGAATGGTCGACGTGGGCTCGGAGTTAGGATGTCGATCGCCGCCGCTCCATTTTGCCAAGCCTGATGCCTGACCAACGCTGAAGACCGATCAAAGTTAAGTAAGCGTGATCGAAGGGCCCACAAATACACCCCTAGTTATATTATTACAATAGGTATTTGTGCCCCTGTGAACATGCTCCCCGAAGCAACAACCGTCTCCAAACTCAACCCGATAGAAACCACGCAAGCAGCCCTCATTTAGTTACGGGTGCTTAAGGTATTTGAAGGTTTTAACTCATAGTCTGACACAGATGCTAATGGTGATGGGCTGAGAAAACTGATTGGCCGAGAGCAAGAAAATGACCATCTTGGTTACTCCCAGTGCATGCACGTCCGTATCGTTGCTCAAGCACCGGCCCAACTACTCCAAACAGTCCGACAAGGGCCATGCATATACTCCAAGTACCTGCTCAGTACTTTTAACGATGAACCCGCGGCTGGAAGAAATTTGGGACACTCACCAATAAACACCGAGGTAGTCAAACTCCTAGACGTTTTGATTCTAAATCGCGGACGGAGGTAGTCGACTCTAGCTACAACAGAAGTGTTGCTAGCGGCTAAAACACTCGGGATAGTGACGCTGATGTTCAGATCAAAGGCGAGAAGTTTGTCTACCCAAGTCGAGTTTTGGAGACAACCGAGACCCCATGTACAGATTGGTTATGAACAGTTCTGACCCAGCTGAGAGATATTGGGGTTAGTGTGTATGCGCGATGAAAACTCTTGCGCGCTGACTAGAATATTGGAAGGCTGAATATTGCCAAAGTCGATGCTGGAATAGGCTAAGTTTTGTCTCTTTTTGTATGCAAGCGGTGACGTACTGATACGCGTCTTGTAGGACGGTAAACATGTTAAGCAGGTTGGTCTCTACAGGAGTCAAAAAAGGTCATATCCCTCGCCAAGTGAAAGTCGTCCCATTCAGATAGCTCGCTGCGCACCGAGGTATTGCCATATTCATATCCTTCAACCAATATGTAGTATTCTGCCCCTAGGGCAAGATAAAAGTACCCCGGTCGCGGTGGTATTGGAGTATCTCCTACTGTCGTACCTCTGATTAAACTCAAACCAGCTATATAATCCGCACTTAAGGCATCAAGGATGGCTATAACGTTGAGGAGCGAAGACGCGTTGCGTTGGATTAGTCGCCCTTTGTCATCGAGGCCTTCGCTGCTTGGGAGACCTTGCAAGTAATACGCGACGACATCGTCAGAATATGGATTGACGTTGCCCAATGAGAGCTTCGATATAAGTGAGAGCAAAATTGGAAGCTCGGGACTGTTGCAAAGGACAAGAATCTAACACGAAATTAGCTCGGACATTCACTGCGTATATAAAACTAACCAAATAACTACCTCGAATTGAAATAATAATTGTGCAGGGTCAATGTTAGCTACAACGCCGTCGACAGTGCAGCTTCGTAGCGGATTAGGCATATAAGAGGAGGCATCGGTTATTTCCTTTTTGTTTGCTCCAAACAGGCCACGGAGTTCTATCGAGGTTCGGGCTCGTACCCGTACCTAAGAACAGAGGGAACATCGAGACGTACCATTCAAAAAGAGGGAAGAATTGGCGCTGATGACCGATCTCCGAGGCAAGGACACGGGGCTGCATTCCCCCGCGGATCGTACCGATAGACCACAAGTCGACCACCAGTAGTGTTCAGTCACGTTGGGATCTGGTCGTAGGGCGGTAACGATATCATATCCCGGCAGTACAACTAGTAGTTACGTGCGGTAAGAACATGGGTATATTAGTAGCGACCAATATGATACATACTGTACCATTGAGAACTGCGAGTGAAACAATCGAAACTACAGACACGACCGAAAAGTATGCGGTAAGTCCGGGAATTATGTATTATATCTTGACGTTATGCTCTATAGGCATGGCGCCAAGTGAAAAAATCAGAGCTCCCGATTGATATTTCCGTGCAACCACGACTTTCGGCCACGCACCCATCAAGGGGATGATTTATTGGGCGCCTCTGCCAAGCAAGATCCCAAGGAGGCAGCATCATAAATAGCAGGTCCGGGCGCCCAGTGCAAAGGGAACGCCCAGAGTGTTTGAGATGCAGTTCGTGACGAGCCATTTATCTGCGTGTTGCGGAAAGAGGCGCGAAAGCAGTTGTTAGAGAACAAGCGCCGAAGGGTTAGCGACACCTTTATGCGCGATTTCTTATTGTTTGTATGCTCCATTATGCGTCTGTCTTATTGTCTCTGTTCATGTATTTAGATAGTCAGTTTTGTAGTAAATATATTGCTTCAGACTAGTCTTCCAACAGCAGTTTATCATAAAGGAATACCCAGACGGTATATAACATGATGGAAATTATGATTGATTGGGGTGACGGACTTAACGGCTAGGATGAATAGTCATCGGACATAACTCGCACCTATCAGTCTTTTCTAGACAATTGATCAATCGGAGATCTCGAGAGGTTTCGAGTGACACACTTAATGTGCTACTAACTTTATGACGAGTGTTGGTAGACAACTGTCTTTCTAAAAACATCAGAGGTTAACAGTGGGCGGTGGCGTGCGCGCCCCAGGAATTCAGTCATTATATGCCAATACTCCGCATTGCTTACGCCATATATTTACCCGTTGGCTCACCAGGTCACACCAACACTCCCGTCCATGCCCAAAGGCTATGTTCGAGGTTAGAGCCCACCTCTGGTATCCCCATGCATCGGGCATCCGGGATCACCTCGTCACTGGCTTGGGAGTTTGCCCGACGTCAAAAAATCTAAGACGGCTTTTCGGTTCCCAGACTAGGAGTGGCGGGCAAGAATCGTATGATTCAGTCACCTGCACCTGGGCAACTAGAGTCGAATTAACGAGGAATTAGAAAGGGCTCGTGGCCGCCTCGTGTGACAAAATCAACATTGCTTGAGTGTTCAGAAATCTTTGGAGCGTTCAGGGGTTCTTGTTTGTTGGTCCTCGAGGTTTATGATGCTAAACCGCTGGCGTTTGTGGGAGCTACACATTCAGTGCTCAACCTGGCCGATGAGTTCATATTCACATACTGGCGCGCAGACAGAGCGATTTAGAGATCGCCTGTAGGATGTCTTAGTGTAGCCTGCCCTCTAGCGATCGCGAATCATTAGAATCTCCCGTCAATTGTATGCCTGGTGGAGTAGCCATATGATTATATAGTCAATCTTACCGGAATTGACGGCTATGACAGATGGAACAGCTGAAACCTTAGAAAATGAGGACTTTCGCCAATACACGCAAATCGATTCCGGCTCTGTCAGATATCCCTGTAACTTAATTAAAACTATTTGAGGGCCTCTAAGGCGGGACAATCTCAGCATGGATGTCTATAACAGTCTGAACTTTTCATGCTAGTCACCTGCCGTATTTTAAATATGACGCATTATCTGCTGGTTCGTTGACTCAACTATCCCTGCGATTACGATTTGTAGTCTGGTGCCAATTCGATCTACGCCATCTACAGGACCTTAGCTCACCAGAATCATCTAAGCACTTTGATGATATATATACGTGTGTACTTCAATAATGCATTTTAGCCCTTATCACATTAATGAGATGTTCACCGTGATAGTCCAACCTTCGGTTAGAACAACAATAATTCTGACTTGAACCTTCCTAATACCCACTCAGCCTTGTGTTTTAAGTCGCGAGTTCGTATTCTGTCCCTAGTGCTGAAATGAATTGATGTGGGTCACGAAACCCCTCAAAATCAAATGACTCACTGTCTGCTGCTCCCAGCATGGGCACGCCCATATCGCTTTTCTAGCAATGGTCCAACAACCTCAAATAACCCAACTAGCGCCATATACATACTCCATGTGCCTATAAGATTGACAATGAGCTGGGACCGTAGGTGAGAAGGGAAAACAGTTACCGATAAACACCGAAGTAATTAGACCTCCTGGTATCTTGATTCTAAATTCTGGACACAGGTAGTCGATCTTCACCACGGCCGACGTATTACCCATAGGCAAGATGGCGAGGATGATGGCCTTAATACCAGTGTCTGAAGCAAGAAGCTTTTCTATCCAGGTCGAGCCTTGAATACAGCCAACACCTCGGGTACAAAGTTCCCACTTTGGGTTATCTCGAACAAACCTAGTTTACATATGACTAGTTCGAATGCGGGATGAGAACTCCTCCATGCTGAGTAAGGTATTGGAACTCTGGATGTTCCCAAAGCCTATGCTGAAATAAGGTAACGAACATCACCGCAGCGTTGAGACAATATTGACTTACTGATATGAGTCTCGCATCACAGTCAACATACTCAGGATGATTGCCTCAATAGGAGCGAATGTGGGGCATATACCCATTGAGTATGCAGAAGTTCCGTTTGGGTAGGTTATCCCACACTCAGGTATCCTTATCCTCATCTCCTCGGCTAGTTAGTACCTTGATTAATGACTTGGCGCACCATATGAAAAGAGTGAAGAATTGGTGGTAATTACCGTCTTGCGAGGCAAGGATACAGGGTAACATTCACCAGCAGAGCGCACCAACATTGGACCGGTTGACCACCAATATGATTCTGTGACGTTGGGATTTGGACGTAACACTGTGATAACATCGTATCCCTGGAGTATAACTTGAATTACGCTTGCGGTCCAGGATGCCATTAGTTTTATAAATGATGCCAAGTAGTGCCTACCGTTAAGAGCAGCAAGTACGGTAATAAAAACTAGTGAGAACACTGAAAAGTATGCAGTTAGGCCAGGAATCGTGTACTCTCTCTTGACACTATATTCCAGAGGCATTGCGTGAGTGAGATATGTTGACGATCTCCCGTAGCATTTTACATTGCTATATAATGGACACCTTCAGGCACAGTTCTGTCACGCCTACCCAAAGCCAAGAAACTGAAGACGTTGCTTTGTTCGGGTTTACCCAAAGCATCTTGCTGTTTTACATAAAGGGAATCAACCTATACTCGTATAGGAGTTACACAAGCAAACCCGCCAATGATCGCGAGCGCGGAATCCGCTCATGACCAATTGCCATGTTTAATTTACCTCGTCAGGGCAGTGTCTTAAGCGCTTCTTAACCATGGGGAGCGATCACAAGCGGATTCCGCGCTCGTGATCGTTGGCAGATTTACTTGTGTCTAGATGGCTTGGCATTTTCAGAGCGTGTTTATTGATTATGAAAGTCGAGCGAATAGCCGTTCACAAAGACATTTTGCAAGGGACAACGGCAGTTTGCGGGCTTTCTGCGTGTCCAATGCTTCAAGGCTTATATTCAACTCATCGTGAGGTCTCAATAGCTGGAAACCTCGACTAAGATCTCAACTACCTAGGTTAGAGTAGCTATTTGGTGAACACCAAGCCTGTGGGTACCATTCAGCAACGCAAGAGCAGCGCTCACGAGGCCCTGAGTATACTACCCAGTGTGTAGGGGAGAGTTTTGGTTTTTAGTTAAGGGGCGTCTAGAAAGGATTCGGGTACCAACTATGGCCGCATGGTTTCAACGATGAAATACGTGGTGATCTGTATCAAAGCCCCGAGCAGCTGGCCACACGCGTTCCGGAACAATCGAGCTGCTGAGGAATCCAGAAGCTCTTTGATATACTTAAACTATGGTCAAGGTCACTATTTCCATTCTACATCCTACTATTATCTTATATAACGCCTACAGCATGTGTATATTGTGCTAGTAAGAATAGAATATTGCCACAGGACTTCGGACATTTTCGTAGGAAGCAAAAAAGTCCATGACCTAGCTTCAATCTACAATATTTCAGCTCAACGAACAAAGGGACTGCTTCAACTACAGTTCAAAATGTAAGTGGGTTCGGTTGCTTTGTAAAAATGTCGAGAATGCATTTTAGAGGTTTCGGGTCCTATGGCCAGCATTTCATGTTTGCCGCTCTATACAATATATTGATCTGAGGACCTGTCAAATTCAAGGCACGTGCAAATTGTCGTCGGGAAAATGTGATTGTGGCCACGAGCCTCATGTTTCTCGTGTGGGCTAGATTTCGTGATAATCTCATGACTGCTACTCACGGGCGCTTGTGACTGACCGTGATAACCCCCGAGAACCGATCCCTAGGCTCCTGATTGGTTCTTCACGCTCGCTATTAGGGGGTATGCGCATCCCGTGCTCGTCACCCCGTGAGCGCCCGTGACACCACGTGGGCCGGGGCGGATTTGGCAGTGGTACGACGGAATACTCATCGCAATGCGGTTACATTCACCCGAGCTGTACTACCCGCTTCGAACGGGGAACCATGCAGTGTTCGTTTATCACTTCGATGAAGCCCAGAACACCTTTCCCTAGCTAGACTCAGGACAACTAAAACTCCAGTACCCCCCCCCCCCCGGTCATATCAGAATTCTTAAAGAACAACCTAGACATGCATGTATGTAGTCTTTGTTATAATATGTAACTAGATGTACACCGGAAGACAGCTAGACTCCCGATTAATGGTTACAAAAAATATTTAGATAACTGGATTACCCCTCCCATAAGCTTTCTGGCTCACGATTTAAGCTCATAGTCTACCGCGGGTGCTATACAAAATTAATTAACGAGAAAACCTCGCTACGCCAAATCACCCACTATTCAAAGTATGACTAGTCCGTTCACGTCCATAGCGATCCTCAAGCATGGGCCCGATAACCCCAAGTAATCCGACGAGTGCCATATACATGCTCCAGGTGCCTAGTATGTTCAACAGTGAGCCGATTTTGTAGATAGGATAAGGTAGAACATATGGTCACCGATGAACACCGAAGTAAGCAGACTACCAATTGGCTTGATTCTGAACTCTGGACACAGGTAATCGAGCTTAGCCACGGCAGAAGAGTTCCCAGCGGCCAGAACGCTTGGGATAGCGACGCTGATATTGGGGTCCGATGCAAGAATTTTATCTATCCAGGTCGAGTTTTGGGCGCAGCCAAGTCCCCAAGAGCAAAACGGGGTGCTTTGAGAAAATTTTGAAAGAACAGGATTGGGTTGTATGCGTGACGAGAATTCCTGCATGCTTAACAATGTGTTGGAGGGCATGATATTCCCAAAGTCGATGCTAAAGTAACGTGAGCAAAATTAATAGTTATATCAAAAGAGGACGCACTGATATGCATCTTGCAGCACGGTAAACATGTTAAGGAAGTTTGGCTCAATAGGTCCTAATAAAGGACATATACCCGTATCCGAGCCCACAACAGTTCCATTTGGATAACTCATTCCACATTCGGGTATCCTCACCCTCTTCTCCTCGGGCTGACAGGTAGCATTCTGCCCGCCGGGACAAACCATAAATCCCCCCGTTGTAATACGGTTTGGAGCATCACCAGCCCATACCTGCATCATTGCTAACAAAGCATACATAAAGTCAGTGCTAACGGCGTCGACGGCAGCGATGACGTTGAGGATGGAGTGCGGGTCGCGCTGGATAGCACGCCGATCGTCATCCAGACCATCACTGGCCGGACGGTTTTGCAAATAGTAGAGGACGACGTCATCTCCGTATGGATTGCCGTCCATGAGAGAGAACTGTGATCTGAGGGCAAGGGAGAAAGGTAGATCAGGACCATTGCAAAGAATAGGTATCTAATACGATTCTAATGCTTTAGTTGGTTGTGCTAAGTAGGCATACATGAAGCAACCCACGTCGAATTGAAACGACCGCCTTAGAAGGTCTATTTCGACTATGATACCGTCGACGGTGCAGCTACCAAGCGGGTTGGCCATGTAAGAGGTAGCACCAGCTACACCTTTATTGTTTGCACCGAACACCCCACGGAGTTCTGCCAGAAATCAGGTTTGCTTCGCGTTAGGAGAGACTAATCCACACACCATACGAGAAGAGTGAGGAGTTCGTCATAATCATCGACCTCCGTGGCAAAGACACGGGGTTACACTCGCCCGCCGACCGTACCGGAAGTGCTCTAGTTGACCACCAGTGGGACTCTGTAACATTGGGGTTCGTACGCAGCACCGTAACTATATCATATCCCTGCAGAATAACTAGCAATTACAAAATTAGAATGGGGAATTCTCTGGGAGTAACATGGGCATGACATACCGTTAAGAACAGTGAGTGCAGCAATCGCTACAACCGAAAACGCTGAAAAGTACCAGGTGAGGCCGGGGATGGTGTACTCTCTCTTGACGGCATATTCGAGTGGCATGGTGCGAGGCGGAGTATCAAGCAGTTGGATCCCCTTGGGCCTTGCATGTTAAATATTCGAGGCACCCAGGTACGCCCTTGTCGCTCGGTTGAGCGCCAATGCCGAAAGCCAAGACAATGATAACTATTACTCGCTTGCCAAGGCAAAAGAGGCGGTCCCATTGAGAGGATTGGTCTGGACCGTAGCAGGGATTGGGCCATTAAGTAACATACGTGGGTGGGTTTCAAGATTTTGGCTTTTATATACTTGCCGTTTGTGCTTCTACGAATTTTAATCGCTAGTCTCCCGGCCAAATGGATTATTAATGTCCCTATCTGTTCGGGAGGTATTTGCTTGTTGTTCAAGTCCATGTCTCGCGCCTCAAAACATTGGGGCTGCCAAACGATCTGGATGCGCATATATGCACAATACAACTGATCATATAACCCTATCTACGCGACGGTGATACCTCGAGCGGCAAATCGACTCCCCAATTGTACATTTAACTTCGTGCCTCACGTATTTAGCTCATACTCTACCACGGGTGTAACACTGTGAAAAGGTATCCATGTAAATTTACATGGGCCACCCATGTATGCTAGCGATATTACCTGTAGAACACGTAAATCCGCACATGTATATTCAACGCATACAGGTAACTTTTGTCCGCCAATATTTTCGATGAGACCGCCTTACAGGTAAATCACGCATACACGTATTTTAGCCTGTGATTTTACCTGGGTACCTGCTTGGCCGGCGTACTCCGTCGCGCAGGGTTGCATGTAAGCGCTGCGTACATGTATCTTGGCCAACCATTTACATGGGTGCCGCACTTTGGCTGATCCCCTTAGTCATATTGGTTCACAGGCAAGATCACATACAAGTAGCTTTAGTATCATATTTACATGGCTAACCGTCTTCCTCAAACTCCTGCTCCTCTTGGTGCAACGCCGTTTGGCACAGGTCTTCGTTTCGGTCTACTATTGCCCATTCTCCATTTGACTTGTCTGCTTGCATCTTCACTCGTCCTACGGCGCAGTGCACGGCAATGATATTAAGCACAAACGATCGGCCCATCTTGGTATACGAGACAAGCCGTGTCGACGCATAGCCGATCGCTCCCTTGGCCTGTGCTGTATAGGCTAGGGCGCGGGGTTGGGATGATTCGATGTCGAAACGGGGATCGGGAGGAAGGGTGGTAGCGAGTGAGGATAAAGTCGAGGCGGCTGTATCCGGTCTGCTCAAGCATTTCGACTGGCCCGCTGTTCCGGGTATTTCTGTCGTATTCACATCAATGTTATAGCGCATAATTAGTAATTTAAACAGTTAAGATAAATCGACTCACTCGTACAAACAAATTGTCTTGCTTCCCGCAAGCCGAAATCAGGTTTCGCGCGCACGTAGCCCGTATGCAGTCCCCGCAACCATTATTTTGGAGCCCGCCCCATTGCTTGTACCGCTCCGGAAGAAACCGCATCCATTCGTGCTGCGATCGAGCGTGGCGAATGGTGATTCGCAGAAACGCGGCCACGCGGCGGCGAACTCTGGGTTGCATCACAAATCAAGCGAGACAGGGGAATCGAAGTATGGTATCCAGTTCTGAGGCCTATAAGGTATAAGAAGATATATATATATAAATTAACGCTGACGATCTTAATCGGAGTCCATTGGATGAATGGTTCACTTTCATTTGAACCTTGGGATCGACAAATAACCTACCTCCAGGCCTGACTGTGCTCTCAAATCGTACCTCAAACGCGTTGAGTTCTCCTGGAATAGATTTGAGTACGGCACGCGCGGTAGTGGCGGGCGGGACTTGAAGCGATGGCACGTCAGGTCACGTGATCGCACGGATCCCCGTGCGCGTAAGTCCGGGCCTCCCATCTGCCACCACCTGCTCCTGACTACCACCTCACCTGCCGCTTATACCGACGCAATTGTTAGAACACTAAAGTAACCGTGAGTTAGTATAGTTCCGACATGTTAAATCGCTAACTCATATCCCTTTCATTCCGCCTTGTTTGCATTCTGATCGCCGAAGTCACGATCATGAGCGCTCGAAGCGCTCGTAAGTGCTCGTTTCAATCCCGACTGATCACTATCACAACCTCACGATTGGTGTGGATTAAAACGAGCACTCACGAGCACTAGCAACGCTCGTGAGCCTCAATCGATTTTGGTGACGATGCAAGGCCTCGAACAACCAGCCACATAGCCGTAGGATGCAGAGACGCCGGATTGCGTCACCCCGGCATGAGAAGGGGCCTGGGTTGCGTTCGGGAGATGACTCCTAGATTCCTGACCCATCTTGGTGAGTATTTCCCCTAAAACAGCTCTATAATATCTCACAGAAAGATTTAAATATTGGTCCAAAGATAGAGCGCGAGACGAATATGCAACCTGCACCTGACATCGCATAGACTCCCCACCGTCATCCAAGTTAAATCCGCATATATTCTGCCTCGTAAGCCACTGACATATTTTTTGCACTTGTCTAATAGGCCAGACAGCAATCCTCACACCAGATCCACTTTCCACGTCCCTTGCTGGTGTTTGCCATCCCCCATTGTGAATGCTCCTGTGCCCCATGCAATCACCCAAGCCCGCCAAGCCCCTGACTCGTCTCGCCCTGCTCAGCTCCCATGCCACGCAGCTCATTAGGGGGCATATATACCCAAAGCACAAGGCAATAGATGACGGAGAGGTGCGCTCATGCCGCTACTCCACTTGCCCACTAACAAAAACAATGGTTCACAGAGCGGCCCCGTCAAATGAAACAAGCGTACCCCAAAATTGTAAGTAGATGGTACGCTTATGGCCGTTCTGTACTAACGAACCAAAGCGTCCCGCCCCATCCGAGTCCCAACTCGAGTCTGAGGGCCCACACCCACCCGCTTCCCTTATCCCGTCGACCGAAAACCCCCCGCACGATACCAACCAGGCCCGTCCAGACGATGTACCAATACCTGGCCCCTCTCGCACGGCGACCGACAAGACATCGGAAGACCAATGTAGCGGCGAGCCAAGCAAGTCGGTGACTGACCAAACAGTGCGTATCAAACATAGTTCGTATCATTTGCTAACTACAATATAGAGCGGCCTTCGCATTATTGGGAAGTCAAAAATCAAAATCGCTCGACCAGTGAAGCCAGTTGCACCGAGCGATCGCAAGCTCCGAACTCGCGGATAGGCCGTACTCCCTGATACCCTCGCTCCTGAGCCCCCTTTCAATTCGAGCTCATTACTTTCACTTCCGACTTTCTACTTTTTTAATCGTTATTTATTTATTCCTTCACTCTCGATTCCATATAATGACCCCATACGAGGAACTGATTGGACTTAGCTGCATGTGGCACTACCCATGTAATAGAGTAACTCATGTAATACGTGCACCTATGTAAATGAATGGGTGACCTGTATATGCGCAACACAGTAAATCATGAGAGAAAAAATACATGTCATGCATCTAAAAAGACTATAGAAACTACTGGGGTTACCCATGTCTAGCACATGGGTTACCCCGGTATTCAAGCGGACATTTTCGGACATGGGTTACCCCAGTAAGTTCCTATATGTTATTACCTGGGTAACCCCCGTAGATCTTACATGTTCGACCCATGTATGATTTACGTAGGATCTTTTTCACAGTGTAATATAGAGTCAATGCAACTCGACAGACTTACAGGTCAGGTTGCTTACCATCCCGGCTGTAGCCAGCGCGTGCATGTCCATATCGACTTTCAAGTATTGGTCCAAGAACTTCGAACAGCCCAACAAGCGCCATATACATACTCCAAGTGCCTAAGGAGTCCAATTATGAGCCATCGTTACAGACTATATCAAGGAGCTACGTGTTCACCTATAAAAACCGAGGTGATCAGACTTCCAGGTCTTTTGATTCTAAACTCCGGGCATAGGTAATCAATCTTCACTACGGCTGAAGTATTGCCAACAGCCAGAACGCTTGGGACAGTTACGTTGATATCAGGATCGGATGCACGCAGCTTTTCTACCCATGTCGAGCCCTGGACGCAACCAAGTCCCCGGCTGCACAGGCGAATGTCTTTCCCTTGGACGAATTGGGAGAGAGTAAGGCTACTTTGTATGCGTGATGAGAACTCTCGAATACTAAGTAGCGTATTTGAAGGTTGAATATTTCCAAAATCGATGCTGAAATAGGGTGAGCGGGACTAAACCTCGTATTCTAACGGCGTCGACCTACTGATATGCATCTTGCAGAACAGTGAGCATACTTAGAATATCAGTTTCAACGGGCGCCAAGAAGGGGCAGATGCCGATTGAGCCTGTACCAGTTCCGTTGGGATAGGCTAAACCACATTGGGGTATCATCATCCTCATCTCCTCGGGACGGCACGTAGTGTTTTGCCCGCCGGGACAAACGGGAATCCCGCCAGTTGTGATTATAGATGGAGCATTGCCTACCGCTGCCTCCCAATTTATCCACACGGCATTCATAAAATCAGTGCTAACAGCATCGATAGTTGCAATGACATTGAGGAGAGAAGATGTGTTGCGTCGCGTCACACGCATGCTATTGTCTAGGCCATCTCGAGATGGACGGTTCTGCAGATAGTAGGCGATAACATCATCGGTGTATGGGTTACCACCACTAATAGAAAACTGTGACGTGAGGGAGAGGGAGAACGGCAAATCAGGGCTAGTACAGAGAATGGGTATCTGATGTTATGCCAATCGAATTATGCTATGAACTCAACGGATAAATACAGGGTAACTCACGTTGAAGTGGACCGTACGCTTCAGGAGGTGGATTTCGGCTATGATTGCGTCGACCGTGCAGCCGCGAAGTGGGTTGGCCATATAGGATGTAGCACTTGCTATATCTTCGTTATTTGCTCCGAATGCACCACGGAGTTCTGCTACGAATTAGTTTTGTTCTAAATTAGGAGAAACCCCTGAACACACCATATGAGAACAGCGAGGAGTTAGTTGTGATCGCCGACTTTCGAGACAAGGATACAGGGTTGCATTCACCCGCAGATCGTACTGAAAATGCCTTAGTCGACCACCAGTAAGATTCCGTGATGTTGGGATTCGGACGCAGCACCGTTACGATATCATATCCCTGTAGAATAACTGACGATAACATGAATATGTGATGAGCATATAAAGAATAGTGCTGTAATAAATATAGGCCCACTGTTAAGAACCGTGAGCCCAGCGATCGCGACTACAGAAAACGCCGAAAAGCACAAGGTGAGGCCAGGGATCGTATATTCTCTCTTGACGTTGTACTCAAGAGGCATGGTGCGAGGTGTAGTCTCAGGCAGGTTTGCCTCGAGCCTTGTGTTGTTAAATTCTTGAGGCATCTAGGTACGCTCTTGTACTCGGTTGGGCGCCAATACCAAAAGCCAAGACAATGATAACTGCTGCTCGCTTGCCAAGGCAAAAGAGGCTGTCCTGATGGGACGGCTGGGCTAGACTGTAGTATGGGCCTGGGTTTCTCCGGATGCTGTTGGGATACTCCTAAAAACACAGAGAATCGTGAAATTTGGTTGGCGACACATACACAAGTGCTCAGATGTTTGGCGGTGCCAGGAGTAAAGCGTCGATCCAGAAAATATCCATAATTGTCTCGTGCAACACAAGAGAGTTTTTACGAAAGATTGATCACAAGCGATTAGATCATCGACAATTTAAAGGTTGCTAGTTGTGAATCTGCTACTGGAGAACTATATTAGTGTGATCGGATCGGACAGCGCTTGCGGACGGCGGTGCACCAGCAAATCCGCTGGGGGCTCATGTGGTACCACGAATGCTCACAAGACGACGAGGACAACGTGCATCCCCCAATAGCGAGGCCCAAGGGCCAATCAGAAGCCCTCAGATCGCTCATGAGCATTAGTCATGTGCATATCACGGAATCTAGCCCGCACATACGAGAAAGGTGAGGCTCGGTGACCACAGTCACATTATCCTGAAGGCTAAGTGACTAGAAGTGGCCGTAACCGGCTACTTACTTTGCTACGAGATATCGATTTTATGCCTGAATCTTTCTTATTGTGCAACGTGAGGCTCTCGGGACCGTCACAACCCGCAATCCCCATGCTTAAATGCCATTCACGCCTAGTACCGCGTACCTCGCGAATCTCAGTATGTAGAGCGCTCGCAACCGGTCCATGTGTTCGTGGACCCTAGCAGATATAGTCAAAACTTAACATGTTTCTATTGATGGATTCTCGGGTGAAGGATACCATGAATAGTGGATGAAACAGCAGAATTACGAATGCCTTGTATAATATATCCGCTCGAATCTTTTAGAGAGGTTCTGGAAACCCCACGTCCTGGCAGCCCGTTGGTCATAACCGAACGTGTGCTGGTATAGCCACGCGATTGATCGGCAGGTGGACGACCGTGATGCACCGGTGGAGAGTGGTACTAAGGTCCATTTCCTTATAACCTGTGTTCTGTGGTGAGCAGATAAACAGAGCAACTAGGGGGCGTAGGCCGTCTTGGAACCACAGGTTTAAAAGGACAACATACTAATCAAATATAACTCAAGGTGAGCAAAGTCTGAAAATGTCAAGGCTGACGCATATAGAGATATTATACTCCATTATATAACCAGATCTACGCAAGTGAATTCTGCAGCATTTATCTAACGTCCCGATGATGAATCCGACTTCGTATCATGACTTTAGCTCATAGTCTACCACGGGTGCTGCCAAGTCTCGTTCAAATCAGAAAAGGCTGACATGAGAGGTCACTTACCGTTGCTATTGCTTCCAATCTGCGAACGTCCATATCGCTTCTCAAGTATTGGCCCAACAACCGCGAAAAGCCCGAGTACTGCCATGTACATACTCCAAGTACCTGGCAAGTTCGAAATTGAGCCGATGATATATACCTGATGAGAGAAATGGATGCTCACCGATGAACACTGAAGTAATAAGGCTTCCGGGCCTCTTGGCTCTAAACTCTGGACAGAGGTAATCGACTTTTACAACTGCCGAAGTGTTGCCAGCCGCCAGAACACTTGGAACAGCAACTCTAAGGTCTTGGTCAGACGCAACGATTTTGTTCACCCATGTCGAATTCTGGATGCAGCCAAGTCCCCAGGTACATGTCTCAACCGAGTTCTTCTGAATGTACTGAGATAGAGCGGGACTGCTTTTCATGCGTGACGAAAATTCTTGAATGCTAAGCAGTGTGTTCGAAGGCTGAATGTTTCCAAAGTCAACGCTAGATCAAGGTGAGCGGCAAGAACCATTGCATCAAAACTGTGCCAACATACTGGTATGCGTCTTGGAGCACGGTGAACGTGTTTAGGAACTCGGCCTCAATATTCGCCAAGAATGGGCATATACCAACTGAAGGTGCAGAAGTTCCATTGGGATAGATTAACGCGCATTGAGGTATACTCATCCTTTTCTCCTGAGGCGCACATGTAGCATTTTGCCCACCGGGACAAACTGAGATCCCGCCCGTTGTAATGAGATACGGCGCATTACCCGCTGCCGCCTCCCTAGTGATCCACAAAGAGTTCGCAAAATCAGAAGTCACAGCGTCGACGGTTGCGATGACGTTGAGGAGCGAAGACGCATTGCGTTGGATGAGACGCTGCCTATCATCGAGCCCGTCACGAGATGGACGATTTTGCAAGTAATAAGCAATAATGTCGTCGGCATACGGATTACCATCGTTGAGAGAGAGCCGTGACGCGAGGGAAAAGGAAAACGGCAGGTCCGGACCAGTGCAAAGAATAGGCGTCTGATATAATAGTCAGCAACGGTATGGGCGGAAGGAACATATACGAGGTGCCCCACATTAAACTGGATAGTTCGCTTCAGGAGGTCGATTTCGACTATTATAGCGTCTACGGTGCAGCTATGAAGGGGGTTGGCGATGTAAGACGAGGCACCAGCTATATCATGCTTGTCTGCCCCGAACGCGCCACGAAATTCTGCCAGGAATCAACTTTGTTTTCCAGCAGGAAGAAAATACTTGCGCACCATATGAGAAGAGCGAGGAGTTGGTTGTAATCATCGATCTCCGTGGCAAAGATACAGGGTTGCATTCACCAGCGGATCGTACTGATAATGCTCTGGTCGACCACCAGTAGGATTCAGTGACGTTAGGGTTCGTGCGCAGTACCGTAACGATGTCATATCCTTGTAGAATAACTGGTGATCACAACAATGAGAACAAGAATGGCACCAGAAATAACACAGGTGGGCCGTACTGTTAAGAACAGTGAGTGCAGCAATCGCAACTACTGAAAATGCTGAAAAGTACAGGGTGAGACCGGGGATGGTGTATTCTCTCTTGACGTTGTACTCGAGAGGCATGATACGAGGGGGTAATTTAGCGGTTGACCTGCACAGACTGCCAACTCATGATCATATAGTCGAGACGTCCACAGGCACACCCTGTCAACTGGGCGCCTACCATACGCCAAGAAAACTAAATATAATGACTACTCGGGTGCCAAGCCCAGAGAGACCGTCCCACAGATTAGGTTAACCCCGCTGAGTCTAGATTGCTTGAGATATTGTTCGCACGAGTTTGGAAATTGCGGAATGCCATCCGGATCCGCACCAAGTTAGATTGACGAGAACGTAGAAAGGGTTCATCGTTGTCCTGTACAGCGCAACGGGACACCTTCGAGAGGTCAGAGATCAACTGACGACTCCCCTTCAAAGTTTGAATGTAACGGAAATATGATTGGCTGGCGCTTATCTAGCAGGAACAGTATAGACTTGGGTGATGGCCGAAACACCGTAAATCTAGAACAACTTCCATCAGCAGACTCGAAGGCCAGCGTGGTGAAAGGTGAATCCAAGGAATAAGATGTCAGGAACGCACAGGAAACTGATTTTGAGTGGGAAACCTTTCAAGTCCAACACGCTAAGAGCGGAACTTTCTTAGGAGCACAAGGCCGAATCGGCAACAGGTCACAAGCACTCGGGACCGCGCTGAGCGCTTCCGAGTGATACCTATTATCAAGGCCAGTCAGGAGGGCATGGTTTTGAGCACTCGTGAGTGGTCTTGATAATAGGTATCACCCACGCGCGCGAGGTGCGCTCGTGAGCATGAAACAATTTGGCAGTGAGACTGCTGCTACAGGTATACTTCGTGCCGGGATGAGGAACTCCCGCAGTTCTGCAGATGTACGTCGAGGCACAATGGATAGTGGTATTCTGTCAAATAAAGTACGTCTCCTCGAAGCGCTAGAGAAATCACCATCGTCTGCAAAATTTGACCTAGGATTTGAGGTCGTGGACAGACACAGGCACTACGGATTGACAATCATTTCAGACGAACGATAAGCCAAGTGAAACCCAGCCACTCACGTGCTAAATTACTCCCATGGAATGTGCGCCCATATCTTCTCTCTAGTATTGGTCCAACTACCCCGAAAATCCCTACAAGTGCCATGTACATGCTCCAAGTTCCTGTACGTGAGACCACTAGATGAGCGGGTGTGCGGAGCCAATTGTGGAGTAATATCCTACCAATAAATACGGAAGTAATTAGACTGCCAGGGGTTTTTATCTTGAACTTTGGGCACAGGTAATCTACATGGACAACAGCTGAGTCGCTGCCAGCGGGCAGTATAGTGGGAAGTCCGACGTTCACATCAATAGCTGAACTACCGAGTTTCTCGACCCAAGTCGAGTTTTTCACACAATCAATACCCCAGCCACAAATTTGACGCTCGGGGTTGCGTCGAATAAATTCTGATAGTAGAGGGCTAGAGCGGACATGAGATGAAAAAGCCTGGGGGTTGAGCAAGGTGTTCCAGGTTTTAATGTTACCAAAGTCAATGCTAAGGGCGAGTAAGTAACAAGCGCAACAATTAGTCAACAAGGACCCACTGATACGCGTCCCGGAATACAGTAAATGTATTGACGATTTCGCTCTCGATAGGGGCTAGGAAGTCACATATATCGGCGGTGTAATTGTGTGTTCCGTTCACGTAGCCCGCCGCACATTCAGATATTGCCATTGTCCTGTCTCCCGGATCGCATGTGGAGTTTTGACCTCCAGGGCACATTGAAATTCCCGTAACGCTGACCACACTCGGGAGTCCGCTGTTCCGTAGCAGCTCGGTTTCCCAATAAGCCACTTGGAGATCTGCACCGACGGCATCGAGAACTGCGATAACGTTGACAAGCGACGATGTGTTGCGTTCAATTGATTGAGACTCGAAGCGCTTTTGGGATGGCATATTTTGTGTGTAATGAGAAACTGTGTCGTCCAGGTATGTGTTATCATAGCTAAGAGTAAACTTCGATTCAAGAGAGAGCGAGAAAGGGAGATGGCGACCGATGCAAAGAACAGGGATCTAAGATGACGAGAGGTTAATACACAGAGACCTGTTACCCGGAAGCTGATAATCTTACATCAAACTGGAGCGTTCGTCGCACTTCATCGATAGTAAGCATCATGCTGTCGACAGTGCAATTGTGAAGATCATTCGCTAGGTAGGACGAGGCGCCGGTCATGCTTTGCCCACTCTTATCAAATGTGCTACGAATATCTGAAGAATAGTTAGCTTACGCCCAGACTGATGAAATAAAACAGCGAACCATAAGAAAAAAGTGAGTGATTAGTACTAATAGTCGACCCTTGAGATAGAGACACAGGGCTGCATTCGCCAGCCGAACGAACCGAGAAGGCGCTGGTTGACCACCAGTATGGGATCGTTGCGTTGGGGTTGGAACTTAGAATAGTAACCACATCATATCCCTGAAGTATGACTAGGAGTTGGTTTAGCGGAAGACTGGGTGCCCAAGGCAGCAACATGCACAAAATGTCTTACCGTTAAGAACAGTGAGTGCACCAATTGAAACTATCGAGGATAGAGCAAAGTACGTGTTGAGATGGGGAATGGTGTACTCTCTCTTAACGTTGTACTCCAAAGGCATGTTGTCGACCAAGGGGGTGACATCTGTGCCCTCGAGCATCAGCATATATTTATAGCGAAGGGGCCAAGCCTATTAGGCGCCAACGGACTCGTCGCAGCCGCCCCGGGACAATACCCGTCCGCAGGAACGAGATAAGGTGGTCTGATGGGCAGATACAAATCTGGTCAACTTTACCTCGTGTAGCGGAAACTTAGTTCGCTCGATCTAAATATTTATTCAAGATGCTGAAGAATTCCAGGATTAGATGGGTCAAAACATGGAGGACAAGTACCTGGAGGGAGTCGACTAGACCTATTCATTATTATTGAGTGGGGAAATATTATATGAGAAGTTCAGGGATAATGCATAGAGAAATCTATATCTCTCGAGCACTGATCATGACAGCACTCCGGCGAGACTGAAGGCCGGGTACAGCGCTAAACAGGTATCAAACGCATCACGAGGACAACCCGGGGGCTCTTCGGCACATCTTTCACTTACTCGTTTCGATAAAGCACTCTTTTGAGCGATCCCTATGCATGTAGAGTAATGGCGGGTCTCAAGTAGTCACGCTCTGGTCCCTGCATACAGCCACGTGATTGACCTGGCGTTTAATTTACCAACCAACCAAGCACGTCACAACCATGGCTACCAGAACAACCGAACAACCAGGAAATCTCAAGGAGCCTCCCCCAGTTGGCTCAAAAGAGCACGAGGTAGAAAAATATGCATAAGCTCGTAGTATAGGGCTCTGAAAAGATCTAGGCAGGTAATGTCCACTACCGTGAGGCATTTCGAGGCCGGCAGACTGTATCCAAGTTTGTCGAGTAAGTGGCGCTTTGTTCTATGAGCCCCTCGATTCATTGATTGAACGTGTGCTTGAATCGTCAAACAGTCCATGTGAGGGAGCGTCGAAGGCGTCATATGCGTGCCTGAATAAGCACAATTTCGATCGAGATAAATGCCTCGAGTATTTCGAAGCCTATCGGGGTATGTCGTCATAATGCTCTGCTTCATAGATGTCGTCGTATTCATCTAGATTTGAAGAGTGTAAAGCAGCTTGGGTGAGAACTTTACGAATACATAGTTCAAGCTCTGATTGACTTGATTGATTGTGTAGCTTCAGCAGAGGAGGGACGATCGGCGAGCGGGCAGGCCAACAAAGTAGGATTGAACGGATGGGGTATATTCGATCTTATTCAAGACTCGTATCGATACTCTGAGCTACTATCAAGTGATACGAGCATATGCGCCTCTTTCTCTTTTTGTCGTCAAAAATCACCAGAACAGCAAAATGAATCCGAATAAAAATTCATTGACATTTAGAGGGATGGTATCACAGAAGAATCTACGGTTCAGAACTTATTCTTTTAAAAAACAGCCAGGTGTTTTAGAGTTTCCACTCTTCATCCATTCCCGGTCCGAACCCACGCTCACCCAACGCCCGGTCCAAGATTTCCATAACATGAATAATCTTTTCGTCTTCCCATGGGCGTCCGACGATCTGCACACCCACCGGCAACCCGCGCATCTTTTCAGCGTCGTACACCGGTACAGGTTCGTCCAGTGGTTGAAGCAGCCGTTTACCGCTCCCGTACACTGCACCTTCAAGGAGATTCGACGGCTTCCGGTTCTGCGGTACCTCGAGATTGCCGGTCATTACCGGACCTTCAGTTTTACCCTTTTCGAGCCAGTCGGGTCCTGTTGCGTCTCGTGCGGGGTCCACACGTGTGACGGGCACAATGCCGACTGGGCAATCGATGACGTTCCATATTATAGTCTCCCCAGCCAGAGGCGACAAAGACTTGGTCGCGGTATGGGGAACGCAAGGTACTGCTTGTACTGGGCATATAACCACGTCTAGCCCGAGTGCAGGAGCCATGTTGGCCCATAAGTAGTCTTGAAGATACTCGTTGGCTTTGATTCGCGCGGCCGAGGACGCCCAGAATTCGCGAACTGAACGAGGACGCGATGCGGGGAAGATGTAGGCGAATGTCTCATCGTTGATGAACAGCTTGGCTAGTAGGCTGGTGATCGCTCGAATGAACCATGGTAAACGAGGACCGAGTGTGACCAGAAAGAGAGCTGGTTCCTATTGGAACGTTAGGTTCCTGGCAAGAAAAATCACATGGGATGCGTACTTGTTTGTCTGATTGAAGGTTGGACATCATCGTTTCGTATCCGTCTGCCGCAGTGTGCTCGACAAAGAGTTTGAGCAGATCCGCGACTAACCAAGCCAAGCTGATCAGTGATTTTTTGTAAAATAGAGTTGGGGGAAGTACGTACCGTCTGGGGGATTAATCTCCAAGCATTCATGCCCTTCTCTTCGGAGTGCTGCGATAGACTCTTCCACAGCCCGCTGGCATGGCGGGGATGCGCGTATAAATCGATCTGAAATATACGTGTTGGATATTCTCCCGTTAATGTTTAGGCCAACATTTACCTGATTTGAAGTACCCGACGCGCATAGCCCTGTTCAAGTCCAAGTCCGTACGGTATTTGACAGGTGGAAGGTTTGCGGAGGGCGATGTCGAAGGCAGACCAAACAGCAACTCGCAAGCACGTTTGATATCAGCTGCTGACCTACAATACGGTCAGGGCATCAAGCCAACGGAAGGATGCAGATCGACGTACCTTGCCATTGGCCCATAGGTTGTTTGTATTCCAAGGAATCCGGGTACAGTGCCTGGAGCACCTTGCCCACTCATCCTCATGCTCGTTGGCTTCAAGCTGTATATACCACAGTAGGATGTAGGGATTCTTAGGCTTCCGCCAATGTCTGATCCTAGCCCCAGTGCGCTTCCACTGAATCGCAAGACGGCGGCTTCTCCGCCTGACGAACCGCCGCAAGTGTAATCCTTGTTGAATGGATTGGTGGTTATACCCCACAGGGGGTTAGCGCATTCAAATCCCATCATCGTCTGTGGGACGTTTGTTTTCGCTATGATTATTGCACCTAGGGAGCGAGCTTGGGCTACAAGCTGTGGAGAGACGATTAGGACGAGAGACAAGAAAGAGCCAACAAACGTACTTCTGCATCTCGGCTTGCCTGATTATCGACCCAGCTGGTAGGAAATTCGTTAGAGAAGGCATATGCAAAAGAGAGAAGATACACACTGTGTAAATCCGATTGTATAGTCGTAGCCTTTGATTTTGTCTATGAGCAAAAGTTAGGTTGAGACGAACTGTGTGAGCACGATAGGTTGCTTGCATTGGTCCTACAAATTATGGCGATCAGACGAGGTGTATTCAAGAAAGGTAAAAACGCGGACTTTGAAAGTCAAGGGGACACCATGGAATCCGCCTCGCAGTTTGCGAGTCGCCTGAAACTCGTCGTCTAGCTTCCTGGCCTCGTTTAGAGCATCCACAAACAAGACTGGATGATTGTGTTAGATCCAAGGATGAAAAACGGGCAGGTGCAACTCGCTTTCGGTTAGGCAGTTTGTGGCCTCATGAGCCTTGATAGCCTGGATGATAAATGTCGAGACTGTATCGTACGCAGTCCATTGGCCTTGCTCAATTCCGTCGACCAGTTCGGTAACTATCGGCTCGCATCAGTTTCGGATAGAGGTGAAAATAGAGCGCAGGCGCATACCAGTAGACTTGATGATACGTCTCTTGGTGTCTTCCGAAAGGTGAGTGTGGGACTCTATGAGTTTGCGTCCTTCGTCGATGAGGCGCTCGCGCTCGGCGCGTTTCTTGTCGATGTTTGCTTGAATGGGCATGTGCTAACTAGTATGAAAGGGCTACAATCCAGCTCTCTTATATGGGATTAATGCTGTACAAGAGTCGTGTGGAAGGGCCGAAAGTGAAGGATGGGCGGCGTCGGTTCCAAACCTCGTTCCAATCACATGCACACAGCCCAGCGAACGGTATGTGCATAAGCGCCAGGCCGTGTCCTGAGCCATCGTTGCTCTTCGACACATGTGCTTTTGATGAATGTGCTTTTCTCAATGCGGCCGTGAGAGGCACCGGACACGTGTTTGCGTCTAAACGGACCGCGGCAATTCCGATTCTGTGGGCTACAGTCCCGACGACGTGAGCGACGATCCGACTACTGCACGTCATCGCTCTAGCCAGCAGGTGCGGTTGACGTCGGGCTTTGACTTTCGAGTGCCTGGGATGCGATGTTCGATTTCGGCGCTTAGAGATGAACTTGGCCAAACAACACCAGCGCGAATTGTTCCCGACCACAACACCCCCCTCAAGACCCCCTCACTCATCCCGGTATTTATACTTTTCTAATCCATGGCGACTCGGCGCGAGAACGGGATGGGTAGCATGCTGAGACGCACCCAACGCAGTGAGAATGCGTCGCCGTACAAGCGAAAGGCCCCGTCGCGTCGTTCGCCCCCTGCACCAGCGAAGATCTCCAGCTCATCCTCGCTCTCGTCGTTCTTGTCGCTGCTTTCCGCACCCTTCCGACGCAAACCCGCATCACCCTCTCCTCCCGTTCACAACGAGAGCGAAGCGAGTGATGATGACGCCAGCGATGACGCTGACCACAACGAGGACGATGAACAGGGGTCATCCGAGCCAGAACAAGCCCCCGAACTCGGCTTTGGCCCACCGCCCAAGGGCGCGGCTCGACACACTCTAAGCGCAAGAGACCCCGGCGCAGCCTCGACATTGTCCCAGATGGGCCGTTCGGTAGGTCTATTTTTTTTTGTTCCACGACGCCCCACAAAATCATCTGACCGAAATGTTCACCAGCTTCAACAATCCATTCCTCAGCCAAAAGTTCTTCCCGCTTCGACATTCTTACAACCCCCGGTCGAGTCAGAGCCAACGGTCCAAGCGTCTGCCTCGGCTCCCCACATCGCACCCCTCGACCGCCCTCGGCGCAACGTTCAACCAGCGTTTGCGACCGTCTCACGTGCGGGTGGTGCCAAGCGAACTCGACCCAGCTTTCCTGGTGGCATTGGATCATATGGAGGCTTTGGCTCGACTGCTGAGCCCAGCCCTCCGCCGTTTGCTGCCAACGGCAACCCGCTCGAGTCGTCTTTTGCTGCTAACCGAACGGCAAATTCCAACACTCAGACCAACGGGTTTTCCTTCCCTGCAAGCAAGGGAAAGGAGCCCAAGCCTGCTGCTCTCCCGGCATCCCGTGCTCTGCATGGCAAGACCAGCTCCGAGGTGTTGGCCGAATTTTTTGCGTCCAAAGGCAAAGCCCCCCTCACAGCCGAAGAGCGCAAACGGGTTGCCCAGCTCATAGAGGAATCCGAGGCCGAAGAAAACCCCGAGTCCGATCCGTACAACGGCGTGCCCTCGTTCTCGTTTCTCAAATCCTCATTTCCTGCCACAAAGAGCGAGAGCATCTCGCCCTCGAACTCGGTCCTCGGAACCACGTTTTCGTTCAACGTGTCGACTTCATCTGCCGGCAGCTCACAACTTTCGACGTCTGTCTCCGCCCCTGTGCTAGGTGCTACTGCGGTCCCTCCTCGTCGACGTCGTCCAATCAACTATGGCGGCTCGAATAAGCGTTCGGCAGCCATCACCAAGGCCGGATTTACAGTTCGCGAGCACCAAAAACTCCTCGAGAAGCAAAAACAGCAGCAGCAGGCAGCAGAGGAGAACATCGCGCCCGACCCAAGTGTAGTGGGCGACAAGCGCGGCGCGAGGGAGGTGGAGGAAGATGGCGGAGGAAAGCGACGAAGGATGAACGACGGATTTGGGCTGAGCGCACAGCCTAGCGTGCCTTCGCCGTTGCGACAGGTGTCCAAGTTTGATTCGCCACCTGAGCAGCCGAGGGCTATCAAGAGAGCCATGGCCCCCTCGCCTTCGTCTCCACTCCCAAAACCCGTGTCGGTTGCTCTTCCTAGCCCTGCTAAAACTGCTGCTGCCCCTCCTACTCCTGCCAAGTCCGCAAAGCCTAAACCTCGTAAGAGTATTGTGGCAGATGTGATGCGGGATATGTTGGCCGAGGATAAGGAACGTGAGAAAAAGGAGCAGGACAAGGAGAGAGACGAGGTGTTTGCAAATCCTTACGATGAGCTTATTCCGGTGCCGGCAGTTACGGTGCCCAAGATTCGCAAGCCGCGACGGGTGAGTTCTTCGTTGGTTCTAAGTGGGAAGCATAAGGACTAATACTTTTTTCTCGTTGTAGGTAAGCGCTCGACCTGCTGCAAGGAGCGAGGCATCCAAGCGCAAGGAGCCCGAGTCCAAGCCCTTGTCATTGATTGAAAAGATTGAACAGACCGATGTGCAAGTGAGTTGTTTGATGTGTCCCTTATCTCGTCGGCTTCTGACATGTCCCAACCCAGCCAAAACCCAAAAAGGCCAAAACCGATTCCGAGTCCCCCGCCCCTACACCCGCACCATTCCAACCTCCCACCTTTACTTTCACGGCACCTTCCCCTAAAGAGACGAAACCCAAAGCCCGTCGGCCTGCTCCGATTGTCGAGGAGCCCACCGAGGGAGACGAGAACCAGGAAATCGAGATCATTGATCTGGACGAGGATGAGAAGAGCAAGCCCCAGACCCGCCCCGAGCTGAAGATCGACATGCACAACAAGGCCACAAACGGCTCGGAGAGGAACGTGTTGTTGGGCGTGCCGAGGCAACGTCCATCGTTTTCGTTGCATTCACCAGCAAGGCCTAGCCCTTTGAGAGAGATGAGCGTGCCGATTGATGATGATATCGAGGAGATTGAGGAGATCGAGCCTCCGACCGCCAAAGCCAATGGGGCTGGGCCGTTTGGTTCGAGCACGACTGGGCCTTTTGGTTCGACCACTGGAAGTGGGCCGTTTGGATCTTCCACGACTAATGGATTTGGACCCAGTACAAACGGGTTTGGGTCGAATGCTGGGTTCGGATCCACAACCAACGGGTTTGGTGGATTTGGCTCGACCGCTTCAACCAATACTACCACCACGAATAACACGACGCTCTCGTCATTTGGGTTCACGGCACCTGCACCTGCGCCGGCTCTCGCACCAGCAACACCTGTCTTTTCCGCTCCTCTCCCTCCGCCGGCTCCAACTTTGGCTCCTGCCCGGTTGCCGACGCCCGTCAAGGATGTTCTCAAGACACAGTCGCCACTCTTTACGCCTCAGGAGGAGAAGGAGGTTGAAGTTAAGGAGGTCGAGAAGCCCAAGGAGGTGGAGCTACCCAAGGCCGAACCTCCCAAGGTTGAGGAGCCCGCCGCTCCGGTCGTTGCCCCCGCTCCAATGACCGAGGCACAGGCCAAGCTTTCGGTGAAGGATCTGCCCGTGTCTTCTCTCCCCGCTTTTACTTTTACCGCTTCGGTCCTTGTCCCGGCTACCAAGGCCCCCGACTCGGCCGAAGCTCGCGCCGCGACCCAGATCCCGGTTTCAAAGCTCCCGACTTTCTTGTTTGGTTCCAAATTTACTCCTACCCCAACTCCCGCGCCCGTTCAGGCGTTCAACTGGGAAGCCGCTGGTATGAAAGCCCCCTCCGCTCCGAGTGGCGACCAGTGGAAATGTGGAACGTGCAGTTGTATGAGCCCTGCAAGCGCAGCAAAGTGCACCGTATGTGAGGCACCAAAGCCGGCTTCTGTTTCTGCACCTGCACCCGCTCCAGCTCCGGCTCCAGCTGCTGCACCTATCCAGGCTTTCAACTGGGGCGCTGCTGGATTGAAAGCTCCTGCTGGACCGAGCGGCGACCAATGGAAGTGTGGAACTTGCGATTGCATGAGCCCGGCGAGTGCGGCCAAGTGTACGGTATGCGAGACGCCCAAGCCTAGCGCTGCCTCGGCTGCGCCTACCCCTACCCCGGCTCCTGCACCGGCTCCCGCCCCAGTCCAAGCATTCAACTGGGCTGCAGCTGGAATGAAAGCCCCAGTTTCGGCTGGTGCATGGTCGTGTAGCGTATGTGGACTGCAGAACAAGAACGCGAGTGGGACCAAGTGTGAGGTTTGCGAGAGCCCTCGGTAGGATTGTGTATGGACTTTGAGTCGTTTTCTTTTGTCACTATGCTAGTTTTCCTGCTGTGTTTCTTTTGCTAGTGTATATAGTGATCCGAATGTGGAATAGTCCTTCTCTTCATCATATCTCCTTATACAAACAGCATACGTCACCGGGTAAAAGGTGTTAAGTCTAATTCCGTTCATCGGTTACATAAAGATCACATCGCAAACCTCAACCTGCCCCCGTTATTGATGTCGAGCGAAAAACAAGGCCGCCCCTCAGTGAGTACACATCGATATTGTTGGGAACGCACATTCACGCACTTAGCTTCTTAGAAGGGCAAGTCCTATACAACTCGGGCTGCTTTTAAAACGGTCATTCTGGTGGTTGCAGCTTTCCTGCTCGCGCTCGTACTCCGACACGCTACCCACCACAGGAGAACCGAGTACCCCGATTTATATGAAGCCTCCATCGCCGAACTTCAGGCCGGGTTGGATAGGAAGTTGTACACGAGTGTTGATCTTGTAAAGGTGCATTCCGCCTTGCTTAAATTGGGTTACCCGGACTGACAGGTTAATAGGCCTACCTGGCTCGCATCGAAGAAGTGAACCTCAAAGGACCAGTCCTGCGAGCTGTGATTGAGATGAATCCGTTGGCCCTCGAGCAAGCAGCCGCCTTAAACATGGAGCGGAAACGCCGTGGAAAGCGGTCGCCCTTGCATGGGATACCAATCTTGCTGAAAGATGTCATTGCGACCATGCCCGAGGAAGGTGGTTTCTATGTTTCTTTGTCCCACTGGTGTAGACGGTTTACATTTTTGCTCTCCAAGGAATGAATACCACTGCCGGATCGTACGCCTTGTTAGGGTCCGTTGTGTCAGGCGACGCGACCGTGGCAGCAAAACTTAGAAAATCCGGGGCGATCTTATTAGGCAAGACGAATCTGGTAAATGAACCTGTTTTTCTATTTTACACTCTTGTCCTACCTAAATATATGCAGTCCGAATGGTCAAGCTCTCGTGGATACTTTGCGGCCGGTTGGTCTGGTCGCGGCGGCCAGGCTACCAATCCGTATTATCCTTGTGGAGATCCAGAAGGCTCTTCTTCTGGAAGTGCGATAGCTGCGGCTATCGGATTAGCAGCAGGTACTTTAGGTACGGAAACACATGGAAGTATTGTTTGGCCAGCCAGTTACAATAATGTTGTTGGGATAAAACCTACGGTGGGATTGACGTCCAGGTCGGGAGGCAAGACGCTCGTTTTATTTCATGATCACGCTTCTGAGGCGTCCCCGTAGTTGTACCGGTTGTCCCGCACTGGGACACTGTAGGCCCGATAACCAGAAGCGTAGAGGACGGGGCGGTGATTCTCAATATTATTGCTGGGCGAGACCAGAAGGACAACTACACTTCGACGGCTCCAAGCCCAGTACCGGACTATACACAATACCTTGACAGAGATGCGATCAAGGGCAAGAGGTTTGGAGTACCTCGGGTGGGGTTTATGAACGATACGCTCACCGGAAATCATCCTTCGATCAATCTCGCATTTGAAAATGCCCTTCAAACAATAAGATCACTAGGAGGGATGGTCATCGATCCAGCAGACTTGCCTAGCGCAAATGAGCTAATTGAAAGCCGGTTGGAGTATACGGTCGCGGACATTGATATAAAGGTATGTGCTGGGTTGAGTGAATGAGACCCCTTCCCTTAACGATACGTCAGGTCGAGATCAACAAATACTTTGAGAACCTGAAATCAACTGGGAGTGGACCCCGCAACTTGGCGGAAGTGATTGCCTACAACGACGCAAACAAGGAACTTGAAGAACCTGAAGGGTACGAGGATCAAAATGGGCAGGTAACTTGCTTAGCCGACAAACGCATATATTCACCTGTTCTACCGCTAGGTTTCTTGCAGCTCAATCTACATCGGGATACAACTCCCAATATTACACAGCTCTTCGTCATAATTATCATATATCGCGTACGAGAGGTATCGATGCTGCCCTGGTGACCTATGAGCTCGATGCTCTCATCTTGCCTAGCAACGGTGCGAGCTATATAGCCTAATTTGGGTTACTCCTAACAGTATGTAAAGGTCCCACTACTACACCGGCTGCTTTTGCCGGGTATCCGATTGTTACGGGTGAGTGAATTTCGTTATTCTGGGAATTAAGTAGATGGGACTGACCCCAACTAGTTCCTTTGGGGTTTCACCCAGAAAATACGGTAGTCGTTCCAAAGAGTGCTGGACCAAACACAGTTTTTCCTGCTCCGGTGCGTTGGCATTCGTACGATCAGGGATCTCATCTTTATTATAATAATAGGGTATTCCATTCGGCCTGGCATTCTTGGGTGCTGCATATAATGAACCGAGCTTGATTGGGTTCGCCTACGCTTACGAGCAGGAGACCCATACTCGGCTCCAGCGGCGAGCATACCCGATGGCTATTCCTAAAACTCAACTTGAAGGTTTACTGGTGTAAAGAGGCAGTAAATGAACTAGACACTGGAATTGTGCCTGTAGTTTGATAAATCTATACCTTCTCTGTCAGAGCAAATCGATCAAAAGTGTGACCGCCGAATTATCTCGACTGGTGATCAATCGCATGTCAATATCGCAGAATTATGTGTGTCGTGGTGTAACGAACCGGTGCAAGCCTGATTGATTTAAAACACAGGTTCTTGTCAGTCCCAACTTCGAGATTCGCCACGTGACCGACCATAACCTGGCTACCAACGTCTACCCCCTTCTTAACTCTAAACCCTCATTGCAGACTCCTTCAGAGCACCTTTGTGTCGACTTAAGCAAGGTTGTTGAAAAAGATCCTCTTTCATATGAGCGAGTCGGATCCGTCATGGTACTGCCATGAGGTAATTGATACTTTGATTTACCAATCAAACATATTCTAATCATGCCCGTGCCGTTGGAAAATCAGTGCGATACAGCTTTCCATCCTATCGTAATGGTAAGAGATCAAGTATACCTATTGAAAATAGACTTACGGAAACTACTTTTGTATTTATACACCACATGTCGCGCCAAAGTTTCCAAAGCCGCTGTGTGCCTCCTGTTACTCGCCTCATGTTAAACCGCTGCAGCTTTCGGATTCCGGCAAAATTTTTCGGCGTACCAGGATAGAACGCAAGACGCCCTATAGCAGGCCCCCTGCAAAGGCTGGCCCTGTAAATGATCCGAACTTATTTGGGACATTCGTCCAACGTTTTGCTCACCAGCCTCGCGTTATCGGACTTGTCCGAACGGCTTCAGATATTACAGTGATGTCGGATATAGGTATTGACAGAAGTCCGACTTTGTCTCAAAACGACTTGCTTCCCGCTCAGTCGCATATGAGTCCCCTCGATGAGGTAAGCTACCTAACACATTTGATCCCAATTGTCAGGTTTGATATAGGTATACTCAGGCACAGCATTCTGTTTCAACAACACCCCCAATAAGTCGTTCAATGGTGTGTCATAGTATTCTGAGAGACACAAAGCTTTTATCGCTCATGGTACGAGGGCAGCCCGTTTCCGACGTTCTTGATATATTAGTTCAGCACGGATGCCAAGATGTTACACAAGATATCGACAAAACAACTTGCAGTGAATATCCTGTTGCCAACGGTGGCTTTGGAGATATATACAGGGGGCAGCTAACCAGCGGTGCCTGGGTAGCTATCAAGTGCACTCGCGTTATTATCAATTCGGTCTAGATAAAGAGCAACAGCATCTCGCAGTAAGGCTTGGTAGCAATTCTAGCCTATGTCTGCTTACCCAGACCTAGTGCGCAGCCCGTGAACTTCATACATGGTCCAAACTTGATCACCGTTATATTCTCAAATTATTGGGGGTCGCTCAGTACCGTGGGCAAATAGCGATGGTATCCCCTTGGGTTGAGCGCGGTTCGTTATTCAAATACCTTGAAGATCGTCCTCGATTGAACCGTCCCCAGCTTGTGAGTCCAGTAGCTTATCCACTTTGTAACAGGCGCTGATTTCATGTGTGTATGCGGCCAGTGTATGAAGATAGCTGACGGTTTATCGTTTTTACACGAGAATCGAGTTGTGAGTACCCTCCTTCCTTAATTTCAGGCAAGCATTTGACTGCGGATGATCTAAGGTGCATGGTGATCTTAAAGGGGTGGGTCAACGTCGAAATATATTAGGTGTATTTAACCAAGTATAATCATAGGCAAACGTACTGGTGTCTGATGCCGAAGAGCCCCTCATCGCCGATTTTGGGAACGCGATCGTCCACGAGCGTACCTTACAGTTTACCCACTCAATAACCAAATGCAATCTTTCGCCACGGTGGACAGTACGTCGTTCATATACCATTTTCACATACTGTCGACCAAACGATATTTTGAAGGCCCCAGAAGTGCTAGCTGAAGGGCTTTGCACTGCAGAAGCTGACGTATATGCGCTTGGGATGGTGAATGAATAACCCTTAGATTGTGTTTATCCTAGGCTCACTATTTTTAAATAAACCAATCGAGCAGACTATATTAGTGTGTACATGACTCATTGACTCCACACCGCTTTTAACATCATATTTGCAGGAAGTGATCACTGGCAAAGTACCATATCCTGAGTTGAAGGACTTAGCAGTAATACTCGCCGTGGTGCAAAAGCGATTTCCTACTAGACCTGAAGAGCACATCTCAAGCGCGAGTACTGAGGGCGATTCCCTATGGCAGTTATTGGTTCAATGTTGGGATTTTGAACCAGCAGCTCGTCCAACGGCGAAAGCGGTCAAGGATGCGGTAAGTAGACTGGTCTCCTGAAAGCTGTGTGTGCTAACATTAGATACAGTTGGAAAGCATCACTCCCGAAGGGCTGGTATATTATCGTCTTCTGGCACCAAGCTCCCCTATTGATGATGTGGCGGGTCCGTTCTTATAGTATGCTTTTCGTTCAAATGTCCTCTTGGTTTCACTGATTTCATTTACTTGGACCGAGTATTTAAGGATCTGTTAATTACATAGCTATGAGTTAATACTTATAAAAATACAGAGCAACATGCAATGAGAACATACAAACAGGCTTGAATGCAGTGTGTGCGGTCTTTGTGTGCGATCGATCGTAAGTTAGATCTAGGCTCGTAACCAGCCGACGCACTACGCTTGATCCTTGCGGTGTGTTTTGTCGACATACGAGGGCGGCTCAGTTTATCGACGTATTAGGAACACACGTTTTATTGCTATCATGTAATCATCCTTTTTCGGTTGTTTGCTTGGTCGATGTTTGGAGCAGTTTGGGGGGCAAGGTCAAGCTTCGTGCGTCGGCTGGTATAATCGTTTCGATTACCCCCCGTTGTAATGGTTTTGTAGACTCTGAGCTCGAAATTGCCCTGGAATTTGTTGAATGCATTCGTGCAAACGGGAACCGCACTCTCGAATGGTGGTGGTCTCAGAAAGTCCATAAATTGCCATTTCTACGGGATACTTCCACTAACATTCATTCGTACCTCTGGCATAATCGTAATACACTCGTCGGCATCCCGTGTGCCAAAAATAAGAACCTATGGAGCAATGTGTCGCACTATAGCCGTCGGACACTGCGGTGGGGCTCGATGAAACTGGTCAGGTGACAACGAAGGGCAACAAAATAGCGCTTTTGCGGAGTTTACTGCATTGCCTATGCGCATATACGATGGAGAGAGTATGCCCTTAGGGTCCTAGATGTTATATAGGACAGAATACGGCTTCAACGATGGGTAGCTGTGTGTGGCTGGCGAGATATTTGATTCAACCAATGCTTACTGTCAGAACGTTTTTATTCGGAGCTCGTGGACGCTCAAAAAACTCATGTAGTGCTCTATGCACGCATTCCTGACCACTTGGATGAGTTGTGGTGAGCGGAGAGGTCGCCTTGTCCCGAGCGCTCACGCGCAGAAACGCTAAGTCCCTCTCAAAGCGATCGCCGAACTTGCCCGGCCGAAGTCCATAGGTAAATTGTACCAGCCGTTCTCGCGTCGTGTCTTCTGTGTTTGTTTGGTGCTTCGTTGGTCGTGTTTGGCGCCTACAATACGTAAGCGAGAATGGCTGGTCACGAGCCCAAGTTAGATCCACATTCGACCCTAGAAAACAGGAACAAACGGAGTTGAACACGCACACGTGACCAACCTGAGTCTTGTTTTGTTACACACTCGATCTCCTCAGCCCTACCATCATGGCAACATCTCCCAAATCTCGCGGTCGCAAGAGTGCCGGCAAAAACACCAAGGAAGTTGTCGAGGATGTTCCAGAGGAAACTCCTGCTGAGGAACAAGAAGACGACGAAGAAGAGGGATATGAAGTTGAGGCGATCTTGGATGCCAGGTGGGCTTTCAACAGGCGCGTAAGTATCATTCTTGCCCTTTCACCGTCTGCTCAACCTTAAAACTTATGTCCAACAGGGAAAATGGAGCTACTATGTTCACTGGAAAGGATACGGATCTGACGAAGATATGTGGATTGATGAGGACGACGCGGCTGGAGCAGAAGAACTTATCGAAGAGTGGCACAAGAACAACGATATGCCACGGGATGGAAAAGGCAAGAAAAAGAATGCTCCTACCGCCAAGAGAGGTCGCCCGAGCACGGGGGCCGCCTCCAAGGACAAGAAGCGTAAGGCCTCGAGTACTGATGGTATGGACGTTGATACGCCTGAGGCCGAAGAACCTCCCGCGAAGAAAACTACAAAGCGCTCTGCCAAACCTCCTCAACGGTCTCCAGAACCGGAAGTTGAGGCAGAAGATGAGGATGAAGAAGCTGGGCCGGACTTCCAGGCTATCGACGACATTATGAAGAAAGCTCGTTGGGTAGGCTTCTATGTAATCAGACGCGTTCGTATTTGACACCTATCGTAGGACGGTATCGTTAAATCAATCGAGACCGTTGAAGCTAGTGGCGATGGCCTGACTGCGTTCTTTACACGGTATGTTGTTCGTCTGCGCTATATGTATAGTTTACCCTGATACCCCACATAGTGCGGATGGCAAAAAGAGCAAGTGCTCAACGACGATCCTGGCGGAGAGATGCCCCCAGTTGGTACGTGTCCAACTTGGCATTGTTAATTGTGTCTGAAATTGCCTCCCAGCTTATCGACTTTTATGAGAGTCACCTCAAGTGGCGTCCCACAGAAGAAGACGAATAAGCTGGGCCAGAGATTGCTTTCTCTTGGCATATACTCGATCTTCAAGACTTACTCTGGTGTTCGGATGTGTTGTCTTAATGCTTCTATCTTTCTGTATAGCCTCATGCCTTCTATATCTATGTTTTACACATTGGCGTAGCGCATCCCAGAGCAAGCGCCATTCGAAGGAGTAACTACGTTTCAACTTGCAAGCGCTATGTTCTGTACCCCAATCCTTGCTTGCGATCTCTCACTTGCCCTCTGCTGAAAATGTGGGTCGGACAAGTTTCAGAAATCTAAATATCTATTTTGCCGCTACATTGCACCTAATAATCGTACAACCAAGTCTGGCTGAGCTGGTGGTATCAAACACAACCAGGTACATTCTGTATAACTAAAGGATCACTACAGCTTTAAAGAAACATTCCACAATACCATATAACTTCCCTCCCACCCTAGGTTGGGCTTGATTTTGTATATATCCTTACTTAAAGATCCTCATGCACCATACTCCGTACCGCCTCGGTTGCGGATGAGAGCACGCTTGACGCTCCGCTCACGACAGACTCGACATGCTCTTCAAAAGTCTCTGGAGTAGGCGTGGCGCCTACAGCACGAGAAGCAGCTCGGGTGGCAGAGTGTGCACGTGTGCCGAGTTCACGTTGATACTCGTCAATCAACGCAAACGCATCGTTCAACAGCTTCTCGTACCCAGCTGGCGCAGGCTCCGCCCCAAGCAAAGCCTTTCCTTGCTCCGTGAGAGAACCGGCTCGCTTTTTGAGCTCCTCATACGATGGTAATTTGGCAGCTGCTTCGGCGTAGTAGGCTTGCGCGCCCGCAGCGAGACTCTCGGCGGTTTCGCGGACATTGGTAGGAGATGGGGTTCCGCCAACGGCCTTGATCACAGTACGCGTGGCCTCGTTGTAGAAGCTGGATGCTACCGAGGAAGCGTCGGCAGCAGAAGATGCCATGGCGGAGGCAACGCTCTCGACATGCTCACCAACTACGGCCTGAACGTACTCGATTGTCTCGGCGGGTGTTTCGGGGGTTGGGGTGTATCCAGCAGCACGGCTTGCTGAACGAGTTGCTTGGTGAACAGCTTCGGCAGCAGCCGCAGCGACACTCTGAGCGTATTCTTTGGGAGTCTCAGGAGTAGGAGTGGCACCCACGGCGCGACTCAATGAACGCGTGGCCTGGTGGGCAGAGGCAGCGGCATCAGAATAGACAGAAGCAGCAGCCTCTGCGGCTTCAGAGTAAGCGCTCGCTGCAGATGAAGCAGCATTCGTGTACAAGCTCGATGCACTAGACGCAGTATCTTCGGCAGCTGAGGATACAGCCGTGATAACGGACGCCAAGGTTGACGAAGCCTGGGCCACGATGCTCTCCGCATGTTCTTGAGGAGTCTCGGGCTCAGGGGTGTATCCCGCAGCACGAACAGCCGAACGAGTTGCATCATGAATCGCCTGGGATGCGTGGGAAACAGCTTCTTCGTAGCGCGCAGAGACTTGCTCGTATTGGGCTTGGGCGGCTGCCGAAGCTCCAGATGCTGTTTCAGAGACCTTGGACGCGACAAACTTGGTTTTTTCCTGGAATGACTCGGGAGTAGGTGTACCGCCGGCAGCCTTGATAATTGCACGCGTGGCTTGGTGCGCTGCCTCTCCGGCCTGCTTGACGCCATCCTCGAAAATCGCTTGGACGTTCTCCGCAGCGGTCCCAAACTCGGCCTCGGCCCGCTTGATCGCGGCCTCCACTTCTTCCTTGCCACGTTGAAGAATGGTAGCGTGTTCTCGGGCTGCCGCCCCAGGAGGGAATGAGAATGACGACTCTACATTTTCGGCCTCGCTTGGTGTGTTGATGCTACCAAAGGAGTTGATACCGTTGTCGTGCTGGATTTTGAGTTTGGACTGGAAATCGTCGACAATGCCGTTGAGCATGTTTTGTAAATCAGTGAGTCCCTTTTCCAGCGCATTGGGCTCGGACAGGGCATGGGTGCCATCAATAAGCGCTTGCAATTCCTTGCCATACGATTCGGCGGCTATGGATGGAGAGATTGAGTCACTCATGAAAAAAGCCACCACAAAATGACTTACAGTCGAGGAGGGCATGATAGCGCTATTGCAATAGACGATGAGCGACTGCGATATGCAAAAGAACAAACTTGAACTTACACTCCAGTCACCAACTGTGACATCGTCCAACCAAGCATAGTCCATACCGAGATTGGATTGGGCGTCCTGTGCGAGCGCTTTAATAGCCTCTGCGGCAGTATTTGCCTACCGAAAACCAGGTCAAAACCACACACTGCAAATGAATAGAATAGGTCACCTCTTTTTGCTCTTCAATGCGCATCTCAGTCAACCATGAAGACACAATGTCCGAAACGTTCTTGGCGGTCTCCATGAACCGTTTCTCGACCTTGTCACAGACGTCGTCGAACAGAGCAACTTTGATGGCGCCGCCCTTGGCCTCGCCCTTGAGCTTGTTCAAGTATGCCTGGGTGCCCTTTAACCCCTTTTCGGCTTCGGTCTTGAGGGTGTTGACATGGTCGCGTGCACGGCGTTGAAGGTCGGCCGAGGCAACTCCTCGTACAGCGTTCAAGAAGATGTCGAGGTCTTCAACAGCATTTTTGCCCAGTGCGTGAATGTCTTGCTCGAACTTGGCGTGTCGTTGCTCAATGTCAGCGCGCTTGCGGGCAGTCTCCTCCTTCTTGAGGCGTTCGCGTTCAGCAATTTGCTCCTCGGACTCTTCAGACTCTGGCTGTGCTTGCGATCCCGGGTTGCCCGACGCGGAAGGCGCAGATCGCAATTCAGCGAGCCAAGCTTCAAGTTCTTCCACTTCAGGAGCAGCGCTAGGAACAGAGGTGGGTGTGGCTGAAACAGAGGGCGCGTCGGGGATGGCAGGCCCATCGGGAATGATTGGACCGGTAGGGATGATGGGCCCATCGGGAGTAATCGCCTCAGGAGTGATAGTGATCGCAGTTGGTTCAACTTCGATAGCCTCGGGTGCGGTCGATGTCAAGCTGTGCACTGCATCCGTAGCGGGTGTTGAACTCGGGACAGTGGTCGCAGAATGAGTGATGTGGTTCTCGGACTTGAGACTCTTGACCTCTCGCGATTCGCCAAACTCTTCGACCGTCTGGAGCATCTTGTAGACATGGGTATCGACGTATTGCTCGCGTAATTGCAAGAGAGGGATCAATGCATGTTCTCGTACCCAGTCGGGAATGAACTTGCTCTCCTCGATCAGCGGCAAGAGTTTGGGTTGAATTTCAAACCAGAGATGGAGCAGCCATGAGATTGCCTGATTGACGTACGGCTCGATAGCGTGCTCGAGGCGTGCGTAGTAAACTTGAGCCATGCGAACGTACGGTGCGCCATATCGAGCGTAATGTAATTGGAAGTTTCGTACATAGGGCCGGGTGCGTCGTTCCAGATGGGCAACGTGGGGTGCGATGTTGATGATGTAGAATTTATGGGCTTGGCGGACCAGCGGCTGGGAGAGCTCGACCGCTTGACTATAGACGGGTTGAGCGGCTTCAATGGCGGGAGCGACAGAGGGGTGATGGATAAATGCGTTGAAAGGGCTGATGACGAACGGTTGAAGAATTCGTTGATTGACTGCTTGGCAGACTGGCGACTTGAGTTCGACGTCACTGTGGCATTTGTTGATGGTGAACAGAATGAACACAACGGCGATGAGTCGAACGAATTGATCAAAGTAGGTGGTCGTCTGTTTATTTTTCCTCTTTGCCTGCCATGCCAGATTAGTATATATGCCACCACGTCATAGGAGCAACCGACCTTTGCGGCAGCTTTGTTCTTGGCTTTCTTCTGCTGAGCAGGAGACGGTACCTTGGGAGGTGTTATAGCTGGAGAGGGAGTTCTTGGCACTGGAGGTGTCGGAGCAAGCGTGTCCTTGTAGATGGCGCATGAGCCTAGTGTCAATACAATTGTGGCGTTGGACGTACAACAAATTTAGCACTGTCGCTAAAGGCGCCGTTTCCGTTGGCAGTTAGCGCATTAGACTTGCCCTTGCTCTTGGGCTTGTTGCCAGTGTTGCCAGCACTAGAGCTCTGGCGGCTGGCATTTGTGCGACTCGGAGAGGCTGGCATGATGGGCTAAAGACCGCGCACACCGTAACGTTTGCTATCGACGAGCCAACAATGGCCACTTGTCAATCTGGGCAAGGACTGGCGGGGGCGGTGGAGTGGTCGTGGTCGAGCACAGAGCTCTTGCTCCACGTCACAGACCTCGTCATGATCAAAATCTGGGGACTATTCCTTCCTAAGCGCCGCATCACTACACACCAACTCGGTAGAATAATAATCACGCTTATTTTGCCGAGCGTAGTAACTAGGTAGCAAAAACAGCGAAAATACACCAAAATTAGATGTTTTTGAGAATGAACACAGAATCAACGCCTGTCGGGACTGCGACTCCTGTTGCGCGGACCACGGCCTCGACCGCCTCCACCTCCGCCCCTAGGTCCAGCGGGTGGGGGTCGTACGAACGCAAAGTCGCATTCTATCTTCTGCTCGAGCAATGTTGTGCCATTCAGCTTGTCGATCGCGTTTTTCGCCTCGCGATACGTCTCATATTCGACCAGCGCGTAGCCCTGCACGATAATACAAGTTGTAAATGTGTTTGGTGTTCGTCAGAGAACCCAATTCACCTTGACATAACCGGTTCGCCGATCCAAGTTGAGATGCAGGTTTTTAATATCACCATAGTCCGCAAACTTGTCCTGAACATCCTCCTCAGTTGCCTCTTCGTGTACGTTGGTGACCAGCACAATCCAACCCTCTACGGCTGTTGTACAAGGCAGTTCAGTTGACATGAATCAAGTTTAAACTTCAAACACGAGACTCACAGCGTGCAGCCGACCCGGTGTTGGTGTCTTTCTGATCCGTGTCGAGACGATCATACGTAGCCTCCTCGGCATTACCACCAGGACCTGCAGTATCTCCGGAGTGAGCGGATAGCTCAAACAGCGTTTTGAAACTGCTCTCACCTCCTTGATTGCGAAAACCGCGACCACGTTTGCGCACGATGCCAGTACCTGCCGGCAATTTAGCGCTCCCGAAAATAATAGTGAGCGCTACACACACTCACCCTCATCAATGTTCATGCCATCGTCGCTCATATTTGCGATTTGATTCGAACCGGTCGGTGAGAGCGAGTTCCGCTAGGGACGGTGGCGGGACAGGTGAACTCTCTACAAGCGCTTATGCTTAGCTCAGCCCTGCCACCTCGCGCGCTTGATTCATACGACTACCTTGCCCCGTCGCACCTGCCATGGCCTGAGATTTTTTCGCGGCGATTATTCTCCTTAACAGGCTCTGTGTATACTTATAAATACCCGATTTGAACCTATCAATCCCATCGAACATTCAGAACCGCCATCGGAAGGGGTGTGCTGCACCGCCCCCGCATATCGTCTAGCCTCACCCACTTGCCCATTTTGAGCGAACTCCAATCAATGATGTAACATCCCGACTTTTACCTCCTCATTCGGTCTCACTAGCTACACAGCACCATGTGCCTACCGATTCGGCGCTGACCGCAAAGTCCCCGCGACGTTTGGGCGGCCCTAGTTCGCCGAGCCTCAGCCAAACCTCCGGCGACTCCACGGCGGCCTATGAACTGTTGACTTGGATGTACTTGGAGAGCCACACTTCGTATACTTAAGGACAGCCGTTGAACTGCGGAATGGCATCATCAACTTCTCTTCTCAGCAGGCCTCGAGGTCGACTTGTTCCTAGGTTCCTATCACTGTTTCATACCTAATAGTTTTATCAACTCCCCCTAATCGCATATAATAATGAGCTCCTCTTCGATCCAACACTGGTGCTGGTGCGGACGCCTTTGCACTTCTTGGTGTAGCCGGTAAGCATATAACTAGTATTGGCCATTGCCCCGAGCTTGCCAACTGACACGCCACTCAGATGCGAAAGCGTCTACTACTGCTCGCCAGAACATCTTGAGGTTGACTGGCCGCGTCACAAACAAGAATGCGGCGCAATGGCTGCTGCGAGCAACAGTGCCTCCGTCACCGTTCAAGGTAAGAACGCAGCTTCTCCCATGGACTAAAATGTACTGAATAAGGGACTTTTCAACAGCAATGGTCTTCCCGGTGAATCAAGACCGCCCGAAGATGGTTCCAGTGACACTGCGTGGTACTGAGCAACCAAATGGCGCGATGGATTGGGTCCCTAAGCTCCACGAGCTTGTTGGCCATGAGCACGAAATCTCGAGCATGGTCATTACCAAGGGTGTTGGAGGCAAGTCTTCAGTTCAACTGCCTGGCCACCTACGTTTCTAACAATACCAATTCACAGGAGAAACACTCCGATTCCCCCTTCATATCTTCTTCCGCACCCACTTCCTCACTGACGGCTCCAGAACGTAAGTTTGTCGTAACATCTTACATGACACCACAAGACTAACATTACACCAACTTGGATAGTAACACTTGTATTCACTCGCTCACCCACGGCCAAGCTCAGTACCAATGGAAGGGTCCAGTTGTTGCACTCAAGTTTACTGGGTACGTCCTATTCATTCAATGCATCGCCCATCATAGAAAACTCATCATACCTACGTATGATAGCACACGTCAATCCGCATATACCAACATCGCCATGTCCGACTTGCCCCCACTTGTTTATTTCCTAACTTACTTGAACAACCGAGTCTAATTCTGGGACCTGATACGTACCGCCACGTTCTTTGATTTCCCCTGGGCGATTGCCTCGGTCTTTCGTTTCCTTGGTCGTCCTCGCTTTGGCTAGACTGCGTCATCCCACAGTTATTTATAACGCATCTATTTATTATACATTTGCTATCGTACTTAGTATTTATTATCATTGTAGCTTTATACAACAATAGACTATATGCTTAGACACTACTTGCCACCAGTTCCCCGGGCCATCATGTAGAAATAACCGGTGAAAGCTGGCCGAGGTGAAAACAAACTCGGAATGGCAAAAGACTCGCAGCACATGGCTCGGTCACAGCACGCACTCGGCCGGGGATTTGCATGTGATAGTCTACGATATGCTGCGTCTTTGCATGGAAGACTGGTATAGATCCTTCACAGCAAGCATAGGCGCCCCTCGGTGTTCGGCTTACCTCAATGCGGCAATGGAGCTATGAGAGCCATTTACCGAGCTGATTGTTTTGGGCTGTCTCGGGCTATGGATCACCCGAGCTCCGAGGTAAGGCAAGCCCGAGATCGGCCTAGCAGCGTCAGCGGAGCCGAAATGGTGGATGGCAATACACTAAATGCAGTGAAGTACACGTGACCGTATGTAACTGTATAGCACCCTTCAGTTTTCCATTGGTGGCCAAAGAGCCAATAGGAGTTGTGCTGTTATGTCCGCCAGCGTTTGGCTTGAGTAACACAAAATAAGTGCGGAAAATTCCAGTGGGAAGAGTTATCACACTGCGGAGCCTCAAACGACGGTGGTATGCACATTCACATCGTGTGTGTGTCGCAGATGGGGCACTCGCCTCGCGCGTATATCATGAATATGATGCACACAACTATCAGAAATTGCCATGAGTCTCGGTCAGCTTGTCCATCATTAGGTGTAGAAACGGTACTGGCCGGATTACAACTGGACGCACACAGCTTATATCTGAAATTATCCCAGTCTGGTTTGACGGTGCTGGAGCGTATCGGCCTCTGGCTGAAAAGGTATACGTTACCACTGCACTTTGCGGCCCAACTCTCGAGCGCCCTCTGGTCACAAAAATAGCCTTCCCTCACTAGCTCGTTATACAAGTGTGCAGCACTGACAAATTAACAGAATCTCGGGCTGCATAATATTCCTTCACCCCGCTTGTCTTGGTATCTCCAATGGATAGCTTCCCGCAACGTCTAAACATGGAGCTCACCTAAACTAAGCTATTCCAAAGGTGGCGCCATTACAAAATGGAGTAATCAGACATTAGGAAAAGGTGACGTCATCCAGACTTTAGAACCGATTAGTTTAGCATAGCTTAGCTTTAGATCTTGCGGGAAGCTATCCAATATGGAGGTCACATACTCTGAGATTCGGGAATGCATGCGCGGCTCTAAGAAGGCCAGCTAAGTGAACCCAATAACTCACTAAAACACCACATGACAAAGGCAATCAGGATGCCCGAAGGGCAAATTTAGCTCCTAAATACGGTTGACACTGAGCGCGAGCAGTGGCTGCCTCAAGTGAACTTGTTCTAACCGCTCACGAAGTATCGATCAAATTTTAGAGGTAAAGCTGGGAGTAGAGTGGGAATAAATGATGCGGCAAGCGGGGTTATACGACAAAGCATACACTCACGATTGCTGGCTGTTTTATACCATTTATTGCCACTTTCTATATCTTGTGGTTTACTCTCAGCCATTCGCTGTGTTCGATTTGTGTGTCAAAGAATCTTCGTATGTTCCCGCTATATTTTACCAGACTCCTTTTCATTTGTCTTGTGATCTGACCTACCGACATGCGTTTCCATGCACGCACAATTATTCGCCAATCAAGTACCGACCCTGCTGCCAGTAGTGGACCACCCTAAAAGATATCTAGCATACGAGAATCTACTCGATCGTAGTATAGGATGTGCAAGTCATGACGATATCTCATTCACATGGCTATTTGTACGTATTCAAGATATTATGTTCGTGAAACTGTGGCATCAAAAACTCCATTACCATTCCACCTGCCTTCCCAGGCTCCACCCTCCCGCCTCGCTATTCGTAGCATCGGAAGCTCAATAAAGTTAATTTAAAAGACCGAGACACAAAAAGAGGATCGTCGACGAGAGAAAGCTGTGTTCGTCGCGATGTAGATAAAATTTTTGGATCAAGCCCAGCGGCCGAGGAGAGCCATGAGTCCTGCACCGAGGCACATCATGCCGCACGCATAGACGAGTTTGCCGAGCGGAGCACGATGCATCTCAGGGTTGAAGATAAACTCGTGGGCCATTAGCTAAAACAAGATAATCATTAGTTTCAATTGGGTTGATCAGGTTGTTAGAGCTTACCTCGACGAGACCGGTGTAAAGCAAGATACCCGCGCTCAGTGAGTCAAAGATTCCACCGACAATGCTGCTTGTAGTCGAGCCGGGGTTGTAGGATGAGCGGATACCGAGGCCAGCCGCGATTCCTACAGGAGTTGTGCATCCGTAGAGAATTGCGCCGGCATACGGAACCCAGGACTTGTAGGCTGGTGGAAGCTCGAGTCCTGCGAGACGAGTACCGAGACCGAGGCCTTCAAATGTTTCTATTCAAAGTGTCAGAATGGTTGCAATCAAGAGAACCAAACCGAACTCACGATGGAAAATCAAAACAATAAACAAAACGGTAAAGTCTTCGTCAACGGCGAGCGTCATGCCGATTAGGATACTGTGAAATACAACACCAAACTATCGACAAATTAAAAAATTTTGTTATCACGATATGAATATCGGCCTACCTCCAGAATGACAACACCAAGAATTTGCGCCAGCGCTGAATCCGTAAGCACGGTGCTAGGGCGACCAAGTTCCGAGTCACTCTCGACAACCATCTTCTCTGGATTCGCCAGGCTGTTCACGGGCCCAGGTACAGAAGTCTCTGGACCGTGTGCTCCGTGACGACCGGCACCCTCGTGTGCGTGGCCGTGCGTGTCTGTGGGTGACGAGATGAAACAACAGACCAATCGGAAGTTGGGAATGGGCGCTTACCGTACGTCTTGGCACCCAATGCGTCCAATTTAGCGGTTCCCCATCTGAACGCCGCTAGTTCGACAAAGAACACTAGAAATACGCTGATCATGGCCAAGGCTGGTGCCCAGCTGTAGTCCACCCATGTTCCGGTTAGGCATGGGGAGCCTAGTTGCTCAAACGCAGGAGCAAGCAGATGGATAAAGGCGGTTGCGATGATGACACCCGAGCCAAAATACTTGGCCGCTCTTTGGGAACATCTTAGCTGATATCTTTATGATGATTTCCAAGACACTTACTGGAATACGCTCTTGTGTACGTTTAGGAATTTTACCCGAGAAGCGATCACTGGAAAGAGAGCACCACTCGACGAGGTCACAAGGATGATGAAAATCGAGGCGATTCGCATCTGGAGGTGCGTGTCTTCATTGTCGACGGGGCCACACTGGACAGTTTCTGCGTCGGCCATGTGGTGTCCGTGTCGGGAGAAGAGGGGATGTGCGAGCATCTTCGAGTGCCTTACAGGGGGCTTTATGAGGTGTTCCGTGCCTAGGGGGTACCGTCCTGGTGTGCCGAGTATTGGTGAGCGAATGAGGGGGGTGGAATACAGAAACCCGAGCGGAGACCATTATCAGTTGCATCAGACTGCGCGGGTACCCGCCCAGTCGTCTCTGCTTTGTCAGCAGCTCACATGTGTTGTGGTGTCTTCGCTGGCTGCTGTCAGACTATAAATTCGGGTGCCTAGAAATTATGGAACTGTTCGCCCTCTAGGCCTCTGCCATTGAAATCACATTTGACACAGAGTCACATTTGCTTTACTTTTTTTTTTTTTTTTTTGGCGCTGACCAGGGGTATGACCGCACCAGTCGCCCAGACTGAAGGGACGGCCAGGCACGACGTAATAATAGCTTGGCGAGGGGAAGATAAAACGGATCGCCAAAGGCTCGAATTCACGCCGTGCGTCCACATGATACTCTCAAAATTTCGAGGGATCGACAGGAGAGCAGCAGGTGATATTCGGCTGAAATGTATCTATTTTGAGCTTATTGTCATACACAAGCCGCTTATTAAAGCCTCGTCTAGTGTGAATGCTCTCCGTCACATGAGCGTATGAGAAACATTCATTCATCAGCGTGACGCATACAGCGAGGATTGAGACCGTGCATATCGTCACAGGCTCAGCGCTCGTGCTTCTGTATTAGTCAGCCAAATTTTGTGAATTCTCGTCAAGCGCCCCACCCATTACACACCCCCACCATGGCTGACGTCGAATTGCTGGACACGGAACAAAGCTTTCAGGCATTCTCGAACATCATAGACTCGAGGCTTCTCAGAGCACTTGCAGACTTGGGATTTGCTCGGCCGACGCTGGTTCAGAGTAAAGCCATCCCTCTCGCCTTGGAGGGCCGAGATATTCTTGCGAGAGCACGCACTGGGAGTGGAAAGACCGCAGCGTATTGTATACCGCTTGTCCAAAAGATTCTAAATAGTAAAACCGTAAGAACTCGCTTGCTTGTCTCCTCATGCCTCTGTCTTAAGCAAACGGCTGGTTCAAGACAGGAGATGCCGAACAGGCTACCCGGGCAGTTATCCTGGTTCCTACCCGAGAACTTGCGGATCAAGTAACGAAGTACCTCAAGAGTCTTTTGGCATACTGTGACAAGGATGTGACTGCCGCGAATAGTGCCGGCGGGACTTCTGGGCACGTTCAACGGTCAGTATTCTGTGAGCTGGCCACTCTTGTTCTGATCTTGTCGTCTAGAATGGTTTTGGCCGAAAAGCCGGATTTGATTGTTGCCACTCCCGCTCGCCTTTTGGCTTTAATACAATCTAAAGTGGGTTGGTAATTGCGCCATTAGTTCTAGGACACTGATGGTTGCCTTCGCAGGCATTGTCTTTAACATCACTAGACTCGTTAGTCATTGACGAAGCAGATTTGATTTTGTCCTATGGCCACGACGAGGATGTTAAACAGATATTGTCTGGAGGCTATCTTCCAAAAATTTACCAAACGTTCCTGATGAGCGCAACTATGACAAAGGACGTAGAAACACTAAAGGGAATCGTGCTCAGAAATCCGGTGAGTCGCATCTCGACTAATCCCTACCACAGATAACTCAGGCGTACGATTCTTTGCTCTAGGCAATCCTCAAACTGGAAGAAGACAAGGACGAGGCGGCTAACCTTACTCAGTATGCAGTCCGGTGCGTTTCCTAGCGGAATCGATCGCTTCCCGCCCTCACGCTTAGAGTTAGATGTTCAGAGGTCGACAAATTCCTGTTGACCTATGTGATTCTGAAACTCAGGCTCGTCAAGGGCAAATGCCTCATCTTTGTCAACGATGTCGATCGTGGATATCGAGTCAAGCTATTTCTTGAACAGTTTTCCATCAAAAGCTGCGTACTCAACTCGGAGTTGCCGTTAAATACCAGGTCCGTCGCATCGTCTAAATCTGGCAACTAGGCCTCTGACTGGGGTATAGGTTCCACATTGTGCAAGAATTCAACAAGGGTGTTTATGATTATATCATTGCAACCGACGAGGTCGGAGGAAAGCATGATGACCAGGACACTGGTGACGAGGAACCCGAAGAAGAGGAACAAGAAGCCGCCGAGGATGAGGCAGATGCCGATCGTGCGTATTTCTCATCTTGTATGCATTATACATTTGGTAAACTTTTGCTATGGCACAGTAATAACAACCGAAGCAGCCGCTGGGCCGTCTTCCTCCACATCCGCATCTTCTTCCAAACGAAAACGAAAAACCTCGGCCTCACCACCTCCCACTTCCAAAACCAAGCAACGCAAAAAGACTCGACAGAACCAAAAAGACAAAGAATTCGGTGTCTCGCGCGGTATCGATTTTGTCGATGTCGCATGCGTCCTGAACTTTGACCTTCCTCGCTCGTCACGATCATATACGCATCGTGTTGGCCGAACAGCGCGTGCTGGTCGATCTGGTATGGCTTTGTCTTTTATTATACCCAAGGATGAGTTTGGAAAGGACCGGATATTGAGTTGTCCTTCGTCTGAGCGAGACGAGGTTGTTTTCGCGAGAATCGAGAAGGAGCAGGGTGCGAGGGGAAGCAAAGTCAAGGGCTATACATTTGATATGGCGCAGGTCGAGGCGTTTAGGTATCGAATGGAGGATGCGCTTCGGGCGGTAACAAAGGCAGCTGTGAGAGAGGCCCGGGTAAAGGAGTTAAAAAGCGAGCTCTTGAATTCGGAGAAACTCAAGGTACGCTCGATTTACTACATATAGTCTATCTTACTTATGTTTTATGAAACCATATAGACCCACTTTGAATCTAACCCGCTAGACTTGGAGTATGTTCGTCACGACAAAGCGTTACATCCTGCACGTGTCCAGACCCACATGAAACATGTGCCTAAATATCTTATGCCTCGCATCGCGGCTGTCGAACAAGAAACTCCCGCGGACAATGTCGGGTTCGTACCGTTCAACAAACCAGGTTTACGGGGACGTGGGAGGGGACGAGGACGAGGTGGGCGAGGTGGAGGTAGCAGTGGTCGAGGTGGGAAAAAGAAGAGTGATCCTCTGAAGAAATTTGGACGATAGTATCACGGATTTGAGTCGTAGCGTTTTTCGTCTTCTGGTATTTTGAGTGCCATGCTCGATGCAATTTGTGTTTCATTTCATCCAAGTGCTTGATTGATCGGGGACTTTTACGCTGTCTCGGCCATCGCGGGGAGACCGAAAAGCCCCACCTACACTGCAGTTACATATGCCTCAGCTCTACCAGGTGCCTTGGGTGTCATCCGTATTACTATTCTGTGGAGTTTACATGCGCAGCTTTTCTCGGCATCACTCGCACAGCGTGCATCGGCATGGAACCATCTTGATAATCAGGCTTCCTCCAGCGCCCATATACACCGAGTGAGAATATTGAATTGTCCTCATTCCCACTCCCTCGGGTGTTTCTCCTCTATGACTGATGTCGAATCACCCGCTGCTGGCGTGTCTGCCAAAGACTTTTCGGGATTCACAACCAACCAAGCCAAGATCGAGGCAAACATCACCAAAGATCAGAGCTCCAAGAGGCTCCGTATTGGCAAGTGACGTTTACTGCCTGATACTATTCAATTGACTTTCTCCCAATTCAGTTGAGCTAATCACGACAACCGAGGATCATCTCAGTACCGCGAACTCTGTCATTGAAAATGCAACCACCATCACAGATACTTTCAAGATTACGAAGCAGGTGGTGAATAGCTTGTTGGCCCCAGCTAAAGATTTGGCCGATCTTCTCTCTGCTATATCCGACATCCACCCTGCAGTCACCGTGGTGGTCAATGTCTTCAAGGCGATCCTAAAGCTAGAGATGGATCGTCAAGAAAACGATCGGCAGATCGCAGTATTGTTCAAGTCCATGTCGGATATGCTCATCGTTCTTGCCTATTTGGACGACGTCTTTGCTCGCAAGGACAGTTTGCAAGAGCTGCTAGACATGAAACTTGAGGAAATTGTGAAGCTGATTAACGAGTTTGGTAACTTTTGTGACGTTTATTATAAGCATCGATCCATAGGTAGGCCATTTGATTCTTCGATAACTATGATACCGATTAACCCACGCAATAATAGTTCGATTCCTAAAGTCGGCCAAATATAAAGAAACTCTTACAGGATTCGCCGAAAACTTCGGCAATATCAAGCAGGAGCTTAATGGCTTGGTTTCGCAGCGCACAGCCGCTACAGTTCACAATACGTCGAACACCGTCGATTCTGTGGCCGCTGATGTGTCCCGCTTGGTCACGTTCATGGAAATCCAAACGAATCGTGAACGCGAGGCGGCTGCGCTAGTCAAATCCGAGGGTGGCTTAGAGGCCGTTTTAACCGTACGTCTTGTGGATTTGCGTCTGTTTAATAACATTCACTCACACATTCATGCAGAACGATTTGCTTCTTGTGCAAGTAGCTCAAAAACTCGGAGACCAGGTCAACTCGTCTGTTCGGTATACGCTGCGCCAAGATTTGACTCAGCAACTTCAAGACAACTAGTGCGTCCGACTTTGTGATATGCGCGGCCGTTGCTGACTAGGTTCATTAGCATGTTATTTGATATCAAAGTACAAGCCGTGCAGGAACAGATATCTGAAACCGTGAATCGATCGACAGCGAAGATCCTGATGGCCGTAGGTCTATTCATGGCTATATAAACGCGTTACCTCGCTAAAAACTTTATGCCCAGATGGACGCAGGGCCACATGAACTTATTCACGACCCTGATATCAAGCATATATGGAAAGGTAAGGGGATCTTGTTCACGAAGCTGAACAGAAAAATAACCCTGGTAGATATGGTATGTTTGAATTCTCTTGTTGACGATTCACCATGAGAATCTGGCTTTAGAAATGGCGCAGTACTGTAAAGTGCAGGAATTTTGTTTCTGGTGAGTGTATCTTGTGGTTATAGGCGTACAGACTTCACAGTAGGGCATCACAGCTGTCCATCACCACTTTGAACAAATGTTCATACGCTACGCTCATGAGCATGGTTCGCCACATCCGGACCTATGGACATTAAATTACATGTCTCGAGTAATATGTGAGCTTTCCGGGGGTGCGATTTGTAACGACATCTAACCACTTTGATGTGCAGTTTATCCTGCCATTGGAGATGCTATAGATGAAGGTGTGCTGGTGTCTCCACCTGCGATCATGTCAAGTTTCTTCCTTGACGATATCTCCAGACAGCTCTGGATACGTTTCGCTTCATGAACTCAATCACTTCTTTGATTCGCGGCCAAATGGATGGACAGTACCTCAGTGGATTGCGTAGTAAGCTTTCTTTGATAGCCACTATTTTACCTTCACTGAGCCGTGTCGCAGTTGGGCTGCTGGGTGGTACCGAGATAATATACGGTAGTATGCGATGTTGCTCCTGACTATTTCTCTAACCGATTTTGTAGGTACCGAGACAAGATTATGTCCCGGTTGAGCGTCCTGGAAGGCAGCGTTGAAAGCATGCACGCAGAGAACAAGGAAATCCTGAGAGATTTTGTAGAGTCTATTAAATATGGGATCAAGCAGATAGTCGAATCGCTGTATGGTGAGTACCAGGAATGGTACCTATTCATTTACTTACTCTCTTAATGGGTTAGACGATACCTTGGATTATTTTGACGATCGTCTCGAGAATACGGAGTTGGATGTTCTGCGGATTCGTTACACCGGGCTGTGCACGAAAGAAGTTGAAGATCAACTTGCCAGGTCAAAATACGAGCTTGATGATAAGCGGATGCTCATGTTAGCCATAGGGAGCCCGCGGCTAGAATCGGTATGTATGAACACCATGTGGCTTGAGAGATAACTAATTTACCCAGCTTGTGAGCAGCGATTGTTTTGTTTGATGCATCGTCTTCTCAAACGTCACCACAAAATGTTTGATATAGGAAAAGACAAGCCACTACAACCTGGCGTAACCATTGCCATGCACAACTCGTGGCAAGTAATTTTTGACGCGTTTGTAAAGCGCATGCGCTCCCTCACAGAGAGCTGGAGACAACAGAGGATGGATATTAAACTGCAAGCTCAGTGGTACGCAAATGGGTACATATATGCTACTAAAACGATCATGCGCATGTCTGAAATTCGTAATCCCCCTCATACAGTTTGTTCGAAGACTGGTATAAGATAGTACGATATCATATTGTTTGCTTCAAGCTCCTCTGACAGGACATTTCTAGGAGCAAGATGAACCAGAGATCGAAGAAGAGTACAACGAGGAACTTTCTGATGACGACGTAGGAACCGAGCAAGATGAGAACGAACTTGTCGAATATGCGACTCGTCCCCCTACAGCCCTTGATATGTATGATAGCTGGGCTAGTATCGATAAAGGAACGCATGGTCAAGCCAGAAGCCATGAGGGGGAAAAGGAAAGCGATGACAGCGGTAACGAAGACCTCCCTCCACGCGAAGAGCCAAGTAGTGCAGAGGCTAATCCCTCGAACACCAAACCTGAACTTGGGCGAGGCAGTTCTTTCGAACCTTGGAGCACTGAGACTGTGCATAGACGTAAGTATATTTATGTTTGTGACGGACTCCACAACGCTAAGCCGCTCCAGTACTAGAGAACTCCTCCGAGCTGGAGAAACGAATATCGAGCCTTGAGGATAAAGTTGACGATATGAGAGGTCTCATGATGAGAATACTTGGTCGTCTAGAACGATCATAAAGTCCGTTGGAGGTATTATTGGTTGAAACTACAGGCCCTGCATATGCCATGTTACATCTGAGGTTCGGAGATAGGGTTTCATGTGTATTTTCTTTCGCAGCCCAACCTTATTTGTTCCAAACCCATAACACTGTTTAGTCCGTTGTTTGCGAACTGATCAGCCAATCAACACTGTTCAACCACCAGGCGGCGTGCAAAACGGATACTACACCAAGAGCTTACACCCAGGTCACGATCATCCCCGCTTCATGTGTAAGAAAAAACACCGGTGTCACCTGGCCCTGCTAATTGCGCCAAACAAACATCGGTGCGGGCTTGAAGCCCGTGGCCGAATAGCGCCCGTGTCTCGCCAGCTTTGGTTTAGACCCCCCGATTTCCTTGAACCAGAATATCTATTTGGGTCTCTGACTCGGCCATCCCTGATGCCTTCTGATCCAGAACCTCAAATATCGTGTGCACGTCGCCTCGACAGCAAGCCCTGGACCCAATCTCCCTTATAAAGCTATTCTGAAGACTCTTGAGCTTCATCGTCGTCCTCATTTTTGATGGCTCATATCGGAATCAAATCTAAAGACTATTCCTCGTTTTCTAACGGCCATAATGCGTTGAGGCAGAGTATAGGTGAGGGCTGGTTGCAACGCATACTCCTTGAGATGTGCTAATCAGCTAAACATGATGGCCACCAGAATCTAATTTGACCGCGACCGAAAGTCAGCTACGAGCTGCCGAAGCTGCAATCCGGAACCCAGCTGCTATATCCAAATCCTCCAAGGTCACAAAACAAGTCATAAATTCGCTGCTCGGCCCGGCAAAGTCTGCCAGCGAGCTCCTAAGTTCGGTGGCAGAAGCTGTCCCGCAAGCGGAACCAGTAGCTGAAGTGTTCAAGGTAATGAATATGCCAATTGAAGCTTTATAAAAGGCAAGGTTTACTGAAAAGCACTCCGGGCTCTCAATAGGCATTGCTTAAACTCGAACTCGATCGCCAAGACAATGACAAACAGATCGCGACCCTGTACCATTCGATGACGAGCATGCTCGTGGTCTTAGCTAAATTGGACGACGTCTTCCTCAGCGAGTGCGAATTGAACGAACTGCTAGACGAGAAGCTCGATGAGATAGTCAAGCTACTCAACGAGTTTGGGAACTTTTGTGACGTCTACTACAAGCACCGGCCTGTTGGTGGGTTTGGTCCTTCATCTTTCTCTACGCCCGAATATAACGCAATCCCTTAGTGCGATTTCTGAGGATATAAAAATACTCAGAACTGCTTGACGATTTTGCTCAGCGATTTACTAGTATGAAACACGAGCTCGAAGTCCTGATATCTCATCGTACAACCCTAGCAGTGCTACAGACCTCTGATGTCGTCAACAGCATTGCTAGCGACGTTTCAGAGTTGACCAGGTTTATGAACGCTCAAACCGCCCGCGAACGAGAGGCTCAGAGCTATATCAAGTCTAAAGGCGGTGTGGAGAACATTCTAAAGGTTAGGTTGATTACATCCACCTTTCAAGCCCCAATAACGTCGGCCACAGAACGATAAGTTCTTGGATGAAGTAGCAGCTAAACTTGGTGATAACGTCACCAAATCAATCCAAACGAGTCGATCTCTGCAGTATAGCCTACACGCAGATTTGGAGCTCCAACTGAAAGAGAATCAGTGAGTATAGAAATTCTACTCTTGACACAGTGTTAAGTGCCGTTGATATAGGGCCATTTTCGTCATGAAGCTACAATGTGTCAAGGACCAAATTGAGGAGAGCGTGAACCGATCTACCACTACGATCCTAATGAAGGTAATGTCTTTATCTATCATTCGACAAACGAACTACATCAAACAATTCTTCATTCCCAGCTCGATTCTGGACCGCACGAAATCATCAACGATCCTGATATCAAGGCTATCTGGAAAGGCGCGTATATGCGCTTAGCTATGATGTAGATTTCAATGCTGACAGTACGTTCACTTATAGATATGGTGGGACAATCGGCGTGTTTCTTATATCGTTAACTAACGAGATAGGTAGAAATGGCGTAACACGGTCAAGTCACGACACTTTGTTTCAGGTTGGACGCTACTATCCGACAAACAAAACCCCCGTAACTGACACACCTTCTCAGCCGTTCATCACTATTTCGAACAAGACTTCGCTCGTTATACTGCTGAAAACGAGGGTACAAACCATCCGGACACTTGGACTCTCAACTACCTATCTCGGGTTATTTGTGAGTGTTCTATTAAATTGTTTCACTATCATACTAACAGCTTCCGAATAAGTTTATCCCGCTATAGCTGATGCAATTGACGAAGGTAGGTATCAGTCATCAAAACCGTTATAGATTGACTAACCGCCCTCACTTGGCGATAGATTCTTCGGGATACGTTTCGTTACATGAACTCAACCACTTCTTTGACGCCCGACCACCGAACTGGACGACACCGCAATGGTTAGCTTAGTGAGTAATTTCAGAGCCTCATTATACAACAAAATGCTTAGCTACTGGATCTCAAGCTGGGCAGCGGGTTGGTACAAGGACAACCTTCGGTAAGGTGGATTCGTTGTCTTTGTGCACACGCCAGCTTATGTACCCGGCTGTAGTTACCGTGACAAGATTATGGCAAGGCTTGGCGTGTTCAACAATTCTATAGAAGGGCTTCACTCGGAAAATAAAGAAGCGCTGAAGGAGTACGTGGAAAGCATCGAAGGTGGCATCAAACTCATCGCTGAATCGCTCTACGGTATGTGAAGGGAATCCCGTAGCATCTCTTCTAATTTTTCTACTAGGGGACGTACTTGATTATTTCGAGGATGATAGTGACGAGGTGGTTGAACTGGACGCATTGAGGGACAAGTACACAGAGTATGTGACAGGCCAAGTCGAACAACAGCTGGCCAAGGCGAAACACCAGCTAGATGACAAACGCACACTCTCAATTGTAATTGGTGCTGGTAACCGCCTTGAATCGGTGAGATATTATAATCTGAAACTGAAGAATACGAGTAATGGAGCCTTGCGTTTTAGAAAATATTATGCGTGATGCACCGGCTGTTGAAATGGCATCATAAAATGTTTGATATCGGCAAGGACAAGCCGTTGCAAGATGGGATCACAATTGGCATGGTTGGGTCATTCCATGTGATATTTGATGCATTTACGGCTCGAACTCGGTCTTTGATGGAAAGTTGGAGGCAACAGCGGATGGATGTGGGCCTGCAAGCAGAGTGGTATGCCAACGGGTAGGTCGCGTTCAGCGCTCATTAACAAGAGGCTTGGATTATTGATGCAACAACGACAACAAAGATTGTTCGAGGACTGGTATAAGCAGGTACGTGGTTTGCGAAATGAGACGCTTTGAAATCTGATACTAGCTATCTATAGGAAAAGGACCAACCAGATGATAACGATTACGATGAAGAATATTTGACGGATGACGAGGAGGTGTACAACGACGACAACGAGCTCGTAGAATACGCAACGCGGCCACCGACTGCGGTCGAGGCTGATGGAGACAGCGTCGTGGAGGAGCCGCTTGTCGGGGACAACCAATTAGTTCAGGAAGTCCAAGGTGAAGATAATGATGACGGGTGTGAGGAAGGAGCCGAAAATGAATATCAGCCTGAAAATAATGAGAATTCAGTAGATGATCAGGACGGTAAGTGGTTACAGATAGCAGAGTACGCCAGTATTGTGGCTGACGCTGATTTGAAGCTGGAAAAAATGCTGCGGAGGATCGCGAACGCGAAGTAGACGAAAGACTTGAGCGTCTCGAGACCGGAATGAAGGAGCTCAAAGAACTCATGCTCCGGATTTTGGAGCGCCTTGAGTAGTTGTATGCCACTACTCTCATATGCGCGACAGTAACTTTGTAACCATTCAATTCCTCCAAACATCCGCCTGCTTGCGTTAGTTGGATCCAGTTTGGACTGCGAACAGAAGCAAATCTAATTGAGTGATAGCAATTATGCGCCACCGTAGTCGATGAAGTATATGCATGTTGAGCTATATCTTGTATATATTGAAGGTCGTTTCTCGTTGCACTATGGCCAAGCAAATGCCTGCCCCGGACCAAAAGTCTCACGACCAAGCAACAGTACTCCCAAGGCATGTTTAGTTATGCGTGGCCCCTGAAAATGGCTTGACACTGCCTTGCGGTGGACTGTCAAGTGACAGGATTTCAAAGTAGATCTACGGTCAGTGCACAGCAATAGCACTGTTCAGTAATGATTCTGTTGTAGATCTCGGCCGACGCTGGTCACGCCCATCCGCGTGTACCATATAAAGTAGTCGGGCAAGCGTGTAGCAAAGTCCGCTATGACACCACCAATTTATACGGCAACCACGGGACAGACAGTGCCTGTATTTGTAGGGATAATTGATGAGCAGGTCGTGCTTTGCACTCTGTTCAAGGTGCGGGCCCTTAGACGCGCGAGTGCCTGAGGAACCGAGCAACCAAGTCGCGTCCAGGTACAAATTCTGCAGGCATACAGCAGCTCGAGTCCAGCTACTTCTCCAGACATGAACACCAATGGTCCCGTCGATTGCGTCAACTACTACAATGAATACCCCGAGACAACTGATAAAAACACATGTCACGTCTGTCTCAGTACTGGCGCAGTAGTTGGTCTTTCGGTAAGAATCATTTTATAACGCGATGAATCACCACGTATACTTATACTTCTTGGAAGTTCCATGCACAAATGGGGCTGGTCTCGCTCACAGCTCTTTTGATACTTCTAGGGATTATTGCCGTGCGTAAATTAGAAATAATGTACCACTCCGTTGACGCTCCTCTAGCGCAACTATTGGCGTAATCGTGCTTTACCACCTCACAGCCGTTGGCCACTTTTTAGAACTAATATAGATATATTGATGGTAAGATTCAATCTTTTATAACTAAACACATTCTAACCGGACCTACCTAATTCAGTTCAACCTTATTATTGCCGACATTCTGATGTCCCTGGGCGCAATTACTGACGTGTATTGGGCAAAATATCGCCAAGTATTTTGTGGGGCGTATTGCAACGCACAGGGCGCACTGAAAACAATGGGTGCAACTGCGACAGCATTATCAACACTTGCAGTTACCATCTATACGTTCTTAGCGATCCGGCGGGTCCGTCAACTTGAGTACAGTCCACGAATCTGCCTAGCCGTGGTGGTAGGTATATGGGTATGGGTGTTGTTGTGGGCGGTGATTCCCTTGGTAGTCAATAGGAGCCATGATCTTGATGAGAAGGGTGTTCAAAACTTCTACACGCCAACCCCTTGGTGTGAGCCCCTGATGTTTTAAAAAGCGACCCACTGACACTAATAACTGGTTTATAGGGTGCTGGGTCAATGCTAAGTACCTCCCCGAGCGAGTGGTCGGAGAATATCTTTGGTGAGCGAATGAGCGACAAGTACATATATGTGATATAACATGGCATTTAGGCTTTGGATGGCTGGGATAGGTAGTATCGCTCTCTACGTTCCAGCCTATTACATGGTACGCAATCAACGAGATGAGTCCCAGGCCGACGAGCAGGGCGAGGCAGACAATCACAGCATCGGGAATTCTATCAATGAGAGTAATGAGGCAGTAAAGATCCTCTGGTATTTATCAGCCATTTACCTAATATATGAGCTGTACTGAGGTTGGAATAGGTATCCTTTGGTGTACACTTTATGTGTACTACCATTGTCGGTGATACGCTGGGCAGGATTCGCAAACCCTAGCCTTTTAGCTCAATCGTATATGCTAACCCCCTCGATGGTATTCATATCATCTTTTAGCCTCATGGGACTCTTTAATACGCTCCTTATTTGGGGCACCCGGCCAGCAATACTACTCCTTGACTTCGTTGGTCAGCCGAACCCAGCCGGTCTGCAAATATTGTCAAATAATCTGGACCCTCACATGGAAGAAGCCTTACCCCATGCTCCTATCAGTCTCAATAATGGATCGGCAAGTGACCAGAACGGGGAGACGGCTAGCGAGGCATCCAAGGAGCCTCGGGGTACGAATCGTTTTGGAGGAACTGGGGTTTCCCTCGTCCGAGATTTCTAAGCGCATTGGTCATGTAATTATATCCGTTTGAGATGGGTGTTTGTATTGAAACGTGCACTCCCCAGTTGAAAATGAAGCAACGGGTCAAGCAGTTGTATATGAATCCAACACTAAGTAGCTTTCAGCTAATCGTATACCCCACGCCCTACCTGGGCTAGGCCGCCTATCTAAGCATTTACGTGTGGTTGCTGGCTACCGGACTGTAATCAAACAAAAATGTTTCCTGCAGTAAGGGCCGACAGGATAGGAGTCGTCAGCTTGTATGGAGGCCAGAAAACCTAGATCCTAGGTCGGCGACGTGTTGACGCATTCCCAACGCCGACAACAGAGTGCGAGTCGCTTGAAACGAAAACTGAGTACGTTAGCGGATATAGAGGAGAAAAATACCCCGCAGAACAAAAGTACTTTGCTCGTCTTTTCTAGTCGCTTCTGAGGATTTAGTTGCAGACACAAATGTAACCAAAGTCTAGCGGCGTTTTGTTATTCGTGGCTCCATCTCGTCGCCTGGTGCAACCCATTAAAACACATCGAAATTTGAAGCAAGAATCGACGCCTCGATGCAGTCATCCCGAAGTACAAAAGAATTAGCCTTAGGTGGGCAGAACGCGGATCCACATCTGCTACGTGAATTGTTGCAAAATCATATAGGGCATGATAACTAGATTAACGCTGGGTTGGGTGTAAATTTAGCCGAATTGTACTAGGTCGCAGAATGCTGGTAGTGACGCATATAGTAACAAATCAAGCGCGCTAGAATCCATTTAGCATGAAAGGATCAATCGGCGACGCACATGATCTATTCTATCGTAGCTTTCCAATTTATCCACGCATGACCTGTACTCGGACTTAAAACCCGCATTTGGATCGTCCTCCTTGGAGAACGAACAGCCACGAAGAAGTGATCGATTACAGGAGCTGTCGACGAACGGGATAGGCATCCAATGAGGTATGCGACCTTGCCGCTTTATATAGTCATTTGGTATGATGACGCGGAATTGAATGCGAAGCAGTCTGATCGTGGCCGTGGGTTGGATGTTATAGACGAACGAGTACACCGCTAGGTGCTCTGGATGTGCGCAGTCCTCCCAAAAAAGAGACAAGCTGCATATTTTTTCGATGTCCTACGTACTCCAGTGACTTCAGGTCAATTTGAGTAAGAACGGGCGAGGACAGTGCTTCAAGTGGAGAATGGCCTACCAAAAATAGCATCGTCATCTCCGCCGCTCCCCGATAACCCGCTGTAATCGCCCCGACGGGGAAACACCATCACATGCACGCCGCTGGCTCAACGTCTTTGTTCTCCGACGACGCGGTCCATTGAATGTCGCGGTCATGGGTGCCCGGATTATAGCCAGAATGTGATCAATTACTCCGTCGAGACGGCATGTCGCTCGCCACACATGTGCCGGCACCCTTGAGCAGCACAGATGCATTGGGGCCGAGGTAAGGTATAAAAGATGAATAAGGATGGCTCGTTTTCAGCATCCAACAGTCTTGTTCTACTCTCTACTCCCCGCTTTCTACCATCCTACCCGTCTGAATCAATATGCGTTGTGAGTAGGCAGTCGAGCGTGCTCAGCTACGAATAGGACTCACATTGGGCGTCCGCAGTCGCTTTCGTCGCTACCATTGTCGCACTCGTCGGCATTGCCGCTGCCGCTCCGAGCGGTGAGGTCAAGCGTCTCAGCTGCTACGACAAGTGTGAGTCGCGTCCTTGGCTCGTCGATCCGGGGACATTGGTCTGAACGAATGCTCGCGTATTTAAGGCATGCAAGGATGCTATCCCCCTGGCGCCGGCCAGTGTAAGTCATGCAAGATTCGAATGGCGTGCTCGGTGAGCTAATTACTGATGACCCTATAGGCTCAATCATCTGCGGACAGCAGTGCAAGTGAAAGGGGCGAGGGACAGTGTTGAAGTCTTGGATAAATAGATCATTTGGGTAGACCGGCTTCATTATTAGCTTTGCGTTGCCAATGAAATCTGTTATGAACAAGTACTTTGTCTAAAAACGGACACAAACATTGGAGAAACTCCTAGTCGACTAGGCGATGACCCATTCAAGAATCCGCCGCCGACTCGTCAGCTTGATCCTGAGATTTGTCATCTATGTGTGCAGGTTGCTTCGAGAGGCTCAATATCTGAAGCTTCGAACAACTCGGTCGTTTCTTGTCGAAGGAAGCCAGTTATGTCAAGAAGCCGATCAACTCCCTACTGAGAGGAACGATAGCCTGGATGACCAGGTAGCCGGGAGCCATAGTCTGTGCCTTCGCAAGGATGCGACTACATAATTCTCAGATACCGCGATACAATCACAGGAATTGGCAGAATCTAATAGCTGTCCAATAAGATTCAGCGTATACAAGCTGCCTAATACTAGAGTCGCCAGGTGCGGTTTTCTAGCAAGAGGGAAACAACAGTTCCAGTTCCATGGCACAAGACCGCAGGCGAGCTTCAACAACCAAAGCGGTAGATAGTACAGTCCAAGGCCCGACGTCGATCGGAAAGCCGCTCGTCTTTGCAGATACGCGAAGGTCGTCGTTGAACGCAAGACACGGGCGCCAATCTCGCGTGAACCCAATAACTGTCACCTGTCACTGATGCGGCCTCGCCAATCACGCCTAAACGTCAATCACCCGATTCAAGGTGTGCTTGACAACAAATTGCGGCGTGTCGGACACGTTGGACAGTCCCCTTGACTCGGTATATGCACAACGCGCAAAACACATGTTTGCAAAACGTGAATTACAGGTCATTTACAACGTATCTACTGTATGTACAGCCATGTAAAACACAGCCAGATCGATTGGGTCGTCACCAAGCGTCATTGTTTTCGGATCGTCTCAACCGGTCTACGGATCATCTATCCGAATACTGGATAGGAGTGAAAGCGAGGGAAGAGGAATGATGTCGTTATGGTCAATGGGAGGATGGGGGATAAGTTAAAAATGTGAGGGTTGCAGGGTCCGATGATGGGGATACAAAGCGCATGAAACAGGAACAAGAAACAAACATCGGGCACAAGAAACAATCTAGGAAAACAAGAAACCGACACGTAGTCGGGTCATTGGAAAGAAATTGCGATCCCCTGCTGAAATAAAAATAAACCGAGTGCCGGATCTTGGGTTGGGACCAACTACGTCGGTGGCAGCGATGTTTGCTCCACAACTGGCGACACGTGGAATCGGACAGCCTTGGGGACGGTCGGGACGGGTAATGACAAGGGTGTTGGACTGGCTGATCGTCTGAACAAGGCATCCTTAATGCTGAAGCGGGAACGGTGGCGCGTAGAGCTAGCGACGCTTGTCGCGGCGGTAGTTGTGCTTCCTGTGCGTGTACTTGTGCTCATGAGAGAGGTCGAAGCGAGGGATGTAGATGATGCAGACGATGCGCCGCTATCGATGGGCGACTTTTTAAGCGACGAGCGGGCTGGAGGCGGGGGCAATGGTGTTGATCGTTGGCGTGTTAGTGGGGCGCGTGCGGGGCGCAGGCCGGTCTACACAAATGCGAGTAAATGAGCAAATGAATCAGAGTGATTTATGTACTTCAGACGTACAACAAAGCCAGCTGCAATTTGCTGGACTGTTGGAGGTTTGGATGAAGTAGACACCTCGGTCATTCGTATTTGGGCTGCCGCCGTTTCCTCGGCTGTCGAGCTCGTAAACTGAAACAGTGATATGAACATCAGAACGTCAACCGAGTGACAGGAGACGTACGCTAGTAGATGGGCCAGCAGACTTCTTGGCAGCCCCAATGCTAAATGATCGTTTGACCGACGTAAACACTTTCAGCGCGCTCTTTGGGGCCGAGGGCCCGCTCGGTTCTTGGGCGTGCATGTCGTGTGAAGAGATATGGTGGGTGGAGCGTCTGGTAGCCGGGATGCCGACACGGTCCGAGTGGTAGCGAGCGGCGTGAGGTCGACCGAGGCCGATGGCAAGTGCGGGGTCGGAAGCGGAGTGGTCGGTCCACGGGTAGCAGTAGGCAGACGGTGGGGTACAAGTAGTGCTCGTACGCGGTCGTTGAGTCATGAGGATGAGTGAGGCCGTCAGCAAGTCGGGAATTATAGCATGTGTTTGTTTGTCAACCTCGGCCAACCGGCGCTTAATCGGCGCTTAGTGAGACTGGTCAGCAGCATCACATCGCAAGCCGCCGTATCGCTCCAAGACCGCTCGTCCACCACATGGCACGAACATACGGCGCCGCCTCCTCCGACCGCGACGACGGCATCGGCGAGCACGACAACGCTCCGCTCCTCGGGAATGCCCCGCCCAAGACCGTCGAGGCAGAGCAAGAGGATGGGCACGCGACCATTGCGAGCTGTGTTGGGAACTTGGCTAATACTATCATCGGGAGCGGCATGCTCACTTTTCCACTCGCAAGTCATATTTCCTTGACTTTGCGCAATCTAATATTGGTGCATAGGTTATGGCTTCTGGAGGTATCATCCCAGGTGCTCTCACGTGTATCACCTCGGGCTGTATCGGCGCACTCGGGCTGTGGATGCTCAGCCGCTGCGCCACCCGCACGCCCCACCGCCGCTCGTCCTTTTTTGCCGTTTCCAAGATTACGTTCCCTTCTGCTGCAGTCTTTTTCGATGCTGCCATTGCCATCAAGTGCTTTGGCGTGTCTATCAGGTGTGCACATTGCCCAGCAAATGATTACCCCGCTTACCCCGCACTAGCTATCTCATTATTATCAAAGGTCTAATGCCCAAGGTCGTTCACTCGTTCTACCATGTCTTTACTGCTCCAGACGTCAATCCTCCCTGGTGGGCCGTCTCTGGACACGTGTGGATATTTATATTTCTCGCGTTCCTGGCGCCACTCTGCTTCCTTCATCGCCTAGACAGCCTGCGCCACACTAGCTACGTCGCGCTCTTTTCTGTTTGTGAGTACCACTGTTCTATGATGTAAATGATAGCTCATTTCGTGCTGGACAGTCTATCTCGTCGGTGTTGTTATTGTGTGCTACTTTTTCCCTCCCAAGGGTATTATGGAACGCGGCGAAGTCCATCTCGTCCATATCGACAAGTCGTTTATCTCTACATTCCCTGTCCAAGTGTTCGCCTTTACATGTGCACAGAATGTACGTCGAGTATGTGCCCACTCAAATACTCCCACTCACCTTTATTTTAGTTGTTCCCACTCTACAACGAGCTGCGTTCCAACACGCAGGCTAGGATGAACCTTGTCATTTTTAGCTCGATCTTCTCCGCAGCGGCAACATACGAAGTGATAGCACTTTTTGGATACCTCACATTTGGCTCTAAAGTGGGACCCAATATTATTGCCATGTATCCACCGACAACTCTGTTCATCGCAATCGGTCAATTCGCCATCGTTGTTATGGTCATGTTTTCGTACCCGCTTCAAGTACATCCCTGCCGCGGATGTCTTGACAAGGTTTTCCACGGTGGACACAAGCCTGTTGCACCTGCTGCTCAGGGTGCGGATGCGGATGATGACGAAGACGAGGTTTTGGCCGAGGCTCTGGATCCGCATGGAGCTCATGGACAGATGACCATGGCTAGGCATATCGCGTTGACGGTTGGTATCGTTGGCTGCGGGTTTGCCATTGCGTATTTCGTGGACGACCTCCAGCTTGGTGAGTACTTTGACGTTCGGCGCATTCGAACCGAATTTTAATGTGCAACTAGTCCTGTCGTTTGTCGGCTCGACTGGTTCGACGACCATCTCGTTTATTCTACCCGGTCTGTTTTATTTCAAGGTTAGTCATGCTGTTCCCTGGGCTTCGTCATACTGACCATATGCTCTCAGTTGTTCCGTAATGATCCTGGACACAGCCGTGTGCTCCTCGGCGCCGCGCTCGCGCTTGCGCTGTATGGTGCGCTCATCTTTGTGTTTTGGTATGTCTGTTCATGATAAAGCAATCTATCTCGGACTGATGGGTTCTGGAGTACAGCTTGACCTTCAACATCCTGAAAGTCGTCGATGCGCATCGGTTAGCTCGAGGAGGCTAAGCGTGTGTTGTCTTGGAGATCATAGAGGGTTTAGGTGTACATATACAGTTAATTTTTCTACAGTTCTGGTATAGGGTTGGAATGGATCGGGTGGCAATCTTTTTAAGCTTTGGCTATACCTTGTGTGGAACGAACAACGAAAGCTGGGGGTGCCGGCGGTACACCAAGAGGAGACAGAATGGTCCGCGGAGAACAAAAGAAATGGAGCCGGCGAGCCAGAGCTTATGTCCGGCTTACTTGACGGTCTCTCGATCACCCCGATCTTTACTTGTCTTGTCTCGGACAAATCAAAGTGTATATCTCGTTATGGCTTTTGGCCCCGTTGAGCAGTCGGGACTAGCCCATGTGGGGTAATTTCTCCAGCCTGGACTCTTGAAATTGTATTGTAGATCACGAAGGTTAATGCGAATCAGATATTCTCGCTTGTGTCGGCCAACGATGCGAGATGCTCGTTGGCGGCGGCGATGAACGCGAGACTTCTCGACGATCTCGAGGCAGAGTGCAGACCACGTTGGAAGTCGGCCCCGGTCGAGCGTCATGTCAACGCCGATGGAGAATAATAAGAATACAAGATTAATTTAACCCGATAGGGACATTCTCGATACGCGAGCACCGCAGAAAGAGTGGCCGAATAGATAGACGCTCGTTGCTGCATCGCCAACCGCGTTGGCGGGGCGGGATGACATTGGAGTTGTTGAGCTCAACCGGGCTCCTTTGTGCGAAAGAACAACAGCGGAGAACGCTCCAAGAGCGAGGAGTGGGTATTTGGCCACATAATTGCAGAGCATATATCGTATATATAGCTGGACCATATATGCCGAACAGACTAACAAGAATCTAATACAAGGTGAGTACATGGATGGTGTTCAGGGCCGGTCAGTGTGGGCGTTTGCGCCAGGCCAAGCTGGAGGCGGCGCCGGATCTGTACCCTTCCACCACCATCGCGTCTCGCTCGAGTTTTTGCACTACTAATGCACTCGTCTGTCTTAATTTACTAGCCGCCGCTTTCTTTTTTGCTTGCTTCTGTTTTTGCCCAGTCTTCCTCCCTCGATTTCCTGCATAGGCTTGCATCCTATCTCATCCTCACCACTGTATCCCATAGCATGGCTTCAAGTGAGTCGTTTCCCGCACACAACCAACGCGTTGCTCATTAATCCATCTCGACAAAAGGTCTACCACCCACGCCGCGCAGCTCGGCCTCCATGTCACGCCCGAGTCTCGGGCCGCAAAGCGACCAGCTGTCTGCCCCGCAGTCGTGTCCGTCATCAACGATTCCATCGCCTGCTCCATCGACCGAAGCGTCTTTCGCGACGTCCAACACAACACCATTGTCCGAGATCGGCGTTCGCGGCGATGAGCCTGACCCGACCATCATCGAGGCGCTCGGGACCAAGGACAGGCTGTTTGTGCTCAAGCTCGGTGACGAATTCGAGAAGCTCTTGAACGAGCGTGGGTGAGTTTTTGCGTGGGTTTCGTTCTTTTACTGGCGCGATTACTCATGCTGCGCCTCGCCCTGGTTTTCTCTTTTTGGCTTTACCAGGAGCACGCCTGGGAAGCGGTGTACCTATTCGGTTGCGTCTTCGTACCAGCGCATGCTCGTGCACCGGTGCGCGCAGTATTATCGTCTCACCGTCGAGGTCGAAGGAAAGACGATTGCAGTCAGCGTTGGCCAAGAATCGCGAGTGTACGTTTATTTTTGTATTTCGGCTCATTGCACGGCTCATTGACACTAATATATCATATCCCTGTCGTGGACGACCGTTTGTTTGTCCAAATGAATACTTGGGCGTATTTAGTCCGAAATCTCGGATCGCCGAGATTGCACCTCAAGAGAAAACGGCTGCTCCAGCGTTCAAGATTATGCGTCGAAATGCTGATGAACGCGTGCGTGCGAAGCAACCCGGACGAAGTGACTCGACCGAGGACGATCAGGGTGACGGCACCGCTGCGACCGATGAAGCCAAGCGCCGGACACAAATGACGATAGAGGAACGCACTGCCGCATACGAGCAAGCCCGGTCCAGAATCTTCGAAGGGTTTCAAGAAAAGGAGGCCCAACCGTCTCCACCCCGGCCAAGCGTGACTCGGGCAACTCTGAGGTCAGCCGTTTGGTTTGTTGTTGTGGCTTTCCAAGATCTGTTTGATTGATGCTCCAATACTTATAGGGCCGATGGGCTGACAAGCAGCGGCGACCCGACTTGTCTTCCTCCTCTCGCGGCTCACCCGCACCGCAAGACGGAATCTCTATTCCAGCGCACTACTATCCTCCTATGCTCTTTAATCCCAACGCGCCTAGTGGCCAGGTTCAGGTTCAATCCCCCATTCGTACGACCCTTCAGCAGGCCAGCAGATGCAGTACTCGATGTATGGACCCCAACCTGCCTACTATCCTATGTACGGATATTACCCACAGCCCCAGTACGATCCAAGGCAGGGTCCTCCAGGGATGCAAATGTACCCGCCTCCACCCCAGGGCACCTATCCTTCGTTCCCTCCTCAACATGCGGCGACATGGCCCCAGATGCAGCATGCACAACCTCCGCCGCCAATGCAGTTTCAACCACAGCCACAGTCGCAAGGTCAGCTAATGTCGCCCCCGGTCGATGCCCAACGGTATGCGTTTCCCCCGATGACGCCGACGCAACAACAGCAGGGCCGTCCTGCGCCTTCGATGCCGCCTCCTATGCCGCCGCAGATGCAAGGGCACATGCAGATGATGCCCCAACAGCAAAACGACCCGTTCCCGCCAGCTCAGTATATGCAACCTTACCAATATGGTGGAATGATGCACCAGCCTGTCCTCGTGCCCACCCCAACCGATGGTCCTTCCAGTGCCCATTCGTCACGATCCGTCTCGCGTAATGGACATGGCCAAGGGCCTGGAAGTGTCGGCTCGAATGGCGGGGGCGCCAAGGGTCCTCGAGGTTCTGGCCATCCTTCGCCTTGGAGCAGCGTATCGACAGTGGCAACACCGATGAGGAACGTTACCGGGATGGGCAGGCGGCTATCTGCAAGTTCTAGCTCGACAAGCGCATATTCAAGTTCAGGTGGAGGCCCGGGGAGCGGTTCTCGTACCCCAGCTGACGAAACGGCCTCAGTCGCGGTACGATAATCAAGTTGGTCGTGTGATAATTGGCGCTGATATCTTCCTTTTTGCTGAATTTAGTCGTCAACTTCATCGTCTTCTTCACGTCGCACCTACACCTCGACTTCGACCACATCTAAACATCCGCTCCCACCTCGCCCTGACTGGGCTGTGGGTCTTATCCCCGATCCGCCATTGTCTCGTACGACTTCGTCCAGTTCGACCGACAGTCGACTGCGGCTTGGTTCGCGTTCGTCGTCGGGTAATCAGATTCCCCGTGCGTCGTCGGTCAAGCATTCAGTCGCCAATGCTTCGGACTTCCCGCCCTTGAATGGGAATGGGAATAGCAACGGAGGAATGAATGGAGGAATACGGGCCGGAGCATGGGTTCGAGATGGTTCGCCCGCGTCGTTGTTTGGAAATGCGCCAAATCCAATGGCAGTCGGCATCGGTCCAAACAATTCATCAACGGGTAGTCTCAATACTACCAGTTCGGGGGGCAATGTACCCCCCAACGCCAACGCGAGCGCGAACCCTCATCGATTTGATGCGACCGAAGGCTTCGGCCGACCACCACCCAAGTCGTTTGGGCTGTACAACCCTGGCACTGGAACCGGCCCGGCCGCCCTGCCTGTACAAGTTCGAAGTGTTCAAGAGGGCGGTTCAAATCCTAGTCCGAGTGCAACTTCTGGAGATGCGCTTGCGGACCAGGTAGCAAAATTAAGTGTAGTAGACGGAGACAAGGCAGCTTGATCATAGACAGTGTTTTTTGTTACTTGTTTTTAATATTTTTTGTGTCGTTTCGGTGCATCTCTGTTGTACTTTGAGATTGTTAGTTGTAGCAATTCTATGCGGGTTTGATTACACTCCAGACTGCCAGCCAAACAAATAAACAAACTGTGATATAAGCGCTTCTATCAAAACATTGGACCTGCGGTTATTTATCGATCACCGAAGTCCGAGTCGGCCATGAGGTTGGAGCGACCGGAGCTCTCCCCTGGAATGTTCGTGCGTCCGTGATATGATTCATCCAACATGCGCTATCCGATGTGACTCTGAATTCTTACGGCCAATCTGTCCGAACACTGTGGGACTTTCCGACCAACTCGGGATACGATCGTAGCTGCTCGAACATGTTTCGACATGCTATGCGACACGACTTGGTACTATACTATATGCCGGTCTGGGAATGTTATGCTCGGTTAAACGGCCCCAGCTAAAGGAGATGAGGCACCCAGTACCTCGTCTCTGATGTAGAGTCCTCGGTATGTTCCAGTAGCTCCATTTGACTAGAGTGTAAGTTGGACAACTCACCAGCTACAGAGGAGCCGACGCACTCCTATCGTTGGGCGGTAGCGGGCGCCGACTTCTCTAACCGAGACAACCCGTCAGTCGTCCCTCGTCCTATCCCTCTGGTGCAGAGCCAAGCCCACCACCCACGGGGCATGATCCTTTGCAAGGTGATCCATTTGTATTTAGTTTTTTGTGAAACGCCCGGTTGTCTTCATTGGGTTCATAATAATTATTCAGCCGTTCATAAATAGAACTATATTGCTCTTATCGGCAATACTTCTTGAAGGACTTTTCATGCCCAACCAAATATAAACCCCGGATTTGATCCGACTCACATGACCCAGACACATCGCCTTCCGTCCGGCGCGATCCCCCGGCATTCGCCACCATCCCCAGTCCCGTGAGCGATGTCCCCATCTTTTCAAAAAGCGTTGAATTCGTCTGCTCAGATGATGTTCAACTGGTTCCAATTCTTTCTTTGTGCTTGATGGTATATCTGGTTCTAGAAGACCCCTGACATTGGACCAGCGGTCAACCGGCACCTCTTGGAGTATCTGGACGAACGGTTTTCTCAGATACACACCAGTATTGATAATCTGGAAGCTCGTATCGGTACTAAAGTCGCCGACATCCAACTGCAGCTCGAGCAAAAGATAGACTATCATTCTAACATTATGGCCGAGGAGCTCAAGCAACTAAGGGGAAATAACGAAGAACTTACCGGTCCCCTCAAGGAAGCTAAAGCTCGCTTGGAAGGGCTATTTTTACGCTTAGACGCAGCCACCAGCCGCCTGGATGGACTTGCCGCTCGCCTCGCTGATGTACACTCCTGCGTTACCGACGTGCATTCCTGCTTGAACGATTTGGCTCGTCAGACTGACAGTATGACTGGAATGGAAAATCGTCTTGGCAAGACGATCAGTGATCTGCAGCAGAAGATCAAGAGTTATGATGAACGGGTGGATCGCAAACATAATGAAATAAATGGTTCGATTGAGGTGTAAGTGTTTTTATCTCATTTTATTTTCAAAAAATCATTATTTTGTTCCACCCTCCGACCACACCGCCTCTAGAATTGTAAATTTGGCTCGTCAACTCAATGGGCTTGTGAGGCTCAAGGGCAAAAAGCTTTGCGCTGTCCCATTGCCGGATGGACATCCTATAGCGATTGCTGATTTCCCAGTACTCAGCGACTTGACAAATCTTCCTTGTGAGTACTTGTGCGCGGAGGTTGTCTTACCCCAATGTATGCTCTTTTCGTATCCCGCGCTGCGTGACCTGGTAATCAAGTATCGCACCTCACTGAGGGCAGAGGAAGTTCTTGAAGATCTCATTGGCCACTTTGGAATCAAAGCGCTTTCCACTCTGAAGTCAGCGGTTTGAAAACCCCTAGGCCATTGGAGTCCCGCTCAAACAAAACGGCTATTCATTATCGACCCCTTTCCCTAATAGTGTAAATGTGGCCATGTTAGCGTCATTTGTGTTTTCGATCTGTGGTGATAATATGCAATCACTCTGGGTTACTGCCCTAACTCTCCTTCTGGAATGCTCGTATATCCATGATATGATAATTCAATATGCGCTATCTAATGCGAGCCAGAACCCCCTACAGTTTATCAGACCGAGTACACTGTGAGACTTTCCGGGATGCGATGAGTCGTAGCAGCTTCAATATATTTTAATATACTACACGGTACAACGTGGTACGATACATACTGGTCTAGAGGTCTTCTACTCGGTTGAACGACCCCACCTAAAAGAAGAGACGAGGCACCAGGTGCCTCGTCTCTAATGTAGCATCCTTGGTATGTTCTAGTTAGCTCCATCTGACTAGAGTTCAAACTGGGCAACTCACCAGCTACAGAGGAGTCGGCACACTCCTACCGTTAGACGGTAGCGGTCGTCACCGGCGCCGACTCCTCTAGCCGAGACGACCCGTCGGTCGTCCCTCGCCCCATCCCCCCTGCTGCAGAGCCAAGCCCACACCACCCACGAGCAGCGCACGACCCTTCGCAAGGTTAACTAACTCGTGTGGGCAGGTTTGGCGTCCGCGTATCAGTGGGGATGGGACTGCAGTTACCCCGAGAGGCAACTGTGTGGCGAGGCTCTTTGGTGTGCCTCGCCACGAGCAGTTTTGTTAGTAACACGACGACTCACAGCATACATCGGGTAACCCTATACAACAGCCCGCATCCAACCCTTCTCGCACTCCATCCCAACTCTCACCTTACCACCTCTTACCTTCAGAAGCACGCTATCGGCAACCTTAGGTCCACTCCAATACCACTTAGCTCGTACCTCGCACCTTTTTGGCTTCGCGCCACTCCTTCTTGGTTAAGAAAACCGAGAGGACGGCCAAGGCCACGCCATTCCACTTGGACCTACCCTTCAGCGACTTGAAGTTGGGCTGCATCGTGTACTCTGGTTCAGATCGGTACCGTTCGTGTGTAGCTGCAAGCTCCGCGGGACGTCTCGTTAGGTGCTCGATTGCAGAAGCATACGAGTCGAGAGTCAACCGACTGTCGCCACTGCAGAACCGACGAGCAATCGACCTGACCAAATCGCCAAAGAACTGGCGGACCTCCAACCCGTCGGTCTGATACTGGACGTCTGGTGAAGTAACGACAGCATAGACCAAATCGGGGTTGGCGGCCGCCTTGTCGATCAACACAGCGGGAACGGGAAGCAAGGGGTTGACGGCCTGGAGAAGGAATGAGCAAATGGGACTGAAGAGAGTACGCGAGGAACTAACCAAGTGAAGAAGGGTGTCAAGCATGACAAGCGTAAAATCGAACTCGCGCTCAGTGAGTTGTCGATGAGCAGCAAGCAGGATGTCGACGACCTTGGGGGGCTGGGTACCGGAAGTCCCGGACGAAAAGGACAATAAAGAAGACCCAGGAGACGAGATCATCATTGTATGGGAGATCTCTGGTAGGCAGTTTTTGTATGAGAAGATCATTGGGGTAGACATGGTGGAACAAGACGCGGTGAGAGGGAAAAAACTCTACGGCTTGTTTATATACCTCGGAAAGAGGTCATGTGGTATTTTTATACGATAGACCTAGGCCAAGCTAGTACAGGGAGTGTATGCGCTGGGCCCTCGGGTAGTGTTGATGCCCCAGGCAGCGGGGAGCTTGTGACACGGCGATAAGAATATAGAAATCAAGTTTTTTGACAATTGTTTTTCTGAAAGAAGAGAGTCATAGCCAACAAACGGGACAGGCAAATACGGACCGGCGGCATATGTCATGGCCTATTTGCACCGATACCCTCTGCTGGTGGGGCGGTACGCACGTGATCGCTTGAAGACAAGTAAGATAGGCGTCAGCCATCGACCGCTAACTGGGATTTGATGAGCACCGGAAGGGTTCAAAATGGTAGTGTCTGCAATGTTTCTCGCCAGCGAGAGGGAATTTGGAGAATCGCCCTAACAGAAAGTCGCGAAATGGCTTTGTATACGCATGTATCTAGTTACATTCTCTTGTCGCTCAACGTAGAGAGATATCGGCAGTATTTCCGTGCATCGGAAGGTAGTTGGATCCGGCAGGTTTACTTTTCATCCACAATCGGATTGAACGGCACGCACCACTCTTTCCGAGGGACGTGCCAGTCTCAGGCGCAAGGAGATGCTACCGGTATCTCTCTATATTGAGCGACAAGAGAATGTAACTAGATACATGCGTATACAAAGCCATTTCGCGACTTTCTGTTAGGGCGATTCTCCAAATTCCCTCTCGCTGGCGAGAAACATTGCAGACACTACCATTTTGAACCCTTCCGGTGCTCATCAAATCCCAGTGAGCAGTCGATGACTGACGCCTATCTTACCCAGGCACGGACACCTCTCTACAAACGGGTGTTGTTTCGTAATTCGATGCTTTGCTAGGTAGTTTTCGATACCTGTGTTTCTGGTCCTATCAGTTATGCTGAACGAGCCGCCAGGAACCCTCTGCCGCACTTTACCGAGAACGTAGCTCTAGGATGAAATGTGACTTAGACTATTTCGTTAGCTTACTAAACGACGTCGAGCCAACCCGCACCCAGCCCTTCTCATACTCTACCCCAACTCTCGCCTCACCAGCTCTTACCTCCAGCACACTACCGTGCCCGGCCCTGAACTCAGCCAATCCCCGAATATCTAGCTAGCACGTGAGATTTTCTCAAAGATTCTGGCGCTTTCCGCTTCCCCCGTTCCATCCCTGCTTAGTTTTGATGTGTCGTCTGTTCTTGTTGGTTTGTTTGTCCTGACCCTGCCCCGTTGTTAGTTTGCCTCGAGCTGTTTTACCGCTGTCCCCCGTTCCGCCCCTTGTTCTTGCTCTTCTTTAGTTTGGTTTTCTCGTGTCCGGTTCGACCCTGTGTTCGTGTAGGACGTTAAATATGAATGCAAAAAAAAAAACTAGCTAGCACGTGATAAGGCCCCACTGTCTAACGATGCTTCTGGGCGCTGACGAGATGCCGGTAGCACCGGTAGGCCGTGCTACTTCGGATCTAGTGAGCGCTAAAAAGCATCGTTAGACAGTTCGAGCTAGTGTATGCTAGCTAGATATTTGGGGATTGGCCGAGAAAGTGCTGGTGATCTCGGCACCCAACCTGACACTTGGAGCGGCGAGATTCAGCCTACAACAATCGGACTGTAGTGCGCATCTTTAAAAAGAATCAGAGATATGGATAAATAGATAAAAAGGGTATCCGGTTTCAGACAGCGGCACGTAAACGCTATCGTAGGGTCCGAGGAATTTGAGACGTACTGTAACACCCGAGGATATGGACAACATTCTTTTGGAGCACTCACCCAGTGCGATGTTGGATATTTTTGCCCAAATAAAGAGTGCTCATGGTTGCACCACAAACAGAGGCGCTCCATGCCAACTTTCACTCGAATCCATGCAGGGCTTGTTGAGTAATAACCAGGACAAGAGAATTTAGTTCAAACAAGGCCAAATACGGGGAGTTCGGCCGCCAGATTGATAGGGTATCATATATGCTATACATTCAAATTCGAATACTATATGTCGAATAGATACATCCACTTCGCACAGTTACGAATGCAAAAAAAGACCAACTGATTCCTCTCGATTCTGTCTAGATTAGGGGCTAGCTCGGTCTGCCAACTGGCTGAAAGCCCGAGAAGTACCGATCATTTACGCCCCGCAACGGATCGTTCATAATTCCCCCAATCTTGAGCCTTTTGATTACATTTTCTGCGTAATGATAGGAGAAGATACAGTGGGCATGTTGATACTACTATATACGAGAATTTAGAGTGTCAAGCGAGACCACTGCGGCTTGCCCATCTCCACGGGTTGGCCCATCTCCCGGGGCGGTACGGTACTAGGCGATCCTCAGTCCCATGCTTTGGCAGGATTATGTCTTGAGTACATAGATATTGTGTGTAGGTTACGTGCGACCACTAGGCAACTAGTTGGCGTCTATCATTTTTGTTCAGGTACGACATTTGGTGCGTAGTAGTGTGTCAGGTAAAACTCAATCAAAAGGCCGGTTTGTATCAACAATATAGGTTTTTTTTTTACTTCATATCGTGTCATGCGAAACCTGAGTGGGCAAGATAGCATGAAGGGGTGTGTTGAACACCATCAATTATTTCGCGCAACCTCCAAGAAGATCACACGAAAACCGAACAAAAAGTAACAAAAAAAGCACATACAAAAGAACATGAGAGGTCGTGATGTTAGTACAAAAGAAAATAGTTCTCGCGCATGTCCGTCTGGCGCGGCTCAAGAACGTGGAAAAAAGATGCAGATTGGAGTGGATATGTGATGCATGGGATCGTAGCGAGGGCGTGTTGAAGACCTCGCGAGTTTGTTGAATAAATTAGGGTTTCATGGGTAGAGAGTGGGGGGAGCAAGAGGGATTACGCCTTGATGGCTTTTGGGTGCGAGTCTCCATTGAGCTTGAGGCCCGCGATCTCCCCGTTGAGCTTGGCTACCGGTTCTTCGCCGTTGAGTTTGAGCCCCGCGTCAGCGAAGAACGGGCGGAAGATAGCCTCGCGATCCTGGAAGTCGTTGTGGACGAGGTTGACGAGGAAGTACTCGTCCATCATGTTTTTGATCAACTTGCGGCTTGGAGAGCCAGGCTCATAGATCTGAGCCCATTGGCACCCGAGCTCGAATGCCTCATCCTAGAGAAATATTGATCAGTTTCATGTGAAACAAGCGTGCTTAGATGAATCGTACCTTCCATGCCATAAAGCTGACGGCTTCGACGATTGTCGGCTGGACGATTTCCTTGCCTGGGAAAACGCCCCACGTGACGGCGGTTGGGCCCTCACTTGTGCTGTTCGTCTTGAGATCGCCCTGCTTGTTGATCGCATAGTATGTGACATTCGGGTCGCGCTCGATACGCCTGATGAGGGTATTGAGCTGGTCGGGGCTCACAAAGAACTCGAGGTATGCCTATGCATAATTAGGATGAGTCCGTGCTAGGCGAGATCTGCAAACGTGGCGCACCTTTTGATATACGTATCCATTCTTAGGTCCCCATCCAAATACCTTGTCGTCACTCCTCGCCCCATTGACTGCAGGCTGAGAGTTGATAGTCAAGTATCCGAGTTCGTTGATGCGAGCAAGCTGTTGTCCAATAACCTTCATCTCTGTCGATGGCGGCTGGTCGGACCAGGGCAGAGCTTTAAGCTGGTTGGTACAAAAGGCAGCGAACAGATTCTTGACATCTTCGACGGTCGTTGGCGTACCCCAGATCTTGAGGCCCTCTTCGGGCTAGTGGGGCTGATGAGCTAGGGGTGGTAACGTACGGGAGCCGAATACGTACCGTTTGCTTGATCCAAACACCATACCCATCGAGTTCACCATAAGCAGGCGAACGGGAATCACCAAAGCGACCGTTCGGGTACTCGTCCCAGTTCTCAGTACGTGACAAGTATGACTTGGTACGGTTTGCCCAAAAGATCGGACGAATAGTCTCGGTGCGTCGAGTCGGGGTGAGCGATTGCCTCCACGGCAGCGGCTTGATCGTCTCTACACGAGGCACGAAATTCAATTCTTCGAGAAGCATCTTGGTGCCCTTTTCGAGGTTCATTGTGTAGAAGTGAAGGCCCTTGATCCCAATGTCCGCGCTGAGGATCTTTCGACACAACTCGGCAACGATCTTGGTGCCGAGTTCTCGAACCTTTTCGTCATTGTTCTTGTGTGGCTCGAGGGCGTCCATGAGATCTTGGGGAATCTCGGTCTTGCTGAGAGTCGTCGCCCGAATAAAGCCGTTCCAGGTCTGGATGGGGTTGATGCCTGGCACGATCGGGATCGTGATTCCGGCGGCGCGGGCGGCCTTGACCCATCGAATGAACACGTCCGCGTCGTAGAACATCTGGGTGAAGATAAAGTTTACACCAGCATCGCATTTTTCCTTGAGCCATTGCATCTCTTGGGCAGCCTCGGCCTCGGGAAGCGTGATGGTCTGAGGGAAGCCCGCGACAGCGATATCGAAATAGTCGCCGTACTCTTTGCGAATATGCCGGACGAGATCGATTCCGTGCTGGAACCCGCCCTGGACGGTCGTCCACTCTTCCTGACCAGACGGTGGATCACCACGAAGAGCGAGAATGTTACGGCAGCCGGCGGCTTTCGCTTCCTGTCCACGAGACAAGCAAGTCAGGGATTTAGCTCGCCATCCATCCATACGTATGACATACCTTCAACGCGATGTCGACTTTTTCCTGGGGCATATTCGTGCAGGTTAGGTGCATGCATGTCTCGACGCCAATGACACCCTGGCATGTCTTGACGAGTTCGGCAGTGAGGTCGGACGTCCGTCCACCGGCGTTCCTGTAGGATTCCGTCTATATGAGCTTCCACGATGCCAATGACGAATTTTCCACGACTGACCATGTAATGTCTACAAACTCGGGACCGAGCCCGCGCATGCGCTCTATGCGGTCTAAAAGGTTTTGCAAGCCCTACACGTGTTTTTTTTCAGGGTGAGTGGGTAGGATACGCGTCGCGGAGAAGGGTGCAGTACCTGTGCGGTGCGGGGCGGAAAGTATTCAAACGACCACCAGATACGGCCGTCCTTTTCAGCCTGCTCGATTTTCTGCGTGACTTTCATAACGGGAAGAGGGAATCTAGTGCGGGAGGTCTAAACGAAGTGCGAGTCAAGTCGGCGAAATGATCATGAACCTTTTATTAGTTTGGACATGTCGAATTACGTAAGAGTGGGGTAACTCGAAATGGGGCGACTTTTTCGACACGTTTTTTCCGTCAGATCATAGAGAGAAGTAATATTCCTTCAAGAAACATTAATGGCGAATACAGGGCATCCGAGCGTACTACGAGATATAAATACAAACCAAAAAAAATCATACAAAAAAATAATCATCGTTTCCATACCATGTCTATAGGTCATCGAAGTGATCATAACTTTCATATTCAAACAGCGGCCACCAGCGGTCGGTCAGCCCCCTCAGTTAGGATCTTCTGGAGATACGCCTCTTCTCGTTCCCGAGAGCGTTTGCGGCCTTCCATCAGGCGCTCGGTGCCTTTCTGCATGCTCCCAATGTGAACCTATTGACCCGTCAGTCACCTTGACACCAAAACTAGCAACAATGACAATGTACCTCGAGTGGGATACCCGACTCCTCACCTGCAAGCGCAGGAGTCGCCACGCGTTGTCGCAGATCATCCAAATCCGCAGACAACTGCTGTAGTTGCACGAGCGTGCTGGACACATGTGCCAACGCCCGTTTGCGATACACCCGGATATCGTTGAGCAAAACCCGATGAGTCCTGAAATTGTTCAAGATTTCTAGATGGCTGGTTAGACGCGGATTTTCACGATTGAATTGAATCGACTTACTTCGGTTCCCGCCGAGCATAGTCCACAACTCGCCCAACTATCCGCCGAATAAGTAAACACCCATCAAGCTAGAAAACTTGACTAACGATTTCCTCGGCCTGCGCCCGAATCCTTCCATCCTCTCTCAAAACCATCTCGTTGATCATATCCAGCTGTTCCTCGAGCTTGTCCAACGCAACCATATTGACCTCGGCCTCGACAATCAACTTGCGAACCGTGCTCTCCATCATACCCGTCGCCTGATACCACATTCCCTCAATCTCCTTGCGATCGGCAGAAGTCGCAGCCGGACCGCGTATCGGCGAAAGCGCGTTCATCACGCGCTGGACGGGACCAGACGAGATCTGTGGTTGCGCGTTCTTGACGTTGGCCTCGAGGAGCTTGAGCACGTATTCGTTCATGGCGACGATCTGATCGACTGCTCCGCCTACTCGGCCTCCAAACTTGTGCAAGTTTCGACCGGCGACTTTGGCATCTACTACAAATTCGTTTAGACGTTCGACAAGAGCGTCTTTGGCTACGAGCGAGCTCAGTTTCACGAGTGTCGTTCTAACACAGTTAGATGTCAAAATGCCCAATCATTCTGGAACAAGACGAGGCTCACAAATCTCTGACAGCGATTTCCGAGTTCTTCATGTCGACCGCAACGATCGAAGTGCTCGCCGAATCATCCATCACGTCCTCTAGCCGAGTCTGCAAGCTCGCGAGTTTAGGGAAATCCGGCATGAATCGAGAGTATCCTCTAGAGCAATACGGGACCACACGGGGAGCGAGCGGAAGCTTGCACACCGGAGCCATCAGACTCGACATGATGAACCCAGTGCTTCCAGTGAGCGCACTCAAGGTCAAGTAGGACACAATTACCCATGCACTACCGCAAACACGTCAATTAGATCCACGAGTTTCCCGAATGAGCAACGACTCACATGGGCTTCTTGCTAATGATAATAATATCTTTGATCACATCCAACGTCGTAGCCACGACAAATACGAGCGCAATTTCGATCAAGTCCTTGATGTTTTGCGCATCCTTGAATTTGCGGGGCGGGGCTTGAGAGTCCCAGAGCGAATCGCGCTGCATCTGGGATAGGACTCGGTCCGAGTATGTCCGCGGTGGGGTGCTCACGCCGCGCAGTCGGGCCTTGGATACGCTGCGGGTAATCACAGGCATTAAACAACAGGATGCGGAATGCTAAGCCGGGCGGAGTAAAGATAAGCAGGTGAGATGATCGTCGTCCGGAGGAGGGGGTCGCTGGTCAGGAGTAAACCGCGAGCGGGGGCGTGGATTCCTTTAAGCTGCCGGTCTGGTTGGAGCCTGGCAACACGAGGCAGGCGAAAACGTGTTTGGACAGCGCGCGGGAAATGCGACGAGAGCAAACTGGTTGTCCCGCAGACACAAAACAAACTGGCAGCACAATACACCGAGGGGAGAAAGGGACAACCGTCCGCCCGCCCACACAGGTCTATATACACCACGGAGGTCGAGTTACCGGGGTCGGCTCATTCAGAGCAACGGATGACATAATCACCCGAATTCTCCCTTTGATCATCGAGATAGGAATGACACATAAACACGTTTATTCGATAAATGATCTAGTCGACAGCAAAGGGTGGCAATGGATACAAAAACAGCAAAACAGCGACAGCGACATGAGATAAATAAGAATGACAAGATACATTCTCTCAGCGACGAGATCCCCATCCGCCGGTCGTCGCAACCGAGTTGTGCCCTAGAATCATCTGAGAGGAGTTCTGTTGACGAGGAAGACGAGGTACTTACGAGCGTGGCCAAACAAGGCCTCCGATGGCGCACGTGCACGACCCGAACTTCTCCACGAGTCTGTAGGCGGGCCGCTCTCGAGCTTGGCGGGGGTAAGCGTCATCCCCCGTCTTCGACCAAACTCCCCACCGCTGATCCCAGCCGCGGCAACCACATGCGGCGGTCGGTATATCCCAGGGGAATCAGTCGTAGCCGCAGGCTTCGCGGAAGCCGCCGGCATGGAAACACTATGCGCATGAGACCGACGCCATGCGTGATCCCCAACCGCAACGGGGGTAGGTGTGAACGCAGAGGATATGGACGGCGTGGGATTATGGGATTGAGGAGGACGCGGAAGCGGAGAGGCTGCTTCAGACACACTCGCATATCGTCTGTGTCGCTGCTGATCTGTGTCAGATGTGGGTGTTTCACTAGTAACGCACTGCCCGTACCGTCTTGGCCATGCGATCTATCTTGGCCAGCTCATACTCGAAAAGAGTCTCGTCAGTGTTGGGATCTACATCGTCCATACAAAGGCCAGTAGATGCAAGCTCTTTGACCCAGAATTCAATCGTAGGCTCCCATTTCACGTGAATGGTCGAGGGATCGCTTCGGGTGTGTTAGCCACTACGTGCGGAAATCCGAAACAGCACTCACACATCCCGGTACTCTTTATACACCAGTCCCTCCTCGGGTGCAATATACTTGTTGAGATCGACGTAATGCAAGTCGTTCTCCTTGCAAAACGATTTCAGCATAGTGTTAAAATCCGCCACCATCTTGCATCGAGTGGCCAGATCCGTGGGACAAGCACTATCCGCCAGGCGCAAACCCTGCAGCTTCCGGAACTCGGTCGACTTTTGGTTGTACTTTTGCGCAGATCGGTCCAGATGTTCGTCGGTTACGCAGGGCATGATGACCGACACAACGTGGACCCCCTGCAAGTACCCAGGCTGGGTTTTACGCCCATCCTTGGACGCAGCCTTTCTCCTGGGAAAGATTTCGTCCACCAAAAACTTTGCATAAGCGTCGAAAATGGACCGAACAAACGACGAGGGCTCCGGAGGCTTTTCAGAGGTGCGCTGCGAGTCGAGGGCCTTGTAGAGGTATGTGATATGAAGGTCGACATGTCCGAAAATGAGGACGACTGCGGAAAAAAACTCGACTCAGGGGAAGATGGACCCATAGCATAAGTCTATGCGCACCATGATCAGGCATGTGACTGTCCAGCGATTGGACGAGTCGTGGCCCAGTCTGGGAAACCGAGTTTACGTTTTGCAACCCCTGTTGAGCACATGCTTGAGTCGTGTGACGTTCCCAACCAAAAGGGTGAAGGGCCTACTTTAGCTGTTGAGCCCGAAAATCGTTTGATATGCATTGTGTTCTTTTTGAGCACAAACAATGGTCCCACGAAACTATCCCCATAGGCCGCTACAGACAATCTCGGACCGGTTGGCTGGCGCAAGTGAGCGGAGAGCGACCAGGTCAGGGGGTGGCGAGAACTTACCGATGGTGTCGTATCGGCCTCCATGATGCGCATCCAAGCGCTGGCGCTGCTGCTAGCAGTCATAGTAGAGTGGTGGTAGTAGAGAAGTAGACTAGAATCAAGGTTCCGTGGTGCGTGGACTCTGGCCGAGTGAAATTCGTGTGAATGCCACTTGTAAGCTCAAAGACATGAAGCAGAGATCGGATCTAGGTGCCGAAGCAGCTGAGATGCGAGTCTGGCTGACCGGGGACTAAGCTAGGCGTATTTAACCCAGAGCTCGACAGGCCAATGTGGGATGCGTAGCCAGGTGGCTCACGGGTGGGTCAAGCGGGAAGTGCAGAGGGGCGTGTGTAGATTGCTGCTGAGCGTGTGGCTACGGCGAGATCGTGTGTGGATATCGAGCGTCAGACGGCAATTGGCGAGACAGACGAAGCGGGCCCGACGGTGTGCTGTTGCTGGGCGATGGTGGCCTTGAGCCTGGGTCAAAATTCGGGATGATCAGGGTCCACCTGCCAATCCCGCCGGATACAAATTTACGGGCGACCATCACCTACTCATGGCAGCCAGCTTGAGCGGCTTTTCGGGCACGTGTGTCCTCTACTAGCGTGAGTGCAAATGTGTTATGTATCTTTCATTTTCCCCGGGATGAATCCTACAAAATTTGCACGTCAGGCTGAGCTGTTTCGGAAACGGACAGTGCTAGATGTTATTTTCGCATTTCTGAGACATTTTTTTTACCTTTACGTGTTTGCTCCAGGGCGGCTGCGCTGCTATTTGTCTATCGTGCCTTGCTGACCCTGTTTCCTCCCCCAGATTGCCAGCCCCTTTGAGGTTGAATAACATTCCAGCTCTGTTACCCCAATGATAATTTTCATTTGCGATTTAACCTTTGAATGTATTTTTAATCAACATAGTTATTTCTGCCACCTTCGAGCTTGATCGAGCCACATGTCGGCCCGTTTTGACAGTATAGCCAAAGTGAGCTAAGCTGTATTTGTCGTCTGCCGCTTTCTTGACGCGCTTATGTCGGAGCGTGACATGTCCTGAGGACGGCTGGTTGTTCTAACCACCACAGTACCGTCTGGTCCACGTTTGCCTTTTTCGCCGGTCTTCTGTGGGTTGCTTCATCTTGTATCGCCTTGTACCCGTAGTTTCGTGCCATGAGCGCCCCACAGGCCAATAAACACGACACGGCTCGGCCCCGCTCTGTCCTCGTCCCGACAAATCTTGTATCTACCAAGGATGGCGTAACCGTAAGACTACCTTGTGTCGACAACACCTGGAAGCTGGGTTATAACGTATTTCCCTTTTGCCTTGTCTAGGTTCGCGCCAGGATAGACGCGAGTCTTGTTAGTGTTTCCGTTCTCTTGGAACTTGTCCGATCAACTTTTCTTACTTGCTGCTTGTTGAAACCTAGCCGGTCTCTGATGTCATTCGACAGCTGTGCATCAATCTCAAAGTGCAGGAACCTCCGCTTCTTTTCGCTTTGAGAGACGACCAAGATGAACTCGTTACGGATGATAATCTTCGCCGAATGATTAGAGACAAAGCGAATCTCAAGTTAGTCATTGCAAGGTAGCACCCGCTAGCCGTTCATTGTCTCTTTTTCATTATAGGCTCGTCAGCTCTCCGGTGATCGAGGCCACAGAAATTCTAGAACGTCTGCACGGATCGGACAAGGAGTCACTCAAACACGCGCTATTTTCACTCCAAAAGTACATCAGAGTACGTGCATGCTCTTTTGGCACAAGATCGCCGTGATGAAATATGGGCCCATTCCAGGAACACGAGTTTACCCAAGAATTTCTTAAACGAGATGGGTTGCGAGAACTCCTGAAAACGATTGACACAAGTACCGGTAACACGCTGGCCTATGCCCTTACTTCTATGCAGAACTTGATGGAGCATGAGTATGGATGGGACAACCTTCAGTCCAGTTTCATTCTCCGAGTGAGTTTCTAGACGTGCCAGTTTTGTACTTTTGAGATTAATCCGATCCAGATAGTTGAAATTATAGCCAACCCCCAAAACCCCATCAATGTTATTCGCCCAGCGACCTCAATCCTCAAAAGGTTAGTAGAGGCGGACCCACGCTTTGGGCCAGAAATTACGGCGCTCCGCTCTTCGTCGAGTACCGCCGCCCCATCTATAGACTTACTGCCCATGTCACCGGCGCCGGGAAGCGTGTATCGATACGGGTTTGACCCTGTGTGGGCGCAACTTCAACGCTCGCCCAGCATGCTTTCAGTCGTAGTGTCACGCCTTAATATGGCTGAGAGCGGGCTAGCACTTGGAGGGTGAGTCAGGAGTTGTTTACCGGGTGTATGTGCGGGAATAACCCTTGCATGTGCGCTAGGATGATGCTAATCAATACCTTGTTGTCGAATGCATCCGACGCCCATGCGTCTGAGCTCATTGATGAACTAGAACGCCTAAATATACGCAACGTCGTCCGGGTGAGTGGAGCCTTAGCGTGAAGGGCGCGTATTTGAAGTTAATCGTCATTCAATTCACTGTACCGACAGCGTGTAATGGCTTCTCACGCATCTGCGGATCTTTCATCTTCTATCTTGGACTTCCAAGCACACCTCATGCGGATTACATACCTTCGCAAGACGACACCCGTAGATGTGGATCAACCCGCGGTGCAGGCGGTACTCACGTATGTTTGGATGGCCGCAAGGTTAGGGAACACCGGGCGACCTGACAAGCTGTCGTTTGAGGGAGAGCAGTGGGCAATGCTCGGGTGTGATACGGGAAACATCCGCTCGGATTTTGCGCATGTCGGGATTCTAGGGCTCGACTGCCTTGTACGTGCACTCCTCTCAGATTTTTTTTGCTCCGAACAAGGGTAGCTCGCGATTAACCGGACCGGTATAGCGCACATTCGTACAATCCGACCCAGACCATTTTGCAAAGGTGAGCTTTTCGGTACGCATGTAATCAGACCATCTCTCTGAGTGAATCTGGCAGGTCATTTTGGAGCAAGTCAGTCGCCCGCCGAACCGCCGTTGCCCCGTTATCCGGGTTAGTATTAGCTTGTTTCGCCGTGGACCTGGTTCGCTAACGCCCATAACAGGCTTCCAACGAAGTCGTCGAGCTTTTGACAGAACATTGGGCAATTTTCGGACCAGGCTGTAGGCTCTTTGTGCGGGACCGATAAGGACATGTCTGAAAACGTTGCGTGCACAGATTCAACTTCGACGTCCTTTTTGCCTTTTTTCCTGGCGTTCCACCGCGTGCATACGATTGCTTTGCAGCTATTTCTTCGGTATGTCCATCCTAAAAGACGCCCATGCAATAGCTAAGACCTTTTCAGGCTGTGGAGCGAGAGTGCGGCCGGTGCAGACGACTTTGCACGAGTTGCCGCGTTGGTGCAAAGCCAGTGAGCATCGGTTTCACGCATCAGCTGTGCGTTTGTTCTGACATCCAGCTGATAGGATCAAGCTAGCCCTGCGCGACGAGAGCACTCGGCCATGGCACGAGGTAAGCTCTGCCGTTTGCACGTACGCGGAAAAGGACTTGTGCTGATCGTTTTCATGTCAGATGGAATCGGACTTTGTCAACAGCGAGTATCGAGAGATCCGTGAGCGTCAGATGAAGGAGCTTGAGCTCACAGACGATCTACTCAACAAGCCACCTGTTCGGTTCGCTGCCAGCTTTCGTGTAGCATCCGAGTTTAAGCTAACGCCCTTGCTAGCAACCTTCGTGCGAAACTCTACAAGGAGTCCTACGCGTTTGTGCGCCAGCAACGCATACAGTGCTTGATGCAAGGTGCATGGTTTGTCAACGGCGTTCCTGCTGGCTCTGTAGCGGCACGGGAGTCATATTCAACGCCTACACGACCCCAGCGTCCATGGAGGTTTATGCGTTTGGTACGCAAATATACTCTAGTCTGAAACTTACTTATCCACGATCAACTCGTGCGCTTCTTAGGACAAGACCATGAGATATCTGTACTATATAGACAGTGCCATGAAGATACCCATGCGTGGTGGTATCGAAGACCTTCCGGAACGCAGTACGTAGGAGGGGCCAATCTAGGCGTGCTCTTGCTGAAACACCTCTTTCTTCTTGAATCCTTTTCTAGTCGAAGTAGCCTCGATAGCGGAAGTTGCCACTGGTACTTGTGCGGTACCACATAACGTTGCGTACGGCAGTGGGGATGTAACTTCGCCGCTCTCTCCGCCATCGGTGTCTCCTCTTTCGTTCTCGTTGATGTCAGAGCGGTCTCGCGAGCAATCGGATCAGCAACAACCCAAGCATTCATTGGCCGATCAGGTTGCTGAGAATGCCTCCAGATTTTCAGATTGGACTGACGGCTTGAACATGCTGCGCAAAGACGGGGGGCATGTTGCTACAACCGAGACTGCAGAGTTTGTACAAGCCCTGACTGAAATTGGACTTAAAATCAAGCTCCTTGGTATGTCTGAGGCACATTGTTCAACGGTTGTGCGGAGCGCTAACATTTCCCATCTAGATCTCTCTGGCGAGAAGGCTGAAATCCCTTCGCATTTGCCTCCGGGGATACCTCCCTCAGACACAAACTTCTTTTTCGCTTGATTTTGCGGTTTTCGAGCTTTGTATGTCACTGGCTAGTTTCTGTTTTACTTTGTCCAGCTTCAATAATACGCCTGCATCCGGAAGCAGGTGTTGTCCTTTTGTGTAGAATCAGATCCAGATAAATGTGACCAGCCGGTTTGTCCTCGCTGACGCAGGAAGCACAAACACCCACCGAATCTTGGCCGGACCCAACATCGCACGAGATTGATTGGCACTGGGAAGCTTTCTCATGTGACTGGGAAGGCTCTTCTTGTTTGACTGAGACTGAACTTATGGCCATTGAAAACATTCAAGTTCAGGTGCAGCACAAAAAAACGTGCATTTACACTACGAGGCATGATGATTTAGTTTCAGAATCGGGATTGGATTGCTGCCAGTAGTCTAATCGTTGGCGATCTGAGCTTCAATCTCCTGGGCCAGAAACTTAACCCCCAAATGCATTGCAAGGTGGTAAAGCAAGGTGTCTGCTGCTCCCCTTACTCCGTACTTCGAACCCAGCTTCTCCAGTTCAAGCCCTTAGAAAGGTGTGACCTGAAGTATAGGCACATTTTAGTACCACCACTTACCAGAAAGATTTTTCAATTCCTGGATCGTCTTGGGGAACTCTGTGGTAGCCATTGGCTGGCCGTTTGGAAGCGGGACGGGACAAATGACCCCCGCTTCACCGGTTGCGATGCCATTGATAAGACTGGGCATAGCGCCGAGCCTGCAAGAGACATGGTTCAACTTCAAAGGATGTCGTGGTCTGACAGCTTACACGTCGACGAGCTGCGACTTGATGCCGTTTAGTGTATCACACTTTCTATAGATCCTCCCATTGCGGTCGTTGATTTTCTCTAGAGTCATCGTGAGTTCTGTCTCCATACGAATTTTGACCTCCTTGAAGTGCTCGCTGATTTACTTGAAGTAAATAGCAAAATCCTTGAGATTGTCGTCGGTTCTGTCGAGCTCCCCCCCGAAGTGGTATAGTCGGTTGCTGAGCAGGTCGATCCGGACCCCGGGCGCACCGAAAAGCTTGTCAGCTTGTGCAGAATGAAGCCTAGAACAAATGTTCAGAACAAGTAACAGCATAGCTTGAGTGTTTAATATGATTAACCTTTGATTCTTCTTTCATATCTGTCATACGTTGTTCTACGCCTCCAGTGCAATTATCCAAAAGGACTAGGCGATCTCCCAGGCGGGCCACCCTATCATTCAGACGGGTGAGACTGCATTTCACACTCCTCATACTCTTGGTAATTGATTCAGCGAAATCATGGGCATCCAATAACTCAATGCGACCAGATCCCTATACCAAACCCGTCAGCCGAAACGCAACCACTAAGCATGTGTGAATATTACCCCTCGAGTTCCAGAGGGAGGGAGTGATGGCCCATCTTGGGACAGCGCTGATAAATTCATAGTGGTTGTGGGAGAATAATAGACCCATATAAACGTGATACATTATATGCTTGCTGTAAGTATCGATCAAGACCAAGCCACGCGAGAGGGCGGTTCGCACAAAAGTGACGGTTGTTTCTGATTGTTTGGGTGTGCTTGGTGGCTCTGTCGGCTGACTTGGGTTAGGCTCGTAACCGGCCGACGCACTACGCTTGATCCTTGCGGTGTGTTTTGTCGACATACGAGGGCGGCTCAGTTTATCGACGTATTAGGAACACACGTTTTATTGCTATCATGTAATCATCCTTTTTCGGTTGTTTGCTTGGTCGATGTTTGGAGCAGTTTGGGGGGCAAGGTCAAGCTTCGTGCGTCGGATGGTATAATCGGGGTAACCGTTTCGGATCGGATTTTCGATTAGTTTTGATTACCCCCCGTTGTAATGGTTTTGTAGACTCTGAGCTCGAAATTGCCCTGGAATTTGTTGAATGCATTCGTGCAAACGGGAACCGCACTCTCGAATGGTGGTGGTCTCAGAAAGTCCATAAATTGCCATTTCTACGGGATACTTCCACTAACATTCATTCGTACCTCTGGCATAATCGTAATACACTCGTCGGCATCCCGTGTGCCAAAAATAAGAACCTATGGAGCAATGTGTCGCACTATAGCCGTCGGACACTGCGGTGGGGCTCGATGAAACTGGTCAGGTGACAACGAAGGGCAACAAAATAGCGCTTTTGCGGAGTTTACTGCATTGCCTATGCGCATATACGATGGAGAGAGTATGCCCTTAGGGTCCTAGATGTTATATAGGACAGAATACGGCTTCAACGATGGGTAGCTGTGTGTGGCTGGCGAGATATTTGATTCAACCAATGCTTACTGTCAGAACGTTTTTATTCGGAGCTCGTGGACGCTCAAAAAACTCATGTAGTGCTCTATGCACGCATTCCTGACCACTTGGATGAGTTGTGGTGAGCGGAGAGGTCGCCTTGTCCCGAGCGCTCACGCGCAGAAACGCTAAGTCCCTCTCAAAGCGATCGCCGAACTTGCCCGGCCGAAGTCCATAGGTAAATTGTACCAGCCGTTCTCGCGTCGTGTCTTCTGTGTTTGTTTGGTGCTTCGTTGGTCGTGTTTGGCGCCTACAATACGTAAGCGAGAATGGCTGGTCACGAGCCTAGACTTGGGTGTGAGACAAGTGCAGTAAATTATCATAATGAAGGCGCGATATACGTATCTGATTCTTTTTTTTTGCATACAACTGGAAATATCTCGTAGCTACAAGGATAAACAACAGTATCAATGGTTTGGATGGGCAATCTGGAGGAAGGGGTGGCAGTCCGCTTCACCGGGGCTGGGACCGAGCTCGTGAGTAAGGACTATAACGTTTATCGACCAAATGGCGCCTTTCTTCTCGCTGATCCATCACTAGGAAGCAAAGACCTAAGAATACACAAAATGCAAGTGACAATGAGACAATAATTATGGGCATCATGCTACTATGTGGTGGAGGCCCATCAGATGATGGCATATTGGGCGGCATTGGAGCAGGTGGTGGAGACGGAGATGGAAGTGACGGCAGAGGCTGGCGGGGGACCCATTTACGGGCGTATGGCGGGTAGACTGGTCCCTCGTACTGTGGGTCCGGTTGGGGGACAGGGGGGTCTGGCCGCGACTCCCCTGGCTCGTATGTGACCTTCGTATACATAACTTTTGTGATTGTCATTTCTGCGTTATCCTGAGACGGCAGTGCTGCGAGAGCTAGCCGTAGTTTATGGGAGACCTGGTCGTCGAGGCCAGTCATACTCCAAATCAGTACCGGCTCGTACTCTGGGTGTATGCTTGATAGAGTTGCGTTCCCTCTAGTCTCCATCTCGCGATCGTCCAAAATGGGGGGCAGGCCGGCGGCTTCGCGCTGCTCATACGATTGCATCTCCATATCCACAGGCGCGTTCAGGTATGCTTGCTCTGTGTCCACAACATGGCAGATTTCGTTGATGCATACATGCTGCGACGCGAATGGGTCCTTGATGAAGGTTTTTGGGGCGGCATATACGTATACGGCCGAGCCTAGTATATACCCAATCATTATTCACAGCCAATCTCTAAGCAGTCGAGAGATAATATAATCACCTTGGAAATCTAACTCTATTGACGGATCCTCGGTTTTCCTATACGACGACACCGTACTTCGGTATGTTAGCTTACTCTCTGTTGGCCCTTCTTCTCGCCACACCCATGGGTCAAACCAATTCGTGCACCACCAAAGGAAATAGCTCAGACAGCGCCCGCCAGGATGATATACTATTTGCTCGTTGTCGTGTGCAATCTCGATATCCTCCGAATACCCAACGGAGCGGTCGGGGCTGTAGAACAAGACCCAGCGGGGTTAATGCTGAATCTTCATCCAAATAAGCCGGTCACCTACCTCGAGTATTCTTGGGTCTCGTAATATTCGATAGACTTAAAAGCAAACACGCTTGTTTGCGCGCTTTCTGTCTTCACCAGGCGCGCTTCAATTGTGGTTCTGCGAGAGGGGTCCAGGGCATCATGTCGCCAAAGCATCACTGCCTCGTGGTCATGCTTAGAATTCAAGTAGGCGTGTTGAACGTCCACAATCTCACACCGACCAAAGTCGATGCGAACACATATTTGGCTAAGATAGTCGGTATTTGTGATGTGCGCCTTTGGTACCCCATACAAGACAGCGGAGCCAGCTATGGTAGCCTTCAAAGCCTGCACAATTTATACTCAAGTTTTTTGACGCACCTGCGAAGGTTGCCTCTACACCCCAGTCTTCCTTATCCCATTCATTGTTTGACTTCAACTCGTGCCAGGACACGACTTCACCATTTTCAGCACGATACGTTTTGGGGGACCACCCGCTTCTGCACCACGGGCCTCCACAGCGTGGGATTGGATAGTACGACATCAGCGGATGTGTATCATGCATCACAACGCGCCTGAAGCGCCAATGGTCTTCTTCGACCGGCCTTTGTTTGTGAGTGTTAGTACAGTCACTATCATTAGGGCGTAAGAAGACGTACCATGGCGTTGGGCGCTCGATAGTATAGACCGCGTGTGAGAAATGTATCCCAAGATGTATTTGCGTATTATCGATGGGATCGCCGACCGATATTACAACTCTATGATTTTGATATCGTAGCCCTCCTTTCGCGAAAATGACTACAGGTTCGTCGTATCGCTCTGCCGCCGAGTACGCTGCTGCGGTGTTTACGCGATAGCATATCTCGTCCGATGCCATAGCATGACTCTCGTGCATGCAGATCTTATAATCTGGAGGAATTGCAGGGAGTTGGGCACGAGGTGGGCCATAAAGCCAAACAGCCGAGCCTTTAAGACACAGATAACAGTTAGCCCGAAGAAATCAATCAAAATAGGGGGAATATCCTACCTTCAAATTCCACGGCCACCGAAACAAGCTGGTGGTTGAGGCTGCGATGCACACTCATCCATTGCCCCAGACTATAGTAGACTTCCGACTTCCACGGTTGAGCCCACAAGTCACAAGTCTGCCAAAAGACCCAGCTGTTCTTCCATCGAATACAAAAGTCCTCTTTGGGCTCGTATGTAACATGGCCAAGGTTGGTGTCGTACAACGTAGTGTTGATAAATCGGCCAGCCACCGTTTTGAGGAACAGAGGAATAAGCCATATGGTATATGTATGTCACTTGAGACGTGACATTATCAACAATTCTTTTGTGTCAGGACCAGAGTATACGCCAGAACAGGGGTTGTAGCCGCGTGGCTCGGATACAAATATTGTAGGCGAGACCGCCACTTGATCCGATTAGGCGCCTAATTGTCTGGTCACGACGCCCAACCATAAGCTAAGCTATTGGCGTAATGTTAAATAGTCCGAGAGATTCAATTATAGCCTGGTCATTCAAAGTGCTAATGTATAGACCGATCAGATAAATCGATAGAACGTTGTGACATTGAGATGAGCAAGACACAGAAAAAGTATGATGCAAGTGGTTACATAGATGAGAGTGCAAAGAGAGCAACGCAGTCAGACAACACAAGCGAATAAAGACAGGAAGACAGTTGTATTACCAGGAGGAAAAAGTGAGAGAGGAGATAATGAGCGGGTTCACAGAATAGTCCGTTCATAGCATCAAGCTTGGCCGGCGTAGAGGTTGAAAGATCGTAGGGGTTGGATGGTTATGCTCGGGTAGCAAATGCAGGAGAAGCGAGCGGGGAGGCGTGATGCCCGTTGGCGTGGAGCCGTTCGTTGTTGCTTTCTGGCACAGAGTCCATCATACCTGGACCCACCCCAGACGAGCCTACCATTGCGGTATTAGGAGTTGCAGGTGGCGCGCTAGAAACTTTGCCGATAAACCAAGATGGAACCCATCCACGCTCTCCATTGCTCTCTTTCACGGCCTGCGGTTAATAACGTGTTAGACAGTCAAAAAGAGCCAGAATAAGAATAAACGTACATATGACCAATGGTTGTACCGCTTAAACACTCGTACAAACTCGTCCTTCATAAGTTCGAGCTCTTCATCGCCCTTGACATGGTATGTCCTCAATGCGACTCCAGAGAAGCTCGTCGAGGTCAGATGCATAGGCAAAATAGGCCTATAGTCTGCCCTTCCATAATCATTAACCTGCCGTCCGACAGCTTCGGAAACGGCTGTTGCAGGCGGAACCGAAGTTTCAAGCAAGCATCCAGCAGGAACCCATGAATGCTTTCCATTTTCTTCCAATACTCCAGTCCCAGTCGGATCTCGTTGGACAATCCACCACCCTTTCGCACGCCCAATTATGATAAACGCGTCATGCCTAGATCGCCAAATCAATACCAGCTCGCTCAACGTTGTTTACCACTTACACAGAAACATCAAATTCGTCATCCAGCTCGGCCATGTATGGATAAATTGCAATCGCGTACGACTTGGTCGATGCGTAGACAACGCCTTCTCGTCCCTCAGGCGGAACAGTCGCCGTCTCATTGCCCATTCTGGGCCGATCTCCATCTATTGTGGCGCTGGTCTGGCCATTCTCAGGCCATTGGGGCGCCAATGAATTTGCAGTCCCCAAGGGGGGAGTTGCCATCGCCTGAGCTGCGGCTGTAGCCATCGCAGCGCGCGCACTAATCGGCTGCAGTACCGGCGGTTGATGGAGCCTCGTGTTTCGCATGTATGATGGTACGCTGGGTGATGAGGCTGTCTGTTCCCCGAGGCCTGGTCGGCGCGGTGTGGCGCCTGATGTATCCGGTGACCCACGGCGGGCTGCGCTTCGGGAGGCTTGCTTTTGTTGGGCGACGGCAATTGGGGAGCGGATATCTTTGATATGGCGTAGTGTAAAGACTGGGTTTTTGTTCGCTTCCTTGAGTTTCTGGAAGAGCAGCAGAGGTTTCTCGTCATAGCTCAGGCAGCGGTCTATTGTCCCAATAAAGAACCGTCAAGCTTGAACAGATAAAATGTACATACCGGTATTACCGTAGCAAATGAACATGGCGTAATGCTGCCAGTCGTCGCTAATCTTGTACTTTTTAAGCGCGGCGGGCAAGACCTTCCAACAGGGATCATCGAGCGTGACTTTAAAGCTCTTGTAGGGGTTGGCGTCGCTGCCGTCTCGCGAGTTGGGTTTGCTCTCTTTGCCTCCGTTCGCGCTAGTACTGCCGATGTTGATTGACTGATTGCTCGCGTTGCGGGTCAAGCCTTGCGGCCGCTCGTGAGGCGCCATGGAGGCTGCTATCGACAACTCGCCGAGGGAAGGCTGTGGCTTCGGTTGCCTGTTCATCGCGACCTAGAGTGCGATCATTGTAAGCACGCGGACAAAAGATGAACCACGGGCGTTTTTACCGCAAGATCTGCCTCGAGGATGTGCGGTGATTGTCGTGGCGACTCGTGAACGGGTTCAGGGGTCGGTCGGGTAGGAGATTGGGCAATGCGACTTTGAGGAGCCCAGCGCAAAGAGGGTTGTTTGCGGAGAGAGACTTCTCCCTGAGGCCGGGTGAGCCACCGAGCCAAAGGAGAGGAGGATGACGCATACCTGGAGTTGCGGTCTTGAGACCGTTGCGAGCTCTTCCATGCAGACATTCATCGTTTCGCTCAGGCGCTGGTTTTCTTGTTCCAGTCGTTTTATCCGCTCGCCTAGAGAGAGCGTTGAGTGGATCGGACAGTGGTATGCGATGGGCCCTTACTCTGCTCGCCCATCATGGCCCACAACTTCTGGATGGTGATGGCCTCGTTGGAGACCTCATCGACAACCTCGGCTGCAGTGACCGGTCAGCTATGGTCGAGGACAGGAGCGATAAAACGCACATGGAGGTATATAAGCATCTGGTTCGATGGGGATGTCCTGCTCGACCTTGAGCTGGTAGACTGCCTTGAGGATGGCCAGGCGCTGCCCGACAGACTTGACGCCGATTTCCTTGAGATATTCGTGGTCGAGGAGACTGAGAATGTCACCCGAAATGCCGTGCTCTGGACGCAGATCAGCACAAGTCGGGTGTCGAACACTGGACTGACTGACCCTTTATCTGGTCTCCGTACTGGGGATACCCGAGCTCGGATATCCAGTCCTGCACCTCGTGCTCTGACCAGCTGACGATGCTGTCGCGAACGCGCCTTGCGGGTTCAGCCATTGGCGGTAGATGGGAGTACAAATCAGGTCTGCTCGCAGTGGCAGTGACCCAAACAAGCGCCCTCACAACATGACAAACTAACTAATTTCCGCAATGCTAATCCGACAACTACCGGCCTCGGTTCCTTTGCGACCCACTGTCTAGACCAGTGTGACTTGCTCAGATCTTATCTCATGAAGCTGCAGGAAACAGTCTTGTGCGCACTCGGTCCCAGCCATCCAGCGTCTGGCTCGGGTCACCTGGCACTCCATGATCTGACTACTGGAACCAACCTGGCAACCTACAAACAGACGTCTTCTTTTGTCCATGCGACGGCTGTAGTCGAATCTCAACAGTCCCAGGGCGGATTCCTCCTCTCGGCACAGGCAGATAAACCAATCATCAACGTCTATCACTTCCAAAAGGTACATGTGTCCTACCGAGCTTCGACTTTTTTTTACTTTACTCTGAACTCAAGCTCGGCAGGACCAGCTCGCCCAACGCATAGTGCTGCCTGAAAAAATATGCTGCCTCGCTTCGGACAACCAAGGCATCTTCTGCGCTGCTGGTACAACAAACGGCCGCATTTATCTCTGGGAGGCATGTCAACAGGAAACATACTACTCAAGCAACGCCGCTTATTGTCGTCATAGGTCGCATCTGGTATCATGCTAAATTCGTGGGAGGCTCATTTCCGGCGGGTTCATGTCCTTAAATTTACCAATGATGGTGCTGCACTTGTCTCGGCATCAGAAGATTCCGCTGTGAGCGTGTGGAGTGTTGCGAAGTGAGTAGGCTACACTAGTTAAAATCCTAGACTAACTCTGTATGTAGTCTTGTAGACATCCAAGTGCAGCATGAGATACCTACGCCCTACTGCAACCCCTCGGATCACACTCTTCCAGTACTAGACGTCGCCTGCGGAAGTGGCCTATTCCCAAACTGCCGACTTGTTACTTGTTCGCAGGATCACTCTGTCAAGGTACTCCTTTTCGTTTCATCCTTTTTTCCACGCACTGACCCGGAAACCAAGTTATGGGACCTGAGTTCACCCTCCAGACCGCTCTTGACAACATTTACATTCCCCCACCCGATTCGAATGGTCACTATGGACAGCGCACAACGAGTGATATTCGCGGCTGCATCAAGTGGTGAAATCTATCGTATTAATCTCTTCAAACCGGTCTCAGAACGTCCGAATCGTGGAGTAGAGGCGGTTAGTGGGGGTATTGTCCATACCTCAGAGGACAAGCGGCCTGAGATTGTGGTTGGGTACGTCGCCGGGCCGTTACATTGCACTCGAGCCATCCTAATTGTCAGCCACACCCAGTCAAGCCATAAGCTCCATGACCATATCATTCACATCGTCCCACCTACTCGTTGGCACATCATCCGGCGCAATTCACATATACGATATCGAGTCCCACCAATTACTCCGGTCCATCTCAACTCACAAAGATAAAGGCCTTTCGGTCGTTTACCTTCAATGTATGCTCAAGCCCATCGACCTTCAAGGGCACGCAACAATAGGGGATGGCGGCCCGTCTGCCAAAGAACCCATTCCGCTTCGCCCAGTGGTCCCGTTCCAGCGGATGCGAGACCTAAAAGCGAGAGATGTACATGAAGTCAGTATGATGATACTTGCATCGTCACCCGAGGTACGCTTCAGGTTGTTTCTGGCCATTCTCCTGAGTCACTGACATTTCACACAAGGCCAAGACATCAGCTTCTGAAGACTCAGAGCTACTCGCAGGACAAGCCTATTTCCTAGGCCTCTCGTCCACAACACACCAAACCTCAAACGCAGCAGTCAACTCGCGTGTGACCGAGCTCGAAGCCGAAATTGCACGGCTCCGCGCTGATCTGGGAAAAGCAAAGGGCATAAACGACTCGATGTGGGAGATGGTCGTCAATGCTGTTCTCCCGAAGAGCAGCGGAGAGGAAAGCGAGGGTACGCCACCCGAAGCGGATTTCATGGTCATTGATGAGGCGCCCAAGGCTAAGTCTGGACAGGGCGATGGAAGAAAACGAGCACGAAAATGATGTGATAATAAATTATTAAGAGTTATTGCTTATATGGATAGGAATGCTCTAAAACCAAATAGACATACAAGATAAGAAAAGGGGAATAGAGATCAAGTGAACACGAGTTTGCGCGAGACGGAACGTTCACGGTCTTCGTGCGCCCCCGACGCTTTTCGTTTTGTCCCAACTTTTGTACCGCTGGCTTTAACTCCAGGCAGAGCCTCTTTCCCGTCAACTTCATCTGGAGGGAGCGGTCGGGGGGCGAGTGGTGTTGATGCTTTTGGAAGACGAGAGGGGTGTGTCGGGTAGGGCGCAGTAAAGAAATATGTGTGGTGGAGCCCCTGCAGCAAAATAAATCAGTACACACGAGAATTGAAATTGGTAGGACTGACATCATAGGCACTGATTCGTTTGCGGGGATCGTAGATGAGGAATTTACCGAGTAGGTCAAGTGCCTCCGTGCTGGCGGCACTGAACAAGAGTTTGAGAGGGGATTTAGGAAAGTGACCAAACGATGTATAGTCGGGCAGATTTGTATGTCCCTGAAAAGTCTCGTTGTTGTGGAGATGGAGATGGAGAGTCAATTTGACATACCGGCCAATCTTCCTCTGTGGGGGTACCCAGCGCTCGAAAGATTGTTTTCAGCTGGTCCATGTCGCTCTCTCCTGGGAGGTACGGTGTACGCAACATGAGTTCGGCGAATATGCACCCAACGGACCACATGTCGACACCGGTGCTATAGTATCTGGCTCCATACAGAAGTTCCGGGGGTCGGTACCAGCTGGGTATCGGTTCAATACAACGAAAGATGTAAAATGGTCACGAATTCGTACCGTGTGATGACTTGGCATGTCATTTTCTGCCCTGGATCTGTGAAGTCTCGAGCAAGACCGAAATCGGCAATCTTAAGTTCTCCGTTCGCGGCGATCAACAAGTTGTTGGGTTTTAAATCCTGGGAAACCCCATGTTAATCCGGTGACTGTAGAAAGCCGGGAGTAGAACCACTCACACGGTGTAGAATCCAGTTTCGGTGACAGTATTCTAGTCCGCGGAGCGTCATCGCCATCCAACTCTTGATGTCTGCCGGCAAAAACACGTTGCTCCTATCTTTGATTACTGCTTCCAAGTCGGTCTCGAGGAACTCGAGGACAAGGTTAAGGTTTGTTTTCGAGGAGAATATATCCAAAAGCTGATATAAAGAATGAGTAACGGTCGTCCTATTGGCTTGCTGCTGGACTAGAACCCACCTCGATCACGTTTGGGTGTTTTAATTCCTTTAAATAGCGTACTTCACGAATGGCCGACTGATCCAGCCCGCCTTTCATTTCCCCAACTTTGATCTTTTTTATAGCAATCTGCCTGCCGGTAGAAGCCTGCCTCCCTACTCGAGTGTGAGATTTCTCGACAGTGTTTTCATTCATAAACAAACCTGCCTTTATAGACGATGGCATAGGTACCCTCTCCAATTTTCATGTCCTTGGTCCATTTTTTGGCGGTAAGAGAGTTGGCCTTTTCTATGAGTCATGTGAGGAAGGCAGATAAAACAAAGCTGGAAATACGGACCTACGACGTCCATGGTGGGCCGCTGGAAGATGGTGGCGGCGGCGCTAGAGCCAAGGACGCTTTGTCAGGGCGCTTACGCGAGACATTGTTTCTCGCACTGTCCATGACTGCAGCAGCCTAAGGCCTGCTCCTAAACTCGACCATGACCACCGCTGATGGAGGCAAGTAGCACACTCTCAACTAGCAGCGCATTCTAACCGATTTTTAGAAGTCGATACTTGCCGCATCTGCAGCGGGCCCGCAGAGGAGGAGCAGCCACTGTTCTATCCATGCAAGTGTTCGGGTACTATCCGATACATTCACCAAGAATGGTAAGACAGGACTGTTCTAAATAATATGTCCTAGGCTTAACTTGCTGTCCACAGTTTGACTACGTGGCTAGCTCACAGCAAGAAACGCTCATGTGATGTTTGCAAGTACGAATATAGCTTCACCAAGGGTACGCTGCTCTCTAAATATCTTGGCGCAACGCTAACATATTCCCAGTGTACAAACCTGATATGCCTAATCGGCTCCCTCCTAAGCTATTCTTTAAGAAACTCTCCGTACAATTCGCACGAATCGTCATCACGTCGCTCCGTCTCGTTATGATATCGATCATATGGCTCGCAATGCTACCATATTTGACGCTTCTCGTCTGGAGGTTTTATTTCTGGACTGGGGAGGCACTGTGAGTCTTCTGTTTTGGTACCGCACGCGTTGATCTCGTCTCACATCGTGGCACTCAGCGCGTATTGGGTCGTTGGCCTCGAGTTACCAAACAGATCCCCTCCCCAACCCCAGTCGTCAAATGTGACGGAGACTACCCAACAGTCGGCCGATAACACGACGGCGCCTGCGTCTGCTCCACCAGTGCATACATGGGCAAAGTTTCTTCCACACGATCTTGGCGCCGACATTTTCAAGGGCCAAATTATTACCATTGCTGTAGTGATCGTTTTTCTCACTATCTTTCTGTTGCGCGAGTGGATTATCCAGAACGCTCGACCAGGAGTGTTTGGTGACGAAGAAGTCCCAGAGGGAGCTGCGCCTGAAGGAATGCCACCGTTGGAGCCCGTGCAGGAGGTCCAAGCTCCAGCGGCTGTTGCCGAGGCAGAGGGTGGTCGCGCTCTTCAACATGTGGACGCTCCCGTAGTTGTGGCGCCGGAGATTCCTGCTATTCCTGAGGCCTATGAAGAGCAGCAAGGCGATGATGCAAGATTTGACCTCCCTCTTCAAGACGAATGGGAGGACGATGGAGATTGGGAAGACGAGCCGAGCGACGCCAGTAGCCAGGCTCCTGACGAGAATGAGAATGAGACAGAGGTGGTAGAGGTGGTTGAAGAAAATGAAAAGACCAAGTTGGATGATGACCCGGTTGAGAGAGAAGATGACGAGGTTGCTGGTGAGTGTTTTCAGGCTCGGTTGGTTCTTAGCTGAGTGCATTAACTCGCTTAAACCCAGTTTCCGCTATGTTGACTCAAACTGGCAGCGTTCAAACGACTATGCAAGATTCCGAGCCTACACAGATTGCGCCATCCACAATTGGAAGCACGGCTTTGATGGTATGTGTGCTATTATAATGCAAACCATTGGCACATCTTAACAAACCCTCAAAGCCCACTAAGGAACCAGCGGTCAAAGAACCTGACATGGGCACCTCTCAAGTATCGTCAGAACTAGGCAACGACTTGTCACTCCCTTCATCATTTGCGTTTAGCTCACCCGCGACAGCCTCGCATTCGGTGGAATCGTCCTTGGACGGAACCCGACCACCCAGCACTTATGGGACTTCATCTCTCTCGTCTGCAGCTACAGAACCTCACATTCAGTCCAGTATCGCAAACTTCTCGTTCACCTTTACGCCCCCTCATGCATCTACCACCGATCTGCCTGAGGCCGAGCCCCAACCAGCGCCCATGCCAAAGCTCTCTCCTACTTTCTTTGGCACTCCTGGTGCATCTACTTCTAAATCGCCTCTCGGCCCACCTTCACCCAATCAAGCAGCCCCTACGCCTCTGCCATTCCCTCTTACCCCAACGACTGGCGCCTATCCCCAACCAACAGCTGGTCCGAGTGTTCGACGGGCTGCCAAGGTCCCAACCACTCGCGCGTCCGGAAAGCATATGTCGGCGTCCACGCCGGCATTCGACAAGCATACCACTGACTTTGACGAATTCCGGTTTAGTTTCTCGTCGACGCCCACGACGCTATCACAGGCTAGCTCACGTCAGTCTTCTCGACCACCATTGCTTCCAAGCACCCCTGGTGTCGACGAATCGATACCTTTGCTGTCTACAGCAGCATCAGAAGCGTCGTCACCGGGTCTAGCACTATATAGACCTCCAGAGGATATGCACGGCTACTTCGATCGGAGTACGAAGGCCAAGTCTAGTGCACAAGAGCTAGAGGCAGCGCTAACTCCAGAGGAAGGACGTCGACCAGAACCAGAGGCGAGGGATTCGAACACAGTGATTGGAGAGCCCGTGGCAGACGAGCCTATTCTTGTTGATCCTGAACCTGAACTCGACGAAGACGAAGACGACGTGGTCGCTCAAATAGAGAATAACGGGTTAGAGATGCAGAGAGAAGTATTTTTACCCCCTCCCAGGGAAATTCTGCCTCCTCCCGTCCAAGATGAGGATGATATCGAAGAGGACGTACAAGACATGGAACCTCTAGGCGATGATGATATGGATGGTGCACTAGAAGGTATGTTTCTCTTTCTGGAATGTTTTAGGATTGTTCTAATGGAATTTGGGTATTACAGCTATCGGCGTACGAGGTCCAATAACGAGCGTATTCCAGAACGTGTTTTTGATGATCTTTATCATTGACCTCGCTATTGCCGTGGGCATATGGATGCCATTTACGATGGGAAAGACAACCGCGTTATTATTCGTGAGTAATATACTTCATGTTGATATTCAAAGTCCGCTTATCCAATTGCATTCAGTTACAACCCGAGGATGTGCTCGCGATCGTTCGGTTCCCGATCATCGTCGTTCGCATACTTACCGACCCGGTGGTAGACGGCTTAATATTCCTGCTAAACCTATTGGCTCGCCCCCTAAGATGGGGAATGGCACGACTTATCCCGGCCGCAGTTCCAGTTGCCAAGAAAGTTGTAGCCGCACCTCCACCCCCTAAAGCCGGTTTCAACTTTACTGTTGTCCAGAATACAATTCTCCATCACTGGGATAGGCTAGTGGCTCACTCCCAAGCAGCCGCTAACGTATCGGTTCCTCGCCCCTCGCCAACAAACGTGGCTGAGCGTATCGTTTTTAGTCTGCCCGCGCCTTCTGTTCGTTCGCTTGAGGATATAGAGTCGCGCTTTGCCGCACTTGGGCGAACCGTACGTCTGTTTTCACATGCATTCGCTCGGCGATGGCAACAGCTGGCAGTCGCCGATGGTACTTCGGAGCGCGCGTTTGCCATCACTCTGGGGTATCTGGTGTTAACCTTGGTAATGGGGATCTACTTGGGTGTGCTCAACGCGGGGGCTGTGAGGGGGGCAGCGAGGGCCCTTAGAAATGCGGTCAAGCAGCAGTTGATAGTCATAAAGGTGCGTGAGTCTTATCTAGTCGCTCATTTCGAGAACGTGGAGGCGTCAAGTGTCCGATGCGTACCGGGTGGCACGTGCAACCGCCTTCGAGGTTGCTTTATGCGGACATCGCTAGCTATATGCGGCGAAATGGGGGATGTGGGGATGTGGGGTATCAGACTTTGAGGGGACGCGGAGTCTAGCCCAGACTAGTTGCTGACTCTCTCGGTCATCGCAGGTCGCTCTGTTCATCGGACTGGAGCTTCTTGTTTTCCCAACTGGGTGCGGGGTGGTACTCGACGCTGCGACGTTGCCGCTGTTCGAGTCGGCCACGTTGGCGGGCAGGATCGCGTTCTATGATTTCGCCCCGCTCACCGCGTTCTTTTGCCATTGGCTAGTGGGCACAATCTGTGAGTGTTCGCCCTTCTTCGAGCCTATCAATTTCCGCGCGTTGCTCGATGGCTGGCTATCATGCCGGCACTATTCTATTACCTCTAGGAACACGTTGAACAATAATGCTGACGAGAATGTTTTGCAGTTATGTATCAATTTGCGCTTACGCTGGGGGCATGTCGGGCAGTTATGCGGCCCGGCGCGATGTGGTTCATCAAGTGAGTTCAGGACTTCCCAGGGATCGACAAATCAGGATATATCCCATTTGTTTTCCTTGGCTGGTACACAGCGGTACAGCGGTATGATAACTAACCGGGAATCAACACAGGGACCCACAAGACGCGTCATTTTCGCCAATTCGAGACATCTTGGACAAGCATGTGTTAACCCAGTTACGCAAACTGGCGGTGAGCGCTGTCATGTACACCCTAGTGATCGTTATTGCGGTTGGGAGCGTGGCGTATACACTGCGATTCGCACCCGTGTTCTCCGGTGTTCTGCCGCTACGGGGAAATATGCGGTGAGTGGATATTACAGCCCCCTCCATTCAAACGAGTTGGAACTGATGGGAACTTTGACTTTGCGATATTCCTGGCTTCCTTCTACCCCACACGTTTACGCATAACGATCTACTCCTGGCCCTTGCCGCATTCGTCTGGCATTGGGCGATTGCGTTTGGTGAAACGGCCCCCGTCGGTTGTGGGTTGTTATCGGACGCGTCTGCGATATATTCCTTCACGAATTCGCGAATATTTGTGCAACCCCACAGTGAGCCCCTGTCGGAGATCCCCGTGGACCTGCTGTTCCTGCATCTAGTCGTTCCACCGACGGTAAAACGTCTGACAATCGGCGGCTGGACGCGAGCCCGACTGGAGGAATGGTGGAAATACACGGCGCGCCAGCTTAGGTTATCGTCGTTTATGTTCGGGAAGTTGTATCCAGACGAGCTGGTGCGTGAGTCGAGCGTACCCCGACCTATGCAGAACCCAGGTGAGGGCTGGACGCTTCCAGAAGAAGGGAACATGCACGGACGATGGCTGCGTGTACCCAAAAGCGACAATATTGCATTTTTGCGTGACGCGCCGGTCTTAATCGAAGTGGACCAAACCGGCCAGGCCAAGCGCGACCGCGGACGGGAGGTGATGGCTGCGCAGGACGAGGAGACGAGGCGCGCGGGTCGACAGCCCGAGCAGGATTACATAATTGTGCATGTCCCGCCTGCGTTTGGCGTACGGTGCATGCTTCTCGTTACCCTCCTCTGGATCACAGCCGCCACGGTGGTGGTGAGCGGTACAGCCGGGCCGATCTTGCTCGGGCGATGGCTATTCGCCAAAACAACCGGCCAGATCCACGTTCACGATGGATACGCGCTTGTCGTCGGCTGGTACGTTCTCTGGGGTGCCTGGCGTCTCGAACGCGCGATGCGAACCGGAATGGGATTCGGTCGCGCAGCCCTCTGGCTTGTACAGATCGTCTGGCTCGGATTCTGGCTGGGCGTGGTGACGCCCATCCTGCTGGCGCTCGCTGTGCAGATGTATATTGTGTTGCCGTTGAGGGTGTGGTGGAATCCTGGGCTGGTGCCTGTGGTTCGGGTGGCTGAGGAGTGGGCTATCGGGCTTGTCTTGATGAAGATCGGGTGGCAGGCTTGGAGATTGCGTATGCGAGCGAGGAATGCAGCTGGCGGTGCAGTTGGCGCAGGAGCAGCAGCAGGCGCCAACCCAAATCCGAACCCAAACCCAGAACCCAACGTAAACGAGCGAGGCGACGAGCCGGTTGACGAGACCGATCAACGACTGGAAGATATTGGTCGGGCTATGGAGCAGGTGAGTGGTCCATTCATTTTCGTATCTTGGGTGCTGTTCCCCTATCGTATCTTGGCGACGGTCGGTTTAGTTCGGCGGGCGTGGTTGGGTCGTGTGCGCGAAATCGGGAGATCTAGATTTAAGATGCGCACTAGGATCTGGTGGACGGACCCGGGCTGTGACGGGTCTAGGCAAAGTGACGTCTATGACGATGAGGGTGGGCTGGCGAGCGCGTGTATATGATTTGGGGAGATGGACAAGAGGCGCGATGGTGCGCCGCTTGTCGATGGGCTCGTATGGCGCGGCGATGTGTACAGAACGAAGATGGTAGTTCCGCTCCATGGTGGTGGAGAATCCTGGACTGAGCTCGATGAGTTCTACGCGACGGTTATCAGGCTTTTGGATCATGTGCGCTGGACTAGCGATGGGTATATGCACAGGGACGATGGTTCGCAGGGACGCGATGCGATGATATCCCATCGCGGACGATGAGATCGCAGGGCGCTGGCCACGATTCGCTAATCGCCGCCTACGCTCTCCTATTCACTTGCGTTCGTTGACGTTGGACAATCTTCTATTATGCTAACACGCTTTATGACGTTGGCTAGATCATCCGAAACGGATTCACGCGAGTGGATGCGTTGGGCGCGACCCGGGCGTTTGTTCTCCCGGTGTGCGGCGGGCTCGCTTTGGTCGTTGGCGCTCCGGCGGCTGGGCTCTGGCTGCTGGAGCGTGCGCTTCCGGGGCCGCAACGGTGGGGAGGCGATGCGCTGTGTGAGTACTCTTTTATGGTGGCTGAGTTTGGGTGTGCGTGAGAGTGCGGGGAGGGTCCCAGATCACGATCTGGGGCATGTCGCTTGGCGCAGGGGTGGACGAATGGGGTGGGATTGGAGTACGGTTGCTGACGGGTGACGTTGCAGTGACGGTCGTGTATCCGGGCATCTTCAGCGGCACGGCGATGGTGGGCGTGTGGCGGGCGGGGCGGCGGGCGGCGAAGCGGTGGCTGCAGGGCGTGCGGGACGAGGAGTTTCTCGTCGAGCTGCGTCTGCGCAACCTGGAAACAGAGAGGAAATAGACGCTTGTGTGTAAATAGACGATCGCAAATGCCAAACTGGCTGGGGTTGATCTTCGGGACGGGCCTTGCCGCTACCGAGTCTCTGGGTGACGTCGTTATAAGACCAGCATGATAAGCTCACCACACATCCCGCACGGCCCTCGACATGCGCTCTGTCATCTCGCCCATGGACAGCGACCCGTCGGTGCCGTACCGGTGCGTCTCGCCGTCGTCCTCCATACCCTCGCTGACATTCCCCAGCTCGGAGCGTGTCTCGCCCGGCGGCACTCGCACCGTCGTCTACACTGTTCCCGACCCCCCCAAGCCCCGAAAGCAGCCAAAGCCAAAGCCAGTCGTCCAGCAGCGCCAGCTCGACATGGTCATCGACCGCGAAGAGAGCCCGACCGAGTACCAGCCGGGCGGGTATCTGCGAGTGCGCATTGGCGACCGCTACCTCCAGCGGTATCGGGTCGTGCGCAAGCTGGGGTCAGTCTGTCGTCTCACCCATCGACTCTTGCTAACAACCCCTGCAGATGGGGCCACTTTAGCACCGTCTGGCTGGCCCACGACGGCGAGTCCGACACCCACGTCGCTCTCAAGGTCGTCAAGTCTGCCCCACGCTACTGTCAGACCGCGGCCGACGAGGTTGCGCTCCTCCAGCATGTCATCGACCGCGGTACTGGGCCCGACGCTGTGCAGCACCCGGGGCGCGACCGACTCGTGACGTTTCTCGACGCGTTCAAGCAGACGAACCCGCACTCTGGCCAGATCCATTCGTGCATGGTGTAAGTCTCCCTTTTGTGTTTCAGCGCTGGGCAACGCGGCCCCTGCGGCGCAGCGATAAGCACCATCTGTGTGAACTGCGCGCTAACGGCTATCACTTGGTCTCTTCTGGCCCTGCAGGTTCGAGCCCCTTGGGATGAACTTGCTGCAGCTCATTCAGCTGCCCGAGTACAAGCACCGTGGCATCCCCACCCAGCTCTGCAAGCAAATCACACGCCAGACGCTGCACGGCCTCGACTATCTCCACCGTGTATGCCATCTCGTCCACACCGGTTCGCCCGCTTTTCTCGGCTGTCGCTCCACACGAGCTAATCAAACCCCGCCCCCGCATTTTTTCTAGACCTGAAACCAGAGAACATCCTGTTGCGAATCGCACCTTCCGCCGTGGAAACCCACATTCGCGCCGAGCTCGCATCGAGTCCGCCGGCCGTCGAGCGATCGGTTGCGCTCGGTGGCAAGTCGCACTACCGTGGCTCGGACCGAACCCGGAACTCGGTGCATATCATCGGCAGCCAGCCGTTGCCTAGTCCGAGCCCGTGTCTGAGCTTGTCCAGTTCGGTCAGCAAGAGAAGCACGAGCCCCGGTCCCGTTCACGCCCAGTTTGAGCACCTCGCATTGCGCATGTCCAAACTGGTCGTGAACGAGTCCGAGGAGCAGTGTCAGAGCATTAGCGTTGGTGAAAAGACCAGCGCCACCTCGAGCTGTGCCGGCTCCGCCATTTTCAGCGTCACAACCAGCATCACCGGCGATCATTCGGACACTGACGCGGACGACGACGAGACCAAGTCGAGCCTGCCGCCGCTCGTGCCCACAGAAGACGATCAGGTGTCGGTGAAAATCGCGGACCTAGGCAATGCCGCCAGGATAGGGAAACATGTGACTGGTGAGTATATGCTCTTTCATTTCGGTTTGAGTTTGATGTACGCTTCCCGCTCCAATTTTCTCTTTCTGTGCCTTTTGGAGGGTGCTCTTTCCTTATTCTTGGGGGGCCCTGTTTCCTATCTTGCTCATCGGTCTGGCCCGCCCTTCACGCTTAAAACTTTCTTCCGATTCCCGGCGGCGAATCACACGGACGTGTCGGCTTTGGATTCGTCCTAGCTGGCTGTATGCGTGCGTCCGCGGGCGGATACATCCAACCCCGAGTGCCACAGAGTGAACAATCGCTCAGATTGCGCTCTGAGCTCGACACGGCTATCTGATTTGTCCAGTCGTTTATTGTGTCCGCGCACTGGACCCGTTTGGGACACTCCAGATCGCAAGACACGTTTGTTTTTGGGCGTCCAGATCGTGCGCGTGACCGTCGGGAGGCGCATCTTGAATCTCGTTTGCGACTATATGAGTCTATCTCTCAGCCTTGGCACTAACTCGTTTCCTTCTATCTTAGATGACATTCAAACGCGACAATACCGTTCTCCCGAGGTTATCTTGCGTAAACCATGGGGTCCAGCCGTCGATATTTTTTCGCTCGGCTGTGTCGTGTTCGAGCTGTTGACAGGTGACTTTTTGTTCGAGCCCAAGGGACGCGAACCGCTCTGGAGCCGGGACGACGATCACATTTGCCAGATGCATGAAGCACTCGGTCCGTTTACGCCCGCCGCGATCCAAGGCGGGATAAACAGCAAGATGATTTTCAGGTCGGACTGCACATTGCGAAACGTGCCGGCTCGGAAGATCAACGTTTGGCCGCTGGACTCGGTTTTGCGGGACAAGTACGAGTTTGGTGTGAGCGATGCACAAGAGATTGATGAGTTTTTGAGAGCCGTTTTGGCGCTTGATCCGGATGAGCGGGTCGAGGCTCGGGAGGCTGCTGCCCACCCGTGGTTGTGGTCGTGATATCGCTACTTTATCTTTTCTTCTTGGGATATGATAGTTGTATATACTTAATCCTCTGGTGTTGTGCTTTTATTTCCTTTTTGAGCTAGCTCTTGTGTTTTCGTTCTCTGTACTCGTCGTATTTTGTTGTTTCTTGTTGTTGTGACCTAGAGTTCTTTTAGGTTTCTACAGCTATCGTGTTATTTTCATTGTTCTGTACAACTTGTTATGTGTGTGCTTTTTTGACCCATAGCCTGAAGTGCTCTGGCTATTTATAGAGCTTCTTCTCTCCCGCTTTTTTTTTATAGAGTTTTATTCTTTTTCACGCAGTGTGCTCCGCCTAGTTTTTCCTAATCACAAACGTGTTTTTGCTTTTTCACTGCTGTTTAGTTGCTTTTCAGCTCCGCCTTATTACGACGTCACATTTGGGGTCGGACAGGGGGCGTGACGTAGGGGTAGGGTTATCTCCATATGGTCTGTTGCTCAGCCCCGCTTATCATCTCGAGAATATGGGATGCTCATTGCAATACAAAAAGTCCGACGCTCAGGCGCACAAGTTTCGGAATGAGATAGCTGCGTATCGAGCCTAAGCGATTGGATAGGACATCCGGGGCCGAGGCGTGGGCGAGGAACAGGGGTGGCAAGTCGCTTGATAGGAGTTTGGTCCGGGGTGGCGATGCGATTCAATTCCTAGATTCCGTGTTGGCTTCGGCCATGCGTTTGTTACCGAGATACCCAATGATATTTACGAGTGTTTGGTCAGAATGGTGCTGTATAGGTTCAAATGGGATGCTCTAACATTTTTTTGTATTTTCTACAATGCATTTCTTACACGGAGCGTTGAGCACAAAGCCCGATTTTCTTCCAAGGCTATCTTCCGGTATCCTATCTAACGCAGATCAGCGGTCCGGTTCAGCTCGATCGCCAACGGTGCCTATGACGTAGACCTAGTCAAAACTTGTATCATAACCCCGGATTGTTCTTTGTTCTTACCCCGGATCGCCACGGCCTATGGTAGTGAACCTCGAACAAAACATATGTCACTCGAATTGTGGGGAGCGAGTTACAGATCATGTCTTGTTCTAGACTGTTGGGCAGTCCGACGCGTAGGTTGATTATCTGCGCCCTTTTGGCGTTTCGGCATCGGGGCTTGTGCTCGAGAGATAGGCTTGTTGAAAACACGAGATGGCTAGATAAAAAACACCGGACAAGTGCGTGGATACGTCAGAATCAGCTGGCTCGGGCCGCTGCCGACACACAGCATGGGCTTTCTTCCGTTGTTACAGGCGAGCTAGACTCGAGGCCGTATTCCGGACCCAGAAAATCGATAGAGGAGTCCCAAAGCGGCCTTGTGCGTGCTCGGGCGCTGTCGGTCCTTCGGTTTAATCTGGCCCGATGACCGTGTTCTTCGGCGGCTATTTTGCGCGGTATACACGGAGTTTGCCCAAGGGAATGTTCCGGGCGGGTGGCGTCTATTTGGGTGGCGAACTTGACAAATTCTAGAACCACGTTCTGTGTAATAGAAAGTGTCGAATAGATGCAGACCGATACGCGCCGAACGTTCGTTTGTTCTTTCATCGGCAACGCATCGACCGAGGTCCGTAGATCTAAGCGTGCGGCGGCTTCTGCCCTGCCCAGCTGGGTATAGCTAGCGTAAAGGTGCCTTCCCAGGTTACCATGCTCCTGCTGACTTGACGCGGATGGGCGCACGTTGGGATCAAGGTTTAAGATTCTGTATCTTTGACTGATGGGAGAACGATATCTGAGGAATGACGGGTTTGGGATACAAGATGAATAGCCGGCAAAGAATGGGTGATTGAGATCTGGTGTGCTGATGGCTCAAGGCCTAGTGCTCAAAGGCTATCTGCAGCTCATCCGTGAGGGATTATGTCGATAGACGGGAGAAATGGTGATTGGCCGGTTCAAATGAATTCACAGCATCGCTCTTCGCCTGGGTGAACGAGGTCTGAGCACCAACAGACTTCCAGTCAAGCACCAAAGATAACTGCCTTGGATCCGTGTATCCATCTGGAGGGTTGTCTGGTATCAAGTTGCCTGAGTATCCAGGTTCTTTGGCCGAGGATGATCAAGAAGTACCAGGGACATATATGACTGTCAAGAACCAGAAGTTGGAAATTAGAGTAGCCAAGGTATTCAAGATTTCATTCCATATCGACTCTGTTGGACAACCTGGATTTCAGCAAGGATGTCTTGAGGATGGTGGTAGTTTGTGCAAGTTTTGGGCTGCCCATTACGTCATTGGCAGTGCCGTACAGCCAAGCGCCGAGAAGACCAATCTGACCCAATTCAACATCACCCACGACCATCTCCTCATATCCGCCATTTTTTTGGAGCGACAGTCATGGCCGACGCTGCAGCACCAACAGTCCCCGAGCCCAAGGTCTTTGACCGAGAATACTATGATCTGGTGTGTGGTTTAATTTAAGACGTTTTGGGATTATTGGTGTTGAATGTCAATTGATTTACCTCGGTGATCTTCGGTTCTTCAGGTGTGTCAAATTTACTTGTTCTCGCGTGACTTGTTGGCTTTAGCTTAACCTGTACTCGTTGCAGCTCGGCGTTCGAACAGACGTCAATGAACTTGATCTCAAGAAAGCGTACCGCCGGGCTGCGATCAAGTATCATCCAGACAAGAACCCTTCGCCTGATGCCGAGGAGAAGTTCAAAGAAATCAGGTTTGTCTAGCAGTCTCAATTCTGTCCACTGTGTTTTGAACGATGCATTACATAGTACCGCGTACCAGGTTCTCAGTGATAGTGTGAGTACCCTATGTCCGCAGCAAAGGCGGCGGCGGCTAATGAGACACGTTCCCGTTTGTAGAATATGCGAGCCGTGTACGACAAGCAAGGCAAGAACAAGGTGAGAGATCGGTCAATAGTTTTTTTCTAGCGCGTCAACTCATATCAACTTAGGTCGAGGGCGCGGGTGATGGGTTCGAGGACGCTTCCGCTTTCTTCGCAAACGTCTTTGGGGGAGAGCGATTCATGGACTGGGTATGTCATTTCTTGCGGTTGATTCAGTTTTGACTCATTATTCGACTAATATTAATACAGATAGGCGAAATTTCTCTGCTAAAAGAAATGACAAGTGCCGCAGAAGTCATGATGACTGATGAGGAACGAGCCGCCATGGGTGCCGAAGGTGGCCGCTCTCCGTCTCCGTACGCCCAGAACGCCGCTTCTACCACCACTACGCCTCCCCCTGCCGATGCTGCCACAACGCCGTCGCAGCCACATACTGGGTCTACAGCTGATGCTGGGCCTATTCCATCTGATTCAGGAAACAACGTCGGGGCTCCCCCGCATGATGCTGGAAACAATGTTGGGCCTGTGCCACCCAATATCACCGCTGATTCTGTCCCAAAACCAAATCGAGCCGATTCCGGTATGGTGAAGCACGATGGGAGTGGCGCCACGACACCGGGTGGTACTACAGGCAAAGAGAAAGACAGGAAGGGAAAGAACAAGTTGTCACCTGAGCAGAGGAAGAAGCTCGAGGAGCTGGATGCGCAGCGAAGAAAGGTCATGGAAGAGAGGTGGGTTATAAACTAGATGGTCTGATTTCGACTGAGCCGTATCTTGATAGGATCAAGACATTGACCGAGAAGCTCAAGGAACGAATTCGACCATTCGTTACTGCTAAGAAGCCTGGCGACAAAGAAGATCCAGAGGTCAATGCATGGCTGGCGAAGATCAAGAGAGAGGCTGAAGACTTGAAGTTGGAGAGCTTTGGTGTCGAGGTGAGCCCAGCACGTGAAATGTGGACACATCGTCTAACTCGGCGGTTGTTTATAGCTTTTGCATACGATTGGTGAACAACACGATAGACCGGGTGAGCAAGTGGCTAATACAACTTTGCAGGCAATGTATACCTCATGAAGGCAAATTCTGCCTTAAAGTCGCGCAAGTTTCTTGGAATGTTCGTACATTCCGAATTTCGTTCTACGATGAAGCTCAGTTGTGGTCCAGTCCTGGTTTCGTTTCTAGGCTGAAGGAGAAAGGCGCTGTCGCGAAAGAGGCTTGGGGTGTGCTCGGCAGCGCGTAAGTAACAAACCGCTGGGATCCAAGGTTACCTGAGTGAATCATCGTATACAGGATAGGTGTTCAGCACACGATGGAGGATATGGCACGACTTCAAGAGAAAGGAGAAGCAGCTGAAGCGGACTTGCGTGCTCTCGAAATGGATTTGACTGGCAAGGTGGGTCCCTCTCACTAACGATTGTTATTCGTGCCATGGTATACTCTCGACTTACATGCGCATATAGATACTCCTTGCGTCCTGGCGAGGCACTCGCTGGGAGGTTAGCCAAGTCTTACGTGAAGTGTGTGACAAAGTTCTCGAAGAACCCAACGTCAGCAAGCAGGACTTGTTCCTTAGGGCACAGGTTAGTCCGCCAATCAGCTTGGAAGGCGTTCATAAACAGACACTATGCTAGGCGCTGTTCGTGATTGGAGAACTGCTCAAGGAAGTCAAGCCCGATGAATCCGACGAAGAGCGGCGCGAGCTTGAGCGGTACGATCGTATTTCTAGCCCTATTTTGTATTAGCTAAGGCCTTTTTTACAGGCTTGTTGCCGAGGCAAGCAAGAAGAAAGGAGCTCCGTCCAAATCAACTTCTCCTGCCACGGCCAGCACGCCAACGGCTGAAGGCACTCACAAGAGGGGTTGGAAGTGGAAACCCTAGATATGGTAACGCCAAGAGAAAGATCTACACTCGAACGCATCAGGACTGAGTATTTACATGTCGTGGTAATCTGGTTTGTGCTAGTTTGCCAGTAATAATAGAGCCTGGATATACCTTTTAGGAACCGGATCCTGTTGTTTCCGAAAATCGAGAACAGGCAACTAGGGGAAAACTAGTAATCATATGTGAACTTTCGCTAGGTGCTTTTGCAGTGAGTTCTTCGACGCCATGTTCGGTCGTACGCAGATCCCCGAAAACTATTCAACACTGCCTCTCTTACGGCAAGATGTCTTGTGACATGATATGTCAGTCCACCACGGGTGCAACAATAGTTTGCACTGCACTGTTCATTCGACACCCAATCATACTCGAGCTCGTTCCTGTCCCTGGTCATGTATATCCTAACGTGCTATACAAAGTACTTGGTGAGACACCTTGTGGTGCGACTATTTCGCAAGATCGCCAACACCTGGTTTTTGGCAGGCAATTGATGAGCGGGCTGTGCTCTACATTTCGCTCACTCTACTCATTCCTGGTTAAGTGAGCGCCCGTAGGACCAAACAAATAAGTCTCGTGAGTTCATAAACTCGGCAGGTTGGGGTTTCCTTCGGTCTAGGGATCCCAAACTCCTACTCTCACCTACAGCCTATTATGAATACGACTGGCAAGATCGACTGTACCGCGTTCTACAATGACTACCCTCAAACGACCGAGAAGAACACGTGTCATGTTTGCCTTAGCACTGGCGCGGTAGTCGGTCTCTCGGTACGAATCATTCGCTGTAAATGCTAGTATATGCTGACCTCTTCCCTCAGTTCCATGCACAAATGGGATTGGTCTCGCTCACGGCGCTTTTGATACTAATGGCGATTATCGCCGTAGGTAGTTTCTAGCTGAAATAAGCACCGAAGCTCATGAACATCTTCAGCTGAAATATTATCGAAATCTGGCTTTGCCTGTACGCAGCCGCCGGCCCCTATTCCGAAGCAACGTAGATATCCTAATGGTATGTTTGAATGTTCTGCAATTGAGCATATGCTAACTATGGGTAACGTCCTCAGCTGAATCTAATTGTCGCCGATATTCTGATGTCTTTTGGAGCAATTAGCGATATATACTGGGCACATCATCGGCAAGTATTTTGTGGTTCGTATTGTAACGCGCAGGGCGTGTTACAGACAATGGGCGAGACGTCGGCAGCGTTATCGACGCTGGCCGTCGCCGTCTACACGTTCCTAGCGATCCAGCGTGACCGCTACCCAAGCTACAGGCCATGGACTTGCTTGGGCGTGGTGACAGGTATATGGCTATGGGTATTATTATGGGCGGTAGTTCCTTTAGCAATTAAGAGGAGCCATGACCTGGATGAGAACGGCGGCGTTCAAAACTATTATACTCCAACTCCGTGGTGTAAGTTCTTTGGGTTTCCATCTTTTTGTTTTACTAAAATTGTTGTTTATATATAGGGTGCTGGATTAATGGCAAGTACCTTCCAGAGAAAATTGTAGCCGAGTACCTCTGGTAAGTAAATCCGCGTGGGGCGCATATGGTATACTAAACTTTTCAGGCTCTGGATAGCTGGCATAGGGAGCATTGCCCTCTATGTTCCAGCTTACTTTACTGTTCGCAATAGACAACCTGCAGCTGGGTCGGATGTGCAACAAGAACCTGGAGAGGAGCAGCGTGAGGGAGAAGCTCGGAGTATCGCGAGCTCAATAAGTAAAAACAATAGCGAAGCGGCAAAAATGCTTTGGTACGTAATCATAAACAGTAATAAATGCGTATTATACTGATTTCAAACTAGGTACCCCCTAGTGTACACACTGTGTGTGCTACCACTGTCCATCATACGATGGGCCGGGTTTGTGCACCCTAAACTTTTAACTAGCGCACATATACTCTCGCCCTCGATGATTTTTAGCTCGATATTCAACCTCATGGGCCTTTTCAATGTGTTGCTCATTTGGTGTACCCGACCGGCCATCCTGCTACTTGATTTTGACGGGGAGCCCAACCAGGGGGGCTCGGAGGTATCGTTGGACCATGTAGTACCTCATGTTAATCGCGTCACTTCTCGTGCTCCAACGAACCTAAACCAGCGGACGGAGAGTCGTCATGGCAAGGAGGTGACGGACGAAACATTGTCACAACCCCGAAACGTGAACCGTTTTGGAGCACCCGAGGTTTCTTGGACTCGAGAGTTCTGATTTTTTCCCCCCTTTTTATATAATCCGAAGCCGCCCACCTCCTTATCATTTTAGTTTTTTTTTATTGTGGTTATTGTTTTTCAAGAGCCGTACCATATTTGAAGATCGGTTCTGAAATCGTTAACAGGCCAGCTGAACTAGTTAAGCCGCATATTCTTAGAGCTGCATTCATAAAGAAACGCTGCGATATGAAAGAGGCTTCTTGGATATTTGGTATGTATGTAATGCATATGCAGCGAATAACATCACTGGACTGCGTCCTACTGCACGGTGGCCAGCAAGTTTATCGCTCCAGAGTGAGGGTTGCCCGTCACAAAATGACGTCGAATGGTACTTGAGCTGTGCAGTTGGTGCACCGGGCGATATGGGAGCATATCTCCCAATTATGGCCGCCATAACGCCAGCTACATGCGCGCTAGATGTGAGTAAGCCAGGATACTCAAACAATGCGATGATTAACGACTCACGTAGCCATAGAGGCGCCAAATGTAATGTTTAGTCTATTCGGGTCACCAATCCAGGCACTCATAATATTAACCCCGAGGGACTTGGATGGCGACAATCGCACCGAAGTTGGGGAACGGTGCATTACGATCATTAGAGCTGCACGCACCCTCAGAAATAGGAGAAATACGACATGGGCTAGCTGATGATGAAGCGTCGATAATGCGGTCTCCAGTGCCAACTACAAAATAGACCCCACCACTGAGGCTGTTAGATACTGCAGCAATCCAAGCGGCATTATACCCCGAGTCCCAATTAACCAAAGAGATCGACGGGCGTTTACTAGATACTATCGAGTTCTAGGCGTAGAGTACCCCGATTATGATGTCCGAGTACGCTCCAGAGCCCGACTCGGAAATGACTAGGAAGATCTATAAGCTATTCTATCATGCCGGTAAGCGTCAGCCGTACTTACCTTTGACTGCGATGATATTCGCGGGCCGTGCGAGCCCGTATGTAGTACTCGCTGCAGTACCAGCAGTATCTGTAATAATAGGGGTTATCACTTCACTTCGTTGGTGCAACCGCGATCAATCACAAGTACCGTGACCATTCCCGCCAGGATCGGTGTAGCTGCCAAATATCGCACCCCAACATACGCGTCTGCCAAGGCAACTATGTGCGGTCCAGATACCCTAAAAGTTAAAACGATGCTCTTTGTCTAGGGTGGCCTATATTACTACATAGCTCACAGTATCAATCCCTTATATATCGACACTCTCGCCATCGATGGCACGTTCCCTCAGCTTTCGGACAACGTCGAGATCGGGTCGGGCCAAGGTGTCGAAAGCTTGGGTGCTGAGCGACGACGGCCAATGTAATTACCTGAAAAGCCAGAGTAGGGCTTGCTATACTTGGTCGACATCTATGGTAATATCCTCAACTATATGCTCGATATATTTGCGTTGACTGAGAAAGGCAAGATCTTCGCCTTGAGTGTTGACCGCATAGCCGCGGAATACGTCGTACTTGTACTATACGCTAGATCTCGAAACAAAAGCGTTTTCAGGTGAGAGATTTTTGATACATTTTATATTAGCTTGCTGAATAGTACCGAAGCACTCTTAGCATAGTATGAGACAATGTTCATGCAGCACGCGTACATGATGTATGAATCGGGTTCAACCCGGTCAGAGTGTTTGGTGATATAGATATCTGCAGAAACAGCGGAGGTGGGCAGCAAAGAAGAGCAAATTGGTATGAATCGTAAGAAGGGAAGCATATGAACGGATCGAGCTGGGGCTAGGGAGACGAGAGACATCGCATATTGTATACTCAGCATCAAGCACCGAATTTATGATCCAGTGCGAAAGTCTTGAAATAAATTTCGCAGGTCAGTTAAAGTTTATATCTTTCAGATTGATTTCCCATGGTGAAGTTTGCTGTTCGAAATGTAACAAAGTATCGAGGTACAGTTGCTGTTCGGAGACTTCGTCTACTATCTATCCAGCCAAAGCAAGGGGAGAGACAAGATTGACAAGGCCAAATTCATGAATGTGCCAATAGTGTGCCAAGAATACAATGCGACCATACTGTGTTAGATTCTTCGTCAGATAACTAGAAGATTCTATGTTATCGTGTCGTTCTCTGTGTCGGGTATCCTGCTAGAACGAGATACTGCAACCCAGACCCACGATTCCTGGTAATTTCCATATCCCTCATGCGTGTGGGCGAGAAACCAGCTTGATTGGTCTTAGATAGTCTGGAGTTGAACTAGTTGATGGTCGAGCCATTGCCATCCTCTATGCAAGCTGGACATGTTGAATTTTGACATGGTCTTGTCAAAATTTAACATTTCTTGATTTTAACTTCTCCTTTTGACATGATTGACCTCTTTTTTAAGAATCATGTTAACTTTTGATTGTTCTCCCTTTGACATAATTCATCTTAATTGTCTTTTTGACATGTTTTGTTGCTTGCTTATATAGTCCTATAGACCCATATTTGTATGTAAATCTGAGCGCATTTAAGCATATCAAAACTTAAGACATTATGTGGCAAATTCTGAGACATTAAGTCTGTGCAGAGATCTTCGTAGGGTCGGCGCTTAGTTGACCGGATCAAGTGGGGGGATGGTCAGTGCCCCGTTTGCATCCGAAGGTAGCCACGCTGTGTTCTTTGGCCCTAAATCGACGCCCCAGACGCTTCGAAGATGCGTCCCAAAGCGTTTGTCTTCTCATTGATCTATGCATTTGCTCATATAGAGCTCACTCTGGGCCGCCTAATCAACACCACTATTTACGACACTAACCTGGGTCATGTGTCATACGAGCCACAGGGGAGTTTCTGCGCGTGGTGGGATAATTATTTGTTCTGGAGGTCGTGTGGATTTTGGGTGCAGGCGTGGAAATCTGAATTATATCTCAACGGAGGACAGACCAAGAGTGTTCACCGCAGCCTTAACCATCGCCGGGCGTCTGTAGCTGTCGAGTTTGAAGGTCTGAGGGTTAGCTGGCAATAGTCGTGGCAGCGAGCTTATAATTTGTTGCCTCAATACTCTAGGCTCAGCTGTATGGCTCTACGGCCCGCCACGCGCTCAACTCACAGCAATTCCCCCTGACTATAAAGTCTGTTTACAATCTCGACACGCCCTAGGTTCGGACGAGAGTTGCTACCGTGTGGACATTGCGGCAGCATACTCGGCGGCTGGAGGCTATAACGAGCCCGTAGTTATTTTTGCCAAAGGAAGACTGCAACAACAAATGCACCGAGTAGTAGTCTCTGTTGGAGACCCCATTGATAACGTCCGAACACACGCTGGTGTTCAATTCTCCCATGCGGTTTATGCCATAGAGCGACCTACACCATGGTTCGTGCTATAGCTGCATTTCGAGCTCGTACTCAAAGACATAAACCTTTAGGCCTGTTGAAGAAGACAACTGGCGTTTTAGGAGCGTGGTTATGCATGATACACATCCATTACTCACCTACTATCCAACTCAGCGCGTACCAGGCTGCGATACCTTTTGGTGCTGGATCACAGGGCAGATTACCGAAGGATCGGGCTGGACTGCAAAGACCTACCATGCGGAAGACGGGAAACTTGTCTCTTGGCACGAGCTCGAGTTGAACGGAAACCAGTTTGGTAGGAACCAGTGGGGCGTTGAAGCAACACTCACCGGTAGGTTAAGCCCTTTGCATTTCGATAGACCGATCATGTCTAAAATTGTCATTTTATAGCTGGTTCCGTCGCTGTATACGGAGTTCCAAAAGCGCACATACCTTTCACAAAGCGTCTCAGTAAGCTATGCATCCGAATCAACTCGGGTCAATGCGAGATTGTGGACGTTCAGCATGCTTACCTGAACCGAAAGCATGAACATGAATCAGTGCTATTATGGAAATACGACGCCCTGGATCCATCCCAGGAAACTCGCATTGCCGTTCGGCCATTTAATCCTAGTAACGGGGAAATATTCGCTTTCAAGTCGATTGAATACCACGAGCCACTAGAGCATGCCATGTGAGTTGAACCCTTTTCAGGCAAACAGCGCTCAGTTTAGCTTATAAATGAGGCCATCAGCCCGCCATCATTTGATGGTCGCATACAGGATGTTCAGGTTTCACATGACAATGGTGAGATCGTCTATCACCCTGGGAAACGCTGTGTCAGGCATTTTGCCTGGTGGTGCACCAAGTGGTTCGACCCTTGGGTGTGGCGAGAGGAAGGCCCGGGCGAAAACAGAATGACTTATCGGAGCACCGTATGGTCTTACAGGACTACCGAGAATCCGTCGATTGAGCTAGACTTTCGTGGCAAGTCGATGTGACGCTGAAATTGGTTTATAAAAATAACTGAACTTGCTTTCAGGGACTGCGGTGTATGTGTACGGCGCCCCAAAGACATTCATTAGAGATCCCTTTGCGCCTCAGCACGTATGCATCAATGATATCTGTCACATTGTCGATATACAACAAGCATATCTTAATGCACCCGTGGAGAGCAGCCCTAGGCCGTACGATCAGCGTACAATCAACAACCAGGAAATCAATGCCATTGCGAAGGGGTCGGAGGAAACTTTCGACAACTCTACTACATCTAGCATCTACCCTGAGTATGACCCAGTGCTGATCTGGAGTACAACTGGGCTGGACGACCAGGTATCTCACAAACTTAGGCTAGCACTAGCCGCGCTACCATCGAAGGATAATGCAGAGATGTCGATCGCAAAGGTGGTCTATACGCAAACAGAATATGATCGCTCGCGCCCCGATCCACCTATTCCCCAGCCAGAGCCGGGATACGAAGGGCCTGCCTATCCACCATACGCACGACACTGGGCGCCACATCGTCCTCAGCCACCGCCCCCACCATCTCTTCCACACCCAACCGTTCCGCCCCCAGAGTCGAAGCCGCCCCAGACCGGTCCACCCTCCCCTGGTTCTGGCTCGCGCGATTGGCTTGGGTGCTTCTTGTATGCAATGCTGATCACCGCGGGAGCAATTGTAGGCCTAGTGGCCGCCTGCTTCCTTATCCTTCTCATTGTCGGAGTACTTATTGGATTTTCCGAACGTCGTGGAGAGAGGGAACGCTTGATACGCGGAATGAATGACGCACATCGTCGTTATTCGGGATCATCTCGCCCTCGCCCTGCTATTCACATAGTTCCAAGAGACTCTCATCATACTCCAATCATTCCGAACAATGCCGCTAGTGTTCACCAATCCATCCCGCCCTCGGTAGCTCCACCTCCAAGCTATACACAACCGCCTGCTTATAGTCAACTGTTTGGTGGAACACACACCGTTACTTCATCTGCATCCACAATTTTGCCGTCCTACGCACAGCTTGTGGCAGATAATCGGAGGCGACAGGAGCGAGCTGCAGAATATGTCGAACAACAGAGGGACTTCCATTCCCAATACCTTCCCGCTGCACCTCCTTTACACACCGGAGCGGCGCCCAACACTAATAACGTCGGAGGTCATGGTAGGCACGAACGCGGAAGGCATGGGCGGGGAAGACAAAATAGGAACTAGAACTCGTGCGTCTATCGTGGACACGGTACCTGAGTTTGCGTGCGCTATGAAAACCTGCTCCAAAACCATATATAGTGAAATTTTGTGTAAGAAACGCTTTTTGTCCAATAAATCCCTTACGCCATATTCGCGTGAACAATCCAGACACATGAAACTCAAGTCGGCCAGTACTTTTGCAAACTGCTAAAATCTAACGGAAAGAAACAACCATAACAGCGAGTACTATATATGCGTAGGTGCTATGAGACCGAGTGACACAAGTCTTAATATAACTAGCTGTCGAGGCGGCCCAATCCTAATGGAGGCCTATTTTAGATAAAATCAAAAAAAAATTGAATGCCGATGGGAGCGGCGACGCAGACCCCCAACGTAGCCTACCTCTGGCTCGTAATACCAATATAATTAATCCGACACATCCCTCTTCCTGCCACTTAGAGATACATGAATTAACCGCTAACGACCGTAACACTACCCAACTAACAAAGCGACTACCTCGCGAAATCAGTCATACTATTTGATTCAATCATATCTTTGCTGCATATATATAGTAACCCTTAAGTAAAATGCACCTCTCGTGCTGCCTCAGTTCCTCTATCGCGTCATCTATTAGCCTTTCCGTCTCTTCACCTTCCATCCCAGACTCCTTTAGTATACCGAGAAAGTCCTGTGCCGACGCGACACTCATGTATCTATAGCACGACACCATGCTAGCGTCCACGCGGTCCATGCATGAACAACCATCATGTGGGTATCCGGGGAAAGAAACCACAAAGGACTGTATGTCTCTGAATCCCTTCTCCCCTCCACTCCATACATCTGAACCGGGTGCGAGCCATTGTGGTAGTTTGTCGCATGTGTCTGGGTCAATTCCTAGACTCGATATATGTTCCCGAACTAGGTTGACGAGATGACATCCTCGTGGATTTGTACGTTGAGCAGGCACCGTGAAATCTTCAGAATCCCAGTAGTGTGGGTTATAGTCGTTGATGGAGATAAACCCTCCCGGCCGCAAAACGCGGTATACCTCACAAAGCAAAGCACGGTAATCTTTCGTCTGGGCTATGTCACTATATATACCAATATGCAGTTTATGTAAACTAGCCTTACCATCTCCATAATGTAGTTCATGAATACCACGTCCTGCGAGTTGTCCTCTAGCATCAGCCCCTCCGTGAAGTCATACACCTCGAAAATGACGTTGGGACGCGGAATGTGAGGTATCATCGGTATCACATCCAAGCTACGAAATTGTACGTGCGGAAACTCTGCGGAAATTGCTTGTGTCCTGGAAGTGGCTTGAGCCCAAACCAAAGTCGACTCCCCGATCATCTGGTACTGTAACTCACCATGTCCCAGTCCTGGTTCCTAGCTCCAGCGCTTGGCGCTTTCGATCTGGGATAGGAGCAAGTATCTCTCTTACAGGCTCAACGCAGTCTCCTCCAAGTAGGTGTTTCCTTATCATATACTGAATGGTATATCTTCGAATGTTGTCAGATGGTAGCCACTTTGCGATATGGTCGCTCGCTGGATACTGACGCCCATCGTGGATGACAAAATATCCTTCACAAAGTCAAGCCGATCAGAAGTTATATCTGAGTACGCTTCCCTAGTCTTACTGACCAGGCAAGTCATCCGACAAGATCGTTAGTCCTGACAGCGAAGTCTCTGTCTCTGTGTGAATGTCAGACAGCGCGGATCGAGGGGTCGGGCTAGGTATAACATGGTACACTGTTCCGTTGGTATCAGCATCATAGTATGCGAAGACGCCCATCTTCGGCTACCGAGCTCGGTATCGGCAATGAGAGGAACGGACAGAAAGACGACGGCCCGGGGTGGATATTTCTTGGAGGGTATGTATGGTTGTTCTATTACGCGCAAATGTTGTTGCCGCCGATTCAGAAACAGTTTTCCGTGTGGTCGAACGTTTTGAAACAAACGGCGCGTGATCGTACCAACACTAGCGGAAAGATTACGTCGTGTACACTAGTCATACATTAGACTGGAAGCCTTCATAACAAATTACAGTGGAAATCAATAACCGTAGCCTGCTCGCACAGGATAAAACCGCAGGGTCCTGTTTGAACGAATTGTTGTAGGAGCACCGGGCCTGGTCTCGAATTAAGTTCCCTTGGACACACTCATAATGCCCCCATTTGTACTCAATCCGAATGAATATATAATACAAGTATAGACACACGGTGTATCTACTTGCGTACTGTTAGGCATACCGCTGATCCGCGGCTATGATCCAGCAGTATACAGTGCTTCCCCAGGAAAAGAATAGTATGTTTCGGAATGGCTTTGGACCGTCCGATGTCTGTCAATACTTTGTGGCTGGTGGTACCGCAGACACACACTATATGCGCTTGCGCACAGATCCAAATACAAACAACATAATCAGCAGCAACCCAACGCATCGGCACTCCAGTCGGGACTCACCTGAAGTTTTCATGGCTCGCATGAATACGTGTAAGTATATTCACAGCTATGTGTGAGAGATGAGGTCGGCGATGGCTGGCCAGACTATCTTGAACATATAGTCTTGATTCGAGCATACGAGCTAGTTATAAGCAGTACTACACTCTTTGTACTTTGATTCGCTCAAAAAGCTATCGTTTTGCCCTGCGGACTACGGTTATAATACTCGCTGGAAGAAGACCAGCTCGAAGTAAAGACGAGGCGCCTCATGCAAGAGGATGCAGCATTTTTCATCAGAAATATGCGCGAACCCCATCTTGTATTCTAGGGTCTCAAACACACTGAGCATGCTATAACTTGTATTGTTGTGAACTTTACATGGGATATGACTGCCTAAGTAGATGCTGAATGCATCACGATGGGATGATGCACATAGGGTTAGGCCTAGTAGCCACATAAAAACAAGAGCCCGGCCAGCCCGAGGGCCAGCACAGGTCAGGAAAAGATTGAGACAGTGCCTGGCCCATAAGACCAGACAAAGTGAGGGTGCCAACTGAACCGAGAGGCGCCGTGCAATGGCCGACTCCCCCACCTGATACCCACGAGTACGTGAAGGCAGATATCCCGTCAAGGTAAGTATGAGGAACCGTTCCCGTCCAGCCCGGTGGTTATGTAGGTGCGGGTGGCGGGTCTGTGCACGGGCTGAGCGTTTGAGCTTTTGTGGTCCCGGCAGGCGCTCGGTGATCTGGTGCGGGCCGAGATCACCGTGGACCGTGAAAGAGGGCTCCATCATCATGATTCGGACCCGACTTGGGCGTTCAATCATGGATCCATTCAACCACAACATCCATCCGTTCTTGTCCGACATGGGAGCAGAGAAGAGTATAGAGGAGGCACTTGGGCCAGAGACTCGCAACAGTCGCGAGTCGAATGGCATCAAACGCAGAGTCGCCATTGCTGGGCTTCTTGTTATGGGATTAGGTCATTGGTATCTGGGACACCGCAGTCATTGTGGGAAAAAAATGGTGCGCGCTGCCCGCGGTCCCTCTGTTTCACTCAGAAGTTAACTACCGATCATAGGCAACACTACCTGAGACGGATAAAATACATTGGTTACCCTGTGGTGACGGATACGAGTGCGGCCGGTTGCTGTATGTCCTAGCTCCCAAATGGATGTCGACATGCTCACCTCTCTGCAGTGTTCCACTTGACTATGCGAATGAATCCGTGGGCCACGCGGACCTTTCTGTTGGTCGTTTGCTAGCTAAAAACACGACATCCCGGCTTGGGTCGTTATTTGTTAATCCAGTATGTTTTTTGTCCCTCGAGAGATTCCTAGGTTACAACCATACACAGGGTGGACCAGGGGGCTCTGGCTTGTCTTTCTTGTATCGGGCTGGTCCCACTCTTGCGGGGCTGTTGGACGATCGTTGTAAGTCCATTTTTTCGGTCCAAATGGGCAATACTTGAGCCTTGTTCGAAGACGACATTGTTTCCTGGGATCCTCGCGGAATCAATGGGACTACGTGAGCGCGTTCTGCTTGTCCGGGATGACACAGACTAACGTTCATGCTTATCGACTAGCCCTGGAGTCGATTGCTTTGCTTCACAAACAGCACAGGTCAGCCCAAAGATTGTTCGCAACAGTATGATATTGACTTTGCGTAGGATATCGCGTTTGCGCACACGTACCAAGACATCGGATTTGAGGCCCGCAACCTCTCCGACCCCGTCGATCTCGCAGTCTATGCTCAGCAGATTCGGAAAGCTGATGCAGAGAACGCAGTGATTGCCGAGCTGTGCTTGAACCGAACTGGGGAGGCGCTCCGTCATGTCGGCACAGCTACAGTAGTGCGGGACTTGGAACGACTGTCCCAAGTAATTGAGGGACCAGAGACGCCTGTAAACTTTTGGGGATTCAGGTGAGTGATTGAAGAACGCGTTCGTGCCAGCTTAACTAATTTGTCCGGAAACCTTCAAGCTATGGTACTGTTGTGGGTAAGTTTTGATTATTAGTCTCAAGAAATACAATATTTATTTGATTTTCTCAACAGGCTCGTGAGTTCGCGTCTCTCGCTCTGTGGTCTCATCTCATTGCTCCTTTCCGAAAGGTACTTTGTCAACATGTTTCCGCACCGTGTCGGAAATGTTGCCATTGACGGTGTTGTTGTGGGTAACTCTTGTGTCATCGGTTGATCCACCCTAAAAAGCGGCGTCGTTTACAGGATCCTGTACTTTGGGCTACAACTGGTGCCTACGAGTGGGGTAAATGTGAGCTAATGACCTTACTTTAGAGGCCTTGCACTGACCCAAAACAGGGGATCTTGTCGATACAGAAAGGGCATATTCAAACTTCCTCAAAGCGTGTGCCGATGTTAGCGTTGCTTCTACTCGCCATTTTTCGTCCCGGCTGATTCCTGCTTTAGGCTGGTCCCGAGCGATGTGCTCTCTCCACAAACAAGACTTCCACAGCGACGGCCATTCGCAAGGCGGTCGATCAGCTCATTAGCGACTTATACGAGCGTCCTTTGCCTGTGCCGAACGCAGAACAGTCGTATATTCTGACGTCTGGCATGGTTCGCAGTAAGTTACGTATGCGTATTCCTACCGCCCTTTCCTTACATCCCATGCAGATTTGATATTCGTTAATATGTATCGTCCTCGCGGTTGGGGGTTACTTGCCGAGCAAATCTCCGCTGCTCTGCAGGGCAACGGGGCACCAATCACAAACGCAGTCCTCAACACAATCGAACTCGATACAACCGTAAAGGCTAAAACTGCGCTGGCTATTGAGGCCGTTACTTGTGTAGACGGGCCTGACTTGCGGGACGTCGACCCACGCAAAGCCGTTGAAGCTATAATCACAGAGAACGTCGCCACTTATGAGCAGGTTTCAACTCATTTTGCTGCAATTGAGGTACGCCAATAGAATCAGTGTAGATTAACCCTACTGACCATACGCAAATGTTTCTGATAGGCCTCGATGTGCCATCACTGGAATACTCGAGAAGCAGAGCGTTATTTGGGACCATTCAACCACACTACACTTGCGAACGATATTCTAGTTATCGGTAACACGGCCGACGTGGGTCAATTTCATCGCTTTTAGATTCTGATGCTTAAAGGCTCTTTATAGCCAATTACTCCCGTAGTAAACGCTCGCACTGTCAACCAACTGCTCCCTCAGTCCCGCCTAATTGTTCAAGACGGTAGTGGGGTGCGTGTTTGTTCACACAGTCTGCTCGTTAGACGACTCGGCTGATAAACTGTTACCTAGCATTGCTCTATTGCCCTGGCGAGTCCGTGCACGGCCAAAGCGGTTCGCGGCTATTTCCTCGATGGCGTGCTTCCACCAAACGGAATTGTGTGCGATGCTGTAGAGAAGCCGTTCTCAGGAGCAGCTAGTGTCGGCGATGTGGGAGTGAATGCATGGCTGGACGAGGCGACCAGTGTGTCTGACGAGGATGTTCAGCTTGCTGAGAAGATGAGGGCGCTCGGGCAGGCGATGGAACCATTTGTTGGACTACACAAGAAGCCTAAACGATTTTTGTAAATCGTCGCTGACAAGTGTATCGTTTGTATGGCCTGCTTGTATATGCGCTACCAATAGTATATTACCTGCTTTAGTTAATTTGCCACCATGTAGCGGCACGCTTCACCGGATCAAGTGGCAACTCCGCGCTCGGATGCAAGTTAGTAGCCACAAATCACCCCCGGTTTCAATCCCTCAGACCTGCATTCCAGAAAATATCCAAGAATAAGCCATGGTGCGCCTCAACAAGTGCCTCAGTGGGGCCATGTTGCTTCTCTCTATGAATCCTCAAGCAGCGTTTGCTCGACTCATCAACACGACGATTTTCGACACGAACTCTGCTTATATCACCTATGAGCCACGAGAAGACTTTTGCGCTCGGTGGACAAACGGCTGGTGGTCTAGCAAGAGCTGCGAAATATGGGCGCAACCCTGGTCCTCGGAAGTTTACTATAACAATGGGCGGTTGACCGGAGTGCATCGCAGCCTGAGCCACCAGCTCGTCTCTATGAGCATTGAGTTCAACGGTACGTCTATTGCTCGATAATCGATCTCTTCTGGTGCCAAGCTGACGAGAGTGTAGGCTCGGCCATCTGGCTGTATGGTCCACCGCGTGCCCAAATGGCAGTTATACCACCCGACTATAAGATATGCATACGACAGGCCCATCCTATGGCCTTGGATGAGGCATGTTATCGCATGGATGTCACAAAAGCGTATTTGGCGGCTGAACGTTACAATGACCCAGTGGTGATCTTTGCAAAAGGAGGGCTACAATACCAATCACATCGTGTGATAATATCGGTCGCAAACCCTACTGGCGACCCGCGAAAACACTTTGGCATACAGTTCTCACACGCTGTATATACAATAGAGCGACCTACACCATGGTATGTGCCCATTAATAGATCCAGATATCCTAAAATTATACAAACAACTGTAGGCCGGTTGATGAAGACCAATGGCGTTTCAGACAGGTTGTGATGCACGATACACACCCATTGTTGTACTATCGCCCAGTTCCTCAAAGTCCTGATTGTTCATTTTTCGAATGTTTGTCTCGGACGGGGTGGACGCCAAGGACCTACCGGGCAGAAGACGGAACAGTCGTATCAGGACACGAACTCAAATCAAGCAACGAGCAGAACAGAGACCAGTGGGGTGTTGAGGCAATTATAACAGGCAAGTTAACGTGTTGTATGTGGGTGCCATGGCAATTATTGACATTAAGACCAGCTGGCTCTGTCGCCCTGTATGGTATTCCCAAGGCGCACGTCACCAACACCGATTACCTTGGTCCGATTTGTGTTCTCATCAACTCTGGCCGGTGCGAGGTGTTAGATGTGCAGAATGCGTACCTTAATGCAGAGTCCGATCATGAGCCCGTATTACTTTGGAGACACGACGCACTGGACTCGTCGCGAAAAACTCGGATTGCGGTTCGGCTACTCAAGACGACAGAAAGCGAGACAAGTGTTTTCCCTTTCAAGGCGATCAAGTATTATGAGCCCCAGGAATATGCTAGGTAAGCCATATCTAAGAGGAGACATGAAATATAAGGGTTGAAGCTTTCATTGTTGATAGCCCAGGGCAGTCTGTTGGACGTTTGGAAAATATTGAACTCCCGCATGACCATGGATGGATTACGTACTACCCTGGCCGGCGCTGCGTCAGGCATTTTGGGCGAATTTGCACAAAGTCATGGGACCCTTGGGTGTGGAGGGAAGAAGGTCCATGGGGAAGTAGACTGACCTACCGAAGCACGATACAGATGTATAGGACGACTGAGGATCCATCAATGGAGATGGACTTTCAGGGTGGGTAGGGGTTATGGCCAATTTGTTCTGACATAATAACCAAGTCTACTGGTAGGCTCTGCTGTATACGTATACGGTGCACCAAAGGCCTTTATCGGAGCTCCATTTGCGTCACAACATATATACGTCAACAATGTCTGTTACATCGTGGATGTAGAACAGGCATACCTAAATGCCCCTGCCCGCAAAGACGTTTGATCATCAATACAGTCTGCATCCGACACACAGGACCTAGAAGTCGACGAGCGGCACTTGCAGTGGGTGGATAATGCAATAGCCTCAGGTGTCCACCCAGAACACGAACCAGTGCTCATCTGGAGCATGACCGGACTAGATGATCAGGTGTCCCACAGGCTGCGGTTGGCACTAGCCGGGCTGCCGTCCAAGGACGATGCGGAGATGTCTATCGTGAAGATTGTGTATACAAAGGTGGCATACGAGCCAGGCGAGTCGCGACCGGACCCTCCTGTGCCTCGGCCAGACCCACGGTACGAAGGACCAACACATCCCCCGTACGCTCTAAAGTATACCTTGTCCCGACATACGCCTCCACAAAGGGACGGAGGTTTGACGATATTCTCAGTGTTGATTATCGTCACATGGGTCATATTCTTCCTTCTATTATTTCTTGCCGGTTACGTGACATGGGGATGGTCATTCGGATATAAAGTTGCCATCACGCTCCGACTGATGACTACGGTGATCAAAACACAATTGCTGCGGTTAAAAAACTTACTTTCTTAGAAAATTATTTGAATAGCATTCCCGGCATTTGCTTCTGGTACAAGCATGCGCCTCCAATGTAACGAATCAATTCCCTATTCTTTCCCTCTGTAAAATATATGATTCTGTGTGCCAACCGACTTAGTGTCCCATACTATCTTCCAACGACAAAATAAAATATTGCATGCGAAAGCATTCTAATCAAGCCGTGCTAATGCTGTTTGTGGGCTATCTCTAGTAGCACCCAGTGACGACGATGCAGGAGCGAATACACGGCCGAACGCACCTGAACGGGATTCTCAATAGACGAGGACGACAGCTCAGCGAGCGGCGGAACAATTTGTTGAGCTTTACAATATGCCTAAACACTTTTGTGAATTGCCATTGACTGTATGGCCTGCTTGTGTATGCGCTACCGGCGGTATGTTTGTTTTAGTTGGTTTGGCACCATGTGGCGGCACGCTTCACCGGATCAAGTGGCAACCTGTGGTAGGCGCTCGGATGCAAGTTAAATAGTAGCCACAAATCATCCCCGGCTTCAACCCCTCAGACTTGCATTCCGGAAAAATATCGACGAATAGGCCATGGTGCACCTCACCAGGCGCTTCGGTGGCGCAGCACTGCCTCTCTTTTTGTTACCTTGGGCGGCTTTTGGTCGATTGATCAACACCACAATTTTCGATACTAATCCTGCCCATATCACCTATGAGCCACGAGAAGACTTTTGCGTCCGGTGGATGAGCAATTGGTGGTCTGGCAAGAGCTGCGAAATGTGGGCGCAACCCTGGGCCTCAGGAGTTTACTATGGTCATGGGCGATTCACCGGAGTGCATCGCAGCCTCAATCATCAACTTATCTCTATGAATATCGAGTTTGAAGGTATGTGTATTAATTTATAAGTTACTCTTTTTCCGGCACTAGGTTGATGACTATGAACGCAGGCTCGGCCATCTGGCTGTATGGTCCACCACGTGCCCAAGTGACAGTCATACCACCCGACTATAAGATATGCGTACAGCAGGCTCACCCTATGGTCTTGGGTGGGGCCTGCTACCGCGTCGATATTGCAAGGGCATACTCGGCGGCTGAACGTTACGATGAGCCAGTCGTGATCTTCGCAAAAGGAGGACTACAATACCAATCACATCGCGTAGTGGTATCAATTGCAGACCCTATTGGTAGCACGCGAACGCATCTTGGTATACAGTTCTCGCACGCCATTTATACTATCGAGCGACCTGCACCATGGTATGCACTCAATCATAGGCTCAGACGAGATATTAAACTTGTACAAACACAGGCCTATTGACGAAGACAAATGGCGTTTCAGACAAGTTGTGATGCATAACACGCACCCGTTGTTGTCTTATCATCCGACCCCTCAAAGCTCTGATTGTTCGCTGTTGGGGTGCTCGCCTCAGATGGGTTGGGCTCCAAGAACCTACCGAGCTGAAGACGGAAATGTTGTATCGTGGCATGAACTTAAGTCGCGCAACGAGCAAAACATAGAACGATGGGGTGTTGAGACATCCATAGTAGGTACGTCAATCTATAGTGTACTCAAATGCAACGGCCATCATTGACATTGTACCTAGCTGGCTCGGTCGGCGTGTACGGCATTCCTAAGGCGCACATCACTAGCACCGACTACCTTAGTCATATATGCATTGCCATTGATTTTGGCCGGTGCGAGGCGGTGGACGTGCAGCATGCATACCTCAATGCGAAGCATGAGCACGAGTCGGTATTGCTTTGGAGGCACGACGCACTGGACTCGTCGCAAACAACTCGGATTGCGGTTCGACTCGTGAAGACGACGGCAAACGAGATGAACGTTTTCCCCTTCAAAGCCATCGAGTATTATGAGCCGCAGGAGTACTCTATGTAAGGCAGATCTATTACGAGCCAAGTAAAATTAAAGTTGAAACCCCGGTTTTCGACAGTCCGGGATTGCCCGTTGGACGTCTGGAGAACATCGAAGTTGCACACGACAACGAGCAGATCGTGTACCACCCTGGCCGACGCTGCGTTAGGCATTTTGGACGACGCTGCACAAAGTGGTGGGACCCATGGGTGTGGCGAGAGGAAGGCCCATGGGAAACTAGGCTGACCTACCGGAGTACAGTGTGGTCGCATAGGACGACTGAGGACCCATCGATCGAGCTAGACTTTCGAGGTGGGTTGGAGCTATGAGGAAATATTAACGGGTGATAACCAAGTTAATCCGTAGGCTCCGCTGTATACGTGTACGGTGCACCAAAGGCTTTCATCAAAGCACCATTTGCGTCGCAACATATCTGCATCAATGATGTCTGTCGCATCGTAGATATAGAACAGGCATACTTAAACGCCCCCGTAAACGCAAATCTTCGATCATTGGCAAAACATGAATCCGAGTCGCTAGGCTCAGACATCAATGAAAGGACGAACAACGCAATAGCCTCAGGCTTCCGCCCGGAGTACGAACCAGTGCTCATCTGGAGCATGACCGGACTGGACGATCAGATATCACATAGGCTGCGGTTGGCACTGGCCGGGCTACCATCCAAGGACGATGCGGAGATGTCTATTGCAAAAATTGTGTATACAAAGGTGGTATACGAGCCAGGGGAATCACGTCCAGATCCTCCTGTGCCCCAGCCGGACCCACGGTACGAAGGGCCGATGTATCCCCCGTACGCTCGACAGTGGGAGCCTCGTCATCCTTTGCCACCATCATCACTCCCTTCACCCTTGCCACCTTCGCCTCCCCCTTCCCCTCACCAGCCAAGTCAAAATCCTCCCTCTAGGCACACACCTCCGCGAACGAGGCCTCCAAACGAAGGAAACTCGATGACATCCCTAATCTTGTCGATCATATTTTTCCTCTTGCTCTCCCTTGTAATTTGCACGGCGTGCGGGTGCCTGCTTGGTTATCGAGTCGGCATCACGTCCAGTGCGCCTGAGAGGAGGCGGTTGCGGCAATCGAAACAAAATTATTATGGCTAAAGAAAGAAGCACTTCGGGAGAGTATCCTAAACCGGCTTACTTCTCAAGTTTTTGGTACAAATGTGCTTAACATAGCCTCGTTGCCCTTTCTTTTTTTTTGCGTAAAATACACCATTCTGCATGTAGTCTGTGAATCAATTTGGCGATTTAGTACAATACACGAATAAAACGATAGGATGTATGCGCAAGTGTTCGCGCACTGCACCAAGCTAAACTGCTTGGGAGCTAGCACTTGGCTCTAGCCGCAATAGCTCGACGGTTTCGTCAGGAAAAAACATGGCATACAAATTGAGCCTAACTGACTCAAATTATGCTCAATTAATGGATTTAGGGGATTTGCCGCCCTCCCTGTTTCATTAACACTAGTTCTTCTCAACTGAGATTCAAAGCGCTTAATTTATGTCAATTTTGGTCGATTCACTCGATTTATGGGACATGTGACCTGCCAGCTTCAGCATATATGCTACCTAATCAGACTGTGCAGTGGTTAATGGGGCTAAGATACCAAGCCTCAAGTGTTTCCAGGCAGCTGAGCTGCTTCTTTACATGGGTTTGGACGATTTAGCTGAGTTTAGGTTGATTATCTTAATTAGGTGCAATTACAATTGCCATTGTTAATGAAAATTCCAGTTTTCCTGACGGCCTTACTGCTCGGCCTGTCCTCCGGAGAGGTCAGGGGAACGCCAGCGTTGGATGGATCCCCGAAGCGCGAGTATGAGCCGCGGGATGGGTGAAATGGCGGGCAGGTCAAATTTCAACGCGCAACCACGGGCACCAGTGCGTTGGAGATTTGTAGAGAAGCGCGAGATACGCGTTTGCCTTGTTGCGCACGTCACGTGACAGCTTGTGGATCTTTGCCCGGCTCGTGTTTGTGCCCTTCTAATCGAGCGACTGCACTATGGAGCTTGAATGCCAGATACATGGGTTGACTCATCCGGATCGAGATGTGATTGATTCGGGGCGAATTAATCCAGATAAGTGCAACCACCATCAGCCCTCCACGTGTGCGCATGCATCCTCGGCAATCCATTTTTGGGTGGCTCTTTATTGCCGGAACACCCCTGTTGTGGCCTATCTGGCACCGAGGACGGGCCGAAGAGGCTTATGAACGGGTTTTAACAGAAGCGCCAAGTACCAGTCAGCATTCGCCTGAATTCTCAAAAGAATGTATTGTTTAAATAGTAAGGAACAAAAGGCGCTAGAATCTAGTCCCTCCATAGCCTCCAGTGTAGTGCGCAGATTGCGGCCAAAGACATCAGGCCGCTGTGCGTGCCGGGCCGGCAGGACGCGTTGAGAAATTGGAAGCAAACATTGTGCCACTTGGTGTAGTTGACGGGTCATCGTAACGGAGTGGGGCCATGGACGGAGACGAATGCAGAGATTTGGCCTCGGAATCGAAGGTAGGGATAGGAGCCATAGGGGTTGAAGATGGGTTCGACAGTCCTGCTGCCCGTTCGGCACAGTACCTGCTGAAGCTGCCCACCCGCCGGACGAAATCTATCAAGAATCGTTCAGCAATAGCAAATGATCAAAAAGAGCGTTTACGCACAATAGGTAATGCTAGATCGGATAACCATAGAAGCGGTATACCACCAGCTCAGCTTGTTTCTTGCGTCGTCGCAGCCTCTCTGCCGCCATCTCACGGCCCGACCACTAAGACCTTCACAATCAGGATTGAGTAAGTCGAGGGTTTTGGTGAAGAACATGACGACAACGGCAATGTCCAGAGCAAGCTGAAGAAGGAACCAGGCGTAAAAGGATATATAATAGAGTCTTGCGGCTCGAGGATTCAACCTTATTGTCGCAAAAATACTGCAATATTAGTATTAGCCCAAGCAGCCCACGAACAAGAGTAGAGTCAAAAGCATACCCGATTGCTGAAACCACCGCAAGCAGTATGCTAAGTACCGCCAGTGCAAGCAATAAGGCTTTGATAGCAACCGTGATTTCAACCAGCCTCGAAACTGTCAACCACATCAATCAAGTGCATAGTCCATCTTTGCATTCAAACTGACCCTTCGGAAGGACAGTGAATGTCAAGATGGCCGCCCCCACGCCGGAAAGGAAGTAAAACCAAGTAAGAATCACGATACCACCACGGCTGCATAACGGTATTTAATACATAGACATACTCGAGGTTGAGCACTCACATGGGAATACAGCAGCAGCATTTGTATGAACCCTTTGGCTCTGGTCGAGTAGCCATGTTAGACAGAACAAGATTGACAAGTAAAGACTGACAAGGTGATATACCTTATTAGTCCTTCTAGCTCATGTATTTATACTTTCCAGATAGGGCTCCCGAATACTTGCCACCTTGACGTGCCAAGCTCAAGCCAAATTCATAATTGGCGAACCCATGCGGACCGGTCGGTCAGGTACGCCGTCGGGAGAAATGCGGCTTCCTGGCAAGCATCTTTTCGTCTACCCACCAATCAAATTTTACGGCAGCCTAGGGTGTTGAGATGAGTCAAGTCAGTCGGGTATCCAAGCCGGGTTTCCTTGGGTAAATATCTCAAACCTTCAACGGTTGGCTTCTGTGCAGGACCTGCAGGCCGGGGCTGGAATGTATGTAACCCACCGAGCACGGTCGGGAGATGATAATATGGGCCGTGCCAAATCAAGGAACGAAGGATGGATTTCAAGCTACCAAAACCCGCTGCAAGCTTCCACCGAACTTGAATTCGTTGGCATAGATCGAACTATGACGAGCAAGTGTCTCAAGACAATTGTCTAAGCTAAATATTTCCAATCAATATCAATTTGGTGCCTCCAGTATCGCAAATACAATATTGAACGGGTGCCATCAGCTTGCCACCGCGATCACTCTTTCACAATGCTAGTTTGAAGAGCTTGTGCTATAGATATATATCTAAGAAAGATGACATAGATCTACTGTTCGATCTGCAAGTATGAGTTTAGCGAAGTCGAACTGAACTTGGAACACAAATGCAAGAGAGCCCAAAGTTAAGCGAAGCAGTACCAGTATCGGGGTTCGCTTTAGACCGGCCGGTCATCAGTTAGGGTTGATTGGTACATAGCCGCCTTGATAGTAGACGAGTGGCCTTTTGACCTGGTTGGGATCTTTCTCATGAACAAGAACGCCTGTAACACGGGCAACGAACAGCTCAGACGACAGATCTTTTTCTTGCAGCTCGTTTTTATATATTGCTCCAAATTTTTTAAGCACCTCACCCGACAGTGGGAGAGATGTCAAGACCGAGAACATGAGAGCCCCAACAGTCTCTTCGATGACAGGTAGGCCATTCTCCAAACGATGGGGGGTAGAGGAAAATGGCGCTTCATAGAGATCGGAACGTGAAAACTCAATCGCTACCTGGGATTGGTGAGCAGCAAGAATGTTGATTACGCCATGTGCAGCGTCTGGGTTCGCGTAACGGCTAGAGTGCAAGGCGTCTGCGAGCCGTGACGGCCGACGTATGGAGAATCCAACCAAGGGCAGCGGGTGCAAAGCGATAGACGAAAAAGAAGACATTGTTGCGCCATGAGGCGAGTTATCCAAGCCCCCCAGTCGAGCAGAAACAACAGTGACGGGCTGAGCACAGGAGCGCATGAGTACACGGAGTTGTTGAGCAATATCATGGCTGGTCGACGCGGTTGAACTGTACCGAGTTGATAACACCTGTAAAATCACAAATGAGACATTTCAAGCGATCCAGCGAGATACATTCATACTCTGGGCCATTCGCGTATGCCCTTTGCCCTTCCGCAGACTCCGTACATTTAAAAGCAACGCCTGACTGTTGTTTTGCCGGTGGGGCTCCTTTCGGTGTCGCCGCAAGAAGATGGGTTTGATCGACCCGTGATGACGTCAGAAAAACAACTCAACTGATATAAATTAGATAAAAAGCTACATAAATATTATACAGGCACCAAGACTGTAGACGTTATCGCTGGGGGTTAGGCGGAGCTTGCATTGCCGCCGCCGCAGCGTTTCTCCTTTGCTGTTGCAAGGCGGCGGCGGCGGCATACTGGAGCGGAATCCCGTGTGGTTGGCCGCGCCCGACACCCATGGGTATCTGACCAGGAGCTGCCATCCGCCATGCTGGTTGCCCAGGCATTTGCATAATACCTGGATACTGCATCATATTTGAAGCGCCAGGGAACCCCATTCGCTGTTGCGCCTGCTGCTGCATCTGCTGGAAAACGGCCATTTGCATTGAGGGATCCATTTGCATTTGCATCGTGTTCTGCGGTTGCGGCATACCAGTAGGTTGTGGAATTCCTTGTTGGCCGAGGGCAGACCCAGGGCGATTACCCTGCTGATCCATTTGGGGAGGCTGAAGAGCGGATGCACCGTTTGGCCCAAGCGTCAGAGGCGCATTTGGTCGTGGGCTGTTTCGTATGACACTGGCCTGTGAAGCAGGTCTGGAAGGCGGCAAGGAATGAGGACTGCCAGCGCGTGCGGCTGCCTGCTGCTGATTCTGTGCAGCGAGGAGATTCGCATGCATATTCGGCACCTGAGGTTGTTGCTGGAGCCCTTGGATCGGATTGTAACCCGGCTGGGCAGGTTGACCTGTACCATTGTTGACCATCATTCCGTTAGCAAAGTTCATGCCTAGATTTCCGTAGTTGTACGGTAGCTGACCAGGGTATTGGGGGTGCGGTTGCTGACCAGGGGGCGCTCCTAGAACCGGGGCCGGAGAAGCGGAATAGCGGGGTATAGGCATTGGTTGTTGTGCAGGGGCAGGCATGTTTGGAGCAAGCGCGATGTGTGATTGCTGAGGAGTTCCCTGTTGGGAACCACCACCTGGTAAAGGTACACTCCCCATCGCGGGAGTCTCTGTCTTCATTCGTTTCTTCGGAGGGCCCCCCATGCTCACCATTTGCGGATATGGAGCTACTGGTGACTGTTCGGAAAGAGGAGGCACGCCTAGTCCAAGACTCATTTGATCTTCCCGTTTCGCAGTTGCCGAGCTCGGCGAGGCTTGGATAGAGTGAGGGGAGTCTATCGATTGAGCTGGAGCATTACTAGGAGGTAACTGCATAACTAGATTCGCAGGCGATGGTTCGACTGAAGATGCGGTGCCCCGACGGTTGTTCTGTGCATGTTTCTTCTTGCCACCGTTCATCTGAGGAGCAGGAGCCTGGCTAATGCTGTTCTTCCGAGGTTTGCTTTTGGAGCTGAAACCTGGACTCGGCGCATCAATCTGCATAGGCGAATCGGCAGAATCGGGTTTCTTCTTTTTGCTCTTTTTCTTGTGACTCGAAGAACTTTCATCGATAGAGGGCACAGGTGTAGGCGCGGAGGCTGGGGGCGGAGTAGGAGTTGGAGCGGGTGATGGTTGAGGACTAGGACTACGTTGAGGCGGAGAAGGCGCTCGTTCGCCACGCCGCCGTTGGTCCAAGAACCCCTGTTGACGAAAACTACATTTTACGAATATAAGAGTTGACTTATTGTAGTAGACCAGTACTCACTCTGCATGGAATATACGCGTAGATCGGGGGTTCATTACGTTCATAAATTTGTCACGTTCGGCCTTCCGACTACCATCGTCTCGCTTGTCACTCTCCATACTGCTATGTTTTCGCTTTGCCGAATCGAATGACCCCAATGACATCGCGTCAGCGGCAATCCTACTCGCGGTTGGGTCAGGATCCAAGCAGAGGGGAGGGGACGTCAATGCCTAGAGATTATTTAAAACACCAGGGTTGAAATACGTGCGTGATAGAAACATACCAGAACTTTTGCTTCAAACTCGATCGCCTGTTGGTCCGTCCACATCCCTCCGTTCCTTATGTTCATCAAGCTGATATCTGCCCATAACGTTTCTCCGTTTGGATATAGAACTATACGTTTGACCTGAGATGAACCCGATTTTAGCTTTCCCGGATTGGATGGGGGGTCAGGGGTTGACTCTGCAGCCGTATGGTCGTGTTCCTCGACAATGAGACACCCTACAAGAGAATGTTTGCTTTTTGCAGGTCCACCCATAATTTTGAAGTCACTAACCATCATAAAACTGTACGTTTGCCTGGTCAAACATCTCCAACATGTCGACAGGTACACGGTGAGCCCGTATGGACTCCAAGATTGACTAGAGGCTGACGTTAGTCGCTATCAACCAGAATGCCGTAGAATCCTAACCGCTGCAGGAGAAGTATAAAGAAAGTTTCGTGCATTGTTGTCTTTATTTAAAGTCCAGTATCCAGCATGGAGATGAATAGTAAAGGATGGTGGCGACTTGGAGAATCTGGCCAGAACTTGTTCTTCCCTTTTCCTTAGGTTATATACAGCAGCCATCCTAGCTAAGACTTGTTCCAGCGATACAGAGACTAGACACAGGTCGGACGACACAAAATACGACCAGACAAGGCGTGATCGTGGTCGTGCAACGACCACCGAGCGGCGCTTACTAGCTGTTGATCAGCCCACGTGACCATTAGTGAGCATCACAGAAAACTATATCTACCCACCACACCATGGAGGCGCAACTCAAGGAGGTGCGTCATAACAGAAAAATGAGGTACGCTGCTGAGCCCATATATTAGCTCCTAGGCTTTCTTCACGATAGAAACCCACAAGTCCGACAAATCGCATTGGAGAATCTCCTGCCCCATACGCCGAAAGAGGCGCCGCTGAGACGCATCTTCTTTGACCAACTCGGTGGTGGAGGCCTTGCAAAACCAAAGGAGCCGGAACCTCTGAGAGATCTAAAACTTTTATGTCGGGATCAACCGGTAATCTGGCTCAGCCGATGAATCGCTCTGTCTAATAGCAGAGTTTGCAATAGGCTATTGCCCATGATGCATTTCGGGCTCTAGTAAACCTCTCTGACTCTACACTCGTCGTTCCTTATTTATCGGACCCCCAGTTCCTAGAGTTTATTATCGCATATATATTAGTAAGTACTATCTGCCTTATCCTAAACATCGCTGATTGTTTACCGAGCCAGCACCCCCAAGCGTTACTTGCTGATTTAGCCTGTATGACTTTGTCCAACATTACCGTCAATCCCACCGCTATCCAGACGATATTATCATTGAAGATTCGCCTAGAGGGTGACCATCCTATTGCCTCGCGTTCCGCCACCGCTCCAGGGCCACCTTCAGACCCAATGGCGATTGCTCGTGAAGAAGATGCGATTCCTCTGCTCGTAGATGCGTTTATTGACGCTGCATCAGTTCCCGGTGAGGGGAAGGGGCAAAAGAAGCGAAAGGGGGACTTGCATTTCCTCGCCAGTGTCTTTGCCAATGTCACAGTAGTATGCATATCACACTCGATCATCCTATAGCCCTGACTAATTACGGTCACTTCAGACACCAGCAGGGCGACTATCACTGCTCTCAGTACGAAGGCAATCAAGCGAGTTCCTTCTTTCCGGATTGCTTTCATTCACCGAACATCCTGATCCAATACGGAGAGGAGGAGTTGCATCAACACTCAAGTAGGTGCAAGTTTTGCTCGTGCCTTATAAAGTTACCTCAGCTACGGCCAGAAATTGCGCATTTCATGCACCGGCCCATATAGCTATGCTCAAACCGGAGGACGAAATTGTTACGGTGCCGCCAGATACTATAGGAGGAAAGGGAATGAACTTGCTTTCATATCTCTTACTTCCGCTTGCAGGTCCAGAAGAATTCGACCTTGAGGTATGTCTGCGGCGCGCTCTATTTATAGCTCGCTCACTGGCTCTCAGTATATGGATAAGCTTCCGGCTTCCATCCAGTTCCTCCCTGATACCAAAAAGCGCGAAGCAGACCCATTCATTCGACTGACACACATCGAGACTTTGCTCCTCCTGTGTACAACACGACCAGGTCGAGAATATATGCGAGATAACGGCGTCTACGAAGTTGTTCAAAAGATGCACGAGACTGAACAAAATACCCCAGTGAGTACTTGCGACAACGGCCATAGACTCGTACTGAACTTTCTAAGGTGATGGAGCATATCGAACGACTAGTCAATTTCTTGAAAAGAGACGAAGGGGCCGAAATTGAAGAGGAGATACCAGCGACCAAATCGAAAGAAGAGGACGATGATGACGCAATTATAGAAATCTGAAATCATCCAAGTAAATGCATTGAATGTCAATCATGGCTCTTATCGGAAGTCTATTGTGCCTTGCGTAGTTGAGACCTGAAAAACGCCCCATGGAGTTAACATGTAGAATTAACATCGGATCTAGCGGAATTAGCGCCGAAATGAAGGCGAATTTTGATCAAACGATCTTTCGGAGCGATCTACATTACAACCACCCGCCAAATTTTCGCCGAGATGGAACAGCATACAGGCATGTAGTGTATCGTCTCGATTACCACGGACTAAGCTCTGACGGGCATGTATAGCGTTACTTTCGGTCTACGACAAAACGAATCTCTTGGAATTAGCCAAGGGTCTGAAAGACGCAGGTGTCCGTCTCTTGGGCTCTGGCGGAACAGCGAAGAAGATTAGAGATGCAGGAATTGAGATACAGTGAGGCTTATTCACTAGATGCAAATTCGACCGCCCATATCTGTTCGCAGGGATGTGTCCGACATTACCAAGGCACCTGAGATGCTGGGTGGGCGAGTCAAGACTCTTCACCCTGCGGTACATGGAGGTTAGATCGTGTCCGTATATTCACCGGCGGATTCTCACAAAACTCCTCAAGGTATCTTGGCCCGTTCAATCCCATCCGACCAGGCCGACTTGGAAGCTCAATCGATTTCGCCCATCTCGATCGTAGTATGCAATCTGTACCCCTTTGCTGCTACGATTTCCAAACCCGACTGCACTTTGTCCAACGCTGTGGAGGAGATTGATATTGGTGGAGTCACCCTTCTTCGCGCTGCTGCGAAAAATCACGAGCGAGTGTCTATCTTGTCCGATCCCGCCGATTACGATCAATTCCTCGTTGCCTGGAGAGCTGGTAACGGAGCGATCCCTTCAGCATTAAAGAACACGCTAGCACTCAAGGCGTTCGAAATGACCGCTACGTACGATGCGACTATTTCCGGATATTTCCGGGAGCAGTATGCATCTTCTCATTTACCAATCGAGCAGCTCGCCGGGGAGGTACAGAGGATGCCTTTACGTTACGGTGCGAACCCACACCAAAAGCCAGCTCAGGCATTTGTTGAACACGGAAAGCTCCCATTCAAGGGTAAGAGTACGGTATATACTATATGTTACAGCCGCTAAATGTATCCGTTGACACCAGCGCTGGCCGGTTCACCTGGGTATATCAACTTGCTCGACGCACTCAACGCATATGCACTCGTTTCTGAGCTTCAAGAAGCTCTACAACTTCCTGCGGCAGCTTCATTTAAGCATGTATCTCCTGCAGGAGCTGCTGTAGGGATAGAGCTGGACGAGACAGAAAAAATTGTATATGGCGTAGACGACTTGAAAGAGCCATTGACACCGTTGGCGTGTGCCTATGCACGAGCTCGGGGTAAGTTTTTGATTGTACTTGACATATACGATGCACACTATTTATCTTCACCTAGGCGCTGATCGTATGTCATCCTTTGGCGATTTCATTGCTTTGTCTGCGCCGTGCGATCTGGCGACGGCCAAAATAATTTCGCGTGAGGTTTCCGACGGTATTATCGCACCAGGATATAGTCCCGAGGCTCTTGATGTTTTGAAGAAGAAAAAGGCAGGAAAATACTGTGTGCTTGAGGTACGGTCGAGGCAAATGAGATAGTTGATTTGTCCTAACCCATGCTTTGAAGATGGACCCAACGTATGTCCCCGCCAAGTTGGAGACCAGACAAGTATACGGCGTATCTCTCCAGCAGAACCGAAACGATGCAAAGATCATGCCCGATCTCTTCAGTAATATTGTTAGCTCTAACAAAGACGTGAGCCTTCTACATAAGGTCCAGTATTTCTGCATTCTAACCTGGTCTATAGCTTCCCAAAGAGGCGGTGATTGATCTTATCGTTGCTACACTCGCACTCAAGTACACTCAATCGAACAGCGTTGCCTATGCCCTTCGAGGAGCCATCATCGGACTCGGCGCTGGCCAACAATCGCGCATACACTGTACTCGTTTGGCAGGTGGCAAGGCGGACAATTGGTGGCTCCGTCATCACCAGAGAGTGCTCGAGCTCCCGTTCAAGAAGGGTGTCAAGAGGGCCGAGAAGGCTAATGCCATCGATCTTTTTGTTGGAGGCGAGGAGTTAGAGGGAGGCGAAAAGGAGCAATGGGAGTCGCTATTTGAGACGGTACCAAGTCCGCTCACTGTTGAAGAGCGCAAAGCCCACGCCACCAAATTGGACGGAGTGGTATGCTCAAGTGATGCTTTCTTCCCTTTCCCGGACAACGTGCATCGTGCTCGAAAGAGTGGCGTAAAGTATCTTGCCGCTCCAGGAGGCAGCGTTATGGACGCCGAATGCATCAAAGCAGCGGACGAACATGGCATAGTCTTTGCCCACACTCCACTTCGCCTGTTCCACCACTAAAGATCGCGTCTCACTGTAAATCTGAATCATAGAAATTGACGTATTTTAAATCTTGGTTTACCATTGTTTGGTTCGCCTATCAGGTGACGTAGCGCCGCGAGTCGTGCTACGCGGCAGTACCCGAAGTACATCACCGCTGGCCACTTATACCTCAATAATATCCATTCCTATCACGACTTATTGATCTTTGAACCGCTCCTATACAGTACTGATCTTTCAGCGCCTAGAGTTTCGAGTATTGTTCCGGTCTGTTTGTTTGAGGATTCCTTGGACTGGTGTTAATTCACCACTACAACTGAATTTCTCGAAGTGTGCTACGGGAAATTAAACTGATATATGAATCATGTCTACTGTTTCTGTACCTGAGCACTTGTGGGAAACACTGCTGCCACTGACACGCTTGGACATCGAACCACCTGAGCTCTCAGAGTTGCTACAAAAACACATCAAACCAAAAGTAGAAGATACATCGTCAGAGATACCCTACGATGTTATTACTGGTATTTCAAAGTGGACTGCTTCTGAAAAAGGATCTAAAGCCTTGAGGGAACAGAATTTAGGTATGTGGCCCCATTATACCATGTATGGGATTGGATTAAGCTTTAGGATAGACCCAAAGTCGTATATGATCATTCCATTGCTTGCGGGTACAACATTCGCTCCGTCATCAAAACCCCCTCCAATACCTCCGCCGGAACCCGATCCTTCTCACGATAGAAGGGCGATAACAGCTTTACTGAACGGTATGCTAAGCGTGGTGGGAGTGGGTTTCGCGGCTTGGTGGGCGGCTGGAAATATATATTGGAGCAACGAGAGTGTGAGTCTTGATGCATACGTGGCTCTTGCGTAACTGTTGAACCATGTTGTAGCGAGTTTTGCTGGCACTAGCTGCGTCCATCGCTGTCGCTGCAACGGAAGGGATATTGTACGCCATTTGGAGTGACCGAAAAGAAAAGAGACAACAGGCTAGACGTAACCGCTTGAAGAAACGCCCGAAACCTGCTGATGTGGAAACCGTGCGTGGCATAGAAGAAAAAGTCGATAGGGAAGTAAACGCAACACGTCGCCGAGCATACGAATATGACCATGACGAGAATGACGTTTCCCCACAATCCTGAGCCATGTCCATTATGCATTTCATTCACAATACACCTATAATTCTACAATCCAGATGCCTCGAAGAACGTATCCTTAGACGAGGATGGCTAAGCATTCTCACGCTCCCTCTGGTCCAGCATCCGAGAAACGTGTGCGCTGATGAAACCGCGTTCTTCTAGCTGAGCTCGAGTCAAATTTTTGGCTCCATTAATGTACTTGAGACAGTTCTAGAAGAAAATTGCAGTGAGTATCTGGGTGAAACATTCACTACTGTTCTCGTACGGCGGACTCGCATTTGCACTGGAAACCTTGATCCATTTCCCACTCGGTGGAAGGATAGAAGAACGAGAGCTCATCTCCCGCTTGGACGTCGCGAAGAGCACGAAATTTCCATTCGGATTTTTTAGATGAGCTTAGGTCGAATGCAGCATTTGGAGAACAAGAATGATTGACTGATCGGATTGAGTGGGGTTTCATATGTATTCGGGAGCTCGCTCACCATAAACTAGAACCGAATTCAGTTCGATGTGATCGTCAGGACCCACCCCATGCTGGACCGTGCTCCATGACTTTTTGGCCTTGGTCGTTCCAGTCAAATGTGTTATAGTGTCCCCAGCCTTGAAGGGCTGCATATGATGCGTCTAGCTGGTGCTGTTTAGCGATAGAGAAGCTTGCTCAACATACCTTGAGGCTAATCAAGCTCGAGTTGAAATCGCCTGGCTGTTCATTGACTTTACATAGTTCCGGGTACTGGAGGAGAGTGGGCTTAGGAGCCATGGAAAAAATTCAGTGGGTTAGCAGGGGGAGCAGAGAGACGTGTGTGACAATCCTAAGCAGCATGCCGAGCTTCATATAAATACATCTGGGGACTCGGGAGCCCGCCACGGTGCTGCTCGAGAATTTGATCCTAAACTTAATCAGATATATTCGAGAAGGTGACTGGTTGTCCTCAAATGGTAAAATGCGGAATAGACGGGCGGGGTAAAAGGAGAGTTTACACCATTTTACATGTGTCCGAGGGCTGGTCAGGTCATGGCGTGGCGTCTGGCAATCTATCATGTCAACTACATAAATATCAGAATTCATTAGAGATATTGAGCATCGTCATCGGTGTTCCTTTAAACCTCCTCAGTTCGGTTCCCAGAAAATGAGTAGATTGCTAAAGTTGGAAATTGAGGGGCTGGTACTATACAGGTCCGGCTGGCCGCTCTATTTGCATCCGTATCAACGAAGGCACAATCAAACCCGACCCTCGACAACGCACTCTTGTGAGTATATCAACGGTCTGTGTTATCGCCTGAAGCTGAGTATCGTACAGTCCCGCCATGGCTCCCATCAAGAAGTCCAAGTCTATGAAGTCCAACGAGTCGCTCAACGCGAAACTCGCCCTTGCCGTCAAGTCCGGCAAATACTTTCTCGGGTACAAGAGTGCGCTCAAGCAGATGCGATCTGGCAAGGGTGAGTATCTTCAACTCAATCTCCAGGGACTGGAGCGTGATGCCGAGAAGGTCCCTGTGCTGACGCCGCCGGTCTGTAGCCAAGCTCGTCCTGATCTCTGCCAACTGCCCTCCGCTTCGCAAGTCTGAGATCGAATATTATGCCATGCTGTCCAAGACTCACGTCCACCACTTTAACGGCACCAATGTTGCGCTTGGTACTGCTGCTGGAAAGCTCTTCCGTGTCGGGTAAGCCATTCCACCCGAGTGAACTTGGGTATAGAAGCTGAATCGTGATTTCTTCTAGTGCCATGACCATCACCGACCAAGGTGACTCTGACCTGCTCACTGTTGCCGAGGGTGGCCAGTGATCGAGGAGAGACTAAAATTCTTCGACTTTACTTGTATCTATGTCATAGCGTTTTCATATGCATTTAGGTCGTTTCCCGTGACATAAGATTATGCACATATATGAAGATCATCGGGTCTTGGTGAAGCTAGAGAGCGAGCAATGCATGAGCTTCGAATCCAATCATGCGGCTAATCGTTTGAGGATGAAATAGGCAACCGTGCCTCGGGACCCTGACATTTTGGCAACGTGTACAGAGTGGACGCGTCTGCCCCCCACAAACCACAACCACGATTACCCTTGCTGTTTACCTCTCACCAACCCTAACATGGCTGCCACTGCTACCTTTGCTGACCGACCCAACAAGAAGCTCATTCTCTTCGATGTCGATGGCACGTTGAGTCTCGCCCGTCAGGTAAACGCGTCAGATCAGGTTGCACGACTTTGGGGCTGAAAATAGCGTGTCCTAGTCTGCGACTCCAGAAATGGTCGCACTCCTCAAGGAGCTACGTACGAAGTACGTGACCGGCTTTGTTGGAGGGTCCGACTTTAAGAAGATATCCGAGCAGCTCTCTGTGCACGGAAACAATGGTGAGCTTGGACGCGTTTTTTCAGCTGAAGTCGCGTCTGATGGGTTCCAGCGCTCGACTATTTCGACTATGGATTCGCGGAAAACGGGTTGACCGCATATAGATGCGGAAAGGAGCTTGCGTCTCAGTCGTTTATTGGATGGGTCGGGGAGGAGAAATATAAGAAGATGGTAAACTTTATCTTGCACTATCTGGCGGACATCGATATTCCTATCAAGAGGTCAGCGGGCGCTTTTTCATCTGGCTTACATTATCTAACAGTATGGCTAGGGGGACGTTTATCGAGTTCCGCAATGGGATGATCAACGTTAGCCCTATTGGACGAAATGCAAGGTGTGTGCATACAAGCGGTCCTCTGGCGCTAAACTGAACGCTCCTTGCTCAGCATCCAAGAGCGAATCGACTTTGAAAAGTATGACAAGGTAAGTTTGCATGATCAAGGGTACCGTACAAGCGACCAAGCGGATGTCTAGGTGCACCAAATTCGAAAGAAGTTTGTCGAGACGCTCAAGAAGGAGTTTGAGTCCTATGGGCTCACGTTTTCGATTGGCGGTCAAATATCGTTTGATGTCTTCCCGAACGGATGGGACAAGACTTTTGCCCTGAGCCATGTCGAAGCTGAAGGATTTGAGGAGATTCACTTCTTTGGCGACAAGACATACGAGGTGCGCGTAGTTTTGCAACCACCCCTAATCTGTCGATCTCACCTCGGACGCTCTAGGGTGGGAACGACTATGAGATCTACAGCGACAGCCGCACCATCGGGCATGCGGTCGCCAGCCCGGCCGACACGATGCGCATCCTCCGGGAGCAGTTCCTGTCCTAAGCTTGGAGCCGGGTTTCTGTTGTCCGCAGTACTGGAAATGAATAATAGTCTGACAAACCCGGCTGCGAGTGGCTATGAGTGGCACTGACTAAAGGGTCTGGAAGAAACCGGAAGCTTCGTGATTGGCAACCCGCGTGTGATATGAAATGAGACACCGCCGCAGCCGACCCGTGCTATATAAGCGCTGCAAAACGCCCCTCCCCCAGCCACGACCCAGTCGTTTCCACCACAACCCTACCACCCAAACCGCGTTTTCCAACGTGAGCAGATCGTTTGGCGTCGTCGAACGCCCCCTCTAACGCGTTGTTTCCTGTGGCCAGCCGCTGCAATGCAGATTTTCGTCAAGACCCTCACCGGCAAGACCATCACCCTCGAGGTGGAGTCCTCTGATACCATTGACAACGTCAAGGCCAAGATCCAAGACAAGGAGGGAATCCCTCCCGACCAACAGCGTCTCATCTTTGCGGGCAAGCAGCTCGAGGACGGTCGCACCCTTTCCGACTACAATATCCAGAAAGAGTCCACCCTCCATCTCGGTATGTCCTCATGTTTCGCCACGAGTTGCCTTGTGCTGACACACATTCCAGTCCTTCGTCTTCGTGGAGGCATGCAGATCTTTGTCAAGACCTTGACCGGCAAGACAATCACCCTCGAGGTCGAGTCGTCTGACACGATCGACAATGTCAAGGCCAAGATCCAGGACAAGGAAGGAATTCCTCCTGACCAACAACGCCTCATCTTTGCGGGCAAGCAACTCGAGGATGGCCGCACTCTCTCTGATTACAACATTCAGAAGGAGTCGACGTTGCATCTTGGTAAGTCGCCTATTTCATTAAGCGCGGTGACGCGTTTGGTTCTGACACGCGTCATTAGTCCTCCGTCTCCGTGGTGGCATGCAGATCTTCGTCAAGACATTGACGGGGAAGACCATCACTCTCGAGGTCGAGTCTTCGGATACGATCGACAACGTGAAGGCGAAGATTCAAGACAAGGAGGGCATTCCTCCCGACCAACAGCGCCTGATCTTCGCAGGAAAGCAACTCGAGGATGGCAGGACACTGTCCGACTACAACATCCAAAAGGAGTCGACACTGCACCTTGTCCTGCGTCTGCGTGGTGGTATGCAGATCTTCGTGAAAACGTTGACAGGCAAGACCATCACCTTGGAGGTCGAGTCGTCCGATACAATCGACAACGTCAAAGCGAAGATTCAGGACAAGGAGGGTATCCCACCTGACCAGCAGCGACTCATCTTTGCTGGAAAGCAGCTTGAGGACGGCCGAACTCTTTCGGATTACAACATTCAGAAAGAGTCGACTCTGCACCTGGTGCTCCGTCTGCGTGGTGGCTGCTAATTTTGTGTCTGTATTGTGATGAGCTTTTTTACGATTTGTGCTGCATGACGATTGCCTCTGTTACTCCCATATTGAATGCATTATACGCGTCAAAGATTATCACAGCTAGAGTGTTCACGAATCAAGCGGCTAGAGTTTTGTTGTCGTGGTAAAGACATTAGCTTAGTCACGTTACCGCTCTGGGCGTGACTGGCATAAATTCAGTCCTGACTTGAACCATGTCCTTGGAGCCCGACCAAATCTCTCCCTTCTCCCATATCTTTATTTCGACAGAAAAAACGGTTGCTATTTCGGGTCACACTGTCTTTGTCTTGAACCATAGTCGCCGGTTAGCACACCCACTTGTATCAAAGCGCTTGTTTAATATTTTATGAAAGGCCAGAAGATTCTCTGTCTTCGACAAAAATAGGATCGTCAGACAAAAATGCCTCTGCATTCATCCGAGTTGCCGCTGTAGACAAGACGGCCAAACATCTTGTTATTAGCGGTGATGACAAGCGACTTCGGGTTTGGAATTTGGAGACGATGGAGGAGCTGAGTAGCAGGTTAGCGCCTTGCCTCGACCCAACCAGTTCAATCTGAACCTCTTGGCTTTTGGCAGGGAGATACCCAAGCGAGCAAACGTTTTGAAACTTACCAAGGATGGGCAGACCATTCTGGCCGCAGATAAATTTGGGGATATTTTCAGGTGGGTGATGTACGTTTGAGGTAGACCTAGTTTAGACTCTCACATGCTACGATTTCTATGAATCTCTAGCTACCCCTTGACTCCCAAAGAGACTAAACCTGTAATCTCGACTCAACCTGCCACGACCGCGTCGACTTCCAGGTCCATCTCAACTGCAATGCACGATAACCCAGAGGGGACACTCATACTTGGACACACTTCGATCGTTACGGCACTGGCGCTCACACTCGACGAAAAATTGATCGTCAGCGCGGACAGGGATGAACATGTACGTGTCAGTTGGTATCCTGATGGGTGGGATGTCGAAAAGTACTGCATGGGTCACAAAAAGTATGTACTGAAGCCTGATTTGATTGCAATACTAACGCCTTGACGTACATAGGTTTATCTCTGCACTCGAGATACCGGCTTGTGCACCTCATATCCTGATCTCAGGTGGAGGAGACCCGGATCTTTATGTCTGGGACTATCGTGCGGGTAAATTAATCGCTCAGATTCCGATCTGGGAAACCGTTCGGCCGTTTCTTAAAGTACGAGGCGGCAGGAAAAAATGGAAAGACAACGGCGAAGGCAAACGACCATCCAAGAACAAAAAAGGCAAAGGAAAACCAGAGAACGAGGCCGAGACGTCGGAAGCCATGGACACGAGCCCCGACAAACCAGAACTCGCAGGGGCGGCGTTTGACGAGGAAGTGCTTGTCATTTCGCACATTTCGGATTCACAGATTGGCGACAAGCATGTTGTATTCTTTTCTGCGGTTGGGTACGTCGTTTTCCAGTCCCACAAATGGCATACTCTGACGAGATAGAGCAGTGCCTCTGCATTATTTTATTTCGAGTGGCCTGCCTCGTTGGACTTTACCGGGGTCTTGGTAAAGGCAACCGAACTCTCTAATCCGGTCACCGAGTTCGGCGTTCTCTCGGATGGTGATGTCTGGGTCTCAGTTGACCCATGCTGGTCGATCAATCCTGGTGCAGTTCAAGCTACCTCGCCAGTAGACTCAAGGAGAATCATCCGACTGGCATGGAGCGACGGAAATGTAAGTTGGTCATCGTTTCACACAGGCATAGCTTAATAGGATGCTATTTAGCTGATGGAGAGTGCTCGAGATGAGGGCCCGTTAAAGCTCTTGAACGAGAACTGCGTTGTCAAAGGTATACACTTTATTTCAGCGGCGTTAGATTCTATCATCCTAAAAACTCTTGCAGTTTCAACCAAAGACATACAGGCCCTGAATCTTTACGACGCCCTCATTGCCTTGCCTAAAATATCGGAACCTGAAGACGCTGACGGTGGAGATACCGAGGATACTGGAACGCCCGTGCCGTCTGATATCACCTCTGGCCCTGGCTTGCGTGCGTCTGCTCGCCAGAGGACCAAGGCTCAGCTCGAAAAGCGGAAATCAGCGGCCCAAGAGACCTCCGAAGAACAGAGGAGTGCTAAACATGTCAAGGTTGATGACGCTTGACATTGTATACGATATCATCTAATGAAATATTACAAATGGGCTCAGCGGGTTGCTTTTCGCACCGCGTTGGCCCCGTTTTGAAGCACATTCGTGCCAATTTTGGATATCGTGTCTTTTAACCCACCACCAAGTGCACGCAGCACATCGCCCGCGCTTACAAGATTCTCAACACCCGTAGCGAGTGTGTTCCAGACGGCGGTTTTGGTTTCGGGAGACGCCCCGGCGACTCCCATGAGTGCGCCCTTGAGCGGACCCAACTCGTTGATAACTTCGAGACCGGTAGAGCGGGCCCAGACGATAGGAGAGGAAGTTGTTCCATAAAGCTTGTGGAGACCATCTGTTGCTAGCAGAAGACTTTGGTTGGGCATATAGCGGGCCCGCATATATGGCTGGAGCGCCGTGTACGAGCCTAGATCATACGCGAGAAATTAGGACGAGGGGAAGCATAACAAGTATGATCCGCACATACCAATGTCAGCACCTGTTGCAACAGCATGCTCCAAGCAGTTGACCAAGGCCGCTGCATCAGCCAGTCCCATATTTAACCCCTGCCCTGCCAATGGGTGAACCGTATGCGCGGCGTCTCCTACAAGTACCGTCCTCGCTCCCTTGCCCGTTCCAATGTATGACTCAGCATGGCTATACTTGAGCGGGAAACCAGCGATAGATTTGGGTTGTATGCCGATAACAAACGGCGGGAAAGAGTGGGCCCCTTCTGGTGGGACTCCGGTGTGTGTTTGAACAGAAGAGGATCGTGCATCATGTGGTTGGATCGAATGAGAAGATTCAGCGCGTTCGACTATGGCTTTTGCCTCTTCCGCGAGGAGCGGAGTAGATTTTTGGTGAGAGGACAAGAGAGAGGCGTATAGCTCGTGCAGAGCGGGCTCTGGCAGCCGGAACGCTGCGTTGATGAATACGGCTAGAGTTTCGGGAGAGGTAGCCTTGAGTGCTCCGGCGATCGATGGGGTGGTCGACCAAACAAGAGACGACGCTATTGGCGAAAGAGGAAGACAAGCAATAGGGCCCGTAGGCAAGAACCTTTGAAAGGCGGTCGTCGAGTTGAATTGCGTCATATGGGCAAGCGATGCATGATTAGGCCTTTCGGAATGAAACAAGGTGGCGACCACAGAGTGGGTGTCGTAGTTGTAACCTGACGAAGCGATTCCAGCGAATTTGCGGACGGGCGAATTGAATCCGTCGGCACCTATCTAAACGGACTGTTTGTTTGATGGACCTTCAATGAACACAGGATAAGGCTTACGAGTAATCTACATCGTAGTGAGCGGCCATTGGAAGTCTTGACTATAGGCCAATTACTTCCCTCATCGGGGCCGTGTTCGATATTTTCAACCTTGACGGAATCGAGTAGCTCGACTGCCGGTAGTTCATCGAGTCGCTTCAGGATCCCGCGTTGGAGGTTGAGGTTCTCTGTCATTGTAGCCATGGAACTGGGGACTTCGCCAGTAGTAGGCAGACGAGTGAGATCCGATGGCAGGAAGTGTATGCGTGCATCCGATACACCGTCCCAGACCTAGAACGTACTTGTGAGTTGTTTGATTATAATTTTGATGTACAAGACTACCTGCATTGCTTCGACCGGACATGTCCGTCCAGATTCAACATGGTCCCACGAGCCTGTGCCTGTTGCATCCTGTAAGAATACGCATTGAATCAAGGTGATTCGCTCTACCTTGGATAAAGGCAAGCGACTCGTTCGTCAGGGAGCTAACACGATTAGAGTAATGCCCAGGAGATTCGCTCCATGTTCGGATGTTGTTCAAGTTTGAAGCTTCGACGAGTGCGGTTTTAAATTGGCTGGTAAACTTGTTCGATCCTGGGGGTACACTGTCAATAGCGATCACGATGGTAAAAGCGACCGAACTTACCCAGCCCAGCAGCCAAGGCAAGTCCAGCAGGGCCACCACCAATAACAACTATGTCATAGTCCTCGGACGACGACGCAAAGCTCCGTGTGAGCAGCGTTCTGGGCGGGATGAAGCGGCGGGCGGTGCGGGCTGCGAGCATGGTCGGCGCTAAAGGACTGATTGGGACAAACACTCACCTGGTCAAACAACAACACGACCATGTCGTTCCGAGAATCGACTGTCGTCATCATCGACACTGGCCGGTCCTCCATCAAGGCAGGGCAGGGCATATATGAACTCTTGCGCACACCCACAGTCGTATGTAGTATTGTCACGAAATTTAATTGTAATCCTCATCTTACCACTAGGACATTCCGGCGCGGGTGGCGCGTCGCAAAAACGCGCCCAATCCGCGAAAAGAGGGAGAGAATGGAGCAGAGGCAGACCCGAACAAGCCTACATTACGGCCATCTAGCTATCTGGTCGGCCCGCAAATAGACGAAGCGCTCGCAAATGGCGAAGAGCTTGACATATTCTGGCCGTTTGAGGGCAGCAATGAGAAAACAGGCGGAGTTTCAGACTGGACACAGGCAGAGGCTCTATGGTACGTTTGCTCAGCTGCCTGTTACTTTGGACTTTACTATATCTCTCATCTAGGAAATACGTCTTGTTTACAGGACTGAAGATACGACGAACCCAAAACGAGTCCCCTGTTATGCTCAGCCTTCCAGCAACATTATCCCGAGACAGCCACGCGCGAGTAGCCCAGGTCTTCTTTGAGCGACTAAATGTAGCCGGTCTTTCTGTGGTAGAACGACCGATCCTCCAGCTCTATGCCGCCAACGCGATATCTGGGATTGTCATCGACATCCACAACACTTGCACCGACATCACCCCCATCTATGACTCGGCCGTACAACTCGCTGCCACAGTTTTAGCCCCTCTGGGCGTCCAGCACTGTGAAGCCTACCTCGCCCACCTTCTAGCAACCAATTCCACACTCGTTGCTACACTGGGAGTGCCTCCTGCTGAATTACGCCCCACCCTCCTTCGCCTCGCTCGTATGCTCTGGAAAAACGGGCACATCAAAGTGCCACTGGCCGGGGACGTGGCGCCTCCAGAGGAAGAAGACGAAGGTGTGACAAATATTGCCGCCGTCGTTGTCGCAGGCCGCGAAAAAGCAGTCGTCGAAGCCAACAACAAGAAGAAAAACACCAAGAACAGCACAGCGGCCGAACGAGCTCGCGAGGCCGAAATCGCCGCTCTCGACTTGTTGACCGTCGAGTTTGAGGGCAAGCAGGTCACAGTCGGCAAGGACCGACATCGCTTCTGTGAGCCGTTGTTCGAGCCGAGTATATTGAGGAACGTCGAGGGTATGCAGGAAACACTGAAAGACCACAAAAGCATTTTTGGCTTGCAGGAGTGGGTCAATCATGCCGCACAAGGCGTTGATTATGTTTGGCGGCATACTCTCTATGATGCAGTGTTTGTCACGGGAGAGCTTTCGGCTATGGACAAGAGTAGGTGCTGTCTCATACCATAGAGTGGCTAGTATTTATCCCCTTTGATTAGCTCTTTCATACGCGGTTCACTCCCGATTGCTTTCCTACGTTCTCAAGGCTGAGGAGCCTGCAAACGACGCCCAACCAAAAGCGGTTCGGACCGTTCGAGTACCCGACTACTTTGCAGAATACCGAGAGAAAGGTGATGGTTTGGCGGGATTCCTTGGGGGTAGCATTGTTGCCAAAGTGAGCACTCTCGTTGATACGAATAAGATACGTCTGACGCCCTTCAAGCTCACGTTTTGTGATTCATCGGCTCGAAACTATGTTTCTAAAAACGACTACTCGGCTCGGGGGCCAGCGGCTTTACTGGAGTATATGGTGTAACATGTACAGAGAGTACTATACAGTAGTAATACAGGTCATTGCGCTATCGAATTCTATTTTCCTCCCCTTTTCTTCTTTCCGTTCGCCTTTGCCGATGAGGGCGTAGGTGGCGTGGGTACGATGACACTCCCTCCTGCAAGCTCCGACTGGTCTCCCTGTTGCTCAATCGTTGTCTTTGCCTCCAAAAAGAACATCACATCCCGTAATTGATCCTCCACATCCTTGAGTCTTTCCTGCAAACTCGCCCGCTCTTTTGCGCCTTCGGCCTCGGCCTCTTGGAGTTTATTGATCCTAGCCATCAGTCCTTCGCTCACTGCGCGCTCAGCTTTAAGATCCTTCTCAAACTTGCGGGCAATCTCCTGCATCTTGTCTGCTCTCCGTTGTGCATTGACCCTTGCCAGCTCGCTCTCCGCCGCGCGCTCAGCCAGTTCAGCCTTTGCCAACTCGTCTTCTTTCGCCCGTTCGTCCGCAGCGGCCTTGACTCGTGCAAGTTCGGTCTGTGCAGTATCGACCGCAGCTCTGAGTTCGGCCGCTTGCTCCTCAAAGTACGCTCGTTGCGAATCCAGTTGAGAAGTAATCAAGTTGGCGTATTCGAGCCCAACAGCCTCGACCTTTTCCGCCGCACGCATGTCGTCCGGGCCTGGCCCAAGCGTACTATCTCTGTTCCCGCCGTTTCCGTTGAGAACATGGGAAGAGCCTGGGAGACTCGGGAGTTCGACAAGTTTGCCATCCGCACGGTTGTGGATCAACCGATGAACGTATCCGTCTCCCGCATAGTCCCACACACGTTGAGTCGCAAGTTCTAGGGCGTACAGATGTGCCGAGGATTCGTGGTGCGCGTGGGCGTGAGCTCGGGCATAGCGACCGCATCCGATATTTCCGCATATCAAGCAGATCCATAGGTTTGCGTCGGTCCCACAGTCTGAGCAACGTGCATTGGGGTCCGGTCGACGTGCTGCAGAAGGCGAGTGGGTGATAAGCGATGTTTGAGAGTATCGGCAAACGGGGCATCTGGTAAACCATTAGAAACCATCCCAAGTACTCGACAGAAGGTGTAGATACTCACCGAACGTCTCCCCATTTGCTGAGGCAAGCACAGTGGAATGTATGGGAGCAAGCAACAGTGACGAGGCCAGTTAGAGCGGTGTCCATTCTCTCTAGGCAGACTGGACATGTGGGTAGCTCGGACATGGTAGAGATTTGATCCGTGAAGTAAGGTATCGGACTTTCCGTATCGAGTGTGTTAATTTGAACGGAAAGCACTCGGACGACATGGCATGTTTCGGGCTACGTAGGAAATAAGTACAAATTTATCATCAAGGCTAACAAACACACCTCGATTGGGGTAAACTGGCGGCCATTATAGGTTTCAAGGAAGAGGTCCGCATGCCGTTTAGAACGGAACTTGATGACCGCCATGGAACGGTTCGGTGCATTATCGCTAAGCGGTCGTCAAAAATAAATAAATAAATGTCAGCTTTCTACTTACTGGACAATCCGAAGATGTTGAATTCCATCTGCGGCCGGTGATGTCCAAGACAGAAAGTCCGACGGACCGATATAAGACGGTACAGCAAGAATAGCCAGCACAGTTCCATCATTATGCGAGAATCGTTCAAGGAGCCTGGGTGGCGAATCTGTCTCCTTCCACGCTGCGCCACGCGATTCCCGCAATATGTGGACAATACCTTGGCTTAGGTTTGTTGCGCCAGAGCGAATCGCGTTGGTAGGTATAAACTTGCCGCTTGCCGCCCGGAACGCAGATGCTATTCATATCCGGCCAATGGTTAGACATGCAACGTAGTATTTGAGGCAACAAGACTTACCTGATCTCTTCATAGCACTTTCCTTGGATGTACCTTCTTGGCTTTCAGGTTCGAATTCAACCCAGTTGACGCCTACTGGTCCCACGCGGTAATCCTTGAAATTTCGAGGTGCCTTAGAAGTGGACAAAAGCGAGGCTTCTTGTGGAGTTGGCTCGTTGTGAGCGCTGGTGGCAATGAGGTACGGATGATTTGGAAGGGGGTCGAAGAGAGTGCTGGGAATGAAAGCGTTATCGGACTGCTTGGCTGGTTTAAATAAGGAGATTATGATGTGGTAATCGGGCATGCTCGTCGTCGTGCGACGCAACGACTTGATGGATACCCTTTGGTGATGGGGGTCACGTGGAGTTACAAACATGGGCGCGCATACAGCTCGGCAATGCATGATTTCTTTTATTGATAGGTACTCTTTCCGAATAAGAACAAACTTAGAAAGGGACAGAGGTAGCAGATATATTTTCGTGCTTGAAGTGCTTTTTGCCCTCCCCAGCACCATACTCTCCAGCAATGTGCCCTTCCTCGGCCTGGCTACGGAGCATATATTTGTAAATGACCAAACCTTCCAATCCCACCGGACCTCTAGCATGAGTCCTTCCAGTACTAATACCAACCTCCGTCCCAAACCCATACCGGAACCCGTCCGCGAACCGAGTGCTCGCATTGATAAATGTTCCCGCACTGTCGACCGAACGGCAAAACACGGACGCGTTTGTCTCGCTCTCCGTTACAATCGAGTCGGTGTGATGCGAAGAATGGGCATTTATATGCGAGATAGCTGCAGCCAATGAAGGAACAGAAATTACCGCGATTGTATGCGAGAGGAACTCGGTTTTGTAATCGGCGGGTGATGAGGGTTTAATAAGACTTGATGACGCTTGTTTTATCGATGCAAGAGCAGCCAGAGTTTCTGGGTCGCATCGTAGTTCCACATTGTTAGACAACAGCGCCTCGGCGACTTCTGGCCAAATGGTATTTAGTAGCGAAGAATGGACTATTAACGTTTCTGCAGCATTGCATGCTGCGGGATAGTTGATCTGGTAGCAAAGGTTATAAGATCGAATCATTTAAATCTCCAGGAAACCTACCTTTGAATCGACAACTACCCTGATAGCCTTTTTGAGGTCGGCTCCTTCGTCTAGGTACACTGCACACAAGCCATCGGCATGCCCCATAACTGGTATGCGAGTGCTATGCTGGATAGACTTGACCAGAGAGTTGCTCCCACGAGGGATCACCAGATCAATGTATTCGTCCATCTCAAGAAGAGAAGAGACCTCGTCCCGAGTTTCGACTGTCTGGATGTAATCTTCGTCTAGACTAGTGCTTGAGAGAGCCGAGCGAATGGCCTTGGAGAGCTGTTCGGCCGTTCGAGCCGATTCCTTACCACCCTTTAAAATTGCTGAGTTACCTGGAAGAAAGATGATTATTACAAGGGCAAGTTTCAGCAGAGTCGTGCTTGCCCGACTTGATCGCCAGTGCCGCAATGTTAACCACCACCTCTGGCCGAGCCTCGAAGATCACCAAGAGTGCGCCAATAGGGCAGGAAACCCGGTAAAGATCCAAACCGTCATCCAATTTGCAAGCATAAGAAACTTTGCCATTAGGATCTGGCAAGTTCGCGACGTCGGTGACGCCTTGCAGCATAGAGTCCCATTTATCTCCAGTTGATAGGTCAAGGCGTTTGACAAGGGAGGAAGAGAGCTTTCCTGCCTCTACTAGGGTTTGTGCTGCCTAAACTAATATGAAATTTAATCTTTGGCTAAAATGAACAGACCACATACCTGCATGTCCTGTTTGTTGGCCTCCAGTATAGCGTTTTTGTTTGTTTGAAGTGCTTCCCTTATGGCATGCAGGGCCGCCACTCTTTCTTCGCTTCCCACAAGTTGCGAAGCTTCAAAGGCCTTTTTGGAGGCGCGCGCAATAGATTCGGCAGTTTTAGACATGGTTGATGATTCTGAGTCAAATCGCTAGCGCGCTTGTTATAACAATCCAATCTGTACATTGTCGATGACATAAGCTGATTGAATTTCTGCGTTAAACAAATTACAGGCGTTTGGCAGTTTTCTCGAGAGCAAGATTACGCTGGACCAGCTTGACGAGACGCATGGAGCCGTCAATCATCATGATGAGTGGCATAATCAAAAATGGGAGATAGGAGGACAAGAACACTATCCGCCTTGTTAGTGCAAACAGTTATAGGTAATATTGACGGACGCACTCAGAACTTGCGCTTGAGTCATTGATTGGAACGGTCCCTTTTCAGCTAGTATCTCGGCCGTAGTTCGTGGGGTAGCCAAAACAGTGGTCAATGCCGGTACGACAGTTGTCGTGACATGGGCCCCGTAGATAACCAGTAAGATAGGAAGGTATGGAGACTCTGTCAACGTTTTCGTCAGCAAAAAGCACCATACCAATCGCCTCTAAGAGAATGCCCACCGCGTTTCAACATGCTCATCCCAATGAGAAAAGCTGGAAGCTGGAAAAGGCTGAAACAGTGTTAGAATATTTTTATATGCGAGGGAGGGCTCACCATTCCATAGCCACAAACGTGTGGAACCACGTGAATTGAGTAGCGCTTCCGTGCAAGCCAATCGCGCCGGCAATAAGCGGATCCCCAGACAGGTTCACATAGAAGTTTACCAGTTTTCGGAAGGATTCAGGTAGTATATTGGATGGCATTATACCTTGGGCATCAATAAGAAGGGTAGCCGGAACATGCATCTGACGTGTCATGCGTGAGCATGGTATAGAAACCTCGGAGCGCAACCCACCAAGAAGTATACAAAATACACAAGCTCCAGCGGTCGCTCGGTCAGTCCACGCGCCATGTCGGACAAGAAAATATGGCAAAATCGGTATGATACCTAGAGCTTTATCCACGCGCTTTAGAACGCGTTGTGGATGTTAGTAGCAGACGTCTCGGGGGGCTGACGCTCGGGCGGGCACACTGACCCGAGCAGCACGTGATACAAGTCGTGGCACCGGACAACCACGACCGATAATGCGACGACGCCATCTCATCTATGCGCTCCCATTCTTACTTTCTGTATCAGCCTCGAGTGGTGATCGGTCTCCTGCATTCCAGCAATGCCTCCTGAACTGTGCATCCAAAACCTGCTCCACAAACTCGCCCCTTCCGCTAGCGCTGAGACTGACACGGTGGGACTGTTTGGATGAATGCAAATACGAGTGCATGCACACCTTGACTGATATTGCTATCGAGGAACGATCCAGTGCACTTGAACGTGACCACCCTCCCCACCCTTCCGCTCGAATCCAACAATTCTATGGCAAGTGGCCGTTTTGGCGATTTGCCGGTATGCAAGAGCCTGCTAGTGTGCTGTTCTCCCTAATGAACCTTGCTACACATGCGGCCGGCATGCGGCAGATTCTCAATTGTGTACCTAGCGGCTTTCATATGCGACCATTTTACTTAGCGTGGTCAGTCTTGGCAATGAACGCATGGGTCTGGAGTTCTGTCTTCCATACACGTGGTAAGTCTTTCGAACCAATAGAGCAACGAGTATAATGATTCTAAGATTTTGTAGACAAACCAGTCACCGAAATGCTCGATTACTTCTCCGCAGGTCTCGTCATCTTATATTCCTTATTCTTCACCGCTGTACGACTGTTCCACCTTTATCCCTCCACACCGAACACTCCCCCCAGCCGAACGCGTGGAGTACTGTACAAACTCTGGGCAGCCCTGTGCACATCATTATACCTCGGCCATGTGAGTTATCTAACACTGTTGCCGAGGTTCGATTATACGTATAATATGGCCGCAAACTTGGTTGTCGGTCTCATCCACAATGCCCTTTGGCTACTTTACTCTTGGGGACCCATCCAACTTTTCCCAGGGCACGATAAGAAGTATCGGCCTTCGTTTGCCCTCCGGCCCGCTTTGTTTGTGTTGTTGACCACGTTGGCGACTTCACTGGAATTATTCGATTTTCCTCCTTGGCACCGAACCATTGACGCACATGCGTTGTGGCATCTGGCTACAGTACCTATCGTGCCCTTGTGGTATGATTTTCTCATCAAGGATGCGTTGGATCCAGCATGGAGAGTAATCAAAATGTAAACCTAGCACTGGATAAGTTTGTATGCACACTCATACTTTCTGACAAGTGCAATGAACTACTGAGGGAACTGTTTCTTGAATGCGTCCTTGACCTGTTAATCTTATTAGCCTTTCATGATCAATCAATTGTTGCAACAACCACTTACGGACTGGCGAAATTCTGGATCGAGTAAAACATGAAGGCCCACGGCAGATAGACCTTTCGCGACGGCCATGGCATTTTCGTGAGCTTCCTTTGTCCGAGCAGCCGCAGTGTAGGCGGGGGTATGGTTTCCCCCTCCGACAATCGTGGGGATAGCTAAGTTACTGCTTTAATTAAGGAGAAACCCGTATTCGAGAACATACTCACAGAAACCTGGGTGTATCGACGGAAGTGCTACTATAGTTTTAATATATGCTTTGTTTGCAGATAGAGCCCAATTCACCATAGGTAACGTTACCCTGCGTTTGATACAGCTTCAGTTCCAATCGTTTTACATACCCAATTACTCACGAAATCTGTCGAAGCCCCAGTCGGAACGTCTGGTATAAATGGCCGATTATATCTAGCTACCATCACAGTAGCAAAATCATCACTGAGTACAGAATTTTGTTGAAGATCCTTAATAGGCTCATGGTTTTTTACAGTCATAGTGCAGGACGTGGCAAGTGCTGCCGCCCTAACATAAGGCACGTTTTAACAAAATCACCAGATGTCCAGAGTTGCACGTACTCAAAACATTTGTTCACTCGTTGACGAAGTGCGGTGACCTGATCCCAGGATGGCGCACGAACATAATAAGTCATCCTCGCGTAATCTTGAATAACTGCATGGTAGTCCTCGTCAATTTGTTTCGAAGCAAGTTCGCAGGGCTACTTACTGTTTGGAGCCCAGTGTTGACCTGCAATCATACCATGAACCCGGGCACTTGGATGTATTTGTTGCCGAAGAGCGCTGATTGCAGCATACGCAACAAAAGCAGCATCCAGGGCGTTTCTACCTTCCCAAGGGGCTGCTCCAGCATGCGCGCTGTTTATTAACAGGCTGTCAGCAGGTGGAGGGGTTTTCTCGATAACTAGCTCACGTTTGACCATGGTATTCCACAGTAAACGACTCGAGAGCAAGGGAACCGCCCGTCCAAACACTTTTATGATATTCGTCGCCAGGACCAGGATGTGCCCTTTAGTGCGTGATAAGTGTTAGATGCGCGCAACCCATGTATAACGGCTGGGCTCACATTAAACATACATCCATATCGCTATATGCGCCAGCTCTCAGCAAATGTTCTTTTCCGGCTCCGCTTTCTTCAGCTAGAGGGAAGATTTAGTGGAACTCGGGGTTGAGGTGTTATGTGAAAGGATAGGCACCTGGAGTTCCAAGAATAACAATCTTGCCGGGAATGTTGTGTTTCCCCATGGCGTCTTTAAGGCCTAACGCTGCGGCGACCCCAGCTACGGCAATCAAGTTGTGACCACATGCATGTCCAACACCGGGAAGGGCGTCCATTTCAGAGTTGAACCCAACTACCGGCAAAGATGAATGGCCGTTTGACGGTATAGTGAATTCTCCCCTCCATGCAGTATTGCCCGGGAGACGGTCCGATAAATAGTGTCTCGTAACCGTAAATCCGTGCTCCTCGAGGAATTGGGTCAACAGGTCGTGAGCGTACCTGGGAATCGACTAAGCGATTTTTGGGTATCAACAAAGCGCATCAACAACACTTACCCAACGTTCCATCCCAGCTCTGGACGGTCTAATCGAGAGTCATGTGGTCAGTACAGGTCGATGATAGTCGAACAATCAAGCTACGTACCGTGAATTTTTACGTTTAGGTCACGTAGTGCCGAATCTAGTTGGACAATCCGCTCGTCGCTGGTATCTAGCGCCCCCGGATTCGGTAATTCAAGTTTTCCGGCGTATTCCCTTGGTGCCCTCTTTTCTAGTGGGGACCAGTCATAAAAGTGATTCCGGTATACTACATCCTGTTTGCTGACTTGGTGCCAATCGTATGTTGGAGGGAGATTGCTGATAAGAGCACCCGTTGATGTATGTTGTTTGTTCCGGTCTGCCTCGTCCGGTCGAGGAGATTTTCGTGTTTTAAAAAGTGTACGAAAACCTGACCAGCACCCAGCTTGATCTGTCATGTTGCGATAGCTGAGAGCCCGTGGTGGACAAGTAAAAGAGGCTTTGATGGGAGCAAGCAGGTTTCGTCATGTTGTATTGATACTGGTTTGTAATGAATCAGGATTTCAGATCGGCTCTTAGGTTATTTCTGAACGCTACGATACTGGATCGATCAAATCTCTATTACAGAACCTTGTATTGAGTGGCCAGTGCGATAACCATCGTTGTAATCCACTGTGGCCTAGTATTTAATGAGAGTTTAAGATGTTGTAACGCCATACCATAGCACCATGCTCATTCCCAAAGTTGTTTACCATGAACTAGCTCTAATGGCCTGCATCATAATCCATTAGACACCCCCCTGGTATAGACACTTAAGCTATGTCGCATACAAAACCATCCAAGATGCTTAAATACTAGCTTCAATAGAATTACTCAGACACCAGAAAACCTCATTATGCGTGTACGGAAGCAGACCTGAAAAGCTCACCACCACCTTCGGTGAAGCCATTGGCTGATTTGCCTTGAGCGTGTTCACGCTGCTGAGCGAGTCGGACGTATCCAAATCGATGGAAATAGTTCAGACCTGTGAGAAATTGGAGTCCGATCTGAACCTGGTATAAGTATTACAGTTTTCTTCTTTAAGTTGCTACAGCTTACGTGGTACGATCTCAGTGTGGTCATGAAGTCTACAGTCAAGTTGCGTATGGTGTCTGACGGATGAAATAGTCCAAAACAAAGTGGTGTCAATCCACCATGATGGGGTGGAAGGAGTGCTAGGAGCTGGAACGAACGGTTAGATACGACTAAGTACAAGCGTTTGGGCTCTCACCTCTACCACTTGTTCATAGGTCTGCACACATGCCCATAGCGATTGCATGATTGCTTCTACTTCATTCTCAGGCATGTTCCGTCCATTCCGCATTCTCGATACTAAATAATTGATATCAATGTCTTGAATGGCTCGTTCACCTAGGTGAGCTGCGAAATCCTTTGGATAGTAGGTAAGCTTTCCATGCGTTGGACAGCGAAAATAGATACCAACCGACCTTGGCATAGAACTTGTAGAATGCTGTATCTCGCCACGCGGCAATCCTCCAAGAGTTTGATGGCATTTCGCGTGTGACCTGAGCTTCGTCGGGGAAGGTTGCCCCACTACCTAATTGCCCCTCGCTGAAAGGTTTCGTTCGGTGATCAATGTTTGTTTCCCCATAAACCTCTTCTTCCCATCGAGCAGTGATGCGTACAAACCGTTGCACGTAATCTGTGATGCGTGCACGAACGAGTAGCTCTCCAGCATGGTTTTGGATAACCGCACAAATCTGCGTGAGTATGTAAGTAACACGGGTACTGTATGGGCCTTCAAAAAACACTGACATCTTCCATAAAGGCACCGTCACTACTCTCTGCCATATCACCTCGCTTCGATTCGCCTACCGCTCGCGCATCTTCATCTTCGGCCCTTAGTACCCCGGTTTTTGATTGCAAATTAGGGGGTGCGGGGAAAGCGCCAGTTCCTCCTATCCCCGCAGTGCTCGGGATTGTAGAACCAACACTTTGTCCAAATCGGTCTACAGGGGATGCGTGGACAGTAGACGGTAGAGGTGGCGGTGTAGGCGGTATGCGAATGTCTTTATGTACCGTGATCCGCCCCGTATTAATATTGCATAATACATCCCATATGGGAACCGTCTCGAAGACTGGGTTCGATGCTCCAGCAATAAAATACGGCCTTTCGTTGTTTTGCGTAAGCCCTCAGATAACTAGGGGGAATGACGCGGATACTTACAGAGTTTCAAGGACCCGAGTGTGGAATAGACCTACGAACGGAAACGCTCTCTCTGTAAAACCACGCAATACAGAGCAGCCCGCTCCAAAGGCACAGGCTGCGAGAACAAAGTTAGCGACGTCGCCTGCAGCACAGCGTTGTCCTAGGAATATTATTCGTTGTTGAGTAACGAGTGCATTGAATAGCACCACCAGTGGGTGTGTCTGAGCGCCTTGAGGATGAAGGTGTGGAGTAACCGGACCAACAACAGGATTGTTCGAAAACGTGTTGATCAGTTTGATCAAAGAGAACTGTACAGAATCTTCAGAAAACCATAGTTGATTTGACGATTATTACTTACATCTCCAACCTCCTCGGGAAACGTAGAAAGAGGACAGTTTATTGGTAGATCAATATGTCCACCACCCGACTCCTTCAACTTCGAGTAACGCACAAATGACGTGTAGAAGTGAGTGTTCCTGCTTTGTATTATCCTCCTAGTTGTGGGAGCCATTGAACCATGGCCTACGGAACTAGACTCGCCACGGTTGGTAAGGTGCATACTTGAGGACACAGACATCCGATCGAGCGAAGTGCGAGGAGCAGATTCGCCATTTGGCCTCGTAGTAATATCCTCGTTTGAGCCTCCGTTCTTAAGCCCCAGGCTTGCTGGGGGCGAGTGAGAGCGTGCTGAATCCGAGGTAATACTAGATTTTCGACTTCTCGTGGTGCCAGGCAAGTCCGCATCAAACCCTTCCAGCGAAGTGGCTGCTGAGGTAAAGTCAATTGATCCCGCCCCACGGCTATCTTTTGTTATCACGTCGGCGTGTAGCTCAGTCCCGAAGAATTTTTCTGCAAAAACGTCCTTTCGTTCGGTGGCCCTCATGATAAGCATTTCATCTCTAGACAAGACTGGAGCTCGCGAGATATCCATAGCGTTTACCGCGTCAAAAAGTCGAGCAAGACACTGGACATCTGGCTGGATAAAATAATCGTCTAGTGCCATCGTCAATATGGGTTTGAAGATGTGCAAGTACGGATGAGGTGTGCAAAGCGCCAGCGCTTTGACATTGGCACCACTGAGTGCCTGGTTAAGATTATTTGCTGGGACCGGTCCGGAAGAAGGCTGTTACATACCGGCGGACGTTGGGGTTCTTCACAGTGCGAACGGAATTCAGAACATAGAGTAATTGTGAGCTCTCTTCTGGTACCGCAGGTGTATCGTCAATCAGCGAAATGGTTACGGTGTTGGCCGTAACCTGATTCAAGAAGAAGATAGTCCAGTCTGATTTTTGGTCGTGGACACCATCAGGTATCATCATTTCTGCAATAAATCTATGCAAAGGATGGGTAACAATTCGATGAAAACTCCTATTACAGACAAGCTTACTGTTCGTCAATCCCCATGGGATGGGGGTACTGGTGAGTCAAGACAGACCCCTGATCTATATCAAACTCTGCAAGCAGCACAAACGCTGCGTGTCCGTACGACGAACCCGACATCGACATTGCTCGCATCTTGGGGGTGGATGGCGACTCAGGGGGAGACGCCAGATGTCACGTGCGTATGGGAGATGCATCCAAATACCCACAAGCTTTGCTCCTATGGACGACCACATCCGGGCCAAGTTCCCGGCCGTACAGCGCAGAGGCACTACCGTACTCGGAAGCGGGATTTCGGGTTCTGAGAGTCTCCCATCACTCTCTTCACGGCCAAACGTAACTCGAACTCAGCTAGTTCAGACTGCTCACTTGCTCTACGAGGCGGGCGCTGAAGCTCATAGAGGTTCCTTTACTCCCGGCAAATCTAATTTCGCAGCGGTATATAATGCATCTTTGCATCAAGCAATCGCTGTTGACTTGGTGGATCTTCGATTGACCAATAGACCCGCTGCTCCTCCACTTAAAGACAGAGGGCCTCGAGGGGCAAAGCTACCTCGAAAGACTGCGACATTCAAAAGATTTAAGAAGAAGAAAAGGAAAGCAAAAGGTATCAAAATTGTAGAGCAAAAGCGTCCTCGGAACGACTCCCCCAGTCGAGAAACACAAGATGCTATTCCGCAACAACCACGGGTACCCTTTAAACCACTTTCAGCGTCTAGCAACACACGTCCGCTTCCTCTAAATCCTAGGCGACGCTACGATGCGCAGCGAGACCAGAACCAAAATCAGTACACTCCTTATAAATCCGCGAGGATCGTGGCTATGAGTGCACCTTCAGCTCAACGATACAGCTCTCCGGAAAATAACAATGAACTTTTTCGGCCACCCACACCGCCAACATACCAGGGTGCTAGTGGTAAGGATAAAGGGTAGCAATCATTAATTCTCACGTCGCAATCGCTTGACATTTATTTACTAGGTTAGTTATCCATCAGCGAGCCAGAAAAACCTTGGGATTTCGATCACCTTCGCCCGCTGTAACGCCGATTCCTCCTCTACCTGACCGGCGGGAACTTGCCCCCGCACTGGAGGAGATTACCTGCGCTCTCGTAAGACTCGACCCTCAGACTGCTCGCTACAGTATTAGATCTACGCCACTGTTCTTAAGCCGGAATCTTCGAGACGGATGGGTGGAGAGAGTTCGGGTTTGGGATAAAGGACAAGAGTTGATCCGAGGCAAGGCCCACTTTACCCCCGCTTACACAGTGAATATTGATGCCAGAAATTTAGGCGAATCATATGCGGCCAACCCCAATCAGTTTGAAGTACATAAGGGACGGTTGGAATCCTTCATCGATATAGCAACTCGTGAAGGGCGTAGCGCAATGAGTAGCATAACGAAAGCGTAAGCCCATTTCTTAAGCTCTTATTTTTTCTACTAACAATGCAGCTTGAAGTCCATTGCCTCGCACATTTTGTATGAGACTAAAGGGCTTTGAACTACGCGATTTGGCAAAAGTAGATTTGCCTTCCACAATCCGAGTAGCAGCGACGTTGTACATTGTACGTATGCTCGCGATTCACGTGTAAGCACTCTCATACATTGATCCGTTGACTTGCGACTTATGTAGGCGAATCCTTCTTCCGACCTGCTTTCTTTTCGTCTGGGCTCGTCTTTACTTCGATTACCACAATCGTCCGGTAATTTCTTTCCCACACCTCTTCGTATTCCTCCTTCTGGGAACCTAGACGCATTGCAAAACTTCGACTTTAGTTCTCTATGGCTCGTGCGGAATACTGGCCAAGACGAAGAAAGTAATATTTCGCTCCGCGCGTTAGCGCATCCAGGAGGGATCGCCTATGTGGATCTTCTATTCTATGACTTCGCCGATGAATCAATGGACCTTAACGGTCTATCTTTGTCGTGGACTGCTGCAAAAGCTACCAAAGCAATCGCTCGCATCGAAATCGTCGGCCCTAATGCCGGTTCTAACGGATTTGCTTCTTCAACTCAACGTCCTCAACTTGTCTGGTTACATAGCACCTCTCTTGATGATCCTGGTACCAAAACAGATTATCAACCCCGAGCCTCCCTCGAAGTTGGGATTGATTGGGGTGTGGACAGCGCCGCTCCGCTTCTACGGCCTCGGGTGATCCGACCCGCACTCCGACCCGCCTTTCAGATCAAAAATGGAAAACTGGTTTATCGTCTTAGCGTTCAGGGCGGTAGACACTCTTTAGAAATGGAGAAGCCTGTATGGGCTTGCATCTTGTGCAATATATGCGCACCGTTTCCTACTCAACATGTCCTCAAAGTACACATCAGGAGGGCGCATCCGGAAGTTGAAGCTAAATTCGACCGCATGGTTAGTTTCTTGAGCGATAGAGTCATTGATATGGCGTTGAGTTTCTTGCTTCCAGAGAGAAGATCCCTTGACAGGGCAAGACAGGCTCAACATACGATTAACCCTTCCCCCTGAAGTCATCGAAGTCTCAGACGACGAAGATGTCTCAATCACTCATACTATTGCCCCATCTACTCGTATCGGTGCTTTGTTGTCAGCACAAAATGAAGGTGAGTTGCAGCTACTACGAACCTGATGTCGTTTAATGACTGCGACGTTCCTACCGCCAGGTATGGTTCAAGTCAAACTTGAGGACACTGGATTCATGCCCTCGACTCCACCACGCGCGGAGCGTAACCTGGTGAAACAAGAGGAACCCGAGCCAAACGAGAACTGGAGTGCCAATACTATGTCACTCCTGCCAATCAGCCGTGATAGGAGTCATAGCCCTACTCCTGCGCTCGACTCCCCAGTCCGACCTCGAAGAGACCGCCAACCAGGTTCTTCTGCCCTTCTTCAGCCCCGGGAGCCTACTCCTGCTGCCGACCCCTTTCCGAACGGGTACTCGAGCCGCATCCACAATAGGTCGCGCATATATGATATTCTTCGTAGCCTACCGATGCATCATGGTGTCCTCGCCTCGCAAGTCATCGCAAATGAAGAGGAAATGTTTGCCGAGGACCATGTGATTGAGGGACCCAACAGTACCGAAATCAGTTATGAAGAGACGCGGCTGATGGGAGCTTTGTGGACGCGATGGATGGTGGTTGAGAAGTAAGTGACCATAATTAGCAAATCCAGCTATGGCTAAACTATCATAGGAATCGGTTTATTGCTAACCCATTTGACTGTCTGAACCGATTTACAAACTCGTTTTACCTTGACGTCGTTATACGATTTGTTGGCTACAAATTTTTCGTGCGGTTTATGATGGTACGTGGTTCCCGAGGGATGATTATCGTATCCGATTTCTGATTGGACGGACAGGAGATGGCTTCGCGCGGACGTATAAAGTCTAGAGAGGCGGCGATGTTTTGTAAAAAGTATCGAACCCGTGAACGTGAACTGAGTGCGGGCCAATAAACCTATTGATACTTGTGGTTGCTTGTATGGTCATGTGTATTGGTTTTGTTCTTCATAAATTCGTCAGCTTGCTGTTTCGCAACCATATCATTTGACCATCATGCCTGTCGCTGAAGAGCCTAAAGCTTCTTCTCCTGGGGTTACTACCGGTCCTGATGGAAAGCCCTGCAGAGCGTGCAACTCCCTTACAGCATTCACAAAAGCACAACGCAGTAGCTCTAAAAAGAATGCCGCGGCTGCGGGCCTAGGCGCTGCGTCTGCTGCGTCTGGCTCGCTAGACAATTGCCCCGCCGATTCTGAGCAACTTGGTCGAGCCACATGGACATTTCTTCACACGGCTGCAGCATACTATCCTGAGCGTCCCAGCCAGCAGCACCAGTGGCACATGCTTTCGCTCTTGCGCGCACTCCCGTCCTTGTATCCTTGCTCCTACTGCGCAAAAGATTTTGGAAGGAGTATACAAGCCAATCCACCCGAGTATGCTGTTTTGGGAAGAGATAGCCTATCAAGATGGTTGTGCGAAAGACACAATGAAGTTAACTTAAAGCTGGGGAAAGAGAAATTCGACTGTGGGATCTCCAATCTAGATGCTCGATGGAAGGATGGCCCTGCCGACGGAAGTTGCAATTAACCAGCCGGCCGTAAGTCTCTTCATATTTTCGCCCTTAGTGCCCTATGCTTAGTTGAAAGTGGTAGGGTGCTTCGATGGGGTAACAATATCTGCACTATAGAAGTGTGTATACTTTCTAGCAATGAGCGCCGATAGTAGTTTACTTATTCATCTAACCGATTTCAGCCTCTAGGACACTAGCATTGATGAATATAATGTATATGGAATCAAACGCTGAATCACTACTGCATAGAATACTCCATTTTTGCTGGGAAAGAACGCCACTGTCAGTGACGACCACGGAACAGTTGATTAACACTTACTCTCGTGCTTCTTGGCGTCCGAAACTTTCCTAGCAGCCTTTGTGAGGTCCTCCTGCGTAACATAGTCACTGCTCTTCGTTAGGGATGGGTTCCATATCATCCGGGATGAGGCTCACCGATCATCACGAATGGCAAACATCCCTGCCTCTGTGACAACGTTACGTAAATCCGCGCCGTTGAACCCATCGGAGAGCTATCGGTATCCAACTGAGATGAATACATGCGGCACATTTACACAACGCACCTTCACAATTGCCTCATAATCAATATCACCATGCTTGTTCACCGGTGCCGCGTGAATCTTAAGAATCTCTAATCGAGCTTGCTCGTTCGGCAACGGAATCTCAATCTTCCTGTCCAATCGCCCGGGTCGCAAAAGAGCGGGATCAAGAGTGTCTGGTCGGTTCGTTGCCATGATAAGCTTTGTTTTGCCCAATGAATCGAAACCATCCATCTGATTCAGCAGCTCCATAAGCGTGCGCTGTATCTCTCGATCAGCGCTGGTTCCTTCGGAGAAACGTCTGCCGCCGATAGCATCGATCTCGTCCATGAAAATGATGCAAGGCTCATGCTCGCGTGCATAACCAAACATCTCCCGTACCAACCTAGCGGACTCTCCAATGTACTTGTCGACGATCGCAGATGAGACAACTTTCAAGAAGTTGGTGCTGAGAGTGGCGGCAACAGCTCGAGCGAGTAAGGTTTTACCCGTTCCGGGTGGACCGTAAAGGAGTACGCCTTTGGGAGGTGTAATACCTACTCGTAGGAACAGCTCGGGATTCATAAGAGGGAGCTCGATCACCTAAATAGGAAGTTTAGGCAACGTTTATGATGAGTCCGTAGAACATGGGCAACCTACCTCCCGGAGTTCCCTGACCTGTTCCCCCAGACCACCGATTCCAGCGAAAGAAGCTCCTCCAGGATCTTCCAGGCTCATGTTATATACAAGAGGATCGACCTCGCGAGGAAGTATGCGCATGATCGTTAGAGTGGTCATGTCAAGACTGACGCGCGTCCCGGCTTTTAACTTGGCTACTGGAAGTGTAGGCCGGAAGGAAACCACATATCGAGGTCCTGACGAAGCCTTGACGATAACTATCCCACGTTTTTAAGTATATTATGCCATCGAGAGCTGTAGAAGTATCTTACACTTCTCGTCGTCGAGTTGTTTTAGCACCTCTCCAATGATCTGCCCTACAGATTGGATGGCTTTGATGTCTTCTTCTGTTTTGGCGAACTCCTTCTCCAGATCCTTGCCCGTAAAGCGTACTGAAACAGAGAACCATTATAATGGATACAAGATTTGTCTGTTTAGTCGACGTACGGGCCTTAAGGTTCTCGCTCATCTTGTCATGATCCCGCATTTTCTGTTAATAGAGGATACAGGTTAGTCGAGTGATGTGCGCATAATGATACACTTGCATTGCGGTAAGCAATGAGCGCATTCTTTCTCCTTTCGTCCATGGTATTTGGCAAATTGAATCTCGGAGGTTAAGCTTGAGGTAGTGGAGACTGGGAGTGAGAGAGACGCGCGGGTGACGCGTCGTATGCTAGTCGGGTATACCCTTATATCCGACGGCGCTTGTGAGAAACGCCAATAACAAACTTGGTACTGTCAACGATGAGCTCAAAAAAAGGGTAAGTGTGCACTCGACACTTTAAAATAATAAATGATTTTGATATGAATGCCTGGCAACAGAAAAATTGACCTGCTCGTAAAAGTTCGGTATACGAACCCGCTCCCGGCACCTCCATGTCCACCCAAGCTGCTCAATATTCCAACACATCCCAACCGTTATGTCAAACCAGAATTCACAGCAACTCTGGCCGCTGAGACTCCTCTGCCAATGGTGGTAGACTCAGAATGCGGCATGCCTCTCGATCTCTTTCAGTGGGACGGGTTATGGGATGGAAGAGAAAGCTATCCTGGTAAGTAAATAGCCAACATGTTTCAATAACGTTCGGTCGGTATCAATTACTTTGTAGAGTTAAATCCAACGGAGCCCCCCGAGCTAGATGATGCGGACGTGGATCTATTGTTTGAGCCACCTCTGAGCTCAGTGCCAAACGGGGGCGGCTATGCGTCTGGCCCCACGACGCCAGGTGTTAGTGCTCAACCAAACGTCTCATGGCTTCGTCGTGCGGAATACGCGTCGCGCTCTATGACTCGACAAATCAATGCGGCGGACGTGTGAGTGAATTCTAGTAGTCCCTTGAATGGCTTCTAAAAGCTGCCTTAGCCCACTCGAGGAAGAAGTGGTCGTAGACGCGTCTTTGCCAGCTCAAATAGCGGTCATTGAAAAATCCTTCAGTGCTTTACCCCCACTCAACGCTTTGACACATCCAACCCGAAAAGACGCAAACGGACAACCTCTTACAGCGGTCTCATCGTTCGACTTCTTGCCCGATGTTGATATTTGGGCTAATCCTTACCTCCAAATTCGCTTCGTCGAGAGGCCTGGAGAGAGGCCGCTTGAGGTGTGCTACAATAAGCTAGCCAGATCCGCAGATCAATGCTGACATAGAACACACAGATACCTGATCCACGTCTTGATTGTGGAATCCTTCGGCCGCAACAGACAGAAGACGATGAGCACTTCATTTCGTTTTATCTGCCTACAGAAGATATACACGCTGAAGCTTTCAAGGCGAGGCGACGAGCTCCAACATCAACGCTCACAAACGAAACAACGGACTTCGAGTTCCAGCGAGACTACGAGTCAGCCAAGATTGAGAACGACATTACAAATGAATTCCTGGTTGTAATTGACCAAGGGCCAGGCTTAAACGCAGATGGGACGCCTGTCATTGCTGGACATACTGGAGAGGCCAACGGTGTTGATGGGATTGAAGCGACACACGAGGGTAGGAGACAGGGTGCTTATTACAAGGCCGTGGAGCGGAAAATCGTCCTTAAGAAAAAGCCGGTTATTGTGAGTTTTGTTGTGAACCTTACTTCGTCTGACGGTCCCCTGACGCCCACGGGTTTATAGAAAGGGCAAGAAATCGATTATTCAGATAAATGGGATATTATTAAACTTTCTCACATTCCAATCGCCGCTGAAGATCAGGAGGAGCGTAATGAGCTTCTTGCAGAGGTTATGGATCCTCAGTGGACTTTCGGGAGGCTTGATGCCCAAGGAGAAGCAGACGAAGAAATGGCAGCGGAATGAGCTCAGCTAACAAAATGATCCCTTTATGTCCCTATTTTTTTTCGTATATTCTATACTTTGTATCTTCGGTTTGGACTACTAGTATTGTGCCCGCATAGCGCTTTCCTTTATCCATGATCCGAGTGATGTACTGTAACAATAGATTTGATCATGACATTACCGGTGGTAAACTGTTGTTATTGCGCTGTCTTCGTAGGATCCGGCTGGTCACACTCTCATCATCATCACCACCGCCATCACGTTTACGACTTGTGACTACCCTCTTAGGTTCTGTGGCCCATGCAATCCGCTGCCCAAGCTGTTGGCGAAGTACTCCAGTCTCCTGATGATCTCCTAAAAATCGCTGCGTTTCGAAACAAGCTCGAAAAAGAAAAGGCTTCAATAGACGCAAAACTGAAGAGTGGTGTGCGCGAACAACTCACTGCGACTGCTGATGGTCTACGAAAACTACTCAGCACGCGTGCCAACGTGCAGGGAATCAAGGATGAGATGGGCACCATTGACAGAAAATGCAGTGATCCACGCAACGAAGTGCCAACGTTCGACCAGATCAGTCGAGTGAGCCCATGGCTTTAGCATCGCGGGAGCATACTAACAAACATCAAACACGGACAGGTATCAGTTGTCCATCGAAACTTTTCCCAAACAGAAGAAATGGTTAATAATTTGCTGAGCATGCATGCGAAAATCGACATGGTTGAAGATATGCTTATGCTCGATAGACAAGACATCCTTGGTCCTGCACCCAATCTACTTGCGGTTCACTTTCAACTAAATCAACTAGAAGCCTTTCGAAACCAGACCACTCACCAAGCCAAATCTGCCGACGCTGATGCACGCAAAACCCTCGCGCGACACTTTGAACGACTGAATAGACTTTCCAAGTCGTTCGATGAGTACATCTTTGAATTAGGCTCAAACGTCTTGCCTATAGTTCGGGCACGTAATCCTGGAGTGATTGTAAGGCTGATAAAAATATGTGAAATCGAAGGGCGTGAAGACGAAAAGGTGCGTTGCTATGCTCAATAACACCCAGCGGTACTTACTTGGGACGGCCAGGCGATTGCAATCAAACTAGTCAAGAAAGCTGCAAACCTTGATGCCGCTTCCAAGTTTAAGTCTATGCTGGCTAACGCTCGTGTCTTCAAACATTATCGTTCTGAAGTGATGAAGCGGATCCGTCAGTCAATACAGGAAACATTTGCTGTTCGTCAGCAAGCAGAACAGGGTGATACTATTGCTTATATCGAAGGTCTCTCAGATTGGATGCTAGTCGACCTTATCCAAGTGTTTGACGAAGTTGTGCCTTGCTTTCCTCCTGACTACGAAATCTGGGCGCTCTTTGTGAAAAACTACCACAAGTTCCTTGACGAATCTCTCCAGGCCATTGTTTCGTCTAATCCCGAAGCCAGTGTCGTGCTTCGCCTCCACGCTTTCGTCAAGCGGGAATATAAACAGTTCTTCAAAAGACTTCAGGCTGAGCTGGAAATCGAGATTCCACCCGAGTGGGTGCAACCTCCCCTACTGGGCGGGAAAGAGCAGGAGCTTATCGACGACTATGTCAAACTCATTGTCTCACGGCTGGACACCCTCACGGCGAATCTCATGCAATCCGAAATCGACGAATTCACTCGGCGCGGGCAACCTCCGGAGACTGATCCAGAGGGACTCTACGGAATGAGGGGCCCTGTCGACTTCTTCCAGATGGTCAACCAATATGCCGATGCTGCTGTGGAAAGTGGGCAAGGCGCAGTTCTAGCGAGCGTAGTGGCGGAGTCAGCGCGCGTCATGACTTCGCTCCAAGCACAGTGGACTAAACTACTTGAGACCGAGTATCGTCGCTTAGTTGACAAGCCTGAAGATGCTCCAGGGGGGTTTGCTGAATACGTGATTGCGCTTGCGAATGACCAGATCAAATCAGCTAACTATGCTGAAACCCTTTCAACGCGCCTGGAGGAACGGGTCAACGAGAAGTACGCTAAAGTGATAGCCGAGAGGCTGGACGACGCGATCAACGGGTACCTCGATGTTGCGAAGAAATGCACACAAGTTCTCATCGACTTGATTTTCAACGACCTCAAACCAGCTACAAAGAAACTTTTTGCGGCGCCGGAATGGTACGAGGGAGGCGTGTCCCAAATTCTCCTAACAATCCAAGATTATGCGGATGATTACCAGAGCTTCTTGAATCCCTCTATTTTCGAGATCTTGGTGGAGGATCTCATCGATGTGTTTTTGTCAACCTACCTGACCGCACTCCGCCGAGCGACCAAGCTGCGTATGCCCGCTGCCTCGGACCGGTTGCGCGAGGATATTGCAGATGCATTCGATCTCTTCAAGCGGTACAAAGCTCCGCAGGAACTCGATGCCAATTTCGACATCATGGATCAAATACTCTCGTTGCTCACCGCTTCTCAAGGCATGGTGTTCCTGTCGTTTTGGCCGTTTGCCCAGCAGCACGGACCCAATCTTGCGTTTGTTGAGGCTTTGATGAAGGCTCGAGACGACCTGGACCGCTCAGCCGTATCTGAAATCATGGAGAGTTGTCGTCGGAAGGTCAAGGATGAGCAGCTTACAGACCGTATGTACCCAATTTCACGATCTGAACCCGCAGCTGAGCATACATCCTGGGGCAACTCCAGCCGAAAAACCCACAATCATGAAGAAAGTCGCAGCGCAATCAGTATTGGTCAGTCTTTGTTCTTTAAGTCTATTTACATGTGCAAACCCCAGATTCTTCGGTTTAGGCAATGTTCCTCCAGCGATAGTTTTCAGCACCCTCGTTCATTCCAACACAGTACATCCCAGCTTTCATTCCTGTTTTTTACCTGCATCCTGTATACTAGACTTGTTTGGAAGGTTCTTTGCGGTTTCATCGATCTTTGCAAATTGGAAGGGGAATCGCACATTGTAGAGGAATGGTCGAAGGTCAAAACCTAGTTGATCGAGCGCTTGAAAAGGAACTCAACGAGCCAACACTTAAAATACGTACGGTTATCATCCGGGCTGTAGTTCTCCTACGGTGCCGGTTGCGAAGGGTCAGCGGATAACCCCGATTGTTCTGTCAGAAACTCACCGCGTGGTAAGATGGGGTGAGCGTGGTCATCTTGTGTCGGTTACGAGCATGCTCGAAAAAGAATAGCTTGACTTTGTCTGCAATCTGTATTCACCCACGTCATCAAAGCATTCACGCCAGCAAATCACCGAACCACTTGCCTGTGTGGGTGAGAGGACACCTCCCCACTCTTGAACTAACTTGCAGAACATGCTGTACGGTCCACATTTTTCGACCTTCCTTAGCCGCCCAAAGACGGATAATTCGTCATATGTCATGCCCATATCGGCCTATATGCTCCATTTAGATTTTATGATCATTGTCAGGATGCGTTATCGACTCACTTCATCGGACTGAACGTATGTTTCAGTGATCGGTTCGAGCTCAGCTGTCGGAATGGCGTCGATGAAACTAGCAAAAAATACTTAGTGGGTATAGCCGAGTCGACCGGGACTTACCTCTTCAGGACCGGCAAGCCAAACTGATCTTGTGCATATACAATGAACTTCTTGAGGTCGGTCTTGCTGATACCTCCAATAGGATTGATGTCGGCTAAGTGAAAATTTTCATGAGTGGAGTGCTCGTCCAGCGCGTGGGATGTTGACGAAGGGCCATGGGGACTTACCTGACGAACAATCGTACTTAGTAAGGTAACCTCGGAGACTTGGGCATCGAGTAAGCGACCATATGCAACATCTTCGCCGCATGTACCTCACCTTTCATCTACATTCGCGCTTCCCAACACCAGCAATCCCCCCGTCTTTCCACGGACCCATGGTAAAAGCTGTGCGAAAAGATATGCAAGTACCATCCGCAGCCGTGCCTACGTACGTTGCCGCTCAGCAACTTGCAAGCGAAGCGCTCGGCGAATTTCTGGATTACAGACCTGGATATTTTGAAGTGCCAGATTTTCAGCACTAGAGCCTCCATGAGCGCGAAATTGAGGACGATGACCAGTGACTACGGCAAAAAGGTTGCGGACAGCGGTGACCAGCGTATCCATATTGAGGTCAACATGGTAACTTAACATCAAAAGTGGCGTTGTTGTAACTGTGAGTTAAAAGTAAGTTTGGAGCTCACCTTCCAATAGATTCGCTTAATAGTTTAGCGCGATTCCTGGTATCACTGCTGGAGTTTTCCGTGCCCATGTAACACGTGTGGAATATGCGACTTGTGAACTCCCTGGGATCGGTGGGGGTGTAGTTCGAGCCTTCTGGCTCACCACACATTCTGCGGGCATCCGAAATGACCTGCGTATCTGTGGGGGATTAGATAGGAGAACTGTGCAACGGGTAGCATAGACTTACTCCCTTGGTTCGCCGCTGCGACCACAAGGCGGCTCATCGAATACACGATAACGGCAGTAGCGCAGCTGTCGATGCCCCCACTGAGCGGAACAAAGTAGCCCTGCGTCCGAGACCTTCGCAGATAATCCCAAAGCCAGCATGCTGGACCCAAACTGTAAACCACTTAAGTCGTGTTACGGCAGATGGGATTGAAATATCAACGCACGCGATTTCCTCTTCAGGCCGATGATATTGAACGGTGAACTCTCGGATCGCATCCGTATTAAGCAACGAAAAATCATTGTTCCCAGAGAGTGGCATGGGAACCTCGATGCGTGGGTACCGTTCAGCAGCAGCAGCCTGCATGCTGCGGCTGCTTTTGATCCTGTGAGCTCGGACATCCTCGATGTCCACAGTGGCACTGACTACCTCAACGTCTGAAAGTGAGAACTGAGAGCCTTGTGCGACTATTCTGCCGTTTACCGCGATCATGGCACACCCATCGTAGTATAGACGGTCGCCATCGCATCCTTGCTGATTCGCGTACAGGTAGATCCCCCCGAGCTAGCAGAAAGGGGTACTTCAGCTAGTTCCAAAGGAAATGGGAGCCAGGGGTTCTCTGGTCTGGGTAGCCCACCTTAAGAGTGGCCTCTTTAATAAGTTCAATGCGAGTATATAGCTTGCGCAACTCGTGGTGACTGCCACTGGAATTCGTGAATATTTCGACTCCATCCAGGCCCATAAGGATATGCGGACTTTTGGTACTATATCAGTGGCAGCAAATACCGGTGATTCAAAGAAACTACCTTGCTGGGGTGAAGAGTTCTTCACAAAGCTCAACTCCTATGCAGGTATCCAATGTACTGACTACAGCGTCCCCGAAGGGTACCTTGACCTAGGTGAAGCGGCCTCAATATCCGATCACAACCTTAGGGGCGGAACCCACCTGTCCGGTTATCGATTGTATCATTCGGGGGAGGTAATGCTCCTCTGTTTCCCTATGTTTCCGCCATGGTGTGAAGTACCTGAGTTCTCGATAATTTCCGTCGTTTGCCATCCACATCTTTGGGCGTATCAGAATGATCTTTTTGTTGTGGGTGATAACCCGACAATTATATAGCACATTTTTGTGAATGATGGGCCTATTTACCGTTAGCCGACGAAGACGTTCAAATTTGAACCACCTACATGCCAATGTCGCACAGAATGCCCTCCGAGTCCTCAGATTGGAGAATATGCCCAAGTATCTCCCATGAATGAAGGACTGTATCACCTGGACACACAAAACAATCATGGGTTTAAGTAAAATGGGGCAACAGGGGATACCTTCCAGGAAATGGTCCAGGCACCCATACCCCCTAGTATCACTGGTTAGTCATACGTCCCATTTTTCTTGGCCCACTCACGGTATTTCAAGCTCGGGCCCGACTCTCAGCGTCGCACCTCGCTCTTTCGATAGCCGAATACTTTCCATTATGCGCTCATAATTGCCCTTGGATAATGTTATGTGTCTCATCGCATCCGAGCCTAATCATTGACACGTACTTGAAAGTCCAATGCCCACTGGTTGAGAGAGCTACAGCCAACCTTCTATTAGCAAACTGTGATGGTATCATGAACACCCTGACCATCTGCGAAATTAATGAGATTAGTATCAGATGTGTTTGATGATCGCTAGCCTACGTAGCAACTGTGAAAAGATGGCCCATTTCGTTAGATCTAGTGGTGGCCGGCCGGAGGTGCTGGTGACGATATGATGGCCAAATGTTAGATAATACTCGTCAGAGGCGATATAAATCATGATTTCATCATCAACATCATGAACCGACAGAGTGGCGCTTAGGTAACGTTATACCTGTGCAATCAAGAACAAGCAGATAAATGCTCAAAAGGGAATCAATGAAACAACCCTGGATCTGGAAAATCACTCAACATCTGGCACTGCTATAGCCAGTTTGCCTGCCTCTCGGATTCCTGCGTAGAAAATCATAGTGACGGCCAGCTGTTATTGCGCTCAGCATATAGTCACTGCCGTGGTGACCACCAATATCTGATATCGCGCCAAGATAAACAGCCATCTCCACCGGGGCTATGTTCAATTTTCCAAATCCGAAGGCCGATTCATTTGATCAGCCGTGATTTAAAACTCTGACTCGTCCGATCGAAAAATCTTATTCCCGCCCATCATCTCACCCACAGTCGTATACCATGGCATCTCAATCTAAAGGCAGAGTCTTGCTTGCATACTCCGGCGGCCTTGGTAGGTTAAGATATGAGTGGAAGATGTCGGTCACTCATACTGGCTCCAGATACTTCTTGTATTTTGGCCTGGTTGATAGAAGAGGGGTATGAAGTGTATGCTTTCATGGCAGATGTCGGTCAAGAGGAGGTATGGCAAATTAGCAACGCTTGATACTCTAAACATCTGAGCATTCGGTCTAGGATTTTGCCGCAGCAGAGAAGAAAGCCTTGGCTGTTGGCGCGAAAAAGTTCTTCCTTGAGGTATTTGTGGACATCCCAGCGGGATACAACATACTAACTTATGTACCATAGGATATGAAGCGCGAGTTTGTTACCGAGCTGATCTACCCCGCAGTTCAGGCTAACTGTATCTATGAGGTAAGCCTATCGCTGCTATCAGGTAGATCACCGACGGTTTGCTGTGTTCTAGGGTGTTTATCTTTTGGGGACTTCACTGGCCCGGCCCGTCATTGCTCGCGGCATGATCGCCGTAGCGGACCGCGAAGGTTGCGAGTGAGTAGAGTCGACTCGAATATATTATAGCATTTCTTAAATATCTGCAGTTTCGTTTCTCATGGTTGCACTGGCAAGGGAAATGATCAGGTTCGATTTGAACTCGCCTTTTACGGACTGAAGCCTGGTATCAAAGTTATTGCACCATGGAGGATTCCTGGTATGTACTGCTTAATTTTTTCCTTATTTGCTCACTGCTTATCGGAATCTGCTTAGCCTTCTATCAGCGGTTTGCTGGACGGTCTGCTCTCCTCGAGTATGCGTCCCAAAAGAACATTCCGGTTGCCCAAACAGCAGCCAAGCCCTGGTCAACCGGTAATTCAGTTTCTCATAGCGATGTCTCAATGTTGACCCGTATTAATGCTAGACGAAAATCTGTTCCATATCTCCTATGAGGCGGGGATCTTAGAGGACCCTAATACCACTCCGCCGGCGGACATGTGGAAACTTACCGCATCTCCCGAGACCGCACCTTCCGAACCTGAACAAATCTCGATCGAGTTTAAGACAGGCCTGCCGGTCAAGGTTACTCACGGTAGCAACACCTACACTGACGCTGTCGAAATATTCCTTGCCCTTAATGCACTCGCGCGTAAACACGGGATCGGACGTATTGATATCGTAGAGAACCGTTTTATTGGAGTCAAGTCTCGTGGTTGCTACGAGTCACCTGCAGCAAGCATTCTTCGTGTCGCTCATATGGATATCGAAGGCTTGACTTTGGACCGAAATGTCCGCGCCTTGCGTGACCAATTTGTTACTGTCCAACTCAGCCAAATCCTATACAACGGATACTTTTTCAGCCCAGAACGCGAGTTTGTAACTGCCTCTATCCCTGCTAGTCAACGAACGGTCAATGGTGTCGTTCGTCTTAAGCTCTACAAGGGCAACGTAATAGTTGAAGGCCGCTATTCCAACGAGGTAAGCTTCCCTACTTTCCTTGATGCCATCAAGGATACACACTTCAATTCAATAGGGCTTGTACGACGCACGCCAATCTTCTATGGATGAGCTCGGAGGATTTGAGCCGACTGATACTACCGGATTCATCCAAATCGAATCTATTCGTATTCGCAAGTAAGTACAAACTTTTGGCTCAGCCTTTCGTTCACTTATCACCTTGCAGATGGGGAGAGGCCAACGTTGCCAAAGGGCAAGCGGGAGTTGAGCCCAAGGATGTCTATGGCACTCGGGTATAGATAGATAAACCGAGCTAAACGCGTGGGAATATGTGTTCTAGTAAAAAGAATGTTATTGATGAACATACAGAACAACCTCGGCTGAACTGATGGTGACGTGTAATGAATGGCTGCGGGGTTTACAAGCTATACGCGCTGTACCTCCCAGTTTGTATAATGCCTGTAGCAGCACTCGGACCGAGTTAGTTGTGGCGCGATTTTCACGCGGTTGATGTCATCATGTCATCGCCATGAGTGTATGCTATATGCTGGATTTGTCTCTATGCCGGCACTTCCTATTTAAATACACCTAAAGGTACACATCTATGCGAGGTTGCGCCGAATGTCTCGCGCCGGTGCCAGACCAAAAAATAAACAAAGCAGGTCAAAAGTAGCCATGGATCTCTCTATCGATGTGGGGGAGACTATGCCGTTTTTACTTGCAGGAAGTGACTGACGAGGGCTGGAAGATCATTCAAGGACATGTCAACGTAGCCCTGCCTACGTGTTCCACTGCGGGGCACCCAGCAAGCGTGAGGGGTAGCGCTATCTCGAGCCAGAAAAGTCTTACCTGAACTTGAGTGCTACAAATGGCCCCTTCCAAGGGTATCGAGCTTGCCCCTTTGTCAACCGATATATTGACCGATTAATAGGGCTCCCGTCATTCAAAAATGTTGCTCGGGACCAGAGTTGAATGGGGAAACGAAGATTGTCCCCGGCGATCTGCGAATTCAAATGTTTCAACCCGCTCCGAAGTGAGCAGAACAAGGCTTTGGGCGGCCTTACCCCTTGCTCAAGGACAACCTGGGAGGGATGTTCGTCGGCAACGACCGGTTGGACTACGGGCTGCCAGGCCAATGGTCCACCCGTTGCGTTGTCGATTCTAGCTCGGCAATCGAGCTGGATCAGCCTGGGTCGGTCTTCGTCCGGAGGAAAGAGTATTCCAATGATGCTCTGGTATGTGCGCCGTAGTGATAAGCATAGGAAGGGGTGTTTCAATAGTAGGGCGGAAAAAATGAGTTTGAATTTAACAGCGAAGCGCATAAACGTACCTGGCGGGTGTATTGCGCAGTGGCAACCGAACTCTCATCGCCTTCTGGATCGCTGCTTCCGGATTGCACTGGGCGACAGTTGTGCCGGTGCTCGTTCCAGTTTTGTTCGAGGTGATCTGAACAGCAGTACCAAACTGACCGACAGCGGCTACACCTGAATTTTCCAACGGTGTATTAGACAAGCAGCAGGGCGGTCAATAGGTCATTATCACCGTCCAATAGCATAAAGAGAGGTCGTACCACAGTGTAGTAGGCTCGCCACAAATCTCACAAAGGTGATGAATCAAGGGGGTAGCCTGAGGAGGATCAGACGGCATTGGCAAGGTCAACTAGCGAGGGGACGTAATATGGTTAAACGAGTGCTGCAGCTATCAGGACGTGCTTGTGAAAAGGAGCATCGATCATGTCTCCTTGGTGCCCGCGGGGCTTATATATGGAGCACTCAATGGGTAGTAGAGACAAGCACATGTTTAGTCCTCTATTGGCCGGAGGAGCGGGTCATGTCCGGCGCTGCAACGCCTTCGGTAGAGAGCTCATAGTTTTGGGCGCCGACTTACGTCTATGGCATAGTTACTCAATCATCGGCCGTCTCGACCAATAGAAGAGTATCCGGAAGCACCAAACCAGAGGAATCGTGGTTATAGGCACTGTGTGATCACGCGGTGGCTTTTCGCGGGTGCTTCAGAAGCCCACGCGTCACTACGCTCTGGCCTGGACCCGCACATCTGATACGTACCAAAGATTGAAAATTTTGCTTTTGGCTCGCAAGACCTGTCAGAGCTCGGGAGCAAAGAGGTGGCGACAGAAGACGTCAAGTAAGGGCTCTGTGGGGGGAGGAACCTGCTGGAATGCTCGTATGGAGCTGGTTTCTCCGTATTTCCTCGTGGTACTGGTCGTGTTCGGGTCGATCACAGATGGAGAGACCTTAACCGGAGATCAGCCATGTATGTAGCAGCACACTTGACACGCTGCATATGGCTCGTGGGTAACGTAAACCATTTCAGACGACCGATACATCCCAATTAGACCGGGGTATCGCACGCAAGCAGCACCTCGATCGCGCATCTGTTATGCTGTGTTTCTGGATGGTATGTATGCATGCTACACATTAGGCTTCTCGTCGCTAGAAAGTAGCATGCAATGTGTATTCCATGGCTCCTCAAGCAATAGTCTATCATGCGAATCGCTGGGCCGTGCTGATGCGTGCGGTGCACCCAAACGTGGCTCAAGCTCTAAGAACCGTATATCCTGACTCTAATCGAACACGCAAAACAGAAGGATGTTCGTGTGAATACTAAAAAAACCCCCGAAAAGGAAGTTGCTTATCTGAAGTTGATTAGTGAGTCAGGGTGAGCGGACTATAAGCGCTTGAACAAACCTTTCTGGCGCTTGTGGTTTAGCCACGAATCCTTCTTACGACCACCTCGGTTCCATCAGTTACCACGATGTCTAAACACCACCCAGGTGAGGCTTACACAGAGTCGCGAGGGAAAACGCCCGCTTAACTGGATATAGACTTGATAATGTGCAGGCGACAGGTGGGCATCGGTATGTACCCAACTTAGGACGGAAACACACGTTTGACCTCCCGCGCGTTTAGCCATTGGCCGTTTATGCGAGAAATGTGACGGGAAATGGTACGGAAGGGTCTTATTGTCTTACGCAATTTTTAGTATGTAAAAACCAACGATTGCTTGTGTGCTAGCCCGGTTTGCGACTCGTACGTCAGGCCAGAGACACTGGTGCGGATTTGCGACGAGTGTAATTTCGGTACCTACGGTGGGCGCTGTATTATTTGTGGCTCACCCGGTGAGTACACGTGTTCTTCCGAGCAGGATTTTGCTCTGATAGCGTATACAGGAATCTCCGACGCGTACTATTGTGCTGAGTGCACCAGACTTGAAAAGGACCGTGACGGCTGCCCTAAGATCGTCAATCTTGGGGCCAGTAGGACGGATCTATTCTACGAGAGGCGTCGTTTGGGTATGTCCTATTTCGTTGTTCTAACGCTTTATGTCTAATGGGCGACGTTTTGTTTGTGCACGCTAGGTTTCAAGAAAGGCTAGATTTGTATCACCGTGCAATTCCTTCCATACAGACGTACAATACATTCACACAAATATCCAATACCTTGTTCGGACATAACGCTGTCATAGTTTCGGCATCTGGCGATCTCCTAGCTGTACGGCAATTTCCAGCACCCCTAGCTCGGCACTCGATAATCATGATGGCTCGAGGACAATCTCACGCTAGATACACCTCGTGTGGCCAGATAGGTGGTGGCGTACTCAGATTAAGGTCGGTGATTGCGCCAATCCGATTCGTATCAACCTACGAACGCAAGAGTTTGATTTAGTTTCAGACCCACTTCTGCGGGAGAAACGCCGCTCGAAACGGCGTACCTTAGATTTGAAAACAGCAAATATGTGTGTTGAAGGGTGCCCGCCAAGTGATTCACATTCGTCGCAGTAGTCTTTGCCACAAGTGATGCATCGGAACCATTCGCCAATGATATGGGTACTGCATAGATCGCACAACGCATTTTGGTGATCAAGCATTTGAAGGTAGGCTTCACAAAGAGCAGATTAGGCTCCGAACGAAAAGCGAATACGACACATGGGATCTACTCACCTCGTGGGTCAAGTCCTCGATGCCCACCCCCTGCTGGTTCGCTGTACCTATACATAGGAAGATCATGTTAAGACGTTGTGCTCGTGCGATAAACGTCGGTCACTTACACAACTGGAATGACCGAACGCGGGCTTTCGATAGGTCGGTCTACTGGGCGAGGAAGTTTCAAGAACACATGGTATGGATCATGAATCAAATGCGACTTCTGCTCGCATTGGAAGCACTGCAAAACCGAGGAGCAAGCAACAATTAGTGACCGCTCAGACAGGGAAAAAATAAGCTCAAGGAATTATGTCGGAGGGCACGGAGCGAAATGAAAGGCGGGGTGCACGGTTTGCAAGGAACGAGGGGCAGGGATCCAGATAGATGAAACGATAAATTCAGGCATGAGAGTCCGCATACCAAATTATACGATGTCGGGAGTGAAGGGCACGTTGCACATTGATACCTAACACCCTTTATCGACTGCATATCCAAACACAAATAAGAGCCAAATCTAAATCAGCTACACGTTAACTTTATAATACAAACCGCACCACGCACCACGTTACACCCTCTGCACAAGATATGATGATCATGCACAATGTCTTTCACGGAGGATCCGAGTACAGTCCGAGCTTGGGTCGAACCCACAGAATTCGCCCGAGGACGATGGACACCCAACGCTGGTCCATCACGAGAGTCCCAGAGGTCGAGGGCCCGCCGGCTGGCGTCAGTCACTTCCCGGTTGTCGAGTGGATAGGGGATCTGTTCGAATCGAGGATCATGGGCAAGAAAGTTAGCGAGTTCCAGTTATCACAGGATTTTGGTCGAGTTAGGCTCATAGGGGTCCCTCGGGCGGCTCCGGGCAGACTCGTGAGCGCACACGAGCTTCGACAAATGGGGTTCATAGGCGATCACCAAAAAGTTTGGGTCGCTAGTGCCGACCCAACCAACGGCCAACGGCAAGCATATTCCCCCGACATCAATCAATCACATTCAGGTGTGTGCACCAACTGAATGCGCGTAGCCCATGCGTCCTGATACTCTTTTGCTCCATTGGTCGATATGAGATGAGCAACCCATGGTCGCCCTTCTTCTTCGCAGCTTCAACCAGTTCATCTGGGCCAACCCATCGGCATGATTCGGGCGATACTTTAGCCCAACGACTAAAGGAAACGCCAGGTGCCCAAGGCCGATACCCCCAGCCCATCACTCGACCCATTCTGGCTGTTCCATGCTCCCATCCTTTACTTCGACAAGCAGCAGCTTCGTCATTCTGTCTAGGTCCGAGCGTTCCAACCAGTACTCGGCATTCATGTCTGCCCGCGAGACTTTAGCCGTTCCCCAGCTCCAGACTTTCCGGCCAACACCCCCCTTCAGCTGCCAGAAAACCTCAAACGGTAGACTCACCTTGATCATGATATGCGAAGAGTCATGGTCGCCATCAGGCGGAGCAAGGCCAGCCGATTCGCAGTTTGCGCAAATATCCACGCTAGGGCATACCGCACAGTGGAAGCGAGCACCAATAATTGTCTGTAGACAACTGTATGGGAGGCGTGTCAGTATTAATATTCATGCATTGAACGTAGCCCAATCGCCATGAACACTTCAGCAATATGAAAGGGGGGAGACAGGGCCGAAAGGAAGGGTTGGGGGGATCGAACGTCGAGGTGAGATGTATGCGACAAGCCTCGAGCGCCCAGACCAGCCCAGAGCAAGATGACCCGCCATTTCAGCACAGCCGAGGCGTTCTCGGGCAGGGGCGCGCATGTGCGATTAATGGTGGGACGGCCGCTAGGCTGGTTCAGGAGGTCGGAATTCGAAAGTATAATTTACTTACTGAGAACATAGAACACCTTGATGCTGCAATGCTATTGAAATTTAATAAGTTTAGTAAGTGGATCCTAATGGAAATACCACCCAAGGTGATAAGGTCATGATGTACTCACATTGTTCCTGGGAATCGATGCTGAATCGAGCGGTTGGATGTGGTAAATGTTCAACTGATTTGACGGGAATGACGAGAAAGGCATGAATCGGGTGGATATCATGCACTTGGCTAAGAAAGGCCAGTTAGATGTATGCTAGCGACAGGGTGGCAGAGAGTATTAAATGATGGCTAAATGACCGGCCAAACTGATTTGGTATTAGGCCGTGGCGCGGCTCTGAGCCTAAAGGCTTCCCGAGGGGGCTTGTAGAAGAAAATAAGAAATAGCCTACACACCTATAGCACTCGAAGCAAAGGCTGAAATTGTTGCATGATGCACCTGCTCACAAAAGTAAGCGCTCACACCAACACTTGTGGATCAAAATGGAGTTGGTCGTGGGAAGCGCAGCGCACAGACAGTAGGAGCGCCCATACATTCCAGCACGGCAAGCTCAAGCGAGACGAACACCATCAGAACAAAGATGGCGACTTGGCGGGGAGAGTGGGTGAGGGTAATAGCAATAACGTTTTGGTAAGATCACTATGGAAGCGTCAGAGTTGCTTGCCGCAACTATCGATCCAGCCAAGCCGGACTATGCCCTAGCGTGTTTCGCTAGACAACGACCGGATGACTGAGCCGCAGCGAGACAGAGTGACAAAGCCAATTGCTATGCAATCGGGGATGTACCTCGCCCATCATGCCAGCTTATGATCAAGTGTGTGATGACCCATGTTGCGAGGATGCCAGCTCTCACGCCCCAGCACCAACTAAGACAAAACAAGTAAAGTGAAAACAGAAAAGAGGGAGCTTACACTTGTGGGGTTTGATGTCCACCGTCTTCTTGCAGTGGCTGCAAGAGAATGCAGCATCTTGCTCTAAGATGGATGTGTCAGAATTACAATTTGATAATGAATAGCCGCAGCATACACTTACCAACGTCTTTCCATCCACCGGCACCCCAGACTTTCTCGATGTACGCATGGCGCTTTCCGGTCCTCTGCTTTCGTCTGCTCAGAACCCCGTCTCGTCCTACAGAATAATCGTCAGTACAATTCAATCTTGGAATAAGTGTTAGGTTCAGGCTGAATTAATCTCCTATGCGCATTCAATGGTGCTCGCATAGGCTATCGTGCCTTGTGCTTGTCCAACTCTGGTCTGCCACTTTGAAATGCACCATGTGACAGTGAGCCGGAGCCTTTACGCCACGGGAACATCCACTTCAAACCTGCTCTTGGCACGAAATGCGCCACGAAGCTGTACACGTCGGAGTGACGCCAACTACGTGGCCACGGTCTAGACGTGTGCAACATCGAAAGGCCATTTGCGTCAAAAGCGAAAGACTAGAGGGAGGTGACCCTGGATATATTTGCCACACCGGACATTTCGAGGCAATAACCAGCTCTTCCCTTCCCTTGCTCAGGCACGAAGGTAGGCAAGGTAAGGGAGGGGAAGAACGGATAGGTAGGAAAATAGGGAAACTATACAGTGACCCAAGTGCAACTCACCATTCACAAGCGTCGTACTGCTCCCACTCGTACTTGAACTTGCCAAGCTGGCGCTCTCGGCCGCATGCACCACACCGGCAACTTCAATACACTCGACACAAAGCTCGTATCCTTGCTCGAAACCCGATCCCGAGCTGGATGAAGGCGAGGAGGCAGGGGAGGATGATCCTAGATGACGAGGGGACGGAGAGCTGAGTGTGTGGATTGGGGGATGATGGCGCCCATTTGCCGGGTGGGGAGAGGTGTGTGCATGGTGAGCGTGATGAGGAACTGGAGCTGGTCGTTGAGGGTTGCGCCGGGCATAGTCCTCAGACGTTGTCCACCCGCCTTGGTTCGCTTGACCATGATCCCGATCTCGGGGCGGGTAGGTATGCCCACCGTTTCCGTTCGTGGCCCATTCGTCTCCAAACGGATCGGAAACGGCCCTCGCTTTGCCCTTGCCAATGACCGTCTTTGGACTCTCAGGCAGTCCTGCCGGCCTAGACGGCTTTTCACCACATGTTGAGCAGACGTAGCGGAATGAATCGAGCACCACACCGCACGCTGAGCAGTCTGTTACTCGTTCTGGAGTCTCGACTAGAAGTTGATGTTCAGGGATAACGAATTGAAGTACCTCGGGTGGGATGTCGGGGTAGTCTGCCGGGTTGACGGCCGGTCGACGAGGAGGGAGTGCGGGCGGTGTAGCGGGAAGAGGGCGAGAGGAAGAGGAAGAAGTTTTGGATGGGGGTTGATGCTGCTGCGCAACAATCCAGTCCAATCCGCGCTGGGATGCTCCAGGTGGTACAGGCATTTGCTCCGGCTCGTCGGTAACGGCTTGGTTGAACGCGCCGTTAAGCGATGCAGCCGTCGAGTTGGAGGGATCAGACGCATATGTATAATACCATTTCCCGCGCTCGCTGCGTTCGAGAGCAAGGTCGCCGCTGCGCGACTCGGCATCGGAGATCGTGCCCTGCCTGCGCAATGACTGCGGCCCGGGCTGCTGCTGCAGCTGCTGATCAGATCCAGAAACAGACGATTCGTCCGAGACCGACGGATCGGGCTCGACTCCAAGCATGGTACGCATCGTGTATGCATTTTGTTCGCGCAGCCATTGCGCACCTCGTTCGGTCGGTAGACTAGTACTGCTGTCGTCTGCAAGTCGCAGTCGCTGAAAGACGTCCGTCGGCGGTTCGATCTCTGGGAACGGATCTGGATCTGTGCTGCCCGAGAGCGAAAAGTCGTCTGGGACGAAGCCGGTTGCTGCGGTGGCGACGCCGGGTCGAGCACCGACAACGTCATGGGAGCTCACCGTCGCCGCATCCTCATCGGGTGGCAGCCCAAACCCGTTCGCGTTTCCTCCAGCGGCGGCAAGCTCTGCCTGTGCACGAGCCCTAGCTCCAGCGTACTCCTCGAGCGACACGAGCGAGGCCGTGTCCGACAAACTCGGGCCGTCATAGTCAACAGTGACGGTGACCCAGAGGGTGATGTTGCGTGGGCGAGATGAACGAGACGAGTAGACCGACGCGCCTGAACTCGACGGGGCATCGTCGCCGACCTGGAAGTATGCGATCGCCTCGGTGAGGTCGCTGTCGGAGGTGATGTCGGTTACTTCGGCGTCGTCGTCCTTGTAAGAGATTGTGAAGCTTGAAGCGGCAAGTGCAAAGCGCTCTTCGACCTGGAGAACGGCTCAGCAGCGGGTGTGGATGGAACAGTAGACTTGCCTTTGCGCGCAGGGAGTCGTACGTGCACGTCTGCGCGCTCTCAAACGTGATCCGGCGCATCGAGCGGTCAAACGTGCACTTGACCACGAGGGGAACATCACCCCGCATCGACGAAAAAGACCCATAGTCCGAGTACGTCCTGGGCATCTTTTGTTCACCACCGTGCCGTAGCCGTTCGCAGCAGATCGCAGCCGCCCCAAAATTCCAATTCCAATCCACAAGCGCCCGCCCTGAGAAACGCCCCCTCTCGTATTAAGCAGAAAACACAGCTGGTATATTCACAAACACGTCTAGCAACAATCGACAGCATCACACCTCCTAGAAATGGAACAGCCCCCGCTTCTTCTTCTCCTTTTTCAACTTGTCTCCGGACGAGCTGCCCCCCGAGTTGTTCAACGATGAAGACGAGTACTGGTGACTTGGTCCCCTTGGTGGATCCAGTCTCTGGGGCTGGGGCTGCTGCTGTTGCTGATACTGCGGCTGCTGCTGAGGTGCAGGCTTCGGCTGCGGAGGCGGGGTATCCTGGATAAAGTATCGCCGATCGTAGTACTCTTGATACGGCCTCTCCCGTTCGCTCGGTTTAGGCAAGCCCTCCGGGACTGCTGCACTCCCCACGCCATCCATCGCGATTGCACGTAGATCATTCACAAATCGGCTCGGTGTGATCTGATGCGTCGATCCTATCCAACGAGTCAGTACAAAACATGACTTGGTGCAAACGACAAGAACCCACCAATATAGACCTCCTTGTTCTGCGAATTGCTCATAGTATACACGGTCCTCATCTCCGAATACGACATCCCGCCCGCAACGAACACAAGAATTCGTTGTTTGGCAGCCTCACCCGTTCTGTTAACCGGAGCCTTGTGCCAGCTCGGCTATCGACATTATCACGTCAGCTCACGCTTTTCACATATTAGAGGCACGGACACACCTTTTGGCTTCTCAATGAAGTTGGTGCGGCAGCCTGCGCGGCCGGTTGTGGCGATGCCCTAAAGCTTCCTAGCGAACTGCCGAGTGGGGCAGCCGACGGTGGAGCATCACGCACGTACGGGAACACGCTCGCATCCAGTTTGCCAGAAAAGTGTTCCTGCAGTGCTCAATCAGCCCCCAAGCTTAAACCCAGTTGCTTCGGTTTACCGCACCTCAAGAACAGTCTGTAAAACAGGCTGATACCGAGATTGATCATAATCGTACTGGGCTGCAGCTTTTTGCTTCAGCTTGCGCTTCAGATCCCGATCTGCTGGGGTCTGCAAAGGGCCGTCAAATCAGAAACTCTACGAAAAAGCCAAGAGGCTGAGACTCACTCGTGTAACCCGCGCACCCAGATACGTCAGCCCATTCACGGCATCTTGATCCATGTTCGAGAGCTTGGCGTGCTGGAACAACCTCCGTCGATCTTCATCAGAGACCCCATCCCGATACATAATATACAATGCGATCAGGCGTGCTTTGTCCGTCGATCTGCGTGAATATCATGATTTACCAACGTGCAAGACTACGAGCACTAAAAATAAGTAAACTTACGTCAGGTTGCGGTTCTCGAGCAGTAGCACCAGATCTTCGATCACGCTCTTGGGCACTTTGCCTTCTGCGGTTTGGCCAGTCGCGCAGTTCTGTGATCTCATTAATCACAATCGCATGGATCATACACGAAATACGCACCTGTTCGACATCCGCGACAGCAGACAAATTATTTTGGTCAAACAGCCTGTTGCACTCCCCGGCCATATTGAGATGGAGTGAAAACTACGAATATTATCTATTAGCCCTGGGCCTAATTAGAAGAATGTCGCATCATACCTTTTCCCACGTTTCTTGATATTGTGGTAGTCCAGCCAGCATATCCTTTACGCCATTCAACGACGAGTCACTACACAATCTCGGGTTAGATCCAGATATCTAGGATATATGCACGATGACCTACCCGTTCCGGAATACCGCATTCTCCTCCAAAAACTTGTTGAAATCGTTCTTGAGCTGCTCATTCACAGCAAGCAAGTGCATATGCCGGGTAGCCGTCCAGATCTGGTCGGTCTCACCCAGCGTTGCCGTCTTTTCTTCTCGGATCCCGCGCGAGTTTTCGAATTTGTACCTAAAAAGGCAAAATTAGCAAAAGGGAACCTGGAGGGCAATTGCCACTGGAAAAAAGAGAGGGGGCTGTACCTATAGCGCGTTCCGCCCTCGATTGGTAGTAGATCAGTCGCCATGGCTTGATACGTAAATTCGTGCATGAGGGGTGCGACAGGATCCATTGAACGATCCGTAATGAACAATACAGCTCGCGGCCTTTGCTCTCCCGGAATCACTTTCTGTATAAAAATCACATTAGTGCTTAGTTCCCCTGGCCGTGTGACATCACGTACTGGGAAGTCGTGGTTCGCTTTCCGGTACTCGTCGAGCTCACGCTGGACAAGATACGCAAGTCGTTTGGATATGTGCTCATCTTGTTCGGAGCCGGTGGGTGCTGAGCGGATATTCGTCGCCATGGCGGAGCGCCAGCGGCTGGATCCCTCCGCTGCGGCTGTAACAGGTGCAGGCTCTGGGGGATTGGCGAGGGGGCCAAGAGGTGGATGGTGTGAAGGGACATAGTACCGGATCAGGGGGTTTTCGTTCATAAGTATGCAGACGTTTAGGATCTAGACATGTCACTTTAGTAGAGCAAACAGCCGGTCAGGACTTCGACTTGCCGATTTAGCCATAAACCTCAAATCATTGTCCAATCGTTCCCGAACGCCCTTGACGGCGACTTGCATAGGACTCATCTGCGCAGCATCTGCCTTGCGAGGCGTGAAAGTCGAAGCTGGAACGTCCTTGTGAGGCGCGTACATGCTAAAGAAAAACGCAGGTGAGCGAATCGAGAATACGCGCTGCTCGAGCGCGGCAAAGTTGACATAGAGATCCTGGCAGGCGCGGAGGAAAGGCTCGGCCGGCGAGTTGACGAGATGGTTAAGGAGCGGCTCGGGGAGACCGTCGATGAAGAAGAGGTGCGCGCCTCCATAAAGCTTGTGGCCATTGGAAAAGTCGGCAATGACACGTTCAACGTTTTGGGACGTAGGCATGAGTAGATACATTGCCTCGAGCGATTGTTCGCCACGGTGTGTGTTGATGCCTTCAATCACTGGAGAGGATTGGGTTGAGCGCGTGAGAACGAGAACAAGCAGAGAAGATACACACGTGTGACGTTTTCCTGGAGAACGTCGTTGTCTTTGAGCACGGCACCAAGCAGGCGCTTCGAGTGGTCGTCGACGACCATGACCTTCCACCGTCCAGGCGGATTGACCGACCGAATCGCGTCCAGAAAGCCTGCAAAACAGTCAGATATTATCTATCGCCAGCTGATTTACCCACATTTTCGCACTTGTTCGATAAGCGACATTTCGAGTCGTCGTGGTGCCAGCAGTCGAGCTCGACGACAAGAGAAACTGACCCCCTTGCATCACCATACGCAGGGTCTGCTCAGGGTCGCTAACCGCTCGGCGCTTAGAACACCTAGCCACTCCTTGTTCTCCTCCATGGCCCGCCGCAAGCGATTCCTTGACGACGATTCGAGCGACGACTCAGACGTGGATTCAGATGTTTCTGACCCAAATGAGGATCCCGATGCGCGTGCAGAGCGCCTAATGCACCAAGATCCATATCAGCGGGGTAAACGGCGCAGGAAGGGAAGAGGCAAGAACAGCGCAACGTATGGAATATTTGGAGATGACAGCGAAGAGGACGATCCACGGGCTGGGAAAAGAGCCGACTTGGCAAAGTAAGCTTCTCACGCTGCATGTGTTGTCCAAACTCATTGGTTTACAGAGCTCCTGCGTTTGTCTCAGGAAAACCAACGGATATCAAAGCTGACGGCGTTGCGCACATTCCCGAAGTCACTGCAACTAATAAAGCTTCCTCGGACGATGAAGACGATGTCGACGACGACGAGGAAGACGCAGAGATGGCAAGTGCCTCTGACTCTGATTCTTCAGACCCCGTCCGGCCGGCTTCGCCACGTCCACACATACGAGAACCGTCCGAGGAGCCTTCTGCCAAACCCGTCGGACTTGGAGGCGGTGACCAAGCAGCCTTCCGTGCCATGTTCGCCCAAAATAATGATACCTCCGCATCTCCATCGCCAGGAACCGGCACACGCGGGGGTATTGGCGCACGCGGCGGCATCGGGTCGAGCGCACGCAGCGGTATTGGTGCATCTGCACCTCAAGACGACACTTCTACCCCTGAGCCCGAAGCTAATCGTCCCCAGCGCTCATTCGTGCGTACTGAAGCACCCAAATTTATGCCAAAAGTCGAGCTTTCGGCAACCGAGCGGCAACACTTTGCAAAAATCTCTGGTGGGTTTGGTGCAAGGATGTTGTCCAAGATGGGCTGGGAGGCTGGAACTGGATTGGGAGTAACAAGAGAGGGGATTGTGACGCCCATCGAGAGTAAATTAAGACCTCAAAAGGCCGGTATCGCTTATCGTGGGTTCTCTGAAAAGACAGACCAGAGTAGGAGGGAGGAAAAAAGGAAAGCCAGACGGTAAGTTAAAACCCTAGATTGCTACTCGATGCTTAAGTTTCCATATAGAGAAGGAAAAGTGGTTTCATCCGACTCAGATGAACCTAGTGGCAAGAAGAAAAAGAAGAAGTCCAAGCTCCCACCGGGCGTCACACTTGACGAAGAGGAACAAAAGCCAGCTTGGAAACGACCAAAGAAGAGCAAAATCCGAGTAGAGCACAAAACATATGAGGAAATTGTCCAAGACGCGGGTATCGACGCAACTGCTGGGGTTGGTCAGATTATCGATGCCACCGGCGCGGTGGTATGTAGCTCCTCTCGTAACATTTCAGTTAGAAACTGATCTATTTTGAAGCCTCGCGAAGTGGGATCAATCACAGACATCTCTGGCTGGGCCCCAACGGCTGATACAACGCGTCTGGTCGAAATTAGACATAATATTCGTATGATTGTTGATTTGGCCAAGGGCGAGTTAGATGGGCTTGCTCGTGAAGCCCGAGCATTAAATGAACGCAAAAAATGGGTTGAGAACGAGGAAAGGCGATTGAGGACTAAAGTCAACGACGAAGCGGATCGTAAGTCTAGAAACCATCTTCTACGACGGGTGAAGCTGTTTACTGACATTATTTCAGTAATCGCTCGTCTGCAGCGAGTACATCTTGTTGTGGATGAAATTTCAGCCAAGGCCAAGGTGGTAGCACGCGAACCAGAGCCTCAAACGGCGTTAGAGCAGTTTACTCCATACTTCGACCAGTTATTAATGGAATACTCGGGTGAATATGAACGGCATCGACTGGATGAGATAGTGGTCGCATCGGTAGCGCCAACAGTAAGCGTTTATTAATTTACTCTGATTGGGCCTGCTGAGCCGCCACAACTTAATAGATTCGCCGAGCAATGGCCCAGTGGGAACCACTCAACGAACCGACGGCGTTTACGGATATATTCAGACGGTGGAAGAAAGCGTTTAGGCTGCGCCCACCTGTGGAATCGACAGCACTTATTACAAACGATCTGCGTCCAACATCGAGCACCACAGCAGTGGAGACGTAAGCGCATCGAGACTTTGTTGCCTTCCGAAATTACTGACTACCTTCTACATAGCCAAATGACACCTTATGAAAGTATGTTGTGGTCCATTTGGCTACCGCGAGTGCGATCCAGCATCAAGTGAGTCCCCATGATGCAAGGTGATTTTGCCACATTGAACGAAAGTTCTATCACACAGTAACGACTGGCCTCCTACCGAACCCTATGGTGCACTTTCGCTCTTCGACGCCTGGCGCGATCTTCTCCCCACATTCATTCACGACAACGTGCTCGACCAACTGATCATCCCAAAAATCCAAAAAGCTGTTGCGGACTGGACCCCAAAGAAACCACACACCCTCCAATCGATTATATTCCCTTGGCTGCCACACGTAGGGCTGAGGATGGAAGACCTCGTAGGCGACGCGAAGCGAAAGGTGCGCAGCAGCCTACGCACGTGGAAAGTTGGAGATGGTGTGCCGACGGATCTTGTCGCTTGGAAAGATGTGAGCCACACGTCCGTTCCTCTCCCTTCCCGCACGTTATTAACTACGGCTGAACAGATCTTCGGTTCCAAGGATTGGGATAATCTCCTTTTAAAGCACGTCATACCCAAACTCGGGGCAACCCTCCGCGAAGATTTCTCGGTCAATCCGCGTGCACAGGACATGGGCCCTTTGAAGGCCGTGTTGGAGTGGACGGACGTAGTCCGCGCATCGGTCCTCGCTCGAGTAGTCGAAGCCGAGTTTTTCCAGAAGTGGCTGAACGTGCTGCACGTGTGGCTAGTGTCGCCTAGGCCGAATTTTGATGAGATCGCGCAGTGGTGAGTCCAAAAAAGATTTCTTTTGGAGCTCGTACGCGTGTGATGGTGGACTCTGCGGGGTAAAATGGGGACCTTCGGAGGTTGTCAGAACGGGGGGTGGTGCTCGTCGGTCGTCGTGGAATTGTCGCTAACGGGCGCCGGCCGCTGGGGCCTGGGCCGTGCTCACGCTGTGGTTAATTCGCATGACTGATTTGTTCGGCGAATAGGTATCAATTCTGGAAGGGCGCATTCCCGAAGAGCTTACTCGAGCACCCATCAGTGGCAAATGGATTCGAGCGTGGACTTCAGCTCATGAATTCTGCCATGGCGCTCGGTCCGAACGCTCCTGCGCGTTTGGCGAGGCCCGACTTGTCCAAAGATCCACTCACGTCGGTTGGCAAAAACACCCCCAGTTCTGCGAACGCACAAGGGTCGGGACGAACCCAACATCTACACGCAGCAGACGTATCGTTCCGCACGATTGTCGAGGAATTCGCTGCAGCGCATAATCTGTTGGTGGTGCCGACCCAAAGGACACACGAGCGTTCGCGTATGCCACTCTATCGCGTATCGGCGAGTGCGAGTGGCAAGGGCGGGGTTTTGGTTTATCTATTAGACGATGTCGTTTGGACTGGCGAAGGCGAAGACTGGAAACCTGTCTCATTGGAGGAAATGGTCCTAAGGGCTACCAAGAAGCTGTGAACGTAATTACCCTTCTTTTGGAAAAGTACTTGGATTACAGGATGCGAGAGTATCGATGACCACACAAAATGCAATACGTGCCAGGGTGCGTGAGGGTTTGAGGATTTGTGTCTAGGGACTTGCGTCCGCAGCCAGTGCAAGTTAGTGAGCCTACACTGGCAATCAATCGCAAGCTTGTGCAACATCGTTCTGAAGATATGTGTAAGCTTAGATGACACCTAAGGCCAACAACCCCCATACCCCAGATATGACCCGTTCGGCACCGACCGTAGGCCAGATTCTGAAAAATAACGACCGAGTCGCAGGCAGGACATGTTTCGCCAATGTCCGCGTATCTTGATAGCTCCAAGATCGGCCCTGGCTTGGCCCCACCCACGAAACGCGGTTCGATCGCGTGTTTCTGTGCGTATTCTTGGACTCGTATTTTTGCTTGTACAAACCGAGCGGGGACAGGATCAGGAATGGGGCAATATTGGGCCGCGTGTACGAATCGTAGAATAGCCACGGCGTCTATGATCAAACAAATAAAGCATAGAGCAAAACAAACTTGAATATATGCATGTCCATACCTAAGTCGCCGACGTTGTCTTCTGCAATTATCTGGTCAAATCTATTGTAAGTATTCAGCGCTGCTAAAAGCTCCAGCAATTTGTCATGGACTGCTCTGAACATCTTCACTAGCTCATCAGGCAGGCCCGAGCGGTTCTAATAACATATTAACCAAAGGTGATCGAGAACAGTACCTTCGCTACTCACAAGGATAAACAACGCGAGGCTAAACTTCATGCGTGTCCGATGAACAAACAAATATGGCATCCCCGTCCCTGCTGGGCCGATAACCTGAGATTCGTCCGAGGTAGCGGGCTCCCAATCCGGGGCTAGCAGCGGCAGAATGCGAGGCGCAACTAGAGTAATCAGAGCGGAGTCAAGCGTTTCGAACACCACTTCACGGAGCAGAGCCGTCGGCGAGGAATAGGCAACTTGAACCCCGCTCAGTACTGCAGCCTCCGCAGATGACCTAATTAGAACGTACTGGACTTGGGTTTTTGCTGTACCGCATTGACTAACGAGACAATTCGACTATTGGAGTCCGTTTCTTGGTCCCAGAGCTTGGCCACGCAAACCCGGGTTCTGAAATTTGCTTGTACCCGGAAGGAAAGATCGTAAGGTTGGAGCACCCTGCACAAACAAAGTTAGACAATTTTAGGGTTAGTACACTTTCACACACATTTGCGTCCACACGATATGTCTACCGGATCCGATAGGCCGAACCCCATATATTCTTGCGTATTCCGCCTGGTTAAGAGGCCCTTCCTCGGCGGCCTCAGTAAGTCTTCTCATAACCCTGTTGTCACAATAGCCTATCATTCGATCGGGTTTGTTGTTGTCGTCTTCGAGGTGCGCCATGCCGGAAGCATCAGCAACCACGTTGAATGAGCCCTCGGCAAGTATAACGACCAGGCGGTCTTCAGACAAATAGTAAAGGCCTGAAAGCAAGTGAGCCAGGCGGCTAAGCGAATCGTGGTCCAACTGAATACCTGTACATGTTGCAATCGGAGTGGAGCCTAGTGAAGTACGTGCGACAGACAGCAGCACCGTCTGAAGCGAGGTCCCTTCAGGTGTTTGGCTGTCAGATAGTCCCGACTGCCTGTACAACTGTACGAATCCTGGCTTCGCGACAGCAAGCTGTAGCTGTCAAATCCACGTTTTAATAACACCTTGTCCACATGTCTTGGAGCAAGTACCTGGAGATCTCCGCAAGTGACAGCGAAGGTCATGGCCGTGATCGAACGTGCGTCTGCTTCGATGACTTTAGGTAACTTGAATGCCGAATATGGTTCTTCCGCATTAGGTCTGTATTCGATAACTATAAGTGATACCGAGCCATTTGAAAGACCGCATGCAAGATATGCCTGAACTATTGTGTGTGGGTATCTGGAGGTTCTACAATTAGCTCAACTCACCATGCTCCCCAGAGTTTCCAGCATCAACGGGCTTCCACTGAGACCAAGCAAGGCTCGTTACCCACGCCTCCTCGACATGGCAAGTCAAACAGTGACGGGCTTTATGCATGTCCGAGTCCCAGCTACCCACAGGTTAATAAATGAATCCATAAAAACGACGAAAAAGACTTGCTAAAACAAGTTTAAATCTCCGAAACGGCTTCCGAGAGCCAGAAGCGAGCTCTTTGCATCCAGTGGAGAGCTCAGATCATCTTCCCTGTTGCTGCTAGACCAAGCAATGGCTGCATAAGCGTAAATTCGATGTCCGCACTCGTTGTGCGCATACACTCACAGCATGTTTGACATCGTAGAACATCATCAGTCAGCATCAGGTTTTCCTGATCGTAAGCTGATATTTGATCTTCTGTGATATTTTGAATCTATATTGTTGGTGAGCCACCGGTCTAATCGACAGGAATCTTCACAAACTTTAATCCATTTTCCGTTCAGAGGATTCTTCACAGGTGCCCATACAAACACCTCCATGTTATTCGTCAACGTGACTAATAAACATCTGTAACATATGGTCAGTGTGATGTTCCAACTGCCAAGTTCTGTTGCGCTCACCCTCCAAGTTTGTTGAGCCCGCTGGGAGACCATGTAGCTGCTTGCCATGCAGGTTCCAAAGCTCCTAGACTGACAGTTCTCCAGTCTTTCAACACAATTAGATCGACCCTGCGAACGCTCTGAAACGCACACTACCTTCATTGTGCTCTGCCCACGCGCGCGCCTTGTCTACATCATGAACTGCCGTCCTAAACCACGTAAAGGCTCCTGTGGACGAGTTTGGTTCGATATTTCCTGGATTACTTTCGGTTTTCGTATCAAAGTTTGGGGTCTAACACTGCGAATTACAGGCGCAAACCCAGAGATGTTCGTAGGACATACCACAACATACACAACACTGCGCGTCACAACGGCAATTTGACCATCTCCAGAGCATTGTAGGGTATCCACCGAAGAGTTGATAGGCGCATCGTTGAGGGATAACGTCGAGAGTAAGCTCATTGCGATGGTATCATGGTCCGAGTTTGAAACCATAAGAAGCGCCCATATAAAAGGTGAAGCGGCGCTTGCAGTTGGCCACCCCGGCGCGTCGACCATGACGGTAGGTATGTTCGGATAGGATAGTACACAAAAGTTAACAGCGAATATAATCGCTGCAGGATCTGTCTTATTGCTATGCTCATATGTCCTCATTTACCCTCAGTGGGCTGGACGACTTGGAACGTGATTGGTTAGAAGGCTCTCTTAAACCTGATAGTAAGTAAACTTTAGCTGAAATGATACAGGTCCCAATGAAGAACTAAAAGCAATTGATGTACCCGCTCATCAGGTCCCCCCAGACCCAAACGATAGTGATAGTACGTGATTTCTTGGGCAAAACGCAATATCGGCACTCATGTACATGCACTCAGCCCTCCCTTCGCAAGTCCACCCATCATACCCTTATGGTAACCCAACGAAGCCTTCACACCCCGTCGCAGTAGAACCTCTTGGCCGAGGCTCATCGCGAACATACTACGACGACATGCGCTTCGAAAAACTAAGGAGGCTGGACCGGTTGCGTTGGACAAATCTCGCGTTGGACTTGCTCTTGCCGGTCGATCATGAAAAAGAAGAAGCTCTGAAAGCTGCTGCTGCACGAAGAGCTGCGAGCGGTGCTACTGGGAATAATAACTCAGGAAACGGAGGGGGAGAGGCCGACCAAGCTGGCGCTGAGGAGGAGGAAGGCGAAGAAGAAGGAGAAGAGGAGGAGGAGGAGGTTGAAGACATTTCTGGTGAGGAAGAAGACGAAGAATTCGTCAACGAATAAGTCTCATGTTTGTATTCCTCCGTTTGTATGTATCGGATAATAATGTATGAGAAGGCTGATTCCTGGTCCCTGAAAGGAGATAAGATAAGAAGGAAACAACGTGCCTTATCTTGCGTTTGAATCGCACCACGACCTTGTGGTGGCTAGACGATACCACTGGACACCCAAATGGCGGAAGTAGCAACCAGTGCGCTTGATGCCGCTCCGACAGTCATGCCCCAGGCAACGAGTCCTCTTACCAAGACGTTTACCGATGCTGAACGGAAGGCAGTGGACGAATTGAGGGTGGGTTGGTGAATAAACGTAGCACCGACTTGCTGACAGCGAGACAGACGCGCTTGCCTTTACTGCTTGGTGAAGCATATCCCGAGAAACCCGACGCGGGCTCTGCGCCGTTTGAGATTTGGCAGCTTACGCTCTACCCTGAACGTTTGGATGATGCCCGTCTTGATGTCGTCCTGGTTAAATTCTTGCGAGCGAGGTATGCATTCATACACAAACAAATGCCTCACGAAGTTTGACGTGACTTGGCGAAGAGCTATGAATGTAGATGAAGCAGGAAAGATGCTGGTTTCAACTCTAAAATGGCGAGCCGAATTCCGTGCCGCCGAGACTGCGGACGAGCGCTTTGACCAGAACATATTTGGAAAGCTTGGTTATGTCCACGGAAAAGACAAGGAGGGACGACCAGTGACGTGAGTAAACGATCTTGTATTACCTAGATGATACTTGATTTAGTATAGCTATAATGTCTGGGGCGACCAAGATTTGAAGGAAATATTCGGTGACCTCGACCGTTTCTTGAGGTAAGCAGACAGCTTCACGAGGAAGAAAGTAAATCAGCTTCAATGTGGTGCTGTAGGTGGAGGGTTGGACTCATGGAACGTGGGCTCCGAGGGATCGACTTTATCAACGTCGATGCCATGGTTCAAGTTCACGGCAAGTCGTACGCTTGGTTAAATCATTTGTTGTCTGATATGAGTTTATTAAGACTATGCTGGAGTGTCTATGACATCTCGTGACGCCAACTCGAAGAAGGCTGCGGCTGAGGCAACCAAACTGTTCCAAGACTATTACCCAGAGCTGCTTTCGTAGGGTTTTCCGCCCCTCTATGCATTATTGCCCAGGACTCATCCTTGTTTAGGGCCAAGTTTTTCGTCAATGTTCCGTAAGTGTTGATAGTTCTGTGTTCTTTCAGGTTCAAGGTGCCAACTCCACAAACAGTTCCCTGTTCACCTGGGTCTTTTGGCTGTTCAAGCCACTAGTTTCGGCGCAGACTCTGGCCAAGATGAAAGTAGTTGGGACTGGGCCACAGACAATCGGCAAGGAGATGCTGCCTCACATAGCGGAGAGTGAGCTGCCCAGCCAGTATGGTGGCACAGCGACGCTTGCGGCCTGAAATAAATAGTTAGAGTGAATAGTCAAATCTGAGTGTTCTTTGTGGGCTTCGGTTAAGCTTTTGTAGTGCCTACTTCAATGCGCATTTTGTTCTTTTGCCAAACCTTTGTATGTAGTTGACCACAAACAACCGGCTCGCGGGATGTCATCGGCCCCGATTACGGAGGTTCCGGACCAAACTTGGATAATCAAAGTTCTCGCACGCCGACCGCACTTGCACATCACCTCACCCACCACCAAGAGGGATCCGCTCCCACCGCCCGTGATACCCGCACTGTACAATGTCTAGCTTCGACAAGGTTGTAAAGCTAGCGTGTAAACCCAAGGCGGCGGCGCCCAAGGCTAAGGTATGTTGTTGCTTCATCTAAGCCCTGCGTTCACACCCAGACTGATAAACATTCGACGGCAAACAGTACATCGAGCCGCTGATTTCTGCTACATATTCAGACGATGGATCTATACACGACATTTGCAAAGCACTCGCCCCCCGATTCAGAGAACCGAATGCTGTTGTACGTGACCTCTTCCAACAAACACCCCCGGTTTGCTCACTAGGCTCCAGGTTGTGTTCAAGGCACTTATCGTGCTTCACACGGTAATCCGACAAGGCCAGACTGACAATGTGCTCAAATACCTCGCTTCGTCTGAAGTCTTGAAACTTCGAAACGTCAGCAATGGGCAGTGGGACGGTTGGTGTCATCTTCTACCTCGGTATCACAACCAGCTAACGTTCCTCCAGGCTATATTGCACCGCAGAACTTGACCAACTACGCAATGTATCTCGACACCCGAGTCCGAACATACAAAGATCTTAAGCATGACGCGATCCGCGTCCAGAGCGAATCAAATCGTGATCGACTATCTACTGCGGACGACGAGGGACCCTCAGGCCGACCCGTCCAGAGAAGCAAGACCGTGATGGGGCGAAAGCTGCGGGTTATGACTGTCGAGAAGGGGCTGCTGAGGGAGACGAAAATGGTTCAGCGCTTGACGGATGCTTTGCTAGAATGCAAGGTTGGTGGGCCTATTCTTCAATTTGTATTGGGTTAACACAATCCTACAGCTCTATGACGATAACCTTGAGGATGAGCTTAACGTCACTGCCCTGCGGATGCTCGTGAAAGACTTGTTGATTCTGTTCCAAGCAACCAATGAGGGTGTCATTAACGTGCTAGGTGGTCTTTTTCAATTCTCCGGATCTGAGAACATCTCTAACCAATTCCTTACAGAACACTACTTTGAAATGTCGCATGTTGATGCACAGGCTGCGCTAAAGATTTATCAACACTTTTGCAAACAGACAGAACGTGTGGTTAACTACCTTGGTATTGCAAAAAAGCTCCAGAATGTACTTAACGTGCAGATTCCTAACCTCCGACACGTAAGTTGTCCATCTAGACGTTTATTCTTCTAATATCTGAAACCATGTAGGCACCTGTGTCGCTAGCGAAGACTCTCGAGGAGTACATAAAAGACCCTAACTTTGAGGAGAATAGGGTCGAATATCGAAATAGCAGGATCATTGCCGACGGAGGCTCCACTAGTAAAACAAATGGAAAAGCCACTGAAACCGCTAAGCGTATGTTAACCATCTTTCTCACTCAAAATCCCAGTGTTTCTAATTCCCTCCGAAGCTGCCGCATCGACCTCTGCACCAACGTCGGGAGGCACCACGGGAGCAAGCACCTCCAAGCCTGACGCTACCCCGGCTAAATCCGAACTCTTAGACTTTTTCGCATCGATTGAGCAAGAGCAACCGAGCATGTTTGACCCTCAGTCCCAAAGGTAAGTGCGCATATCCTTTCTGGCGGGGCGAGATCAATTAACTTGAGCTTTCAGCCCAACAAATGCATACTTCCATCAGCAGTCGCAATTCAACCCTTTCCTTCAGCGACAACCGGGTATGGCCGCTCAAATGACTGGGATGCCCAACATGAACGGGCAGCAGCCGTTTATCCAACCCCAAGCTACTGGCTTCATATCCAACCCCAACAATCCTTTCCCACAAACCCAACAGCCTTTCCTTGCCCCACAAGCTACGGCAGTACCGTTCCAGCAACCTCTTCAGCCTCAGGCCACAGCCGTACCATTCCTGCAACCCCAAGCCACAGCTACCCCGTTCTTACAACCTCAGGCCACAGCTGCTCCATTCCTACAGCCGCAGGATACCGCGCGTCCGTTCCAGCCCCAGGGTCAGCAGCAGCCGTTTGGACAACAGCCGTTTGGGCAGACTGCCGGCTTCTTGCAACCACAACCAACTGGGTCAAACCCGTTCAGACAGACGATGCTCTTGCCTCAATCGACAGGTATACCTTCCAATCCCTTCCCATCTGCTCAGTCCCAGCCCCAGTTCCCGTCAAATCCAGCTAGCCCGTCCCTTCCGGGCGCGGGACCGTTTGGGAACAACACCATCACGCGCCCTGCTTCGACCCCAATTGGAGGAGACCGGAAGTCGACAACCATAGCTCCTCTCGTTGCGCAAGCAACTGGCTCGAGGAATCCATTTGGGCCTGTCCCTGCGCCGGCACCACCACCTGTTCCCAAACTGCCTACGTTGGGTGAGATCGCGAGCGGAGCGTTTAACACCAACAACATCGGTTCTGGCGGCAATAACAATACAGTGTTTGGGACGAACAATGCTAACGCAACTGGTAATGGGTTGGGGACGTTTGGGCAGACTCAGACAAACGGAGGGAATGCCCAGGCGCCTGTCAAATCCCCATTCGATATGTCCAGTATAGCGTCCTCGTTCTCGACTATCAACCAGCCCAAAGATGTCAGTACCCCTCTGGCTAACCCGCTCAACCCCCAAGCAACGGCCACGTCTGCGTTTTCTAGCTCAAGTGATGCTTCTTCCATGTTCTCCTCCCAACCCACAGGGTCTTCGTTTTCCAGCGCACCCTCGCTCGTTTCTCAGCCGACTGGGTTCGGGGGTAGTGCGATTAAGCCGTTCAAGCCCACCTCCTCGTTTGGTGCTGACTTGCTCAATAATCTTCCATCGAGCCCGACGGGCCAGTCTGGGTCGGGCTCGGCTTCGCCGTTTGGGGCTCCTAAAACTGAGAATACTACCGGCGCGAGTTCCCTTCCTTCCTTTTCCTTCGACTCGACCAAGTTGGGTACTCAGCCCACTGGGGCTAGCAGTGCATTTGGCGGGCTGAACTCTCAACCTACTGGGTTCAACTCGGCGTTTGGCAGCGTGACAGGGACCGGAGCGTTTGGATTAGGAACCGGGGCTGGAGGAAATGCGTTTGGGTCAGGTTTTAGCACGGGATTGCAGCCGCAGGCTACTGGGCTGGGTGCCAATGCTGGTGCGGCAAATCCATTCCGAGCGTCGATGTTCAACAGCCTAGGCGGCACTGGAACCGGGGCAGGTGCCACGCCGTTTGGGAGTCAGAACGCTTTTGGTGGCGCTTCAGCATTTGGAGGCACCCAGACCGGACAACCTCAGCAGCAGCAACAAACCCAACAGCCAACTTTCTCGTTGATATAAGCCGTCTACGAGCTGCTGGGGCGATGGTTGGTTGAGGATTTATCTGTTCCGTTCATACACATATAATACATGTTAGTCTTTTTGGATATGGACCTCTGCTTTTCGTCGTATGTGAGAATATATGGATTTTTTCTTCGGCCGGATCGTTAGAGGTTAAAGAACCGTTTCCACCAGCTTCGCTTTTCGCCTCGAGCGGATAACTCGACGCCCGCCAAGAGTCGTTCGTAGTATTGAACGTTTGATCTAGGTCGAAGCATCTTATCGGAGAGTGGATACTGTTGGAAAGCCAAACACGTTTACAAATCTGCTCTCTTTGTAGCAAGTAATGTCCATGATTGCATACCTGCCTCCGTGCGACGTCGTCACATATCGCCTGGGCCGCCGAAACCGTTCTCGGAGTGAGAGCAGGCGAATTGGCGAGTGATTCAAGAACACTTTGGAACTGGGTTGAAGAGCGCAATGGGTCCTGAGGCCATCGCTTGATAATTCGGTAGAGCGATTGGTTCAGTGAAGAAGACATGGCGATGGCTGGAAGCTGAAGATCTGATATTAAATTACATAATAAGTCGCGGGATGTATGTCACGTGATGTTTCTCCTCTTGGGCGCGTCGCGACTCTTGCTGCCGCTCCTTTCTACTCTGTCCACAGCCTGCCACGACCATGTCCGCCGAAGAGTGAGTATCAAACGCAACAAGGGTATCCACCCGCTCACATATATATAGAGCTGGACTTAAGGATGAAAGCACGCCTCCTACCGAAGAGCCGACCATCGAGTCCGAGATCGAGGTCGCCAAGCGTGCCTTTGCATTGCGGAACTTTGAGGAGGCTGTGGACCACTATGCGACTGCTCTTGAGCTATAGTGAGTAACTGCTACACGTCAAGCCTGACCTAGTTGACTTTGGGCCACTCTTGTGCTAACAACTTACTCCGATGCTCCAGCCGCGCCGAGAAGGACGAAGACACGGCCGAATTCGCGGAGCTTTTGTTGCTATACGGCCGTGCCCTGCTAGAGAACGCTATATCCCAAAATGCGGTGCTCGGAAAGGACAAGGAAGGCGAAGATCAAAAGGACAAGGCAGCAAACGGCGCAGGTATGTTTAGGTTCCCTGACACGTCACTTGTTTCATACCCTAATCACTATTATTGACGCATAGGTCCTTCCGGCAACAGTGATAAACCAACAAGCGACCGCATTCACTTTGGTGGTGATCCAGAGAGTGACCACGAGGGGGATACAACGGCTGACCTGACTGGCGAAGCGGACGAAACCAAAAATGACGATGACGATGCTGAAGAGAATGACGAAGACGAACCAGAGGATGACTTTAACGCAGCATGGGATGTGCTTGATATGGCTCGAGCTTTCTATGACAAGCAAGAAGGAGATGACATGAAGCTGAAACTTGCGCAAACATATATGTATCTTGGGGATGTGTCACTGGAGACAGGTGAGTTTCATCGCATAGAGTTTGGGCCGTTGTTGACGCGAATATGCGCACAGAAAAGTTTGAACAGGCCGTTTCAGACTACACCTCTGGCCTAACAATCAAAACCCAACTCCTGCCGTTTTACTCTAGACAAGTCTGTGAAGCACACTATCGGCTCAGCCTAGTACTTGACTTGACGCCGGGTAAAGTGAACGAAGGAGTGCGGCACATCGAGCAGGCAATCGAAAGTCTAAAAGCTAGGGTCACTGTGTTGAAGGAGCGACTGGAAAGCCCAGCAGATGTCAAAGGGAAGGGAAAGGGCGTATATATGAACGACCCATTGGAAGGAATGGACGAAGGGGGCCTAAAGGCGGAGCTGACGGAGGTCGAGGAGCTGTTGAAGGATCTGACCCTCAAGGTATTACTTATATCTCTATTTGAGTCTACACGCTCTCAATCATTCTCCCCAGCTCGAAGACATGAAAGTTGCCCCAGAGGTACAGGCTGGAGAGAGTTCTGGTGCCGACAAGGCTTTGGACGAGCTACTCCAGTTCAAGCCGACTTTACCACCTCCGGAGTTACCACCAATCATGGATGGACCCGTGAACGATCTCACGAAACTTGTCAAGAAAAGAAAAAGCCAGCACCGGCAGCACCACAACCAGAAGTGTCATCAACAACGCCAGTTGAGGTGGATACATCTACGTCCAAGGGGAAACGGAAAGTTGAGACGGAGGAGGTTGAGAACGAGTCCAGCCCGAGGGATAAGAAGGCTAAACTAGAAGCGGCTTAGTGGTCTGCTTATTCGTGTGTTCACTACACTCTCGTATCGATTAAAATTTTATCTATGTCTTTGTGGACAGTCTGCAGACAAACCATTTGCAGAATCAATCTAATATTGTGAATATTGTGATAGTTTCACGTCTTGTTTAAAGTTTAGGGTTAGGCCTTGAGATCTTGAAGAAAGAAAGAGCCCGACCAGCCCGAGGGCCAGTACAGGTCAGGAAAAGATTGAGACAGTGCCTGGCCCATAAGACCAGACAAAGCGAGGGTGCCAACTGAACCGAGAGGCGCCGTGCAATGGCCGACTCCCCCACCTGATACCCACAAGTACGTGAAGGCAGATATCCCGTCAAGGTAAGTATGAAGAACTAGGACACCTACCCATCGTGTCTATATACTTCCACGGGGTGGTCTGTGCGTCGGAAGTGTTCGATGCGTTCGGATGTATTTTTGGCTCCGTTTGTGGTCTATTTATTCATTCCGTGATTGATTCATCCGTCGTTTCGTCAGCGAACGGACATTTGAATGTTTAGAGGCTACCTGGCCGATGTGAATGACCATATGCAAGGCCTATGGCTAAAAACATCGCAAGTTGTTAACATGTACGCATATATTTATTTGTCCGGTACTATTGGCCGTTCTGGGCGAAGCTTTACATAAAGACCGTGATCCTTGAACAGTTGAAATGACACATACATACAGCCTCTGTTCGACAGCTTCATTGGGATATATACATGTCCTTCTAAAGACCAAATACGTCGAAACATAGTGCTTGGTTGAACATGACCTGCAAACGTGCAGGTAGGACCCAGCGCATAGAATCACGCGTCAGCAACGGAAAGGCAAGGCAAACATTATGTTTAGTATGGCAGCAAAAACACGTAGCTCTATACAGAAACAGTCGGTAAACAAGATCCTTTGAGCATGTGGATCCGGCTGAACTTGGCAGGAAAAAAGACTCTATAATCTATCATTCATGAAGGGCTCGCCCTCAAGTTCGCTATGGTACTCATTCTATGTCTTGTTCTATATGGTTGGTCTAAAGATACAATATTGCGACACATTTCGTAAAACCGATCTAAACACGGAACCAATGAAACCCCGCACTTCACCGCGCCGTCGAACACCTAGTGTGCAATGGCTGGTGGCCGCTTATCTTTCTCGCTCGCTGGCGACTCTTCATCGTCGGGGTTTTTAACAAGGGGTTTGAAAAACACCAAGACGCCAATTATCTCCAGTCCGACTACTGCCACTAAGCACCAGAGAGCGGCAGCTCGACCTTTGAATGCCGTTTCATCATTGGGGTTGCGTGCGTCAACGGAAGCTTGGATAGATGTTGTCGCCGAGGTGCCAATTGCAGATCCGAGCTGAAGGGCCGTGTTAAACACTGCACCAACTACTCCAGCGTAATGTGATGGAGTCGCCCGGAATATGTTGATACTGTAATGAGTACGAAACGTCAGCTACTGCTTTACTATGCTTACGCTTTGGCTTACCTGGTGAGCACAAAGACGACGGACGTTCCAGCAGTCCCAATAATAAACGCTGGAAAGTCAATTTGCCAGTAGCGACCAGGGGAAAACGGAAACATGATGCTTCCAATGAGCGAAAGAGTCAATCCCCCCAAAATCATCCATTTGGGTTGTCCTAGCTGTGAGATTCGTCCCGCATTGATTGTAATAGGCCCTGCAACTAAACCAAGTGGCAGGCTTTTAACGGAAGTATCAGTTTCGTGAAAACCGCAGGGAGAGCTGAACATACAACTTAACAGCCGAAATTATGCTTGACCACCCGAGGTGGTCCTGCCAGTATGGAGACAGACTGAGGTAGATTTGGACCCAGTAAAAGTATGGCATCAGTGCAACTGCGAACAAAACCGCGAAATTTCGATAGAACCATAGTTTAGGGGGCCTAGTAACGCATGTAATTAAAACAACAGTCCCAAATAAGAACTTACACTTACAATGAAGCACTAGCCTCGTCGATTCGAGTTTCCCAAATGAAGAAAGAAACCGCTAGAGCAACAGAGACAAACAGAGGCGCCAAAACCCCAGGAGCTTTCCAGCCTTCAACGGACCCACTGGTGAGCGCATACACGAACAGAATCGTCGACGCTGGGGACTAGGCTTCAGTACAAAAGTTGTCAAGTGGGGATGTGGAGCCTACTAGTCAGGACAAAGACTCCAACAAAATCGAATGTAGCCTTCTTATGTTCGGGATTTCGTGGTGTCTTGGGGATTAGGATCACGCAAGAAATCGAAATGGGCACCGCAATGATAGAAATTAACCAGAAGATCCACCTCCAAGATGCATACTGGACCAAAATAGCACCAACAATAGTCCCGGACACTACGTCACGATGAGCATATACCTAGGACCTATCTCGCCAGATGACGCACCGTTACCAATGCAGCCAACGGAGCTAAACCACCCGATGGCTCGTCCTTGTTCCTGTGGATCGGGGAACATTTGAACTATCAAGTTGAGCGAAGACGGGATAGTCAACGATGCCCCAATCCCCTGTAGTGCTCGCAGAACCAAAAACGAGATCTTGTCGTGAGGAAAACCTCCTCCAAGCGTTGTCAAGCCAAAAAAGGCCGTCCCAAGAACGAACACTGGTTTTGGACTATAAACGTCTGAAATCCGTCCACTCTATACCCCTTACAATTTGTCAACGGTATCAATTAAGCAACAAAATAGAACTCACGATCAACAAAAACGAGGCAAACGTCACCTGGTAAGCGGCAAAAAGCCAAACAGAATCACTATCGGTTAATCCAACGTCACGGCAGATGGCTGGGATAGCAGGAAACATCGCAGACGTGTTGACTGTGTCCAGAAATTGGCCGAGACAGAATACGACGAGAAGAATATATTTGCGAGCCTGCGCAACGCTTGCGAGCGCTGTGGTCTCGGACTCGGACTCATTGAGGGTGTCTTTTTCTTTCGACCCAGCTTGGCTCCCTAGATCTGCTGTAAGCGTCGGTGCTGGTGTGAGTTCGACTGTTTTCGGAGTCGAGCTCATGTTTTCAGACAGCTAATGGGAGGGGAGGGCAAAAAGAACCTGTTTTCTTAGCTCACCAACCTCGTATTTAAATCCCCCGCGTATCATCTGCGTGGCATGCCGTTTGGTTGCTTCGACTGCCAAAGGCTATCGGTTAGCATATTTACGCCGTTGTTTGCGAGGTACCAAGTGGAGGTTTCCGTTAGGTGAGTCAGCAAGAGAGCGGCTTTTGAAGCCGAGACTCTAGCCTAGAACCCATCGATATGGCACCCTCGGAGTTTTTGAAAAGGGACACTCGCGTTTTGATAGGAGAAAATCCTCAAATCGGATAAATAATAGATGTCTAGAATACAATATATAGCTATACGTACGTACATCCTAGAGCCCCTCAAAAAAGCTTAAATCGGAAGCGGATAGCCCGCCACTCGCACTGGCACCAGCAAGCTTCGAGGCCGGAGCAAGGGTAGTGGAAGTAAAAGGCGGCGCTGGAACACGAACATCCCGAGGAGGGGACGACCCAAAATCAAAGAGATCGATCTGCGGCTGATTTTGAGCGACTGACTGAAGGGGAGGCGCGAGAGAAGGTGGGGGTGGAAGAGAAGGGGGCGGAGCAAATGAGGGTGGTGCGGCAAGTGGAGGAGGGGCAATACTAGGCGTGCTGGAGCGAAGGGGTATTGAAGGAGGTGGGGGGAGCAATGGGGGAGCCGCACTGGCTTGTGGATCTGAAACACGCTGAATGCTCGAGCCCGTACGAATAAAAACTGGTGTGCCTGTCTTCGAAGGTGGTTTAGGTGGTGAAGGGGATCGAAGAACTGGCGCAGGCGCAGGAGCCGACGACTCAAAGTCTCCGAAATCGTCAAATGAAAGTCTTGCTGGCGCTTCACCCCCGGTTTCGTTTTGTACCATAGGAGCAGACGGGCCGGCCAAAAAATCTGCGAATATATCAGGTTCTGAAGCTTTTGGGGGCCCCGAGCCCGAGCTGAATGCAGGTGGAGGAGGCAAAGCAGGAATCGAGGGAGAGTCCAACGAGGGCACGTCGGCCCTAAATGCTTGTTGTGCACGCGTTGAAAACGAAGTTTGACGCAGATGGGAGCCTTTATTACCAACAACCGCTGCGAGATCCGCTATTGATGGTAGACGAGGGGTATGACTGCGAGATGCTGGAGCTGACCCGACAGGCGTTGTAACTTTGGGCGTGAGTGAGGGCGTGAGCGTAGAGGGAGCAACAGGGGCAGAAGGAGCAATGTGAGGTGTGCTAGGTAGCCCGTTTGTTGGGACCGGGACAGAAGATGCACCAAACACATCCCATAGATCATCACCCCCGTTCGGATTTTCGGGAACGGCAGCCAACGGCGAGGGCACACCACTTGAGGTCCCCACCCTTGGAGGCGGGGCAAGCACTGGCACATCTTTTGGAAGGGGCTTACTCTTCAGCATTGATTCTAACGCGTCAAACTCGGTAAGACCACGCCCTCCATCTAATAGACTCTTAGGATTCGAGTCGGGTACAAAATCTTCTAGAAACTCCAGATCTGAAGCGGATAGCGACACGGACTCGGACGTAGCGAGCCGTACTCGTTCCGTTTCCAGTGGATTTGTCCTAGAGAATCGTTTGAAGAACCTCGAGACACCTGAGACGGGTTGTTCGACGGGGGGCGCCGGCTGTGCTGGTAGTGCTGGTGGTGAAGGATCGACCGGAGGGGCAGGTTCTATAGCAGCAGGCTTTACAGTGTCTCCCAATGACGAAGTCGAAGGCGATGTCAACGGCACAGGTGTATTTGAACGCGATCCTTGGCTAGTGCTAGCCCTGTCTGTGCTTCCCCTCGCACGCGCCCAAAATCCGGAGAATCTCCCGGTAGTTGTCGGTGATGGTGTTGATACGGGGGCAACTACCGCAGGTACGGACACGGTTGCAGGTACAGGTGCAGTTGCAGGAACAGTTACAGGCTTATGCTCGGGTTTCTTTTTCTCGTCGTGAGCCCAAGCCCAACCGACTCCAACAACGTCACTACCAAAATCTAGAGAAGACCGAGTTGTGCTGATGCTTGCTTTGGAGGACAGGCGGTGTGTGGCCTGAATGGACCGCGCAGACGTCAAGTGGGCGAACGGGCTAAGTTGTGCAACAGCCGAGATGCGGGTTGCCTTGAGTGCTGCACGTTGGCGAGAAAATATTTGCGTCGATGCGTAGGGAGGCAACGGGGATAGGGCTGGAGGAGGTGATGACAATGTTGTTGTCATTGTGGGGAGGTGGTATATCTTGCGTAGCTTTTGCCTGTGAATAATTGCGTTAAACTAGATGTAAAATCGAATTCGGCACTTACAGCTCGTCTATGTCTTCAAGGGGCGCCCGCCATTCGGTAGTGGGTTCGCTGCGAGGCAGCGGTGCGTCAGGCCATATCTCTGTTACTGCTGACTCCCATGTGCTTAAATAGCCAGAGACTACTTCAGGGGGCTTTACTCGTATTAGTGATCGAATAAACAAGGTCAAATTTAACTAACTTATACTCACAATCTTGCGATCCAGCCTCTCCTTTCTGGCACGTGCAATCTCCCATTCGTCCGCAGCCGGCGTTGCCTCTTCTTTCTCGCGGCTAGCCGCCCAAGTAGCACCCCAAGCATCACTGCTCACAGCAGGGTCAACTTCAGCTGGGGGCGCATCGTGCACCGACGTAAAGGTGGCATCCTCTGGCCCAGGGCTCCATGGATCATCCCCTGCCCCCACAATCCCTAGCCCAACGTTGTCTCCACTTTCAAATCCTCCAAATCCATCGTCAAGTGCACCAGGAGAGGTGACAGGTGGGAGTACAACCTGAGCGACACGTGGTGTGATGGGAGGCTCGTCAACTGAGCTCCGGATAGACGAGCGTGAGTCGCCTGTCTGGCTCCCATCAGGTGGTGGTGACGACGGTAAAGGGCTATGTGGAATGTTTTTGTGCTGCCCGTATGATGGCGAGGAGGGCCTGTGCAGGTACTAAGGACGTCAACGCGTTACAAAGAAAAATACATAGAGCATGATGAAACTCGTACCTCTATTACCTGTTCCTCAGGCTCGGTCTCGGTCTCAAGCTCGGGTTCGGGCAGTGGATTATCTGGCGCGGGGATATCTTCATGATATTCTAGGCTAGACCCCCAACCGCCTCCAGTGGGTTCGTCGACAGCATCAGTAGCTTCCCAGGCAGGCGACGAGCCCCAAGCATCGGAAAAAGAGGGTGCAGCTACAGAAGAAACAGGCCAAGTAGGAGTAGCATCGGGGGACCTAGAGGATTCTTTTGCAGTAGTCGCAGTGTTCGTTATCTCGGTGGTAGAGCGCCATGCATTTCCCCAAGGATCGTCGTCCATGGTCGTTCACCTCAGGCCATCCAATCGCGTTACCGTTACACGTACATCACGTGTGTTTCTGACGCTCCTTCACACCGTCCACAGCAAGTCTGTTAGCAAGTATGTATTTCTGGCATATATGGCGGCTACCTAACCATAAATTTCTCGTAGAATGCCCTTGAAGCAGACTTCGACGCCCTATCCTCTCATCGATGCTGATCCTCAGTTTGGGCGGGTTGTCCGCTACTTTCGTCCGAGCGACTATGCGGTCTGGGCTGGTGCAGCAGCCGCTGCTCCCGCTGCACTACTTGCCTATGGTATGTGATTGACGACCTATTCTACGTGTTTTATGGACAATATGCAGAGCGGATCGACCCTTCGGGACACCGAATGAGACCTGCCCTCAGGATGGTGACCTTTGTCGGAGCACTAGGTGGATTCCTTTTGGCCTATCAACGATCTTCATGTGAGTGTATCTAGCTTTTGGAGCGTTCAAGCACTCTCCATCTTGCATTACTAGTACGTTTCTGGGGCTGGTCAGAGAATGCCCAGGAAGCAGAGGCCGATTACAAGGAGCTCTCTGCCCGTGCGGCCGCTGGCAAGCCTCTCTATGGTAAATAGTCGCCCTCGTGTGGTGCCACACGGTGCTCCAGGCCAGTCTCAAACCAATTGCTCTGTAGGCGAATCCGACATGCCGCCTTTTGTCCAAGGTGTTGCTCATCGCAACTCGGCTTACTCTCAGCTGAAGTTTGGTTAGTATTGCTCACCTATATTATAATGACAATCGTTAAGTGTTCTCTCTTTAGCCGCTCTTCCGTGGTACGTTCCCTGCCATACCCATTTAAAGAAGATTGTACATATATTTGTCGCTTGGACAGGTTCAACTTTGTTGCGCACCCCTTCCATGGTACTGATCCTGAAAAATACCAACCTAAATCATAGGACGGTAGATGAACTCGATCGCTCATGTACCCTTAACTATAACCCAATCAATGTGTCGTTGACCCGAATCAAACCACCGTATATGTGGCAAGGACGTGATTCCGTCTATGGCACGACACTGATTGTTGCTGAGCTGACTGCCTCTGATCCAAATTCTACGATTCAATCGAAATCTATCCTCTGCAAATGCGCCGCTACTTGAAGCCAATCCAATAGGTGGCGGTGCAAACCTGATAACGCAATTGAATTTGATCTCAAATTTCCTGTTCCTGCTTGCCACCACCGCTTACAATGAGAAAGCAACTAGACAACAGGATACCTATCTTAATTAACAACAATGTCAAGAAGAACCACCGCTCGTTTATTGTGCTCGTCGGAGACAAAGGGCGTGACCAGGTACGCCTTTGGGGATGCGCTAAACGAGCTTACTCCAGCTCACGGCGATTGTAGATCGTAAACTTGCACTTCTTGTTATCCCAGGCAAGGGTATCAGCACGCCCGTCTGTACTATGGTGCTACAAGAAGGATTTGGGATTTACCAGGTATGCACGATCGTCATTTCGAGAATGGGTGTGCCAACTCGAAACTCTTAGCCATCGCAAGAAACGAGAGGCTAAAATCAAACGGGACGTTAAACGAGGTGTCCGAGAGGCAAATGAGCATGATCCATTCGAGCTATTTGTGACTGTTACCGACATCCGATATACGTGAGCTGCGTCTACTCGACTCATTGACTTTAATTAAACGCCGCTGTTTGTAGGTATTATAAAGAGTCCCACAAAATTTTGGGTAATACCTATGGAATGTGTGTTCTTCAGGATTTCGAGGCTATTACTCCGAATTTGCTGGCACGGACTATCGAGACTGTGGAAGGGGGCGGACTAGTTGTGTTGTTGCTCAAGACAATGAGTTCGCTGAAGCAACTATATACGATGACTATGGCGAGCTCTATATTTTTGCTCAGCTCATCCCTGTTGCTTACTACTACCCGCATGCGTGTGTAGGACGTACATGCTCGATACCGTACCTCGTCGCACGATTCTGTCACTGCTCGATTCAACGAGCGATTTATTCTCTCCCTTGCATCGTGCGATGATTGTCTTGTCTTAGACGACGAACTGAATGTCCTGCCGATCTCCCGAGGAAAGGATATTGAGTCCATCGACGAGGCAGAGGAGAAAGGAAAAGAGAAACAGATCGAGTCGGAACTCAATGAAGTCAAAGATAGCCTGGCAGATACAAAACCAATTGGGGACCTCATCAAACTGGCAAAAACGATCGATCAGGTATGTTGAGAGTTATGAAATAAACCTCACAAACTCATATAAACATATACAGGCGAAAGCTCTGCTAACCTTTGTCGAGGCCATTGCTGAGAAGACACTGTCATCTACCGTGACTCTTACCGCGGCTCGTGGCAGAGGCAAGTCGGCTGCTCTAGGCATGGCTATCGCCGCAGCTTTGGCGCACGGCTATTCGAATATCTTTGTAACGAGCCCCAGCCCAGAAAACTTAAAGACTCTGTTTGCCTTCATCTTCAAGGGAATGGATGCGCTAGGATACGAGGAGCATTTGGATTATGACATTATGCAGAGCACAAATCCCGAGTTCAACAAAGCTATTGTCCGAGTTAATGTGTTTAGGGAACATCGTCAGACTATCCAGGTCAGTCATCCTATTATCGATTCATTTTTCTATTGTTCATTCGCATAGTAGTATATACAACCTCAAGATGCGCATGTTTTGGGACAGGCCGAGCTGGTCATTATCGATGAGGCAGCAGCCATACCACTTCCTATTGTCCGCAACCTCCTCGGTCCTTACCTTGTTTTCATGGCTTCCACTATCAATGGCTACGAAGGAACCGGTCGATCTCTTTCCCTCAAACTCATCCAACAGCTCCGCGAGAGTACACGGCCAACCATAGCTAAATCTGGAGACGACGATGCGACGTCTTCCACCTCCAAATCCAAGAAGCCAGTCAATGGTACAGGAGTGAAAGCCCGGACGTTGCGTGAGATCAAACTCGAGACGCCGATCCGATATGGCCCAGGCGACAAGATCGAGAAATGGCTTCACAGTGTGTTGTGCCTAGACGCAACGGTGGTATCGCGCGGGATCAGCGGAGCAGGATGCCCACACCCATCTAAGTGCGAGCTCTTTTATGTCAACAGGGACACACTCTTCAGCTACAACCCCGCGTCGGAAGTGTTCCTTCAGCGCATGATGGCTTTGTTCGTCGCGAGTCATTACAAGAACTCACCCAATGACTTGCAACTTATGAGTGACGCTCCAGCACATCATCTATTCGTGCTTCTTCCTCCACTCAAAGACGACGAAACGACACTGCCGGACCCTTTGGTTGTACTGCAGGTTGCGCTGGAGGGTAACATATCAAAGGGGGCGATACTTGAGAGTTTGAGTCGTGGGATGAGGAGCGGCGGAGATTTGATCCCCTGGTTGATGTCCCAGCAGGTAGGCGCGGCGATCTCGCGGTGCAGTGGCAAGATTCTAACCCTTTCCTACAACAATAGTTCCAGGACAATAATTTCGCGGAGTTATCTGGTGCAAGAATTGTCAGGATCGCAACGCATCCTGACTATGCGAGTGTAGGTCACTACTTCGCAAGTTGGCCAAGTGTGATAGCTGACAAGGAATGTAGATGGGGTACGGGAGTAGGGCATTAAAGGCGCTAGAATCTTTCTACAACAGCGAATATTTCAATCTAGACGAAGTACCTGAAGAAGATCAGGAGGAAGATTACAAACGAACGATAGACCCAGTACGCATACACCCACCTCCACAGGAACCCCAAACTAATGCCGTTCCCAGAATGCCACTCTCTTGACGGACAAGATTGCAGTGCGCTCTGCGACTCAAATGCCGCCTCTTCTTCAGCGCCTGACACAGAGAAAGCCAGAAACGCTCGATTATCTCGGGGTCTCGTACGGCTTGTCTCCAAACCTGCTCAGGTTCTGGAAACGTGCAGGGTATTGCCCACTTTACTTGCGGCAGACGTCTAGCGATCTTACGGGAGAAAATTCTTGCGTGATGCTCAAGAGTCTTGGAGATGTGCAGGAAGGAGAGGAACATTGGATGGGAGCGTTTGCACAAGGTGCGAATCGGCTCATATCTGAGGGGCTTTAGCCACTGATGCGGCATACAGATTTCCGCAAACGATTCCTATCTTTGTTGTCTTTCCAGTTCAGGGAGTTCGGATCAGCTACCGCTCTCAGCATCCTAGAAGCTGTTTCAAACACAGAGCAACGATCTGGGCGAGCTCCCCAAGGCAAGTCGATCGTGCGAATGGATTTGATACCCAGCTGACGGCCCTGCTTGTTCGTAGAGATCGGTCTACAAGAGCTTAACTTTTTACTCACACCGTTTGACCTCAAGCGTCTCGAATCTTACGCCAACAATTTGATCGACTATCACGTTATCCTCGATCTATTACCGACGCTTGCTACGCTCTATTTCGCACGACGACTCGGGCCGGATGTAAAGCTAAATGCTATTCAAAGTTCGATCATGCTCTCGCTCGGGCTTCAGCGAAAAACTGTTGAAGAAGTCGAGGTCAGATGCCTGGTTCACATCAAGCACGCATGGATACTAAACCGCATTCGCACAGTCCGAGCTCGATATCCCTGTCAACCAGGCGCTCGCATTATTCGTCAAAGCCGTACGCAAGATCTGCACCAAGCTCCAAAGCTTACACAAGGAGGCCCTTGGCGCAGATATACCAGAAAATCCTCAGCAAGTCCGACAAAAGGGTAAAGATGCGAACAACTGGCAGCCGCTCACACAAACGGTCGAGGAAGAGCTGCAGGAAGCTGGGGATGAGGCTACGAAGCAACTGCGGGCGGCACAGCGCGAGATGATCGACGCACTAGATTTGTCCAAGTGAGCACGTTACAAACGTCGGGGTGCCACTCGATATCATGATTTAAAATTTTTGACACATTGCTGCCCACAGATACACTATTGACCACACGTCGACCGATTGGGCACAAGCTGAGGCTCACGTCGCCAAACTTGCAGATCCAACAAAGCGGAAAGACGTGTCAACTGTGGTCTCCCTGAAATCAACGGCGGTACCAAAGAAGCGTACGGCTGATGACGAAGCCGGCGGCCAGACGACGAAGAAAAAGAACAGGAGGGCGATCAAGGGGTCCAAAAAGTAAAGCGATAGACAATTTGTATTTCTCATGGTTTCGAGTTTGGTATTTACCCTTGGATGTTTGCAACTTCATCAACACACTGTATACGCAGGACTTTTACTATGTCTTGCGCGCGTAGAAATTCACATAACTGAAGGGAAATAGCATGCTATGCATAATACAAAGTGCGAAAGAACCAAACCCTACCGAAACCTTACTTGAGAGGGATGCTGTGAACAAAAATTCATTAGTAGAACAAACAAAAGGGAAAGTGATGGCGCATACAATCGGGAGGCTACAAGTGCGCAACCATTGAGTACAAGCACAAAAAGTTAGGTTTCTAGGACTTACAGTGGGTGGCACCGATACCGGGACGACCGTGCTTGACGGGCTTGTATGAGATGGAGACTAGGAAACGTTAATGGATTTGTTGCTTCATGCCGGCAACTATGATGCTCACACTCTGCAAGATAGTGTCCCGTCATCTCGGGCTTGATCTCCACCGAGTTGAAGACCTGCCGCTCAATCAATAGTTTATTCCCTAGCATGTATTGCCCGACCAACCTTGCCGTTGTAGATGCCGACGACAGAACCGATCATTTCGGGAACGATGATCATGTCACGCAGGTGGGTCTTGACCACAGCCGGCTTCTCGTTGGGCGGAGCCTCTTTCTTGGCTTTCCTCAGCTTCTTGATTAGTCCCATCGGGCGGCGCTTGAGACCGCGCTGGAAACGACGGCGTGCACGAGCATGGACAAGCTACAGGGCGGATGAGTAATGAGATGGATTTCGTGATCTAGGTTATATACCTCGACAAACTAAAGTAGCAAATTAGTCGGATAACGCAAGTATCACCATGTTTTGCATTACTCACGTCCTCGTTGCTCATGTCCAAGAGCTTCTCCAGCTCGACGCCTCGGTACGAGAACGTACGGAAAGTGCGGCGCTTCTTCATGTCAGCCGCATGTTGGGCATCCGTCACCTCATTATCAGACTGTAGCAGCTCGCGTCAGTACCATCCTCTCTAGTGTCCTCCAGCGGCTATCTGACCATTTTGGTGTGGTTTTGTCGGTGGTGTCGGCGGGGTCAAAGATCGAGTCCAAAGTTGAGTGATGATCCGCTCGGATAATTGGTTCCGTCGAGCCACTCAATGGTGCGTGATAGTCCCACCCCGGACGACAAACCTGATCAGTCACCGGGTGCAAATCCATTGTCAACTCTTTTCTCGACGACAGAATCCTCAAGTCTTCCGCAGGGATTAAAAGTAGGCGAACACTTTCCAGCGCGATCGCACGTTTTAACGCTCCTACCAGCGATTTGTGGCTGCCGTTTACACCCTACAAATTAACTAAAAGTGAGTGGCGCTGAATACATATGTCGAGTGCCAGTCCTGATCCATACATAGATGCGTTATATTGCTGCCTACCTCCTTCTCCAGATCGGTGGAAACGCCTCTCCCGGTGCTGAAGATATCAAGAAAGTTCTCTCGGCGGGTGGCGTTGACGTTGATGAGGATCGCCTCTCCAAGCTCCTTGGCGAGCTCGAAGGCAAGGATGTCAATGCTGTATGTCAACTATACTATCCGGGGTCATGTTTACCAACTATCGAATACAGCTGATTGCAGAGGGGTCGTCCAAGCTCGCGTCTGTTCCATCGGGTGGTGGAGCTGCCGCTGGTGGCGCTGCCCCTGCTGCTGCTGCTGGCGGGGCAGCTGCTCCTGCAGAAAAGGAAGAGGAGAAGAAGGAAGAAGAGAAGGTTTGTTACCCGCACTATGATATATAAAAGTAGTAACTGACGACTGTCACTTAAATAGGAGGAGTCTGACGATGATATGGGCTTCGGTCTCTTCGATTAAACTCTTTCGTGTATATCCCATGACGCCTTCGTTTTCATTGTGCAAAAGCATTTTGTATTGTTATTTCATGATGAAATCAAAGTGTTGAACATAACCAGCTTGTTGGTGGCCAACGGTTGCATCCTTCCCTGCAAGCCGCTTCAATATTTGTGACTCCAGAGGCTGATAACATAAATTATAATTCGAGTTTGAGTTGATTGAATTATCCCCTAATTCACACATGATGAGGCTGAACCCGTGACCAACTCTCGCTTACGTGCGCAGACTACCAAACGTGACCAATAAAGCACTCAACAGGAGTGCTGTCCAAATATACATGAACATGTGCGGCAGTCGAGTGAAATCTCAGTTTCTATTTGAGACATATCAGAAACTCACGGTTAACCATAAAAACATCAAACTGCTCTCGCGAGATGCTTTTTGTGTGTACTTGCGTATTTGAGTAACTCCGCCACGCCATAGACCCCATACACCCATTCAAGTTCCCTTCCGATCCTGGTCTGCATAGGCAAGAAGCATGTGGCATATCACCTCGTAAAGTCTTTTGATCTCAAAGTCAGATAACATCTGTGGCCAACCAATGGCCAGAGTTCATCCACGAGTCTAGTTCTTTGGCATCGCCCTGGCCAGAGCCGTCAGAACCTAGAGAGTTTTTGAAAGCTCGGGCGCTCAGCAAGGAGTTTATTTGGACAAGCTACCGTACTCCTATCATCCGCTGCTCCCAGCTGACCCGTGGAACTCGCTAAAGACAGAAAGCAGCCTTGGGGTGCTCGTGTCTGCTGAAAGTTTCTGCGGGAGTCTAGCTCCAGAGCGTTCCTTCGAGCCAGCCCCGATCAGCAATCATTTTCGGGCTATCGGGCGTTATTTCATGTGAACCATGGGTCAAGGCGGTGCTTGTAAGCTGGACCCAAGGCGACTACGGCTCGCTGGTAACTCTGAGCCACGAGGAATCCTGTAGATTCGGCGGGTCGGGCACTGCCGTCACGCGGCTGGGTAGTTATTGATAGATCAGCAAGCCGACCGAGAAGTAGCTACTCTAGTGCTACTCTGCAGGGGAAGAGAAAGCCAAGCCCCCGACGGTTGCAAGCCGCACTGTCGAACCGAACATGCCGGCGGCCAGAGGCGAAATAGCTTATCTGCAAAGTCCCCCCTTGCCGGCGGATCAATCATTTTAGAACCCTGTATTCATACGAACCAGGAGGCTGAACCGTTTCCACCTCTGGCTGAGATGCAATCCGCAATGCAGCATTGTTATGTCCATTGCATAATTCTCCGCCAACTAGCCCTTTAGGCAGCATCAAATTAGTCATGCTACGCCCATGGGAAGAACTGGACTGTACTAGGTGTTTGATCGATTCCGTAACGTTTGGTTGAGCAAATCGTTCTACGCGTGTAGTTGCTCGGTGCACGGCAAAGCCCGACGCCTGTTGTAAAGTTCTCTGCCTCGGGAAAGTTTCCAGATGTTCATCGTCCATGACATTGGCTTGGCTCGTCGACCTTTTCCAGCGTGACGTCTATTCTTGAGTATTTCAGCAGCCGGTGTCCCTGAATCAATTTGCTGAAATTCCCGTGCTACGCTGTTTATCGACGCCCATATGTCGCTATTGAGACGCGCTGGAGTTCTGATTTGCCCTAGTGGAACTAATGGCACACAGTTAGATCTCTTCTGATGGACCAAACACTGTCGGGAGATGTTAGTTGCTGTGGGAGTCTATCTAATTTCACTTCGTTGCTCTAGGCCTTTTTTCTATTTCAGCCGATGATCGTACAAGCCCAGGTGCCACGCTTTACTCAAGCATACCGGCCTAGCCCCGTTTATAGCTTGGGTAGATCATTTACCAAACTTTCGTGCCTAGGTTAAAGTGGCGCAGCGAGCTTGCTCCGCCCAGACATATGCTGGATCATCTCCGTCCTGAACGTGTCCTCGCGAGATCCTGATAGACGCCTCGGTCGATCGAAGAGCGGCTGTGAGATATTTGATGGAGACGTGCAACCCCTGGCGGTCTGAGCCCCTGAGATATGGTTCTTGTTGCCCTCGATGAAGAAGTCGAGGATGAACGTTTGAAGTACACTCACCGTGTGCTGGCCCACTTGAGGTGATTTTACTACTTCGGTGGATGTTGATGGCTGATACGCACCGGCCACTTTACTCTACGCTCGGATGTCCGAGGAGTGATGGATACGTGTCTTCCGCATTACCCTTGGCACTATCACTTCAAGACACCCCTGGGCATTTGCCGCGGCATTCTCGGCAGCTGTGGATCCATACACACGATAGGATGCATGGATTTGTCTTGGCTGCACTGGCGAGAAACGAACTCGCCCCGAGCTTTCTTGCAAGGCTTCTATATGCTTGCACGAATGAGACGAATGGGATAAGTATAGACAGGAGCGGCCCGGTGAATAACGACCGATCCACTGTGAAACAGCCAGATGTTGGAATTTGTTGGGATCGTGTAAATTCCAAGACGTTCCGCAGAACGACCGCTGATTTAGACCCAACGATCATGCACGGCGGGCAGGCGGCCGAAAGGGGGTTGCCGGCGGTTTCGTCGGCGACGATAAAAGGCGCGTTTGACGGATGCAGGATACAGGTCCCGTCATATGCGCGTGATCTCGAGTCGGGTTTTTTGACGTGGAACGAGCATTCACCCCATGGATTTCAGCTATTTCTGGGCCAGAGGTGCGGCCACTGGCATAATCTGCCCGGTGGCCGGACAGTGCCCCTATTCGCATGCATGCGGGGGTCCGCCAGGTGCCGGGGTCTTGGTAACTTTCGCACCGTCAGCCGGCGGGTGGGTCGGCGCGGAAAGGCACGGTGTCGTAACTCGAGCGAGGGCCCGGCTTAGACTGAGGTTGATCACAGAAGTCCTTCGAAAGTGTGGGATTGTGATGTTTCCGGGTGGATGGTGTCGCAATCTGGGGCGGCGCAGGCAGCGAGGAGATCATCGGCTGCAGTGCTGCGGGGGGCAGGTGGAGCATCGGGTGCGGGCGTGTGTGCGGCAGCGACCAATTATCTGCGAGAAGAACTGTCAGGGCCGAGGCCGGCGGTTCGACGTGCCAGCGATGGAGAGAGCGCAAATCTCAGCTTGCTTCTGCCAGAGCTGACCACCACCGACCCAGAGACCCGATGGGCAGTATCTATAAATTTCCGCGTCGCGCCTCGCCTGGGCCCCCCTCGACGGCCTCTGTCTCCGGCTCGTCCATCTTCGACAGCAGGCGCACCTCCTACCTCCCCGAGCCCGACAACGACGGCGCGAGCACCCACATCACCGACGACGACCGTGCCGCCAGCCCCGCCCCCTCCATCGCCAGCCTCAACATGCCTCGCCCCGGCGCGCCCCCACGCGGAAAGCGCAAGCGTCTGTCCAAGGTGCGTCTGTCTCTGCAGCGTCCGCCGCTGTCTCACGCTGCGTCCAGGCCTGCGACTCGTGCCACAAGAGCAAGCGGCGTTGCGACGGCACCTGTATGTTCCTTCTTGCTCGCCCCCGTCCCCATCTCCTGACCCGGCTCTAGCACCGTGCGCCAACTGCGACTTTGCCGGCAAGCAGTGCGTCTATACCGACGCCAACGGTCGCATAGTCCCCCCACCTCGCAACCGCGAGGAGACCGAGGACGAACATCATCACCACAACCGTCCCCGCCGTCATTCGGTCTCCGTCGCCCACCTCATGACCCACGGTCGGTCGCTTTTTTCCAACCAGGCACTCGCTCATTCTCATCTAGGTCAACACGGTCACTACACTGACGACAAAGGCGCCGGCCCATCGTATGCAACGTCCCCGCCGTCCCCCACGCCCGTGCCTGGTCTCTCCATCCCTGGCCACCACCATTTGCGTCCAGAGCAACCTCCGCGCCCGTTTGCGACGCCGATCAGTCCCCCTCCGGCCGCCGGCTGGGACTACCACCATCCGTATCCATACTACAAGCGCGCTCCCGCCGGAGAATCGGCCGACGACCGTGCCCGCCGCCGGTACGACTATGGTGCTGCAGACCCCACGGGCGGCCTCTATCTCGGCCTCAAAATCGTTTCCCCTAGGTCCAGCTCGGGCAGGCTCTCTGGGGAAAAGCACGCACTCGATCTCGATCCTCATCTCGCACAGGAACTTGTGCACCGTAAGTCCGATCTCGTGCCGCAAGGTGCGCCGCCGGCTGACCCTTCGGTAGTGTTCTTCGCAAATCAGTATCCGGCCAATCTCATGTTCCATCGCCCGACATTTATGTCTGCCCTCGGCCGTGGCCAGATCCCGATGCCGCTGCTCAACGGCATTTTCGCGCTCGCTGCCCCGTACTCGGTCCAGCCAGCATTGCGCACAACCCCCTCGTGGCATTGTGGCGAGCGCTTTGCAAAGGTGAGTCTAGACCATGTTTTAGCTCGCCTGTTCTCACACGGCCCCTGTAGGCTGCAGCCGCCGAGCTCTTTGACCAGCATGGACAGCTCGCACTGCGCCCAGATCTCGCCGCTGCTCAGGCTCTCTGTCTGCTTGCGCTCCATGAGTGCGTCATGCGGCGCCCCACCCAAAACGATCAGCATATGTGTGAGTCTCGCTCGACCCTGGCGACTGCTCTGAGCTCAATTTGCGTGTGGCTAGGCATCGCGTTCCAGATCATGAAAGATCTTGGTGTCCCTTCGATGGATGATCCAACCGCCGTCGTCTTCCCTTCCGAACAGAGCTCCTACGAGCATTGGGTCAGCGCAGAATGTCATCGTCGCACATTTTGGGTGCTCTATGTGATCGAATTGCTCAGTTCGGCTTTTACTTCCCGACCCATGACTTTCAAGGATAGCCAGCTCAAGGTCCGGTTGCCGATCGACGAGGCTACTTTTGAGTTGGGTTTCCAAAAAGATATGCCACCCGGTGAGTGTTCCGTCGGTCCGTTTAATAGCCGTGGAATAACCTCGCGCCTCGATCCCCAGAGTTTTTGCACTTTCCCATGCCACCTACGATCTCTGCCACTGCCGAGCTTGGCCATCTCGTCCGGGTAACATGGATATACTCGACGGTGATGAACCAGATTATGGAGACGAACAAAAAAGGCCGGCCACCCGGTCCAGGAGATTCAGTCACGGTGGATACGATAGCGTACTCGGAGCAATGTCTTAATGTACGTCATTCGTCTCTGTGTTTGCTGGCTCGAACCTAACTTGTTGTGCAGCAATGGGAGGCATCATTGCCTGAGCGGTTAAGGTTTAGTTCAGACGTTTTGCACGTTCAAATGAGGTCTTTCGAGAGCGGGGGTTCGGTTGGTGGATGGTTGTATGGATACATGCACGCGCTAGCAGAATGCACGGTACTGGGTCTCCATGAGGTGTGTAGTTTTGGGGTCTGTGTTGTGCTCCACCTGACTGGTACTGGCCGTAGCTTATGGAAGTTATGCCAAATCGAGAAGCTGCGCGGGCTCATTCCGTCCGGCAACAGCGTGCATTGGATAATTTGACGTTCATCCTAGCCTCTCTTGGTCACCGCGGCCGGCTCAGTCAATGGAGTAGGTACCCCCGTTCTTGTGGTGATGTCCCCCCTAATTTATTGTTCTAGACGCCACGCTCTTGCTAGCCCTCGTCCGGTACCGTACCACGCTCTCTCCACAACCGGACCCACACCTAACCGAGTGGTGCGCGGAGCTTGAGAAGCAGTGGGGCATTTCTCTCGGCGAGCTTATCAACGTCGAGTTTAGGCGAACGTGGTGCGCCTCTGCAAATGGGGGAGTTGGCGCAGAAAAGATGTCGGCCGAGGCGACGCCTGGTGCCAACATCAACCAAAGCGGGACCGATGGCGTTGTAGGGCCGATGCCACGGCCACGATCACCCGGACCGGTGTATCAGACGATGATTATGCCTCCTTCGCAGGTGACTCTCCCACCTCTCCAGTCGTTTGGATTGCTGCATGTCGGAGGGAACGAGAGTACTGGCAATGGCGGAATGAATCCACTTCCGCTACCGACGTTTGGACAGCAGGCTCAAGGACCAGGCCAAGATAGGAGGGCAGGGGCGGGTATGCCGCGCGGGTTACCGTGGCTCGAGGACGAACTCAAGAGCGGGCAGAGGTAACCTCTGTAAAAAGGGTAGCGAGGGAGGCAGGATGTTTCTTGGATTGCTATGCTTTTTCGTAGCTCGGATTTGTATAATTATCCTGTGGTACCGCATTTATATTCTCGGTGCTGTCTTGTTCTGGATTTTTTTGGCGCATACTGCATGGTCGGTCTGTCGTGACATGTGTAACATATATATCTGCTTTTGATTGAAGATACCTGGTGTTGTGAGAATTTTATCATAATCAATGATTAATTTGGAAGAGTATTTAACATCCGGTTGTCATGTGTTTATGCACTAGACTATGAAACAAGTCTGGGCGTGATTAGGAAAGGCGACCGAGGTGTCTAATTTAGCTTACCTGGGTCGTGAACCTTTATCCTGAGCTCAAGGTTCGATCTTCTTCAGGTTGCGGTGCAGCTCCGGTTTGACTAGGACAACTCGGTCGAGGAGCTTCTGGACGACACCATCCTTTTGGGCGGCGTAGGCGTCGTTGATCTTGGCGATCTTGCCCTCGGTCTCTTGGTCTATGGCGTCTTGCGCGTTAGAGGTCGTGCCGGCGCGCTAGACAATACCCGTGTGAGAACAGTGATATAGTAGTTGTACAACAAGGTTGAGCCGGACTACGGTGGGACGCACCTGGCTCTCTAGCGATTTGAACTCTTCCTCTTTCCGTTTTCTATACTCTTCGATCTCCTTGGCAGCTTCCGTACGAGCGTCCTTGAGCTTTTGCGTGCGGTCTACAGGATCGTTGAAAGTACGATATTCGAAATAAGAAAGCGGAAATGACGCGGTAAAGAGGTTGGTACCTACACTGCCTCGCATCCTGTACAATCTTGGCGGCCGTCTTTTCAGCCTCGAGCAAAGTCTGGATCTGAGTAGACTACAACCCCATCAGTTGAACGGAAATATACTGGTAATCGCGAAGTTGAGGTCATACCATGGTGGACGTCAAGATAGGGGTGCAGAGGTTAACCGCCGGAACAAGCGCCGATCTGTTTACCGCTGGTGTGGCGAAACCAACCTGCTCCCACCCACATGCATCACGCAAGCTAGATATAATTTTTAGATGGATCCAAACGCATTCAACGCGGCGCTGAACGCGCCCGCAGGCTCGGACGAGCAAATTCAGATTCTTGCTGGACTGCGCACGTCGTTGGAACTGCAACCGGCGACGATTCCGATCTTTCTGGCCACCTTGGCAGGGAGAATGTTGGCCCAGCCTGGAGAATCTATTGTGAAACAATGGATGATGGACTTGGTACTGTTTGGAATGACTCAGGCTCAAATTGCGGTTGATGGTCGGTCGCAGAGTGAGTCGTGTGGGGTCTGTTTGAATGACGGGGGAAATGTTAATTTTCGATTTACATAGTTGCGAGTGCGACGTTGGATGCACAGGTGAATCTGTTGAACGAGAATGCGACTGTGTATGTCAAGGGAGGAATACAGTGTCTGGCTGCCTCGTATCCATTACTTTTTCGAGTACTGTACGTAGCCTTGGTTCCAATTAAACATTTGACTAATTTGGCCATTTCGATTCAAAGCTGCACTAATCGTTCTGCTCGACAACAATGGGATACACTAAATGCAGCCAAAGCGCGTATACTCCCGATGGTAGACGATGCGACTCTCCCACTCGGCATCCGGTTGAGCGCTATAAAGTTCATGCAGCGCACGATTTTGGTCCAGACGCGAGGTGTCAACGATCCCAGGGTAGTAGTGTATACGCTAGTCATGATGAATACCATTAATTCTCATTTTAATCTCGTTTTGTGAACCGTTTAGCTTCAAAATAAAGGCGATCCAAACCTCTCCATGTGTCCATCCGACCACCCGTTCATTTCTGTTGTTGCCCTTGAGACCGAAGGCGGGGAGCTTGTCAAGAAGTGCATCATGATGTTGTATACGGCTTCGTGAGTGACCTGCCTGTGAAGCTGCGAAATCTCCACTAAAAGCATTTTGCAGCAATATGGATATCCTGTCTGCGCTCATCAACACTCTGGCAACACTCTTCAAACAGCGGCCTCCCCTAGCTCACCTTATCATCCAAGCCGTGATAGCATGGACCCCGGCATCTATGGGCTCACAGTCAGCCATGAGCATTCGGAGTGTAGAAAAATCAGTCAAAATCTTGCTCCAAAACCTCTACCGGTGCGCGTAATTGTTGATTATAGCCAATTGTTATTCAAAATCTTTTAGGAGTCCACAAGGCGCGCCATACGCTCGTCAGATTGCCGACGCGATCCAAGCACAGACTGCGCGAATGGAACAGGCTGCACAAGAAGCGCGTCGGAAACGAGTACTTGAAGCAGAAGCAGCCGAGTCGGCCAAGCGCACCAAGCTTGAACCACCTGTCGTCCCCACCCCACCAAACATAGATGTGCCTACCCCAGTACCGGCACCGGCGCCCGTAGCAGCACCAGCGTTTGGACACTTTGATTTTTCGACGCTACCGTTACCCCTAGTGGTAGACATCTTGATTGCGAATTTGCAAGCACTTTCAGATGAGAGACTGGCCACTGCTATATCTGTGAGTAAAAGTAACGACGTTGTAACAATACAGAGGATAAACAATGGTTGCATAGGCAAGAAAGCTACAGCTGAGTAGGCCTCCTGCGGTTCAGCAACCAACTTCTGTAGATGGTCCACCGCTCCTTGCACCCGCTCCCCAGGCTCCCGGTCCTTCTCCAGCACAACTCGAATCGCAGACTCAACGGCAGCCGCCGGTAGAAGCCGAGCCGGCGGTAAAGGAAGAACCGCTTGACCCGCTTAAAATGGATATCGATGATGATGACCTTGAATACGAGCCCGACAAGCTCAATGTCAAGCCTACAGCTGACCAGGAAGAGGACGAGCCGATTGAAAGCACTGCACTGGATCCGAGTGTCTTTGCACTGCCGCCGCCTAAAGATTTATCAGACGAAACACGACATGGGCTGGTACGATCCAGCGTGACTCGGATATGGGATGCTGGTGAAGGACAGGGTGAGATTGAGCGTGTCAGGGGAAGGGACGGAGATGTGGGGTTGCCACCGGAGGAGATGTGGATGTTGGTCGTAGTGAGGATGATCACCCGAGGTGCTGGTGCTGGCACCAACCATGTAGGAGGAGGAGGAAAGACGCTTGTGCACCAAGGGGCATTCAGGGAAGACGGGATGCGGCAAATGGTGCTCGACTACATGTTGGATGACTTTGGTGCTCGGTGAGCTTGGTCTGGCTGAGGCCCTGAACTATTATTGATGCATTGCTGTTTAGGATGCGCCTGGCGATTGTGTGGATGAATGAGGAATGGTACAACGATAGGGTACAAGCCAAGGCACATCCTAATCGAGTACGTGCCCACGGTCCTTTCAAGGCGTATGCTATACTCATGCTCCCTCAGGAACCCAAGTACGAAACGTGGCTCGTTCGCCTTGCTGTGGCTCTGAAGGCTCGGATAGAATCCAAAGACAAGAATTTCGCACGGTTTTTAATGGAATTGCCAGTGGTTCCAGCCGAGGTCTTATCGTTGTGTCGAGAACTTGCGGAAACGCCTCAGCAGTAGGTCGTTCCAATCCTTTCACATATCCGGGGTCTAACTTTTCCAAGAATGCATGTTGGGTTCGCAGCACTCCGAGAGTTTATTAACCTGCGGCCACCAGTCAGAAGCCAAGCCATGCAAATCTTGTTGAACTTGACAGCACACAATGGTAATCATTTATATTGCGTTGTTGTGATTGTTACTCATAACGTAAACAGAAAAGGTCACCCGAAATGCAGCAATCAACACAGTTCGGCGTTGGGTTCCAGACTCTGAGCCTATGAACGGAATTATCGCCCAGTTTGCCCGAAAACTCCTGAAAAGACTGGAGACCCATACGTCCACGGACGAACCTGCAGGCACGAATGAAGCTTCGGTAGAGCCTGAAGACATCCCGCGGTATCTTCCCCGGAAACTCGAGCTGCCAGCGAAGAAGAGCGAGGTGATCCAGCATGTCGAACTCATGTTTGCGCTGTCGGTCCGAGTTCCCGTGTTCCTGGATGAGTGAGTTCTTGCTGTTCTAATTAGACTGTGAGAAACTGATTGGACTTGGCAGGATTTTTGCTGCATATGTACACATGGAGACCTCGGTGCAGGAAGCATTGCAAGATTTACTCGCGCCTCTGGTCCGATCACTTGGACCTACCAACCCCAAGTTGCTCTCTCTGATCAAATCGTTCGAACCTGGTGCAGAGTCGCTCATTCTCCGAATTATCAAAATTCTCACCGAAAATGGACGTCCAAACGCGAACCTCGTTGCGCTCGTCAAGGAACTAATTGCGGAGCGCAACTTGGATGCGCGCTTCTTGATGCCAATAATTGGAGAAATGGACAAGGTGCGCAATATTCAGGGCTGTTTCTAGCTTATCTTTGGCTAACTTCTCTTTCCCCGCGGGTCAGCCGGACATTATGAAGAATTTGCCGCGCATAGTAGGTATGCTTAACGGTAAACCCGAGCCCAAGGCGCTCGTCAAGTCGGCATTCCAGGCGATCGTCGCGGCTCCGCCGGATAGCTTTACGAAAGGATCATCGAATCAACCCAGGATGAAACAAAGCGAGCAGCTTACACCTGTTGATCTAATGGTACTCCTGCACGAGGACAAAGATATTGGGATCAAACCGGCCATTGAAGGTATAGTTTATGCTTCCCTCATTAGCCTCTAGAAACCACGCTCAACGCGAATCGGATCGACACAAAATTTAGCAATTGGTATTTGCTTCCAAATCGTGGATGTCTTCCGCTCGGATGTGTTGGCTGCTGTGATGCAACAATTACTAGACTCGCCAACTTTACCGACCCTATTCCTACGCACGGCAAGTCTTTTCTCGCACGTTCCGGTGCATCCTAGTCCCCCGCTTACAACAGAACGCAGGTTATCCAAGCTGTAACAACGTACAAAAACTTGGTTGGATATGTATCGACAACGCTTCTCTCTCGATTGATTACCAAAAAGATTTGGACGAACGGTCCACTCTGGGAAGGTTTTATCCGGTGCGCAAAAGTGATTGCTCCTGCAAGCTTTGGCGCCTTGCTCCAGCTTCCGCGTGAGCAACTCAAGGAGCTGATATCCAAACAGCCGGCTCTCAAGGAAGATCTGCGAGAATATGTGATTCGGCGGGCGGGGCCGAAAGCCAGGCTTTTGGAAGTGTTCAGTGATCAGCCTGAGTCGGGCGGCACTGCTCCTGAAGAAAGCAGTAGTGCTCCCGCACAAGGGTAGATATAGGTATTGGACCATTCTTTGCTTTCACATTGTATCAAGTGTATAGTCATGTTCTAACGCATATATGAGTGGTTTTCTGCTTGAAGTTGGTTCAATAAGTGTAGCGCCACGCCTTTTTGATGGAATAGGATACTCGAACATGCACACAGAAGCTCAACAGGAGGTTATCGTCTTGTCCTGGGTTGCAAGTTACAGGATTGCCTGTTGGGTTGAAGTCACCCACGTGATCGCATGGGGACTGTATATCTCCAGCCCAAACATCAACTGGTCTTTCCCAGTAATCTAAACGCGACCAAAAGGGTTTGCTATAGTTAGCCGCAGGTAGAGAAATCAGAAACAACCAATAGATTATTTGGACTTTTGCGGTTTTGTTTCGAAGAACTGGCTCAGGCACTCACAAAAAGTCACAGGAGCTTGGGACTCTAATCAGCTTTTTGCGAAACTTGCGACAACAAGCCAATTAAATGCCGGGGACTAATGGTTGGAGCCACTCGTACAGAACGGGCTAGGAGAGGTTCGATTTTTGTTTGTGCAACCCCGCGTGTTGACGAGCATACATCGAACGGGCCAGAAAGGCTCCAAGGGTATGTTTATAGAAATCATTTGAGGCTGGTTTTATTGGCCGGTAGAAATAACATCGTACTATTAATCGATACATTTTCTAATCCATATAACCCTAAAGACAATTATCGAGACTCAAATACCAAATGGAGGAATAGATCAAAACGGTATCTAAGCTTCTAAATCGAGCTAGCGGAAGTAGTCTATTAAGGCAATTTGATATGAATCAAGGTTTGCGGTTGAAATGAAGACATCGTGGCATAAGACGTAAGAATGTAGTCGTGGAAACATGAGCGTGCGACAGAAACAAAAGAAAAGAGAAAAAGAAATAACCCAAAAAATGACACAGAGCTACAAGTGATATAGTCTTCCGATTGGTACAAATACAAACCCTTCACCTCAGGCCGTACGCTTTTCGTACGCGCTCCATCGCGACTCTCAGCTCCTCGCTTGTGCCATCGTCGTCAAACGAGGTCTTAGTCGAGGGAGCGGACCGCATGGGGGATTGGTACAGGACTTCGAACCCGAGGTCGTCGTCTTCACCCTGTTTGCGCATAGAAGAGCCGGATATCGAGCCCGAGCTTGCGCGGGGCACTTTGCGGCGTGATGCACCAGAGGCCCGAGAAGACGAGCGACCGAGGACGGGTGTTCGTGTGGTGGCGCGGGACGTCGTTCCACTTCCGGCGGACGAATGTGCTCGGGAAGCGACGGCACCTGGCTCGGCGTCGTCCCATCCATCGCAGCCGTCGTCTGCATCATCTGCACCACCGACAACAATCTCTGAACCGAGGGCCCTTTTACCCTGGTTGATAAGGTCCTGCAGCCGAGACGACATCCAGTCCATCTGGCCTGACATCTCCATTTCGTCGTCGTCGAGTTCGTCACCCGACTGCACGCCCGTATTGGGTTGATAAGAAGAGGAAGAAGGACCGGGGGTAGATCGGGCCGAGGAGGGGGCGGTGATGGCGGTATGATACGAGGTAGCAGACTGGTTGCGGGTGTGGCCAAAGGAGGCGGCAGGACTCTGGTTGCGTTGGAACACAGTGCTGACCGGTCGCTTGCGGCGCGAGCTTTGCATATGGGTGCGTCGACTGCCTGTGCTGGGCCGGGCAGACGAGCGGCGCGCTACGGGGGTGCTTGTGGATGACGCTTGGCCACCCGGTACGTAGGACGGGCCTGCGACTGGCTGCTCTGGGCGTTCAGAGTATGGGGGCGGGGGTGGGAAGCTCTCAGTCGCTTGGGGCACGGAGGATTCTTCCTTTCCTCGGTCACGCCAGCTAGAGTCACATGTCAGCAGGGTGCGCAGGGGCCAGTGTGGGGTCAGGCATACAGACGATATGCGGTGAGACCGACGGCGGTGCCGATGACCGCGGCACTAAAGGCACTCGAGATTAGGCTGTCGGTGATCTCGACGATGCGCCGGCGCTTGGCTGGGCGGAGCTCTATCATGGTGGTGGGCGAGCACAGGCGGCGACATCGCGGGTACATAGGGGGATGCGGTTCTATCACGTGAGGTGGAGCGATTGGGTCGACGCGAGATGGCTTACCGTTATGGGCCTCGCGATCGTCTTGGTCGGCGCGATCGACCTGGACGTATTTGGTGGGCGAGTCGATGTAGGCCGAGGTGCTGGTCAGGTCCGTGGCAGGCGTGCACGCGGGGCCTTTTAAGTCTGGCGACCACCGGCCTCGTTTCCGGGAAAGACCGGCTCCTTCGCTCGTTTGGGACGCCTCAGACGCTCTCTGCGCCGGAGGAGGCGGTCGCCGGGCTCGGGTGCGCGTCGGAGAGGCGTAGTCGATCTGCCCTGGGTCTGCAGATTCGGCGAAGGGATTTGCTGGGGTCGAGATGCTAAACGTGAACGGGAAAAACATGGGTGGTCGTGAGCAAAACGTGCGATGGTGGGACGCGATTGATGCATGCCAATGTGGTGCGGCACTCCGCGGTTCACGCGCTACAGTCACGTGGTACGCGCTCATATCACTCAGCATCCGCCTCCACACCATGTTCCGTGCAGGTCTCCGTTCGGTGGGCAATGCCTTCATTCGAGCATAAACTGGACCTAATATCAACATAGGCTCTCCCCGCTCGCCAGTTGAGGCAAGTCATCCCGCCGTCTCGGATCTCCATCCGGTTCTTGTCAGACGAGGTGCGCAAAACGATCGACAATGTAAGTGTCATGCCTTTGTCCGCCAGTCCAGCTCAAGTGCCACAAACAGGCCGTCAAATCGACACCTTTGGTCTTGTTCATGAAAGGAACACCCGAGATTCCCCAATGCGGATTCTCCAGAGCGGTTATCCAGATTTTAGAGCTGCAAGGTGTACCAAAGGACAAGATGAAGACATACAACGTCTTAGAGGACCAGGAGCTTAGGAATTCGATCAAGGAATATTCGTAGGTTCTAGTTCTATTCCACGATTGATTTGTACTCAAACAGCTACAGTGAATGGCCGACGATTCCTCAACTCTATGTTGATGGACAATTTGTGGGTGGATGTGATATTGTCATGAATAGTATGTATCTCGCCTAGCTGATTGACCTATACTCATCCGATTCTAGTGCATCAATCTGGCGAGCTCGAAGAGTTGCTCGAAAAGAACAAGATCCTCCCGCCGCTGCCGCCAAATGCAGAGTGATGAGCATGATTGTATGCGAATAAAAAATATAGAATACATCAAGACGCAATTGATCTATGAAATACAAACACCACTCAAACAACCCCCCAATTATTCCCAAAACTCCAATGCACCCCCCTCTTTGATCGCCCCTCGTTGCACACGTTCACCCTTTTGCCGTAAGATATCTTCGATATTCCTGTTCTGTCTTCCATCAGCACCCGTGCCAGCGGTATCCTTGAACCAATCCAAATTATCCGCAATCAAATGCCTGGATAATGCATTAGCAAGCAAAGTCCTCGACGCCACACAAAGTCTCTCACCGATTCTTGCACCCCGGACATTGAACAATAACTATCCCATTCGTATAAGCCCGCTTTGTGAATGTATGCGATGATCGATGACCGCAGTCTTTCACAGTGCAAGTAAACGTCAATGACAGCCGAGGCTCCTCTGGGTTCTCAAATGCTAGTTTCTCGCCCGGTTGTGACGAAGGTGGGAGCGAAGTATTTAGGGAAGGAGCCGATGTAGAAATACTAGATACTAGAAATCCGGGTTGACGAGATAGCCTCTGCTGTAAAGCGTTGTTGGCTTGCAGAGGGAAGCGGGGGAAATTTACTGCAGCTCGAGTTGGGATGAGCTGACGGTTTTGGCTGATTATGAACTGGCGAAGCTAGGATTTTTGGGGTATATCAGTAAGGTATAGATTTATACATATAGTGGTGCATACCATGATGTAAACTAGTGGTAGTAGGCTTGAAGAGATAAGCTGGCTAAATTGATCGGCGGCGCTTAGGTACTTACCTGATGACCACGTGACTCTCCGTGATCCAGGTCGCGTCGCGTTGTTTCCTACTTCTAATCAATCAACCATGAGCCGACAAACGCGAGGGCCGAAGCCAGTTGTTGATAGACTTGCAGCACTGAAAGCTGCGCGTGCAGGCGCCGATCGCTCAAAGCAATGGAAGGTGTGTTTGCTATACGCTCTTCTGAGGTGTGATTGATTGTGTTTTGTAGTCGAGCGAGAGCTCCAAGTTATATGAAGAGGTCGACGAGGATGACTACAAGGCGATCGTCAAGGAACGTTTGGCAAAGGATGACTTTATCGAGGATGATGATGGGGGAGGATACGTCGATAATGGGATGGATGCGTTTGAGGAGATAGAACCGAGTGACGATGAAGAAGATGACGAGGAGAGACGAAAACGTCGTGGTAAGTTCTTTGCCCGATCATCCTACGGGCATTGTCTTATCTACCATCGCCGTAGCGGCCAATAAAAAAGCCAAAGCAGCTCAGGCGGCAAAACTGGCCGAGCAGCGCGCTAAGGACGAAGCATACGCTGCCAAGTCAATAGCAGATTATCGGCCCGTCGTCTCCGAGGAAAAAGAACAAGACTTTATGAGCAATCTTCTCGGACAACTAGACTCCAAACCCAAAGCAACGGCGAAACGCAAGCTTGCGATGCCCGCGTTTCCCACTCGCGCATCTGGTTCTGGTCCGTTCAAGCATCCATCACGACCCTTAAAGCGGAAAACATCGCCGCCACGAGAAATGGAGCAGTTTAGGAGCGATGCCCTCTCGTCGGACCCCCCGAGTGATGCACCAAACGGCCCATTTTCGTCAGACGGAGATGGAGAGGGCACAGTATCCGACAACGATTGGGGTAACGCTAGCCCGTCAAAACGCATCAAACGCGAGCTTCCTTCGTCTCCCATCCGAGGCTTGAGCGAGCTCGAGGTTGACGATGACGACGAGTATGGAGTGGATGATGCCGCGTTCTGGGAAGAGGCCGCCGAGATGGACTTTGAGGAAGATGTGAAGCCCAAGGAGAAAGGCAAGGCCAACGGAGCATCGGTTGGGAAGGTCCTTCCTAACGGCCGTGCTGTGGAGGCCAAACCCAAACTCAAACCTGAACCTGTCGATGCAAAACCGCCTGCGTGGTTGTCTCTACATGCCTCTCTCAACGCTTCAAACGTCAATGAGCCTGAAACTCTAGGCACTGACAAACCTGGTGCAATGAATGGGAGCTCGGATGTTGTTGCGCTTGAGCCAGATGGGTCATTACGTATGTTTTGGCTGGACTACCTCGAGCTCGACGCGCGGCTGTACTTGGTTGGAAAGGTGATTGACAAATCCAAGAGCACGGACAAGATCAAACGATGGGCCAGTTGTTGCCTGGCTATTGAAGGGATTCAGCGAAATCTGTTCTTGCTGCCGCGTGAGGACGATCCTGGTGAGTTTGCTTTTCAATGCTTAGATCTCTTGACCTTATTTCTTGCAGAGGAGCGGTCCGATAATGGACACGATCCAGCGTTTGACGAAGACGCTGTACTGGACGAGTTTGAACAGATCAGGCAAAAACATGGTATCAAAACATGGGCCGCCAAAGCTGTAAAACGCAAATACGCATTTGGCGAAGCTGGGATTCCTGAAGGCGAATCAACTTGGGTAAAGGTCATATATGGATTCGATGGTGATTTTTTCATGTGCAGTATTCGCTGTATGCTAATATCGAATCGCGGCCAGATCCCATCCTACCTATCGATTTATCTGGGAAGACCTTCAGTCGGGTATTAGGCACGAACACCTCAGCGTTTGAGCTTTTCGTCCTAAAGAGAAAGATCATGGGACCATGCTGGCTTGAAATCAAGGGCTGCCAGACGAGCAACAAGGGGGTATGAACTTGACTCGAGGAAATCGTTCGAAGATTTACTAAATTCTGATTCTTAGTTGTCGTGGTGCAAACTTGAGGTCATTATTACCGACCCGAAGCTCGTGAAACCGATCCCAGATGCCGAGTCGACTATGCCGATGCCACCGTTGACGATTGTCAGCCTCTCTGCTCGTACTGTGGTTAATCACGCGGAGAACAAGCGAGAGGTTGTATGCGCATCTCTCAGGACATGGGAAAATAGTGAGTAAGGTGCACAGATTGAAACAACCAATGCAAACTGTCCTTTACAGCCTTAATCGACGACGCGACACCGCCAGAGAAACAACCTTCGTCTTCCCATACCGTTGTACGACCAATAGGAAGATTCCCCGCTGGATTCGAGGCCAAAGCCAAATCAGAAAAATCCAAGATTATGGCTATGGCTAGCGAGAAGATGTTACTGAGCAACTTGCTAGGTATGTTGCTTGGCTTGTAACTTAGTTTTAAACTCACCCGTGTACTTTGCCGGCTAAAGCTACCCTACATAAATATGACCCTGATGTGATTGTTGGGCACGAGTTCTTGGGCTTCACGCTCGATGTACTCCTTCAGAGGCTGCGTGAGCTGAAGATAGACCACTGGTCCAGACTGGGTCGGTTCCGGCGAGGCAAATGGATGAATATAGGCAGGCAGGGCATGAATATCAGGTTTATGCAAGGAAGATTGTTATGTGATCTAGCCAGCGATGGAGCGAAGGTTTGTGGATAATGCTTTACCATTTTTCGCGCACATATGCGTACCCAGTGGCTGACAAATGCGCCTTTGTCACGTACAGAGCATGATACAGTCTACCAGTTGGTCGTTGACTGAAATGTGCCAGTCGCAGCTCAAGATTACTCGCGAAGACATTGATCCTGACGATACGGCCTCGTTCTTCGACGGAACTGTAAACTCGCCGGATCCCTTGCTGCACTTTGTCCGGCATTGCGAGTTGGATACCTTTTTACAAATGGCTCTGGCGCACAAGATCCAGATGTTGCCGTTGACGCGGCAATTGACAAACTTGGCTGGAAACTCTTGGTGAGAGATGAGCCCCTAATCATGTCCACCGCTAACATTGTAAATGCAGGAACAAAACTTTGAATGGTGGTCGTGCAGAGCGTAACGAGTATATTTTGCTGCACGAATTCCATCGTCTGAAATACATCTGCCCCGACAAAACCTGGGGAAAGAAAACCGGGGCAGCTGCAGCGAAAGCAGAAGCTCAGGCCGATGAAGGAGAAGGAGGCCCTGCGCCCACAACAACCAAGGCCAAACGCGACAAATATAAAGGTGGTCTTGTCTTCGAACCTAAGCGTGGACTATGGGACAAGTTTATTCTTGTGATGGACTTCAACAGTCTGTATCCCAGTATCATCCAAGAATACAACATCGATTTCACGACGATTGACAAAACTGACGATGAGGTGGGCTTGCTCTTACCGCACCAGTATTATTGCCTAATTGCTTCCTAAAAACAGACCGTGGAAGATAAAATGCCTGACTTGCCACCTCCAGAAGCTCCTCTGGGCGTCCTTCCTCGACTTATTGCTACACTTGTTAATCGGCGAAAACAGGTCAAAGGTCTTATGAAGGACCGAGGTGCCACTCAATCTCAGCTCGTTCAGGTATTTATTCTCGACATGGCAATCCGAAGCACATACACTCACAGAGCTTTCAGTGGGATATCAAACAAAAGGCTTTGAAGCTGACTGCTAATTCTATGTACGGCTGCCTCGGTTTCGAACATTCCCGCTTCTACGCAAGGCCTCTTGCTGCGCTCACCACGTTCAAGGGTCGTGAAATTCTGACTCATACTCGAGAATTGGCGGAAGGACTTTCGTTGGACGTCATCTACGGAGATACAGACTCCATCTTTGTCAACTCGAACGTAACCGACTTGCCTGACGCTTTGAAGATTGCAAACGAGTTGAAAAAAGCTGTAAACGAACGGTATCGACTGCTAGAAATTGACTTGGATGGCGTCTTCAGGCGTATGCTATTGTTGCAAAAGAAGAAATATGCAGCAGTTAAGGTGGAGGAAATGAGCGCGAGCTCTGTTGAAATCAAAGGTTTGGATATGAAACGAAGAGAGTACTGTGTATTGTCCAAGAACGTTTCGAGGTGAGTATGCGTTGGGGGTAAAGAGGGAGATACTGATCCGATCTACCTGGCAGTTATATTCTGGACCAAATTCTTTCAGGCGATGATACAGAGACAGTCATTGAACGCATACACGAATACTTGAAGTTGATGGGAGAGAACATTCGTCGAGGAAAAGTTGACCCAGAAGATTTTATTATATTCAAGGTCCGTGGTTGTCTGGATTCGCCTACATTTTTCTTAAATTTCAACACTACAGCGGCTGGGTAAAGCTCCTGAAGACTATCCTAAAGACAATACGCTGCCCCACGTTCACGTTGCAAAACGTATGAAAGAACGTGGTGGACATGCACGCCTTGGCGATGTTATACCATACATCTTCTGCCTCGGAGCGGACGGCTCATCGGCAAAAACTGGTCAAGCAGATCGAGCGTATCATCCGGAAGAGCTAAAGAAAGCCGACAGCGAGTTGAGGATTGGTGGGTCGTAATTTTTGTTTATTTGTCTGTGTCTAACCCGGACTTCGTAGACTTTGAACATTACATTGCTCAACAAATTCTACCTCCGGTAGAACGTTTGTGTGATCCTATCGAGGGTACTGATCGCTCGCGGCTAGCAGAGTGCCTTGGTGATAATTTTTGAGATTTAAATTTGCAGGTGTATTGACAATCCTTTAGGTTTGGATCCCGCACGTTTCCAAGTCAGTGTAGCAAGTGTAGACGAAGACCCATATCGCACCCTAGATTCACAAATGCCCGACAAAGAACGATTCCGTGATGTTGCACAATTTGTTGTGCAATGTCAAAAGTGCCAAGGCTCCGTGCTTTTTTCGCCCGTTGGATCAGCAGAGGTAAGTAAGGGTGCATAGAGTACATAACATGCTCACACAGACGTGAGAAGGTCCCGATTATAACATCTGCTGGAGTGATATGTCCTGGTTGTTCAGCCCCCTTCAAACAGGCTAGTATTCAAGTTCAACTAGAGGTTCAGTTGCGACAACAAATCAACAATTATTATAATTGCTGGACTATTTGCGAAGACGCTACCTGCGGAAACCGCACACGTGCTATGAGTGTATATGGGAAAAGGTGTCTTAATCCTGCATGTGCCGCCCGGGGTCCAGTGTCTTACGAGGTTCGTCGTACCCCAAGAAGCCTCTTGACATGTGCTAATGACCATATTTCTGCAGTATACCGATCTGAAGCTCTACAACCAGCTGCTATACTATGCTTCCCTCTTCGATGGTCAAAAAGCTATTGCTAAGGCCACTGGGACTTCGAGAGATGGTATGTGTTTTGTAAGTTTTAATGTCACAAGTCTAACTCCTCTGAAGTTGAAGTGACTGCCCTTGTAAATATCAATCGGTCGTTCTTGGATCATATGGGACGATGTGTTGAAAAATACCTTGAACAATGCGGTAGGAGGTGGGTGGAGATGGGCGAGTTATTTGCATTTATGCAACCTGTGAAGAAAGAAAGGGTTTAGCTAAAGGCACACGTATCATGTATCATATTGTACTTTTGGATTGCTTCGCTTCCCGCTATCACAAGTTGGTTTGGATACAGCCGTTAATGCTTGGGTCCCAACTAATATCACATTCCTGCCGAGATACCCCGGTTTCAATCAACATCATGTTAAGGCGTTCTTTATGCGCGCGCGAAGGTTTGGACGGTTGGAAGAAAGACATGAATCACTTGACGACGATCAGGGGCAATGAACCGGCTTCCTAGGAACGCCGCAGCCAAGTCCAAACTTCATGCCAAGATCACAACTATGCGAATTCTAGTTGGTAATCACCAGCAGTCGCCGGCCCGGGTGGATGGATGCGTGCTGTACTACTGGTACAAATACCGGACATCGCTTCCTGCCTTTTTCTCCCATCCTCGCTTCACTCTTTTCATCCCGTCTCTCCGTTGGTAAGTAGGCTCCGTGTATCGATCTTTGTAGAACTCACTCTTTCTCCAGACCGGTCAGACGTTTTCACCTACTTCTCATTGCTCTCCACCGGTAAGATTACGCCCCCTAACCTATGCGTTCCATTCCCATGTCACTCAACTTCTTGTCTTGTAGACTGGGTCGATCTTCATTCTTTCATCAGACATCCTTTTATCCCTTTGGTCTTGTTTTTTGTCATGCTTTCTTCCACGTTGTTCTACGTGCTCCTCGCAAGCACTTCATTAGTTGTATCCCGCCCACTTGCTCGTACGCGTTCCATTGATGGTTCAACGGCTAAGCGGCAAGCTACTGTCTTCCCGAAAGTCTTGGAATACTCCGAGTTCCAGATATCGACGGGCGTCGCAGGTAATGCACTTGAACGTGCAAAGGCCGTCTTCAGCGATCCTCTCGACGGAGTAGATCTGGCCACTGTTTCTGACGAAGACCTGGACAACTTGAATGAGATGCGTGGGTTGGCGTCTTCATTCGAGACTACCGACTTCAATGTGTGTATTAATTATATTCGCCCGGTTACCTCACTAGCTCACACCGCAATTTCAGCCTGCCATCAAAGCGGCCTCTGGCGAAGAGGCCGATGCTCTGCAGCGTGGAAAGATCGCCAACAAGGTACTCAAGAATCTAGGATCGGTTATGGTTGCCTCAATCAAGGTATGTTACTAGATATATGCGTTATAGAATTAAGCTCATTTTCAATATAGCAAGCCAAGGCTGAAGCTGCGGGTGAGGATGGTTCCAAGTTCGCCGCCACGGTCAAGGAGGAGACGACGAAGATGAACAAGAACGCTGCGACTGATAAAGCCGATGCTGGAAAGTCTCTTGCCACTGTAAGAAAACGAGTTTGGCATGCGCACTAGTCTCTCACAAAATACCCATTGTTAGCCCATCACATCTAGGACACGCCGCACTCGCTCCGTCAAGTTTATTCGAATGACCAAGAAACGAGGAACCATGAAACGACAGGATGGAGCCATATTTCCTCTTAAGGACTACAAGGATATCCAGATTTCTACTGGTACAGCCGGGGACGCTCTAGCTCGTGCAAAGGCAATCTTCAGTGACCCCCTTAATGGACTTGATCTGGCAACAGTCTCTGACCAAGACCTCAAAAACTTGAACACCATGCGAGCCGCTGCGTCCAAGTTTGAGACAACCGATTTTAATGTGAGTATACGATTTTGGGGTGATGTTTGATAGGCGTACTCATGCAATTTATATGTAGCCTGCCATTAAGGCCGCTGTTGGCGAGGAAGCAGATGCTTTGCAGCGTGGAAAGGTAGCGAACAAAGTGTTGAAGAACCTTGGTTCCGTCATGGTGGCTTCCATCAAGGTCAGAGCTACGCCCAGTGTTGACTCAAGGTCCTCCTGACGTCCAAACAGAAAGCAAAAGCGGAAGCAGCTGGAGAGGATGCGTCCGAATTTGCGGCAACGATCGAGGAAGAAACTGCTAAGATGAACAAAAACGCGGCCACCGATAAAGCTGATGCTGGGAAAGCGATGGCTACAGTAAGCGATATTTCAAAGCAGTCGAGCCACGCCTCCACTAATGCTGAACCTTAGCCCCTGGATAATTGAGTCATATCTGTCTAGCTACGTGTAGTTTGTACGGTTTTTGTGAATGAGGACAGCTTTGGGGAGCAAACAACCAGTGTGATCAGCCAAATTATGTTCAGAGCATCGCCCAATCCGGGTGCAAATATTTGAGCAAATGGTGTTTCAGGCGTCGATCAGGGTCCTGGAAGCTGTCAAGCACGTTTCGAAGACCAAATAGAAAAGGGGTTCGCTAGTACAATCATCGTACTTATCTCTTGTTGCTCTCTTCAACCGTGGTTGTCGAAACAGGAGGACAGCACACCTCTTGCGATGCTATCGCGGACGACTCGGGCGATTCCCAGACGGATTGCAGATCTTTCTTTTCGACCAATACCACGTTTGATTCGGCTGCCTATCTACACAACCTACAAAGCGCCAGGGCAGCTTCGCTTTAACTTAGGGTTCTCTTCTGCGGCCCAAGATATATCTCTGGAAGAAAACGACTTGCCTTCGGAAAACAGAAGGGAACATGCTGTGATTTCTACCTTCGATTTATTCAGTGTAGGGGTTGGCCCCTCGTCGTAAGTACTATCGTAAACTGAACACTATTGGTTTACAACCGATCGTTTGCGACCATAGCTCTCATACCGTTGGGCCAATGCGAGCTGCGCGTATTTTTACTGTTGACCTTCAAGAGTTGGGTTTACTGGAAAAGGTTTGAACAAAACGTTGCACATGGCTGCGTCATTCTGAGCACACGTTTCCGGATCTACACACAGACACGCACATTAAAGGTCACGCTTTACGGTAGTCTTGCGGCGACAGGAAAAGGCCATATGACCCCTCAGGCGTTACTAATGGGGTTTGAAGGTAAGGGGATCAATCGCATTTACATAACTCAAACTCGGCACGTGAATTGACTTTTACACTTCTAAAGGCTCGGATCCAGAGACCATTGATACTGGGGCTATTAACCCACGGTATAACTCAATCCTGCAGAACAAGACCCTCAACTTGGGTGGTGTATATCGTATCAAATATGATATGGATAAGGTAGGGCTGTTTGCTTGAACGACAGTAAACGATCTAGCACCTCTAACGAACCGATAGGACATGCTATGGCGATGGGATCAAGTGTTGAAGACACACCCCAATGGGATGCGTTTCTCTGCATTTGGGGAAGATGGAGATTTACTTGCAACCAACGAGTACTTCAGGTAAGTGCCTATTTTGGTCACTGTTTGCACATATTGTTTATGTGTTGCAGTGTTGGTGGAGGATTTGTGGTCAACGAAAAAACCAAGAGTGCGCCCGCACGCATACACATCCATTCAACTGATGCTAACTTGTTGCAGTCGATGAGAACTTGTTCTACAAAGGCGTATATAAGAGCAAAGTTGATCCCGCCCGTCTATCACAAACCCACGGTCAAGATACTCTTTCTTTGGCTCCGCCAGGGGAAGAATTAAGCTTCCAAGAACAGGCCGATGATAGTAGAGGCGAATTCCAATCGCAACCCCCCTATCTTTTTCACGACGGTGCAAGTCTCCTGGCTATGTCTCGAAAATACAACGTACGTGTTTTATTGCGTACGCTGTTCTACCCAATGTCAATTACAGTCTTTGTAGAAAACGATTGCTCAGCTAGTATACGACAACGAGTTGCATTATCTAAAACCGGTTGAAATTCGTACGTCACGCCAAATATAACAAAAATATCAACTAAGATTTTTATAGGCCAGAAGATTCTTAAGATATGGACGGTAATGGACGAATGCATTAGAACAGGTGTCTCTTCTGTTGAGCCGGAACTTCCAGGGCGCTTGCGTTTACGACGTCGAGCACCCATGCTCTACAAACGCTTGATGAGAGGGTGTGTCGTCATCCAACACACATTTGCGTTCCTCACCTGACGTTGTTCAGATTCTACCCAGCGCTCTATTCCGGGATCAACCCTTCGATCGGCGGTCCAACTGGTCCTATGATTACTGGTCCAGTGACTGAGACAGGTGGTTTCGGCGAGGATGCCGCCCCGTCAGACCGCCCAAGCCACCCCCACCGATTCGAGACCAACGAGCCAGACGACTCTGGAGCATTCGGGAAGGCGGCGACGCGGCGGCCAGCACGAGTTGTTGGGTCGTTTGAGCATGCTATTTTGCCAATGCCATCGCGGAAAACACTTTTTCCTGCCATGGGTAAGCCCCGCTACCCTGCGATTCCAGTTATTCTTAGTTACGATCTTTTACAGATTTTCTATCTTGCTATGCTATTGCGGTCAATGAAGTAAACGCGGCCGGAGGTCGCATTGTAACGTCCCCAACGAATGGCGCTTCTGGAGTAATTCCTGCTGTGCTCAAGTACATTGTGGAAGTGAGTGCAGAGTGGGGTATATGCTCGTCCAATACTAACGTCTAGCCCATAGTTCATTAGCGAGGACCCAGAAAAGGACATAGCAACATTTTTGTTGACTGCTGGTGCAATCGGGTGCGTATCTATTTCCGACATGACTGGAATCTGTGTAACCTGGCCTGGGGCAGTATGCTTTTCAAAGTCAGTTCTTCACATTGAGGTGTCTTGGAAGGTATCTAAATTACTACCCGCAGCGAGGGTCCACTATCTCTGCGGCTGAAGGTTAAACCAAAACTGTTGAGTATACCAGAGCTAATAAAATTGATTGCAGGGGGTTGTCAAGCCGAAGTTGGGGTAGCTTGTTCAATGGCTGCTGCCGGGTTCGCAGCATGCATGGGAGGTGAAGGGCTGAACAATGTACCGATCCCATGAACTTATCTCAGACTCCGCTTATCTAGCATCTCCAGAAGTTATTACACAGGCGGCTGAAATTGGCATCGAGCATAACTTGGGGTTGACTTGTGACCCCGTAAGTCGACTCCGTTTGGTGGCTGGAATTTGACTGACAGTTCCTTAGATCGATGGGCTTGTTCAGGTTCCATGTATTGTAGGCACTTCATTAATCCGGCGTGCTAACGGGAGAAAATTAAAAGACGTGGTTTGTAGGAACGGAACAGCTTGGGGGCGGTGAAAGCTGTAACTGCGGCTCAGCTCGCACTTGCTAGTGATGGGGTAAGCGACCGCATATATCTTGATTGATCAACTGACCATGTGGTCGCTCGCCGGCAAGGTCCACTCGGTAACCTTGGACGAAGCCATTGAGGCAATGAGGCTTACAGCCCAAGACATGTCGGTAAAATACAAGGAGACCTCGCTTTCGGTAAAGCCCTAATCGCTCCCGAGTTAAGCCGCTCGCTAAGAATGATGATAGGGATTGGCCACGACCGTCAAGATTCCTCTGACATCCCCCGCGTGTTGAGTTCAATTTTCAACTTGGATGTACGCCATTCCGTGCACATTCCGTGTAGATAGGATAAATTCTACGCATGATCGCTGGCTCATTGTTGAGCCCAACTGCTACAGACGGCCGTCAGACTCGCTAGTTTGCTAACTAGATTTGGGGCGCTTGTCAGACGAAACCCCGGCGCCTAGTTATGTCATTGGCAAATCACGGTTGTGGGGCTGTGTTGGTGTGGACGAACTGCTTCCCAGCGACCCCCTTTAGATCATCTGCTACGCCAGCGCAACATTCATTCCGAGCCTGCAACATCCCCGCCACCTCCTAGACATACTTTCCGGCTCTAACAGCACTCCATTCACAATGCCTCTCTGCGGCTCAAGTTCAGCCAGCATCGGTGGCTTTGGCAAGAAACCAGTCAGTAGGCTATTCTCGGAACCAGCTACTTTTGCTCACACCATTATAGCTTCAACGAAAGATAGTTGTCTGTGGCGATGGCGCTTGTGGAAAGGCATGTTACTAGTGACTCGTATGTTGCGTGGTCGCTTACAACATGAAGCACAGACCAGCTTGCTAAACGTTTTCACTCGCGGGTTCTTTACGCAAATCTAGTACGTTTCTACATCCTATGATGGCATCTGTGCTCATTTTATGACAGCGAGCCCACTGTGTTCGAGAACTATGTTCACGACTTAAGGATAGACGATCAAATGGTTGAGCTCTCACTGTGGGATACTGCTGGTACGTCCCGAACCCAACATTCACGTGCTACCGGCCAACATCAACCTCTTTGGGACATCTGTCAACAGGGCAAGAAGATTTTGACAGATTAAGATCGTTGTCTTATGCGGATACACATCTCATTATGTTATGTTTCTCCGTAAGTTTAGCCTTGCTCCATTTTGTTCTGGTCCCGAGCGTTTTTCGCACAGGTTGATAACCCTATATCGTTGGAGAATGTTGAGAGCAAGTGGATAGATGAGGTGCTGGAGGTACGTGTCCCATCCGCCATGTCAAACATGTCGAGTTCAATTAGACTTTTTGTATTGTAGCACTGTCCTGGCGTCAAACTAGTGCTAGTTGGTATGTCTACATCATTCATCAATCGTTGCCTCGTTCACGATCAATGATCTCAATCCCCAGCTTTAAAATGCGATTTGAGGGACGATCCTGTGATCCGCGATCGGCTGGCAAGGTATGGGGGACGACCGGTGGAGTACGAGGAGGGGCTTGCCGTTGCGAGGCGGATACGAGCAAGTCGATACCTGGGTACGTGAGGTCATAGTTTGGGCAGCCGAGAGCTATTTCATATACTATATTTAGAATGTTCATCAAAGTACAACCGAGGGGTAACGGAAGTATTTAACGAAAGCGCTCGGGTAGCGATAAGCACACGACCAAAGGGTGCTGGAACCTCGAATCGATCGGGCTGCGTGCTCATGTGAGCTTAGAAAACCTTTCTGCTGCACTTCGTTTTGGTATGCCTTGGACCTTATTTGTTTTCGTGTCTATGTTGGTTTTTTCTATACCCTCTGGGCAAGTCCTTTTTTGCATTCTCCCACCACGAATGTCGTCCGCTCGTCTCACCCAATGCATCATGCCTACTCACGCTCGCTTTGATTGCCATGCTCTTTCCATATATCTTTCTCTATCTCCTTATTCAAGGCAACCTGTAGCACACTGTATCCTGTACTCTACTTTCGGATTATTCAAATTCTTGGATCTATTGCGCCTACTTGCGAGGATTAGTTACACCAAGGCAGAGTTACATCTCAGATAACATCGTGTTATCGGGCTGTCCACTAGAAACACCTCCTGCAGCGCTGGATGCTTCTGGTGTTTCTGGTTCTTCGTCTGCTATCGCGGATGCGGCCATGAACCTGTTCGAGTTTGTTGTATATCATGTTCGGTAGGGGTAGTCGCCCTGGACTCACTGTGCAGTATGCAAGGCTCCGAGTTGTTTCATGTGACCCATTTGAAAGCTCATGACTCTCATGTTGGTCTGGAGGAACGTAAGCTCATTGGAGATGCTCTGCATTTTCCGTGCGAGTTGAAGGTAATGCTTTTCTTTTAGGGAATGCATGAGATCTAGTTCGAGGGCGATGCTTGTTGGGGTTGGAATCGAAACTGGCCGAGACGCGTTTCTTACATAATCGTACCTAATGCTACCTCAACTGCCAGGACAGCGCTGGCGATAGGCCTGAACTCAAGACAACGACACAATTAGAATCCGTAAAGTCTATCAAGATAAACGCTGGAATAAAACACATTATGAAACAACAGGTTGGGTCGTACACAAGAACGTGGACAGAAGAAGGATATATCACATTTTGGTCTCAAAAGCTGCCATAGCCAGTCATTTGCTAAAATAAGAGACATTAGACCCCGATGACGTGGAACCCAGAATCGAGAACGTACAGGAGGCATTCCCCCATTAATTCCGTTGGGGTACATTGGTGGAGCTGCACCCATCATTCCTGGCCCTGCAGTAATCATGCGTTGGTTGCCAAATCCGCCTGGGTTGATGATGGGTTGATCAGCTTCTTGTTGCTCGCGGCTCTTGTCCTTCTTCGCGTGCTCCTGTACTTGCTTCTCCAGGGAGGCGACCTGAAACGGCAAGTTGAATTAGCCCTGCAAGAAAGAAATCGTAATAAACACATACCTTCTCAAGCGTTTGACGCTGGATTTGGATTTGATACGGCACGTAAAAGTCATTAAGGCCATGATGCCACGACAACTCCATAACCACGTCGGGACGAAGCAAATCGAAGCAGGCGTAGAGCATAGCAGCAAAACATTCCTTGTTGCCGATATCAACAAAGTAGGAGAGAAGCTCCTCGGCGACGTCCGTGCTTCCCGACACTGATGCAGTTTGGATGGCGTCCTTGTACAGCTTGTCTTGTTTGGACAGCGATATGGATTCTTCCCATCGGCTGTTTTTCTGGATGGGGGTCAGGAATAGTAACCAATTCAACACTTCAGCGTACCTTGTACAGGTGAGCGGCTAGTCTGCGGAATTCCAGAAGTTCGTGCTGCTCGAGCTTTCGTGCCAACCCAATCGTATTGAAGTTGTCAAAGCTATCAATCGAGTCCCGGAGCGTCTTGTAGTCCTCCTCGTCGATCAATAACTCGTTGTATGCATCGTTGATCATTTCAATATTCAGCTGTCAAAAAAATCAGCTACCGAGTTCTGCCAAGTGGGCAAATGATGCTCCAACGTACGTGTTGAACAGAAATCAAGTATGGTTTAATGAGTGGCACGTTATCATTATCCTTTGCGCTGAACATGCGGACGACGCGGGCATGGTCGATACGTGGGGTCAGGACGGTCAACAAGTCGTTCAGCAGGTTAGGTTGTTCTTGTAGGTAAAAGACAAGCGCTTTGTAATAGCTATAGTGTTACGTTTAGATAGATCTATATACTTTGCGAACTGGAACACTCACATTTCCACATTCGCGGCCTTCACAATAATTTCCTTGAACTGATTGTGTTCCCATGCATCCGCAGAGTGTTCCATCATGGACAGGGCCGCATTGTCCTATGGAAGGGATCGCGTTGATATATTGACAACTGTCTTAAAGGAATACAACTTACAAATTCATCATACTTGACATACAAGAACACAAGTTCGGGCCAGAGGTGTGCTTGTTCCGTTGCTTTGATAACCTATGCGCGTTGTTAGTACCATAGACAGTTGATTTTGAATGTGCAATACTTTGGGAATATTGATACGTGAAACAAAGAGCTTGAGGTGTTCCATAACTAAATGCATGATGTGAGCCAAGTATTGACGGATTGTTGAAGATCACCTACGCTTCTCGGGTCGGTAGCGGCTATAGAGGATCGAGAGCTCCGTGAAAATTCCCATCTAAAGCAAGTATAGCTCAGTTTTCAGGAATCAAATTGGCTGGTTATATTACTTACGTGTGCACGCTCAAGACTCAAGCCAGCCTCAAGAAGTTGTAGCACCTCGTCAAAGTATCCTCGTTTCTCGTACCGCTTGATGATCCCTTGGAGTTCTTCTGCGTGCACAATAATGTTGAGGCCGCAAATTTGAGCAAGACGGAACTCGGCTTTCTCAATACACGCCTCGTGAACTTGCTTCCAAACTCTGTAGAAACATGCGTCAGAGAAACCAAACTCCAAAAATATGTTTGTGCATACTGGGTGTTGCCAGCCTTGCGAGCACTCTCGACGGCGGCCTGGTTTTCGCCAAGATAGATAAGAGTCGTGGCCAGACGGGCCCAGTTGGAGATACTCGTGAACAGGAGCTTGGCGGCTTGATAGAGCTCGTCGTTGAAACACTTTTCACCAACATCGAGGATATCGGCAACGTTGGTCATAGACAAGAAGTCTTCCATGTCGTGTAGGCGGTCAGTCTTGGCATATGCGTATGCAAGTTCAGTATCGATCTTGGGCTCGCGCAGCGACTTGCGAGCCATCTGGAGGTATCGGACAAGATCCTCGTGCTTGTCGGCTCGGTTGGCATACTCTATGACTTCATGGAAATTAGAGGGATCCTCGGCCTTGATGTATGAATCTAGAATACATGAATCAGCTACTTTTTAGAGTGTACAAACGATATATTTACCAATCGCATCTCGAATCCGCAGCCCGTCCAACTGGGCCTTGGCGAGCCTACTCCAGACCTCGGGCTTGTTGACCTTGTTCGCGAAATCGAGGCCACGCTCGATGCTCGCAATGTCTCCAACGAGCACATCGATAGCAAGTGCGTGCTGGTCGTACTTCTTGTAAATCGTGAGAGCTTCTTCGTACAAGCCGTGGTCTACAGCAATCTTGGCAATTTCGCCCGAGTCGTAGTTCGAGAGCTTGTTGATATATCCAACGACTTTCCCCTTGTCTGCACGAATAGCGGTAAGCAGCAGCAAGTTTTGTAAATTCTTGTTGTCGCTGAAAGGAGAGGGCTCGATGATGATCTTCTCAAGCATTTCAATGAGCTCAAGTGGGAGATCATTGGCCATGAATGCTTTGACAGTGACAGATACATCGTCTGGATCCGTAGACTCAGGAACAGCAGTCGCCGTGACCTACACGCACATGAGATAAAAATCGCACACGATGATGTCGATACGTACCTGATCAACAAGCTGCCTGCGGTGCAGATTATCGGACTGAAGTACTTGCGCCCAAAGCTCGAGTCGACGACGTTTGACGAGGTACCGGGCCTGGTGCTTGAACATAGCATTATCGTTGGTAATACTGATCAACTCGTCATCACAGAAGCCCTTGGCGTAGGCGATGTATGCAAGGTAGGGATCACGCTTCTCGCAGTACTTGCCGACAACGAGCGGCTCATACAACTGTTTCGAACAGGAAACGTCAACCACAGGTTCAGGTTCAGGTTCATGATTAACCACTCACGTTGTTCTCCTTGAGGAACGCCTCGGGGTTATTGTTGCTATCGATGTAAATCTTGGCCAGAGCATTGTATACAGCCGGGTCCTGGCTGCCGGCCGCGATCCTAGCCTCCAGCCATGGCAAAATCAACTTCAGACGGTTTCGCTTCTCAACCTCATCGACCAATTCGTCAATCGGGAAGTTGCCAGTGACGGAGCCCAACAGCCGCTTGATCGTCGCCTCGTCGCAATCTACATCGAGCAAACCACCAATGACCTGAGGCGTACGTGCCGAGTTGACGCGCTGCACGTAAACTTCGATGGAGCTGGTGAGGTTGTTTTGGTAGAGGTAGAGAACCAAGTCGTGCACAAAGTCGAATCGATCGCAGACGATAATAAGTGGGAGTTGGTCATCAAGCTTGGCCTCCTTGAGGAAGTTCTTGACCTTCTCGGGGTTATAAAAGTTACTCTCGCGGCAGATGCGTTCGACTTCTCGGATTTGGCCGGTGCGAGTGGCGGCTTGGATGTACTTGAAGTGTACTTCAGGATCTTGGCTCAAATTGACAACAGAGCCAAGGTAGTAATAGAGACCCTCGAAACTCTTGAACGACTCGAACATCTCCACAAGCTTGACGGGTCCAAGAATATCCGAGTACTTGGTAGCGATCTGCACGACAACCTGGAGGTTCTGGCGAATATTAACTCGGAGCATTTCATTTAGGCAAGCAAGTGTCTGCTCGGTTGTGAGTTTGCTAAAGTAGTTGACAAGCCACTATGCCAGATTTAGTATGCGTTATCCGTCTACTTCATGTCAACTCACCTCGGGATTGAGAACGTTGGTGTGAACAACAACACGCTTGATGTCCGCAAGATCCTCGTAGTGATCAAGAGCCTTTGGTCGCGCAAAGGTCAGCTTCATTGAGAGACTAACTTGGGACACACTAACCCGTTGCAAAAGTCCAGCGCGTTCGCATAGGTTCGCAATCCTCGGGCGATCATAGTGAGTAAACATTTCGTTTCCGAGAATTGCATCAGCGACTTGAGGAGCATGCATCAAGTTCATCTCCAACAAACGTGTCTGCAGATGTCCTTGTTCCGGCTTGTTGTCCTTGAGCGCGTCAAGCAAGAACGACGTCGCGGGCTGAATCATGTTTTGTGCCATAAACACATCCACCACCTATGAAACCTGCGATGAGTATCACATAAACCCTATGATTCACAATTTAACGCACTCGTTCGACGTCCACAAGCGGGCCCGACTCATCGTTGACGAGTTGAGAGGCAAACTCGGCGCCCTTCTCAGGATTCACGCGCATAACGTGCTGAAGGAGCTGGCCGTAATCGGGTGTGTATCCGACTTTCTTCGAGTAGAGCAAGATCTTGTCGAATTGGCCGGTCTCCGCAAAGCATGCGATCACCTTGTTAGGCACGTTTGCACGAAGATATACGCTGAGGGCTAACGTGAGGTCGTGTGTGCGAACAATGTCGCCAAGTTCTTCGCTACAGTCGAGCTTTCAAAATGCCATTAGCACTTGATGTTCTGTGGAATCGTAACGAGGCATACCTTGTTCTCCTTGAGCCATTTCTCCAATAGTTGCTTGCGGCCCTGAGCTAGCACAGGACGAGCGAGCTCAAGTGACTCGTGCTTGTTCAGCTCGCCCTTTTCCAGCAGGATGCCAAAGTATTGGAGAATAGGCGATAGGGTACCAGGCTGAACCGGGACTTGTTTGAACTGCTCAATCGTCTGGGGAGTCCTCAGAATGCCCTGAAACACCAAGGTAAGCTAATGAAACATGAACAAATTCACTGAACGCACCCTAGGTGAATTAGCGGCAATTTTGGCAGCCTCGGCATACTGGCCAGACGAGAACAATTGTTGATATTGTCGAACATACAAATCATCTGCACCAGGCAGATTCGCGCGGCTGGCAAGCTTGAATGCGAGTTCGGTATTGTTCAACGTGCCGAGGATGTACGGAATGATCGTGTTGTCATCTACACTGACGCTCAGCACCTGTCCACGCCTGTTCACGCCAATGATTCCGTGAGAGGCTTCGTGCTCGGCTGTGACAAAAATCGTATCTCCGCTGATACGGTTCATGTAAACGCATGCGCCCGATTCGAGATCGTACAAGTGAATGAACCCGAGTTTGGTGACGAGGTAGACAATGCCATGCTGCTTCGAGGCTTGAACCGCAACCGGAAAGTCGGCTGTCGCCTCGGGTGGGAAGAACACATCCACAGCCTTCTTCTGGAAAGGCGTATTGGGTGCTTGGTGATCGATTTCGACAATATGCAACTAGATCACACGCGTACAGTCAGCGTGTGCTCGCAGTGGCACCGGACAAGCCGATCCATTTACCTTGGCGCCAGTACCGGTTCGCACAGCAAACGTGAACAACTTGGTTACATTAGCCTGGCCGTCGATTTTGAGCTCTGCAAACGCGGCAGCGTGACCCTCGATCGGCTGGCTAACATTGCGTTCCCGACTGAAGAGCTGCATCGCACCCTTGACCTTAAACCCGCCGGGCGCGTTGTTGCCCATGATTCCGACGAGCACAAGCCATTTCCCATCGCCCGACGCGCGATAGTTGATGATCTGTGCACCAGTCAAACTGGCATGTCTGTCGAATACTTTTTGAGGCGGGCTCGTGGCGTCCTTGATCGTCCAATGGTAGACGGCGGTTTCGGAAACGAGGCCGAGCGTGCTGTCATCGAGCCATTTCCAGAAGATGATGTCCTCGTTGACGATGTGCGATTTCACCTTTTGTTTCGTTTCGATATTGAATACCTGGAGTTGTCGTTGTGCTATTCGAGGATAAAGTTATATGAGACACATTCCGTTGGGGGAAAATGGCACGTACCTCGGAGTGCGATGATCTTTTCTTTGGGGTGCATGATGGCATTGTCGGCTGTGATAGGTCGTCGTATAACATTATTCGCGTCGGCAAGGTCGATAATTACAACTTGATTTTGTTCTCCAACTTTCTCTCGTACGCAAATGAACCGGTCAGACTCGAGAGTCAAAGTCTAGTGAATCCATCCTTAGCTGGGAACGGCAAAGAAACCCCGACACGTTTGACATACGTTGAACGAGATGGAGGCGGGCTGTATGCCCACCGAAGAGAGCTGCAAGTGTTCGCAGAACGCGATCGGTCGGTCCGCCATCGTGATGGGATGGGAGAGGCGTCAGAGGTGGTGGTGAGAATACGCGTCGAGTCTTACCCTGATGTGTATTTGTGTTTGGAGGCAGTGAAGCGCCCGCTTGGTTCTTCAGCCGAGCGAACTATTATATTATAGAAATACATATGAATAACGCATGAACGAGTCTACAGGTGTAATGGACGGTCTATAGATTTTATGACGACTGTGGCGCCCCAGTGCTCGTGTTCCCTGAGCTCTGGCGATAGGCGGCCCAGGCTTCAGAAGTCGCGAGGCTAATGCGGGCCTTGAGGCTGTCAAAACTGTCCAAAGCGGGTCGAACGTCAAGATGGAAAACCGGTTGGCCTAGAGAAAGCATTAATATTCGGTCCATGCAAGAGCAAGAATCTACTCGCCCAACTCGTCCTCTCCAGCGCCATAATAATCAATGATATAGCGAACCTCTTCCTGAGTTTTAGGCCTTCGCACTATCCAGTCGTGCCGGTCAAACGGCGGTTCAGTCCTATAATCTTGCGGTCAATATGATCGGGGTAGGCGGCAGAGTATTGTACCCACCCAAACCTCGAAGGCAATAACCAGCTCGCAAACTGCGCCATTCGTGCTTTTGGAGACAGCTGACCAGGCCGGCCCTGGAATCGCGCCAGCTCCAGTTTTACCGCTTCCTCGGGACTACAGTGGTGTTTTAGCATCGAGTGTAAAAGAACAAGTGCATACACTTGCCCTCCTTCCCGTCTCGCCTCCCACTTGAGGACCTCTAACCATGCCTCCTCATTCAAGAAGTTGTGTATATGCACCATAGTCTCGACGTGCTCCTCGGGAGTTTCCCATCCCTTCCTCACTAGTGCATTGTAAAATTGCTGGGGAGACGGGTACTCCCATCTGCTCGGCGCCTCGTCTGGCTTTGCATCTCCCGAAGTTGGGCCAGATGGGCCATATGTCGAGCCAGCTGCTCGTGGGATAGAGGAAACAGTGCGCTCGATTGGGAGGTCGAGTACTTGACCTGGGGCGCGGTTGATTCCGAGCATAGGCATGTTGTTGTGTGGGTTTATCGCATCGCTGTCGTGAGGTACTGGGCACTGAGCGAGAGCTGGCTGCGGAGGGGCAGAGGCGTGCATAGGGCATCCCGGGGGTGGCGAGCCAGATGGATTCGCATGGCTCGGGGTAGCTGTTTGGGCAGCAGCAGCAGCAGACGAGGCCGATTGACCCATGGCAAGATGGTGGGCGAGCTCAAGTCAAAAAATCCCGGCGATCGTGAGACGAGGTCACGTGCAGCTCTCCCATCCTCCACGCCTCGTCCTCACCACCACACTGCAGCTGGGTCATCAATCTGGGGTTTACTCGGCTGCTAGCTCGAAATAATAGAAAGAGATATCAAGGGTCATAGGTACTTTGAATACTATACAAGTCATATTCCTTGGGTGAGCCGAATGATATCAACCATGGGAACTGTCTGATGACTGGCTCAACTTTCAGTGCGCATCATGTCCTGGGTATCAACCCTGTCGAGTGTTGGTATGGCCATCGGGCCTCCGCTGGTCTATGCTGACCAAGGCTAGTTCTATGCTGTCCCGTGTACTTGCGTCTGGCTTATACCATTACAGCTATTTCAATTGTTAGACACAAGTACGTCTCCCGTACGCCCCCTCTACGCGCTAATTTAGCGTTTCTATCGAAACAGGGACTCTTCGGGCTTTTCGAGAGACGGTATTACTATTCTTTGTTCCACCCAGTCCCGCACCTCACCCATGCTGCCTGTGTAGTATGCGCGATTCTACTCGTCGCAAACATTGCAAGGTGTTTCTTCTGGTTGGGGAACCACTTTGAGTTTCGTTAGTAGCATCTTCTCTGCTGTTTCCCTCTATTTACTGTCCAGTAGCTCTGCTCCTCCAGTCGATCCTAATGATCCTCGCCCAACTCGCCCTCCTCTACATCTGCATTCTCTACAGACCAGAAGTCTCTCCTGAATCAACAGGCCTCAGCACGCGTCCTTGGGGCTTCTGGCAGTGGCCGAGCTACGGAACCTATATCGAGTTCCTCGCTGGGCTGATGTGAGTCTAAATATACACGGTGTCGTGTGACTGGCTGAAACCGGACACGATACAGAATAGTCCTAACAATCGCCGAACTCATCTTTGGCCGGATGGAATGGTTTGTGGACTCGCTCGGGTTCTTTGCGCTGGGGCTTGAGAGCACACTACCGTTGCCTCAGCTTTACAGGTACGTGATTATGGGTCAATCTTGGCTCACTTACGCTAACCATTTTCGTTAGCAATTACCGCCAAAAGTCATTACATGGCTTTCGCATGTCTACTTTGCTCGGCTGGGTGGGAGGTGACTCATACAAGTGAGTGCTTTATCGGAACGACGTCTGCGTGCTAACACTATCTAGAACTGTATATTTCTTCCTCCAAAATTCTCCGCTCCAGTTCAAGGTTTGCGCGATTTTCCAGCTCTCTGTAGACTTTGGTGGGTTTCATTGATTTATATGCTATAATATCCGCATTGTTCATTTACTGGATACCAGTCATTGTGGCTCAACGGATCGTTTACGGAAACAAACCGCCCATCGTGCATCCTGATGTCGAGGACCTCGAGGAAGCTCTTCGGTTGGCTGAGGAATAAATTGCCTAGAACCATACAGTTAGACGCATATTGTGCCCGCTTTCGCAATACACGATGTTACATATGATCGGGTGTACTCTCTTCTCTGGCCTGAATAATCTCGCATAAACTGATCCCGTCCATCACGTGGCTAAAGCGCTACTCAACCCCGCCACCATGTCTCTCCCACATGCTCACCCCGAAACAACGCAAGATATAATCCACGAGCCACTCGACAAGTTCGAAGCGCTCACCCATGCTCTCTTTGCGTCTCTTTCTCAGACCGGGCTTCGCGGCCCGCCTCTACCCAACATTGACGAATTTCTCGCAACAGACGCTGTCCTAGCCAAGGCCTTGGCCACAGCCCGAGAACATCAAAAGAACCAAAAAATTATCGAGAGTCTGAGCGAAGAAATTCTAGGACTAGATGCAAAACTAAGGGGAGTATGGACGTCGTTGGATGAAGCCCATAAAGAGTTGGGTGTGATTGTGGAGGAAGGAGAAGTGAGGTTGAAAGAAATAGAAGCTGCTTCAAAAGGTGTGTCTTGTTGTTATTATTTGTTCACGCGTGGGGCGGAATAACTGATGTTTTCCAGGCGCCATCCCATACCAACAACTCCTCGACTATGCTTCGATTCTCAGTGGCTTTACGTCCGCGCCCCCTACCTCCAAGGGTCCCATTGGTCCTGATCAGCCAGCGCCACCGTCGACGAGGCCTCCATTCCCAAACGAAGAGATGATGCGTGCCGGCCGATTGGCGGAACGCCCCGCGTTGGAGCGTGTCAATCTCAAAGAGCCAGGTACGAGTCCCGTCTTTTCGTTTTTGCTTTCGTCGGCCCTCGGGCAACTCACATGAACCACAGAAAACTTGCGCTCGCCATCTGTCGATCCAGTCTCGGGTGTAGCCGACCCAGGCTTCAATCCATACAGAGCAGACTACCAACGACAACAAGCCCAACTGCAACAAGAATTGGAATTCCTCGAGATGGATCTCAATCCGGACCTCTAAATCCTGCCTCGTCCTTTCACTCCACTCCCATCTTCTCCAACCGACTCTTGGCAATTCTCCCGACATCCACTACAGCGCGATCCAATTCACCCTTCCACTCCTCTCCTCCGACTTCCACAGACCGGATAGTCTCGACCGCTGGCTCGTCTTCTTTCCCCTCCTCGGCCCCATCGATCCCCAAAACACTCTCCATCTCTGGAATAATCTGTGCTCTCGAACGCCCAGCAACAAACGTGATATATACCAGCCCAGGATACTTCTTTTCGTACAACAAATTTAAATGCTTCAGTCTTTTTAGTACAGCGGGGGGCGTGGCCTTGGAGGCCTGCTCCGCGGCACTCAACGCGGACAGGCCGCTAACCTCGCCAATACGCGGATGGCCGCCGATAAAGTCAGTTTGGTCCGCGAGAGGGAGTTGTGAGATTTGTGTGGTAGACGCATCGATTAGGTCTTTGTATGATTTGTACGACGAGAGGTTGGGGACGAGTGCTGGGACTACCCGATTGTATAGGATCTCAGACGGCTCGAAGAGTGTTGCGAGACTTTGGGCGAGCGGAGAGTCGCGAGATTCATCTGATTTGAGCGTTTCGGAGAGAGGCGGGAGAGACATTTTGCAGCGTGAGTTTTGGATGGCTAGAGATTCTCGGCATTTATATCTGCAACGCATTCTCTTATCTACTCTCTCGACTTACTTTGATCGTCGCCGCTAATCGGACAAGCCACCAGAGTCACGTGTAGACGCCCGAACACTCTGGAACAGTGAAAGTAACAATTATGAATTCAATTTTGCTATATTGACTACACTGTAAAACGACTTTGCTTCATAAACGTTATGCCTCTACTCCCTGCGGTATTTCTGGTAATAGTGGATCAAGCCGGTGGTCTGCGACCAAGCAGTCAGTAAACTCCTCGGACGTACAATCCCAAACCAAATGAGACGTACCGAACTGTCGTGGCCCTTGACGTCCTCGGGCTTGTCAAGCTGAGCAAGGATGGCCTTGGCTAATACTTTCCCGAGTTCAACACCCATTTGGTCTGCGCATATACTAGGGTTAGAATCAAGAATGACAGGTAGAGAACGCGCGAACGGACCGAAGGAGTTGATGCCCCAAACCATACCCTGGACGAAGATCTTGTGCTCGTAAAGTGCGATGAGCGCACCGAGAGTCGAGGGAGTGAGGAGTGGGAAGATGATGGAGTTGCTTGGTCGGTTGCCCTCAAAGACCTTGGACTTGACCAAAGCCTCGCTGGCGCCAGCTCCCAGTTCCTGGATCCAGTTCAGCCACTTCCAACCACTATATAATTTACAACTTTACCTTGCGAACAGCCTCCTCGGTCTTTCCGAACGCAAGCGCCTCGGGCTGAGCGAAAAAGTTGGAAAGCAGGATACGGTGGTGGCGCGAGCTTGGACCGGTCTCAGCGAGCGTGTTGTGGGTGGTTGCGGGGGCGATGAAGTCGGTAGGGATGAGCTTGGTACCCTGGTGGACGAGCTGGTAGAACGAGTGCTGGCCATTGGTTCCAGCTGCACCCCAAATGATAGGCTACAAGAGTTTACAACATTAGTTGAATGATTTGACATGAGACCTGAAATAACCCACCCCAGTCTGGTAATCCACACGGTTTCCGTCCTTGGTCACGAATTTACCGTTACTCTCCATGTCACCTTGTTGGAAGTAGTCGGCAAACTTGAAGAGATACTGATCGTAGGGTAGGAGAGCATGAGTCTGAGCGCCGTAAAAGTCGTTGTACCAGATGCCGATGACGGCCATGATGACTGGAAGGTTGTCCTCGAGTTTGGTAGTGCGGAAGTGGTTATCCATGCCGGCTGCGCCCTTCAAGAGCTGTTCGTAGTTTTCGTAACCAATAACGAGGGCGATAGAGAGACTATATGCGCGTCAACCAACGTCCAAACGAAAAGGAAAGTAAACCATACCCGATGGCGCTCCAGAGCGAGTAACGTCCACCGACCCAATCCCAGAACTTGAACATGTTCTCCTTGTCGATACCAAATGCAGTGACGTCCTTGGTGTTGGTGCTGAGAGCAACAAAGTGCTTGGCGACATGCTTGATGTCTTTTGCCTCGTTGAGGAACCAAGCTTTGGCCGTCTGCGCGTTGGTAATCGTCTCCTGGGTGGTGAACGTCTTGCTCGCAACGATGAAGAGAGTCGTCTCGGGATTACATGCACGTAGAGTCTCGGCCATATGAGTGCCATCGATGTTGCTCACGAAATGAGCCTTGAGATCACGTTTGGCGTACGGTTTGAGTGCCTCAGTGACCATGACTGGACCGAGGTCAGATCCACCGATACCAATGTTGACGATCGTGTCGATGCGCTTGCCGGTGTATCCAGTCCAAGCTCCGCTTCGAACGTCATCGGTGAACTTTTTGATGTGGGCAAGCACACCGGGGACCTCATCCGCACCAGGTTCGCTCACGAACTGGTTAGTAAAGTTACGAAGAGCGGTGTGAAGCACGGCACGATCCTCGCTGGTGTTGATGTGTTCGCCTGCGAACATAGCATCACGCGCGCCTTCGACGCCAGCCTCACGGACGAGAGCAAGGAGCGTCTCAAGCACGGGCTCAGTGATTAGGTTCTTCGAATAATCAAGCAAAAAGGTCGTCTTGGGATCATCGTGAGCGGTGTACTCGCGGGAAAACTTGGCGAACCGCTCAGGGTCGGCGGCGAACAGCTCTTTGAGGACGATCTGCTCCTTTTGCTGGTCGTACAGCGTCTGGAGCTTCTTCCAGTTTTCGTACTCTGCGCTGGATCAACCGCGGCTCGAGCGTGAGTGCATGAAACGACGTACTCGATGCGAGGGTTCCGGGCATGACAGGCTGGTGGGTCTATGCAGGGTGTGTGTGAACAGACAGTGTCGGTTGACCGTATTTGAGTGCGGATCCCTCGTCGCAGAGGCGTGGGAGTCCTGGCCAATCTCGTGAGAGACGAGGTCCCAGCGCATCACGTGCTGCTGACTCAGCCCCCTCACATCCCGGCCCTGGTCCAGGCGTTTGCTCTGCTCCACATCCTCCGCAATGACATGCAGCTCGACAACAGCCCATTCGACAGCGGCCTGACCCCCCCAGACGGCTATGTCGTGCCCCGCTTCCCCTCGCTGTACGATCCCCGCTTCGAGTTCAAAGACAGCGCCGAAAACAATACGCCTCCCGGCACATACTACCTCTACGACTCCTTCGGTGAGCCCATATCGCGGAATGGCGTCAGCCCTTTTGTTCATTCGAATCTCAACTAGACATATATCGCTTCACGCTCTACTGGACGCTCATCTTCTATGCTTCCTCGTTTGCATTGTGTGGAACATGCGCACTTCTCGTGCGTGTCTTGTCCAAGCGCCGCGCGCCGAAGCTGTTTGTTACGGTCGTCCTGGCGTTTATCCTAACTGGCACGTTCTTTGCCGTAGTCGGCTCGGCAATCGTCGGTCAGTTGAATGTGCTCAAATATCGATTTCAGACGTTGAGTTTGCTACAGGATATGTTCTTGCCGCGGTATATTCGGTGGGCTATTTTAGCATGTCAACGCACGTTTTTCAGTCTCTCGTGACCCGGAACACGTTAACTGACATCATTTGTGCAGCTGGGTGCCCTTTCTATGGGCCCTAATCCTAACTTTGGTTGCTGTCATGGGGTCATACTCGACTGTTATTGTGATGTTATAACAGTCGTACAGTCTTTCGTTCGTGAGCACATGTCGCCCCGCTTCAATTCACCCTCTGTTACTGATCGTCTGCTAGCTTTTCTATGTTTCCAGCATCCTTGTCATATACAGTACACGTTCAATCACTGCATAAATTTCATTTGGTTCTCTATATCGCCAATGCACCAGTCAGACCAATGCAAGACAAACACGCAAAAGGCCAAAACAAGAACGCTTGATACATCAGAAAACGTGCAAATCCGGACAGGCAGGGTTCATAGGCAGAAAGGGTAACACGGAGCACGGGAACGCAACCGGCAAGCAGGAGAGTAAACCGCGGAGAAAAGATGGCGGGAATGTTATGTATGGGTGTACGAAGATTCGACAGCGGAGGGAAAGGAGAAACTAGCCACGTGCGTAGGGCCTAGGTGAGGAGAAACAGGAACGGGTAACAAACAAGACTAATAGCTGAAGTATAAAACAGGCCAAACCGGGATGTAAACCAATAGACGAAACTAGACGGGACGACAGATACGACAAATGAATACGTAAAAGGCAAGAAAAAATCGAACTCGGGACGGGACGGGAATACAACACACAAGGATGGAAACGAGGCAAGGTGTGGGGATAGACTCATCTCGCTTTCCTCCTTCCTCTTAATCTCACAACTTCTCTTCTCCCCTACCACCACCCCTCCTTAAGCTATAGTTGACGTGGCCACTCGCTCGTAACCCCCCACCCTCTAGCGGCTGATCTTGCTATTCTTTGGACGGGCCAGAGGCGCACACAACTGAGGCATGACTACATCAGAGGGCAACTTGTCATTCGCACTACGAGGTTTACGGTCACTGTTCGAAACCCCCGACCCATTCTCTAGGCCCAGTCTATAACTCGAACCTGTCGTGGTGCTGCTCGAACGAATGTTGGCGTCCTTGGATGCAAGTGGCTTGCTAGTACGGGTCTGCGTTCCTGGAAGTGAAACGGTGGACGCAAGGGGTGAAGGGCAACCACGGGAAATGATCGGAGTTGGCGAAGGGGGACGACCAGAGCTGAAGGGATATCCGTGTACGCTCGCACGATGGACTGGGTTGGGTCGAGGCATGGGTTGAGGTCGCGATCCTGCCAAATCAAGGCCAAGCACATCCTCGTCATACTGGATCACGGGCGGCGGGATACTCTTGGTGCTTCCAGACACAGGAGTGCGCGTTCGTTGAGACGCCTTTTCCATGATCGACCGTCGTGAGAGACATGGCTCTTCGATCGTGGGTATAGGCAGGGGCTCATCGTATTCCCTGATGTGCGTATACGGGTTCACATACTTCATAGATTGAGGCTGAGGGCCAGGCTGCGCATCGTTGAAGCTGTGCGAACGATGCTGGGAGCGCGCTGTTGGACGAGCAGGTGCGGGATTAGGGGCAGGGGCAGGGGTAGATGATGGAAGCGCCTGACGGAAGCTCTGAGCCGAGGGCGGACGCGCGGTGGGTGCGTTGTCCTCTTCTAGAGAAACGCCGTCTGCCCATGCCGCCGAGGTAATAGCCAGTCGGGTAGCCCGCCCATCGTCAAAGCTCCGCGACGTCTTGGTGCGTGTGACGGGCCCACTTTCACCCCTGACAGACCCAAAGCTGTCACGCCTGACCAACTCTTTCGTAACAGGAGGCTCGGCATCCTTGACCACTGGTGACGTAAACGCTCGCCGAGGAACTGGTCGAACGAGCGTGCTGGACGTGACCGACACCGTCGAGTCCGACCCAGGGGAAATCGGTGATACGGGCGACGCTTTACCGTCCGAGGACTTACGCGGGGGTTGCAGGCCCGTGGCTCCGAGCTTACCCGGTGTCGACCCGGACGTGGCCGAAAATTGCGCGGTTTCCGCCCGGGAGGCTCGAGCCTTGTTTGTCCGGCCCGTCGGCAGACCCTGGGCCTGTTGGGGCGCGAAGTTGAGTGACGTCGGGCTGGTAGGCGATGCCGGAATTGGACTCAGACTGGCGGGGGTCTGTGGTGTGCGAGGTGTGTAGGGTGTGACTGGAGCCAAAGTGGATGCTGTTTCTTCCGTGTCGTCGGAATCATCGGACAGGCTGGAGGAAGCTGCTGATAGTACAGGTGATGGCACTATGTGAATACATAGATTTAGTAAGAAAGCGAGTGAATGCTGTAACAAACGTCCGAGACTAACATTCCGAACCGGGTTCAGGCAACAATGGCATAAAGTTCATCATGAGAGGCCGCCTTACTGGAACGGGCGCGGTGAGTTTGACGTTGGGCTTGGGCGGAGATGATTCCGGGGACGAAGCCGAGCTGTGAGGAGAGATGGTGCCGAGCGAGACGGGAGGCGAGGAGGCAGCCTCGGACGACGGGGGCGAGAGGGGGATGGGCGACCCTCGCAGAGTCTCGTTGACCGACGCAGGCGACGCGAGGATGGACAAATCCGGAATGACGAGCGGAGACGAGACAGATGAGGATGGCGGTGCAGGCTGTGAGTCAGATTTAGGCGACGCTGAATTTTTTGGTTCTTCGCACGCGAGCGGGCAGAGTGTGAGGGGCACATGGGAGAGCAGTGGGGAAAGCCCCATGGAGGCATGCCGGTCGCTGGGGAGGGAGTCAAGCGAAAGCTGTTTCAGCTCGAGGACATCGCTACGAACAATCGCGATCAAGATTAGCCAGAGATGACGCCACGCGAGCACAATACACACCTGTAGCTCAGCTTTGAAACAACCTCTACGGCGGACCGGTCCCAATCATCCGCGAAAAACACCTGTGAGTTTGTTGCGCTGAACGTCACCGACTTGCGTGCACTGCTGGGGCTGCGCTTCAGGATAGGCTTCAGCGGCTTCTCGGATGCCGACGGAACAGGAATCATTGTCACAGCAGCAGGAACGTGTCAACAAGAGGGTTTTTTGTTCCACGGGAGAGCTGTGCAGGAGCAGAGATGCGGGGAGGGAGATGGCGGGTGGTGGGAGGAGGATGTAGCTCGTGTGCTGGCAGAGTGCGGCGCTTCGCGATGGAAATAGGAAGTTTCTCGGCAAATCTAGCGGATGCGGGAGCGGTAGCCGTCGGGATGCCAAGGGGGTGTACTGTGTGGTGTGTCAACACCGGAGAGCGCGCTTGGACCGCTAGTGGCAACGACGAGGACGATGGATGTCGAAAGAGACCGGACGGCACGGGGCCACACGGTCTATGCTCGCCAGTCAGGGGTGGTGGCAAGTGCGCGCAAGTCGCGGGGGAGGTGCAGAGCGTGGTGCTGTTGCGGGCGGTGGTAAGTGATTTCTGGATGGCAAATGTTGGTCTCTATCCGATGCAATATCACGTGATGGATATCTCAGACTCCCGGCGCCTGGCCCATGCTTCCCACATATCAGTTCGAGAGATCGCCTCCAGATCAGGCCCCATATCGCGGCCATCGTCCTCGCCAGAGCTCGCAACGCGGGCTGCGCATATACGCGATGTCCCGGCTCAATCACATTTGATGGCATAACATACGGTCCACCATTGCGCGGCAGACTCCGGCTTCACCGTTGAGTTGTAAATTTATCATGCGAGATACACATCTCTGCGAACATCTGGCAAGGACTTCCAAAAAAGGAGCAGCTGATGGCCCCGTCCGGACAGACTGGCCGACAATGGCCACTCTCCGGGCGGCTCCCAACTTTGTTCTGCTGCCCGCACTCCGGTCCGTGCTCCTTCGAGCGCCCTCGAATACGCGCGACGCGATCCGCAAAACAGTTCTTATCGCATGACGACATTGTTCTGCGGCCGCTGTTCCCGACTGTGTAACCGTCCAGGCTTCCCGTTCTCGGTGTCCTAGGCCGTCACAAGAACTCCGAGTGGGCAATCTCCAATAGGCTTGCGCGTTTGCCCCGACCGACAACTTTCCGTTTACCTTCTGATGCGCGTCCCTCCGGCCTCTTGGATTATGCCAGTAGGCGCACGAACCTTGCCAGTCGCGGCACTCAACGTGGTCGAGAGAACCGATTTGTTATTCCGTCTGGGGCACCACGCAGATAGACTTCGCTGGTCTGGGCAAGTACGCTGCGATCTGGTGGCACGCTTCGTCGACTAATCAGGGTGCCATGCGTTAGGCACACAGATGTATGCGCCATATTAGCTACAAACAGGACAAGATTAAACTTGCACTTGTTCGCTTTGATGAAGCTGAGCATTCGTCACACACGCATGAGGCACTAATAGGAGGTCCAGCCCGATTGACGTTTTCCGAAATGAACCTCTACGTGTGCTGTTCTACCTGGGAGGAGACAGAGCAAATCCCAGGCCTAGACTTGACCTGTGTCGTGCTACACGAGCTCGCGCCCCTGATTCGCGGCGCAAGTGCCTCTCCGTTACGGTCTTTATTTGTTTTAGGATGCTCGTGTTGCGTCTCCCTCCGGTCTCGCCATCCCGGGGACCCGTATTTTAACTCGCTCACTCCACATAACCGTTGCTTCTATCGACCTACTCGAACACTCAATCGCGTTCTCAGGACGTTCTATCCATCAGTTTCCTAACCAGTTCGCGTCCGCCATCCTCCCAATCGTCCCAGCATATCGCCAGGATCGCGGAATGACGTCCGGCCACAGGCCCCAGCGCGTCACCGTCCCGGCCCTGGCATGCTCCCGCTTTGTCAGCCGGCCACGGCCTCTGCCATCTACACGCACGACGTTATCGCCGGTATATCAGTTCCAGGCTGGACCAAGACCGACGTCCATCGGATTGACAGACATCGCGATCTCCGCTTACCGAATGATCCCTTCTAGCTTCATGCCCATCCGCTGAGCTGCTCGAATACTCGGCGCGTTGTCTGCGTGCGCCTGCCATTGCACACGCCTCAGACCAAGACCGCCATGGGCAGGCAAGTCGAGAGCGTATCGGAGCAAGAGTCCGATTGCGTGTGTCGATACAAACGTTCGCTGATACGCAGGGAGCACGATCGCATACCCGATCTCAACGCTCGCGAATTCGGGCGCGGCGTTCAGGTATCCCATCGTTCCTGCGAGCGCGTGCCAGACTAAATGATAGGCCAGAGGTCAGCTGAGCACTTGGCGGGTGGGAGCGAGAGAGGGTAATAGAATATCAAGAGATTGAGTTTGTTGCTTGCCTTGCGTATCGTCCATTTGTTCGGTGAGCTTTGACTTGTCTAGTATTGCGAAAACACACCACGAGGGATCACTGCGCATGAGGCTTTCATAATGGGTATCGTAGTCGTTCACCAGTGATGATGGTGGCCAGGGCAGGTATTGCAGAAGGTCGGGGCGGAGCTCGACGGCTTCGCGCAGGGCTCTGCTGTGGATCGAAGGCTGAGAAGATAATGAGCCCCGCGAGTGAATGAGGGCAGCTGACCATACTTACGACAAATGGTGTGAGCTTAATTCTATCGCTTTCGAGCTCTCGTACTGGGAATCGAAAGTTGATGTCGTAAGGTGCGCTGGGGTCCGGAAGGACCACAGGCGATTTTGGGGGAGCGACAAATTTGTTCACCACTCGCATACTGTGTGTAATGCTCTGGTTCGCTGCTGCTGTTGAGTCCCAAAAAGATTGAGTCACTGCGTTTATGACTCACGGAACGAACAGCGCATACAAGCGCCTTCTGCCAGATCCTAGCCGAGATGAATTCCGACCAGTGGCCACAAACTGCCGTAGGAATCGAATATTTGGGTGCAACTGACACCCAAGTTATATGGTTGCATGGTGTGGAGAGCAATATTCACCCAGCATAACTATATTTTTCAGCAATTTCGACGCCAAAACGTGCCACAGCCAAGCAAACCTAGCAACCCCAAATAGGATAAATCCTCCTTGATTTCAAAATCAAATACTGTCATTAGTCAGTGACGGCAAGTCGGTTTGTGTTCTGGTTTTTCGGCTCAGACGACCACGACACTCTCTGATGACCTCCGACGAACGACAGCCATTGCTGGACCGCGAGCCGCCTCTAGATGGGCTACCGCTCCCAGGAAATCCTGTACAGGTAAAGGCGGATTCGGTGCGCCGCCTTGGCCCATCGGAAATAACACGCTCGACGCGCACAGGTATCTTGGCGGGGATTTGGGTCGCTATGTTTCTTGCTGTGAGTTATACACAGTAGTATAGGTCACACGAGCTTGAATTATGCTTAACCTGTGCTGTTTGGATAGTCTGTAAACAGTGAGTGTCGGTAGCGCCACAGTCTGGGAATTACTTCATTGAAAGCCCCGGTACAGCGACAATGGTAGCAACTTGTAAGTACTATAAACTAATTTATGCCTCATAAGTACTAAATGCCATTCGCATAGTGATCTCATCTATATCATCTGAGTACAATCGCTCAAACCAAGCAAGTTGGCTCGGTACATCGTGAGACAACTCGCTCCACACCCCACACGGTTTACTCACGTCGCGCCGTCGCGGTCTAGGTTCCTGCTTGCGACATGTACGTTTACTCCTCTATATGGTCGACTTTGCAATGTCCTTGGTCGACGAGGGGCAAACCAAATGGCCGTGATGTTCGCTGCCGTGGGCACCTTGGCTTGTGGGCTGTCAAACAGCTTGGAAATGCTTATCGCTGCTCGGTTTGTATGTGCATGTTGGCCATGCCTTTATCCACATGACGTGCTGAACAATAATCCAATCTTAGCTTTCGGGCATGGGAGGTGGGGGCATCTTCACTACAGCGTCTATTATCACCTCAGACATGTATACAATGCGAGAGAGGAGCATGACTCAGGGGTTCGCGGCGGTATTCAATGGGGTGAGTTTATGCGCACGCGAGCATCAGTTTCAACCTGTTTCGGTAACTGACGCCTAATTGGGAAGGCTGGAATGGGCCTTGGTGGTCCACTGGGAGGATGGATCAGCGACCGATTCGGTTGGCGCTGGGCTTTTCTCATTCAGCTTCCGTTCTTTGCTATCTCATTTCTTTTAACATCACTGAACCTAAGTAAGTGGGACTTGGACCGTCGGTATATCACAAACTAAAACGGTACCAGATTACGTGACACCTGGCCGTGGTAAGAGCACCAAAGATATCCTAAAGAGGATAGACTACGGGGGATGCTTGGCAATGTTTACGGGGGTATGTGGATATTATGCGACATTCAACCCAGGCTCACACGGCTCACCAGGTTGGCGCGCTATTGTTCTTTTTGAGCTTTAAATATAATCAAGAATATCCCGTGAGCATCCTAGATAGCGATATAGAGTGCATATATTAACACATCAAGTAGTGGGACAGCGCACACGTCATTAGTAGTCTGGTCATCATGGGGCTCGCTGCCGTCGCATTTGTGTTTATCGAATTAAACCTGGCGCTAGAGCCTATGCTCGCTCCTACGCTCCTCCGAGAAAAAGTGCCAGTGATTGTAGGGTGCAGCAACGCTCTCGTTTCTATGTGTAATTTGTAAGTCTAGTTCAGTCGTACGTGTTTATTTGGTCTAACCTGAATCTGGGTGAAGTGCAATGATGTATTTCTTCCCTATGTGGTTTGAAACTGTACAGCTTCGAAGTGCAGGTGTTGCTGGTGGATATATTTCCTGTTACTCAGGCTGGCACCTACTGACGTGGACTTCGATTTAAAGGGGCTCATCTTTTGCCAAACTCTGTTTCTATGTCGCTGGGATCTCTTTTTGCGGGGTAAGCCTTCGGATGCTGACAGAAGTTCTCTTCTGGCTGATACTACCCACTTTAGATGGTTTATGTCCCGAACTGGTCGATACAAAATCTTGACTAACTTGTTTGGTCTGTTTCCATGTGTGGCTGCTATCCTAGTTTATCTGTTACGTGAGGACTCGAGCGAATTTCAGCAATGGTTTAGCATCGTGAGTGAGCTCCACTCTTTTCATGCTATTCATTTGATGGCAGGGTGATAGATACCGTTAGGGTTTGGCAATGCTGTTGTCCTGCAAACGACATTGAGTGAGTTGTTATGAACAATAACATCGCTGTTGACTGATTTCCCGTTTAGTCTGCTTGCTCGCATCGATTGACAGTAGGTGCCCCGCGCACTTTATCTCTAACTCAATCTAACCACTCCAATCCATTCTCAGGCTCAGCTGTGGCGGTCGGAACGGGTTTCACGCAACTCTTCCGCGGAGTTGGTAAGTAAATGCGTCCGGATATCTTCGGTCCTGAGCGTTTATCGGGTTTGCGATAGGACAAGTTATGGGTGTCGCTGTCAGCTCGGCGTTCTTCCAATCAATTCTTGATAAACAGCTACGAGCGCGAATTACGGGAGAAGGTTCCGACGAGGTATAGCCTGCGTCACCAATTTCTCATCACTATGCTAATCGCAGATATTGCATTCAAGTTGGTATTACGCATACGTCACTCAACAAAGCTGGTATCTTCGCTTGAGCCTCATGTTCAGCGTGCGGCCCGAGATTCGTATGGAGTCGCTTTACGATCTGTGTTCTTGTACGCAGCTGCATGCAGCCTCATCTCATTCGTTCTTAGGCTTTGGGTATGCACTTGTCGCACTTTTCCGGTCTAATTCGTATTAAATCCCTTCCATTTCAGCTCCCCGAACTCCCTCTTGACCCTGCCCCAGATACCTCAACTGCCCCGACACGGGCGCCAAGTATCGGGTCGAATGAGAGCGCAGTTGACGAACAAGAGGACACTATTGCCGATTTGCGACCAACGCCTAGACCTCGAGTCCGCAGGCTATCGACACTAGAGTCGGACGATGGATTTGACCCAGAGGATCCTACTCCCGCTTCACCGTACAGAGCAAGGCCAAAACTTTCATCTAGTGTCTGACCCGAGTCAAGTTGTTTTGGTCTTTTTGGACGAACGATGTAGCTAAATAACCTATTAAAATCTACATATGCTGTGTGCTACCCTCCCGGTTATTTTTCAGACATAGGATTAGTAGACGGGCCGCGCGGATACCGCTCCATATGGTCTATGAATACTTCGATACTTTGTTAGTTCTCCGGTAGCCTATTCAGTTGGCTCTCAGCCAGTGCATAGCCACATAGAAACCCGGTGTCATGGATCGCGGTCATTTATAGAAAACTAGAGACTGCTACCATCATGTTGTCCTTCGTGATTTTGTGTCTAGCTTTGATTACTGTTTACTGCTTCTTTCTCAACTACCGCTTCCATGCCACAAACCCAGCTGCCTCTACCTTCGCTGCCAAGCCGCTCTCCGATGACGAACTAGCTAACCTGGCTTACCCGAGCACCAAGGACATGGCAGATTGGATAAGAAATACAAACCCACCTACTGGCAGAGCTTATATTGTCGTCGGTGGCTCAGGCCTCGTCGGTCAGTGCATCATCAAGAGTTTGCTTGGACGTGGGGAGACCCTGGTCCGTAACATCGACGTTGTTGCCCCCAGTCCTTTCGGCGATCCCAACGAGGGGGATCACGTATCTCGATCAGAGTTTGTGGAAGCAAATGTGACGGATTATGACGCCATCAAGACCGCGATATCGAAGCCTTTCGGAGACCCAAGCTTAAATGTCACTGCACAAGTGGTTATTCATACTGCCGGTGTGATTCGTCATTGGGAACGCCTTGCATACCTCAAACCTCTGTGTCATAAAATCAACGTAGGAGGCACGAAGAACGTTCTCAAAGCGGCCCAAGAGCTGGGCACTGTCCGTGCCTTTGTCTTTACGTCAAGCGTTACTGGGTTTATTACTCCCGGAAAATATCTGCGGTTTTGGCTTCAAAATCCACTTGTGTTTGGGGACGAGCCAATTCAAGAAGCACTTCTCTCGGATAGCCACTATCCTACTTCCAAACGGGAAGCAGATGCTTTGGTCAGGGCAGCCGATAATACCAAAGGAATACGCACTGGAGTCCTTAGACCTGGGATGTGAGTACGTACGTTCATGAGCTGCCATTTTGGATAGATTGTTTCCATAGGGCGATTGTTGGACCTGGAGACCAGTACATTACCATCGTGAGTCATTGCTGTACTCCATTGTCAGGTTACGACCTTAGCTGGTCTGCATCTATCCAAAGATTTGCCAAAACAAAGGACCAAATCCAGTTTGGGGCGGAGAGTATGTTATATACAATCGTTTGAAACTAGCCAATAACGTCAAACGATGCTACTAGCTTCCTGCAGACGATATCCAACCCGTGGGACATAGCCCATGCCCATATAAAATACGTCGATGAATTAGAGACTCGGCCCGACGAAATTGCAGGAAAAGGATTTTTGCTTGGCGGGCAACGTACCTCACTGACGTCAAGTGAGTTTCGGCGGGTCATACAGGTAGCTATACTCTGAGACCATATATGCTTGTGCGAGTTGCTGATATCTCACGAGCTAGTTTTATAGTAATCGTGATCTCAAATTTCAGCCAATGCCAGGTATGAAGCTGTCTTTGGACTGCTATAAAACACTCTCATTTATTTCAGTAGCCTTGATGCTTTATGCTCTTGCTCACTTACTTGAATGGTTTTTATTGATCAGATACTACTTCTTGTCACATTTATTCAACCCCAGAGTTAGCTTTGTTCCTCGGTGGGCAGTGGAGAGCAAGGCAGTATTAATGCAACCTGCATCATGGGACTTTGCTCTGTCAGACTATGTAATCGATGATAGCAAAGCACGAAAGCTCCTCGGGTAAGTAAATAAAATCTCATTCGGACTTCTTTTATTGAATGCTTGGTCCTTGACTGTGGAAGCTATCAAAATCTTTGGTCGAATGAGCAAACTATTAAATGGACGGTGGAAACGCTCCAAACGTAGCTAGGATGCAATTATAGATTTTTTTAAAAAAAATTGAATATAATGAGGCGTTGTTAGAATAATAGTTCTTACTATTTAAGTAGGAATAGGTTAGTACCAACTTGGTACCAACCGATGGCATTCCCGCCAGACATGTTTTATTTGGTCAATTCCACTTTGAAGTCAATCACCTGACTATAGGCTCGTAACCGGCCAACGCACTACGCTTGATCCTTGCGGTGTGTTTTGTCGACATACGAGGGCGGCTCAGTTTATCGACGTATTAGGAACACACGTTTTATTGCTATCATGTAATCATCCTTTTTCGGTTGTTTGCTTGGTCGATGTTTGGAGCAGTTTGGGGGGCAAGGTCAAGCTTCGTGCGTCGGCTGGTATAATCGGGGTAATCGTTTCGGATCGGATTTTCGATTAGTTTTGATTACCCCCCGTTGTAATGGTTTTGTAGACTCTGAGCTCGAAATTGCCCTGGAATTTGTTGAATGCATTCGTGCAAACGGGAACCGCACTCTCGAATGGTGGTGGTCTCAGAAAGTCCATAAATTGCCATTTCTACGGGATACTTCCACTAACATTCATTCGTACCTCTGGCATAATCGTAATACACTCGTCGGCATCCTGTGTGCCAAAAATAAGAACCTATGGAGCAATGTGTCGCACTATAGCCGTCGGACACTGCGGTGGAGCTCGATGAAACTGGTCAGGTGACAACGAAGGGCAACAAAGTAGCGCTTTTGCGCAGTTTACTGCATTGCCTATGCGCATATACGATGGAGAGAGTATGCCATTGGGGTCCAAGATGTTATTTAGGACAGAATACAGCTTCAACGATGGGTAGCTGTGTGTGGCTGGCGAGATATTTGATTCAACCAATGCCTACTGTCAGAACGTTTCTATTCGGAGCTCGTGGACGCTCAAAAAACTCATATAGTGCTCTATGCACGCATTCCTGACCACTTGGATGAGTTGTGGTGAGCGGAGAGGTCGCCTTGTCCCGAGCGCTCACGCGCAGAAACGCTAAGTCCCTCTCAAAGCGATCGCCGAACTTGCCCGGCCGAAGTCCATAGGTAAATTGTACCAGCCGTTCTCGCGTCGTGTCTTCTGTATTTGTTTGGTGCTTCGTTGGTCGTGTTTGGCGCCCTACAACACGTAAGCGGGAATGGCTGGTCACGAGCCTAACCTGACTACAAGGCTATTTCAGCCAAACTCAACGTCGTCATGCTATTATTGATACTACTCTTGAGTGCCTTTGGTGTCTATATCTATTTTCTCAACAAAAGATTGGTTACGGCTCACCCTGCAGCTTACGCATATTCAGTCAAACCTATATCTGGCGATGCGCTCGCAAAACTAACCTATCCGACGGCCGAGGACATGGGCAAAGCGGCAGGCAGTCCCACTGGTAAAGCATACGTTGTAGTCGGAGGTTCTGGTTTTGTTGGTAGATATATCGTTCGCACCTTGCTTGGACGGGGAGAGACCTTAGTTCGAATTATCGATGTGGTTCCTCCTGACTTGTCGGGAGACGCTGGTGCCAAAGACCACCTATCTCACGCGGACTTTGTCAAGGCAGATGTGACGGACTACGGCTCAATCAAGGACGCTATGACACGTCCTTTTGGCAATACAGGCATTACGGCGCAGGTTGTCATCCACACTGTTGGAGTCATCCGGCACTGGGAACGTTTGCCATACCTCAAACACCTGAGCCAAAACGTCAATATAGGCGGCACAAAAAACGTCATTAAAATCTCTCAAGAGCTGGAAACGGTTGGCGTATTTGTTTTTACGTCGAGCGCGGGTGTCTTTCTCCCACCAGCAAATTATCTACGCCTTACACGTAACTATGGTGTTGTGTTCAATGACGATATACCTAGCGGAATGCCTTTATCACACGCACACTATCCGGAGACTAAACGTGAAGCAGATGGGCTTGTAAGGGCGGCTGACAATATTGGAGGAATTCGTACGGGTGTGCTCCGGCCAGGAATGTGAGTCACCTAGTTCTCATATGGGAATTTCCGTCAAACTTCGTGTAGGGCTATTACCGGTCCTGGCGATTTGTGGATCACTTTTGTGAGTAGTTGATAGCATTTTAGACTGGCGTATACTCCTACTCAGCAATCGTGTAATTTTAGTATCTCAACAATACCAGGCCAAACTCAGTCTGGAGTGGAGAGTGAGTAACTTCGTGCCACTACCAAGTTTGGATAATGTTTAACTGAGTTTGTTTCTTAGATACTTCCAGAACATCATTAACCCATGGGATCTTGCTCGGGCACATATCCAATTGGCGGATGCTCTCGAGGCTCGACCGGACGAGCTTGGCGGTTCGGCCTTTGCAATAACTGGGCAGCCAACTGCTTCTTCATTTGACGATCTGCGAAAGGTTATACAGGTAACTATTATAATTAATCTAAGGCACTCATAACTCATTTGAGGATACGTTTATTAGGCGTGTTGTCGCCGTAACCTCAACTTTGAACCAGTTCCAGGTATAGCATCATATAAATATCCCATGAAGCAAGTGATAACCAATTATATGCGACAGCCCTCCCTTTGTATATCCTTTCGCATTTGACCGAAGCAATTCTCGCAGCCCGTTTCTATGTACTTGACATGCTCTCGGGCATTCTAGGCAGAAAACCAAGCTACATTCCCCAGTGGGCGATGGTTGGAGGCCTAGCAAAACTGCAGCCAGCAATGTGGGATTTTGCTTTTGCAGACTACATAATTGATGATAGCCGAGTTCGAGAGGTGCTTGGGTGAGTAGACTGCATTACAATTGATGATATAGCGAAAGTTTACGGACGGTTGCGTTAGTTATCAGAACCTTTGGTCAAACGAGCAAACGCTGAAATGGACGGTAGAAACCATTGAGGGATACAAAAACTAGCATGTATGTGCGGGTACACAAAATTTAAAAAAACGCTACATGTAGTCAAATAGTGATTGATGGTTGCCCCCAACACGTATCACCTGACCTTCATCAGGGATCGCGTTGTGTCAACGCTGCAGTTATGTTGTTCGTTTTCCTACTGGGCGCTCTGGGTGTCTATGCATATCTTCTCAACAAGCGACTCACTACAGCTCATCATGCAGCACATGAGCACTCTTCCAAGCCTATCACCGATGAAGACCTAGCGACCTTAACTTACCCGACAGCCGATGATATGGCAAATGCTGCTGGCCCTCCGACGGGAAAGGCCTATATCGTTATAGGAGGCTCCGGGCTCGTTGGCGCGTATATTGTTCGCACTCTACTTGGACGTGGGGAAACCCTAGTTTTAATCATCGACACAACACCTCCTAACTTATCTGGTAATTCCAAAGCACGAGACCACCTATCCCGTGCAGGATTTATCAAGGCAGATGTCACGGATTATGACTCAATCAAAGCTGCTATATCACGATCATTTGGTGGGACAGGTGTAACCGCACAAGTTATCATCCACAGTGCCGAAATATTTCGACCATACGAGAGACTCCCATACCTTCGAGGCCTTAGTTACAGTGTCAATGTCGATGGCACGAAGAACGTTCTGAGGGCTGCTCAGGAACTAGGCACAGTTCGTGCGTTTGTCTTTACTTCAAGTGCTTTGGTTTTTCTTCCTCCAGGAAATCACTGGCAGCTCAGGCGCCCATACGGGCCTGTATTTACAGAAGATGCTCCTCAAGGAATGCCTTTATTACATTCACACTATGCAGACAGCAAGCGTGAAGCAGACGCGTTGGTCAGGGCGGCAGACAACGTCAAAGGGATGCGTACAGGCGTCCTACGGCCAGGAATGTAGGTCTCTCCACTTTATTACACCTAGACATGTACTAAAAGCTTGAAGGTCCGTCCTTGGCGTTGGTGATGTGTGGTCAACATCGGTAGGAGATTGTCAATATTCTTTCTTAGTGTTGCGCGTTACTGACTTGCTAGTGCCTTTTCAGTACCTCAAAAACTCTGAACCGAATTTTGTCTGGGGGGGACAGTGAGTATGCTTTATTTCGTAGGAGGTGACTCTCAGCCTCGCGGGTTGCTCTCTAGATGTTTTCAGAACATAATAAATCCCTGGGACCTTGCCCGAGCACACGTACAATTCGCTGACGCCCTAGAGGCGCAACCAAACGAACTTGGTGGTTCAGGCTTTGCAGTTACCGGTCAGCCCACCGCATGCTCCGCTGATGAGCTGCGACGTATCATGCAGGTAAGGTTTCGTTCGTAGAAGGAAGACACATCTATGCAGCCTCGAAACCTGACACTTGGCTCTAGGCATGCTGTCATCGTGATTTGCAGTTTCAGCCCGTTTCAGGTGCGTGTCTTAAAGACGGTCAGTATCCTACGACTGAATTTTTTTTTACAGTACTGCCATTATACGTTCTTTCACACTTCATGGAGATGTTCTTCATGATACGATTCTACATGCTTAGCATTCTGTGAAAACTTACGAGCGCAAAAGTAATGCATGTACCTCAGTGGGCAGTTGCCAGCCTTGCCGTCAACCTTCAACCAGCTTTATGGGATTTTGTCTGCGCAGACTATGTCATCGATGACTGCCAAATCCGAAAAGCTCTCGGGTAAGGGCCCAAGTACATGCGGTGGCTAGTACAAACTGAAATATCAAAACAGCTACCGAAATTTCTGGTCAAACGACCAGACGATCAAATGGATTGTCGAGAACTTGAAGGAAACACCAAATAGTGTCGAACGCGCAAACACAATCCCATAGATTTATACGCTGGTTTCTGCATTCTACTGTTCGCGGACATGTATTTGTTAGCATTCTTATAATGGCCGATGCTCGTTCATGCATGGAACAGTTTGTTTCGCGCTCAATCACCCAACCATTAACTGATTCAGGCTTATCCCGAACTTAAGCTATCTTGGTTCAAACTCGAATCCTCAGCTGAACTCGGTTTTGTGCGCTGAAAAACTGCAGCTCCTTCAATTATGCCCTTCCACGGGCAACACTCTTGAAAGTCGACAATCAGAGGTTGCACCGCTGCGATTCAATGGAGCCCTAGAAGGCTCTGGTATGAGCTACAACGATGGGCGTCGCTCAAACCGAACGTTTAATAGGAGCTAAGTAAAAATAAAATAGGCGTTTTGTACAGGGCCATAAATCTGTGAGACTTTGCTCGGACAGATAAAATCAAGCGATTTGAGACGCGGTCGTGTGAAATCACTGGCTTGAGATTTACGATTACTGCAGATGTAGAAGAAAAACCAATTTGAAGGAATGCATTGAAATCCTACATGGCCAAATTGACATGGCACGATCACGTGTGATTGTCCAAGCGTTTGCAAGCATCACACGATGATCAGGGCCCAGGCGTGTTTCAACTTTGCCAGCACCGGCTATGTGGCGAAACTAAATCCCCCGACTCTTTACGACCATTCACCGGCGAACTGTACGATTGGGATGGCGAGCGTCCGGCCACGATGGGGTAGCTCATTAGGCCCTTCTTGGTCCCTCGGAGATTACTTGAACCCTCTATCGATGAATACCGGCTCTAGTAAGTTTTGTTCAATTTTCGTATTGTCACTTTAAACGGTGCTAAGGCAAACAACTAGGTCGGAGCGACTCTCCAGGACTAGACGCACTGACGATCTCCAAATTGCTTTGGAGTGACGATGATGACGAGGATGAAGATGAAGTCGAAGATCATATCCTGACAGGCAACACTACTCTTGTTTCTGGCACTTGGAGGGCTTCGGACGATGGTACCGACAACCCCGACGAGGCTGAGGTTGACGGTCTAATTGATACCTTTGATGTGGAGCTGCCCGAGCACTCCTTCAGGCGGATATCGTCGTGGCGCGCTGGCGTTGTCTGGACTGCCAGGTATGACCTTACGAACCCGAGTCCAGGTAACTTGTGTTTCAACCTTCAGTCGCGCCACTGTATTCTCCGTATTGACCGGAATCCTTTGCTGCAGTTATATCACCTCTCCCAGCTCACCGCAAGAGGAAGCGCTCATCTGTATGTTCAACCATAGCCCGTAAGATGATTAGATTTAACTTGTATTTCTGAAAAGGTTGATCTCCACGAACTACCTTCGCCAAAACTGAGGAAGCTCATAGTCGATCAACCGATCTGCCCTGCATGTAATTCTACTTTTGTCTCTAGAAAGAACCTTCAAAGGCATGGCCGAAGGGTAAGTCGGCATCGTAAGAAATGGAAGTCATACGTGCTGACTATCGTATCCAGTCCCAAGCATCAGAAGCATGTCGGGAGGCAAGCAGTTATGCGTTTGAATGACCCAGAGCCACTATAACCCCCATCCCTATCGTCGTTGGACCCCATCCATCTCATCATCAGATTACTGCCATTCCACCACGTAAATTATTATAATTTCACCACACTCACTCGTACGTTGTACATCTACGTCTTTTTCTATCACCGCTGGGATTTTGTGTCTGGATGAGTCTTCAATACAATTTGTACTTGTATGTGCTAAGCTGATCCTCTCTACGCACGTGAATCTCGCCAGCTCTACCCTGATCGCCAGCGACACACGAGATGGTTCGAGGAGCATTCGTTGTAATAGAAGGTCTGGGGTAACGACGTTCCAAGGCGGGTTTGTGTTCAGTTAGTTGTAGGACTTGATCGGTCCGGTAAATCGACACAGTGTTCACGGCTGGCAGACCGTATCCAGGCTGCTGGGAAGCCAGTGAAGAGCGTCAAGTTTCCTGGTAAGCCTTGTTACTCCCCAACCTGTCATTCAGACTGTTTAGCGACGTGCTTCATGTGTAGATCGTACAACTACAATCGGCAAAATGATCAACGCATATCTCCAGTCCGAGTCCGAAGTCGATGACCAAACCATCCATCTACTCTTTTCAGCAAACCGATGGGAGCTAGCGTTGGTGATGGTCAATTCGCAAACATGCTGCCTCTAACTAAAGCCCTGAACAGCTCGAGTATCAAGTCTCTGCTTACTGCAGGAACAACTATCGTCTGTGACCGGTATGCCTATTCCGGCCTCGCATTCTCGGTAGCAAAGAATACAGGGCTCTCATATGAATGGTGTCTCAACCCCGACATTGGCCTGCCTGCCCCGGACATCGTGTTCTTCCTCGATGTATCTCCCGAAGTAGCGCGCACACGGGGCGGATTTGGTGAAGAGCGTTACGAAAAGGAAGAGCTGCAGGCTGCTGTTCGTAAGGTGTTCCAACAAATAGGAGAGGATGTAGAAGAGCGATGGGAAGTGATCAACGCAAATCAGAGTCAGAAGCAGGTGGAGGAGGAATTATGGAACAAGGTCGAGCCTTTGATCGATGGTGTGGAGGAGGAGATAGGACTGATGTGGAGATCTCGCGCAAGGTAGACATGGACAATGAAAATTCATTAAGAGTCGTTGATACAAGCTCAAAGGACGGTACAGCTGAAGAATACTGCAAGATAGGCAAAGAGCGGGCGGCAGCCAAGGAATATTGTAGGATAGGAGAGAGGAACGATACAACGAATGGCAAAAACCGGTGATCAAAATGCGCTGGAAGAGATAAATAGCTCCCTTACACGTTGGAGAGGCGCGACACCAACACGGCCAGGAGGATGAAGATTCCCCAGCGCCATCGATCCCAAATGGTCTCCCTCCACGAGGCAGGCGCAATGGCTACTTGCCCTGCAACCGGAGGAGGAGCAGATGCAGACGTTGGCATTGCACGAGCTTTAACAGTCGGAGGAGCAGAAGCACGAACCACCGGGCCTTGGGTTGTTCCAGCTGGAGCCTCTTGCGAGGCCTCCCCGTCCTCAACGGGGCCCTTGTCCTTCTCGCCCATGTTGGGTAGATCTTTCATTTCCTCGGTGCAATACTAGGAGAAATAGCCGTTAGGATATGGCTATTACGTGAGTAAATCAACATACGTCGGGGAACGCATCCCGGAATCGCTTCTGTTTACGATTCCACTCGTGACTGCGCAGAGCAAAATCTCGCTTCTCGACGTCGGTTGAAGTTACAGATCCTGTTGTCATTTCGTCGGAGAGCATAAAGGATAACAACCCGGTGCAACTGAAGGAGGGGCTCAGTCGCGATCGGGTCAAGGTGGGGCAGACTGGACGTACATGGTAGCGACACTCCACGCTGGGTTCCACTGGAAATCGAAAGAGAAATAGATAAAAATATCAGCCAAAGGGTCGGATGTACCATGAATTGGTCCCATACCGTCCCAGGGTGAAAATCAGACATGCTGCCAGAGACGGGTGAGACGGGATGACATGGCGTTGGACGTTGTGCTTACCTGAAGCAAATCTTCTTGTCTGGCTGGAATCGCCCAGAGGGAGTATACATCTGGGATAGACAGGCATGACTGGGTGGCGTCTTATGACAGTGAATGACGCAACTCATACCTTGATGCCCGGGGTTTGAACGGATACTCGGAAGGGAATGCAATCAGGCCGTGGTACTCGCCTCCAGCGTACGGACAGTCCGGGGGGCCTCGCTATGCACATGTGAGAACAAGGACGAAAGGGAAGCTATGATAAGGCCATACCACGATGAAGTTCCCTAGAATACTACGTTAGCTAGCGACAAGGTACGAATTAGTGGGACATACAATGGAGTATGTTCTTCTCCTCTGGGGCAGCCCAGACAAACGGCGGAGGCGACTTTTGCATCGCGAGAAACTCTTTGGTCAACTGCAGGTGGTGGGTAAGCTTCGGTTATGACACAGCAAAGACCGGACAAACCCTCTTTTGCGCAGGCTTGGACGCCATAATTAACTCAGTAAACGCCGAAAACGCAGAGAGAAATACGCAAGACAACGGACACCAGCCGCAGGGTTGGTGGGGCGGAGAGCAACTTGGAGGCTGTGTCGTGGCCAGGCAACTCTTGATCACGTAATCCCGGATAGGGGCGCCTGATTGGGCGGTCTTTGTTCTTGTGCATATGCAGCTGGTATTACTCCAAAACTATCAACATAGACGTAAACTATCGTCGCCCTTTCTGGAACGCCTGGCCAACTGCAGACCGCTTCCCGGCCTTGCGCTCTCGCTCCTCCATCCGGGCCTGGCTGCTTCTCGCACGCGGATCAATGACCTCCTACAAACATCGCCACGTTTATATCAGTCAATCAGGCTCACTCAGCGACTAAAAGCAGCCACTCACATATTCGTGTTCTGCGCGACGGGTCTCGGCACCGTCATCCTTGGCAAACCGTAGCCTGTGCCCGATCCAAGAAGAATCATCGTCAACTTCCAACAACTTCTCTTCGCCTGTCTCGGCACCCTCTCCTTCCTTTGCTGGGGCGTCCTGCATATTCGTATCTTCGTCCTCGTCATCCTCTCCCATCGACTGCTTCAACCGGCCACGGAATGTCGAGAGCGCAGCGAGGACATCGGTCTCGTCGCGACCTTTTCCTTTGCCCTTCTTACTCGAACCAGCTCGGCCCTTTTTGTACTTGGCCAGCTCGAGCTCAAGCTGAGATGGCCCTTTCGGCTTTTTGGCTTCCCGTTCACCTTCGCTCTCCGAATCAGAGTGTCGCCGTGCCAGTTTGCGAACTTGCGCTTCCATTTTCTCCAGTTCGGTCTTCTGCGACTCCCTGAAATTAAAGCCTTGAGCTGGTAACACGAGTTCATAAATTCACGGCTTACTTTTTGGTATCCTTATCAGATTTGTGTTTCTTTCGAATAGACGTGATTTCGCTCTCCTGAGGTTTCGAATCCGCCTCCGGTTGGGCTTTCTTTTCGGAGACATCCTCGATCGGTTTTGCGCGCGGCTTTGGCGGCTCTGGGATAGTTGCAGCACTTATTGCTGGCCTAGAGTCCGGGTTGTCGATCACTGGTATACTACATTAATTGATCTGGTGTAACGCAAGAAAGCACTCACGGTCTGGTCGGCTAAGACTTTTCTTGGTAAACACAACAGGTTCATCCTGCGCCTCTGCGTTATCGCCGAATGATAGGAGTGCAACGTTTCTGTTCGGTTTGGTTAGTTACAATGGATTAAAGCCAGGTAGCACAACATACTTTTTGGCACCTTTCTTTCGAACAGCTTCCTCTCGTTGTCGCTGAGCCGCCTCCTTAGCCATTTGTTGCGCACGCTTCTCAGCAGCAGTGATACGAGGCACAATATCCCCAAAAGGATCTTCTATAATACGAACAGTCTTGATCTTTGGCGGACTGGGTCCGAGTTCAGTACAGAACCAGAGAATTCTGGAATACAACGTACTAGAGTGGCCTCTCGTTTTCGCCCAGTTCTGCAGCGTATCAGCCTAAGCTCAGAACTTAACTTTATCATATGCATACCCAGTTGTCCGATTTTGAGAACATCTGTTTAAACAATTAGTTTCTGTTAAGAGGTGTTTGGGAGCCTGGAACGAAAACTGACGAACTAAAGATGGTGTCCCGAACAGTCCTACCAAACAGGGTATGCTTCCCGTGTAGTTCGTCAGCCCGATCTACAACACATTCAGTATGTATCATTCAAAAAGACAACAGTTAAGGATCACCAAGAGTAATGAAGAACTGTGAATCGTTCGAGTTTTTGCTGCCATTGTTGGCCATCGCAACGAGTCCACGATGTGCGAATCGAAGTCGAGGATGTATCTCATCCTCAAAGACATCTAGTACACTCAGAATTAGGCAGAGAACGACTCCAGGCACGAAAAGCACATACCGCCGTAAAATGATTCTCCGCCGTACCCAGTTCCTGTCCGGTCACCTGTCTGGACCAGAAATCCAGGAACGACACTATTGTACAATCGTTTTCAGCTCGCACTCTCATGGCTACAGCTCTTTCATACCGGTGGAAAATAACACCATCGTAATAGCCTGCAAAACATGAGTTCTAATGCAATGCCTCCGTGTTGAATTAGCCCACCTTCCATTGCTAGAGCCAGAAAGTTCCTGCATGTTTTCGGCGTTTCCTGCGCTCTCTAAGTAAACCCACTTTCTAGACTATAAAAAATGTCTTACTTTTGCCCAAAGTTCAATCTGCAAGCAGTAGATTGCCACGAAGGTTAATGAGATCCAAGATAGCGGACAACGCCAGTAATGCCATACCTCAATATCTCCAACCGTTGTCTCAATGATGACCTTTCCGTTAGTCGGCAACGCCATGGTTCCCGGGTATACTGTGTTTGTTTACAGCTGCTGTGGAGGCCAAGCTGAAGTCTAAAGCCAAGTGCAGGTCGAGCACGTGAGAGACTCCCAGGATGAAACGTTCTAATCCCAGTCTGGACAACTCACTTTCAGCTCTCCACCATCCCTGCGGCCCCGTGGCCGCTCGGGGCGACTCATATACTTGACTCATCGTCTACTGTTCAAACTTCTACTACATCCAACAACCCCCAGTTCTCCCCATAATGGCCGCTGCGACGAGCCCCACCGATGTGCTCATGAGCGACGAATTCGTAATCTGTGCGGGCTGCGTACTCCTAAGACGGTCGCCCGTCTTGCAAGTCGGAATACTCTATCATGCTAAAGAAGATAGATTCATACTTCCCAAGGGTCGAAAAGACCGTGGCGAGAGCATCATAGAAACAGCGCTCCGTGAGACCTATGAAGGTTCGTCATTTGTGTCCCGTTCCCGAGAGCACCAACTGATGATATCATCTCCTCTAATAGAGACTGGTCATCACTGCCGTTATCTCCCGCTAAATATGCTTACACGAGCTCAACCCCCAAATGTCTATGTCAAAGACCAACCTACGTTCGCCACTGGCGCTGTCGAACCCATTGCTATGTTCCTTCGCCATGCTGCGGAGCGAGATATCAAGCTCATATTCTGGTACGTCGCCGAGGTTGACGAAAGTTTTGCGCACGAAAATGGGACCCAGACTGGCGGGGAGGACTACCACACTCGATTCATCGATGCAACCAAGGTTTTGGACACCTTGACGTATGCTTGTGACCGTGAGGTTGTTGGGAAAGCGTTAGATTTGTATCGGGCCACTTATCCGGATTCTTGATTATGTTTCCGAGTAATACAATTTTGCTGTCAATCCTAGTTGTATGCTATAGTCCAATCATATATCATACGCAATTATCTAACTCTAATCGAGTAAATCAGAAGGGGGTACGCATCATGTGGTACTGTTTGGCTCAGGGTCTGAGATTCGGAGATTCGCATCCGGGCATTCCAAGCAGACAGTCTACCGACACCGAAACCGCAAGACATCCAACAAAATGGTAGGTAAATTCATGGCCGATTGATTTTGGGATGCTTCAGAATGTGGGAATGGCGCTGGAAGGCTCGATAAATTGTCTGGACGAGGGGGAACGGTTGGATGAAGAGTGGATCTGTGGATGGATACGGTTTCATGATATTCCGAGCAGTATGCTAACATTGGGTTCTTTCTCTAGACGAAGGGTTAGTGAGCACAACCCGGTAGGATCGAGGGAGTAAGCTCACATGTTGGAACAGGTACCTCCTCGTTTGGTAAACGCCACACTAAGACCCACACGCTCTGCAGGCGATGTGGCAACCGCTCCTTCCACCGCCAGCACAAGAGTATGTCCCCAATCCACCCTATAACACGTTCCCCGCTAATATCCAATCTAGCCTGTGCACAATGCGGATACCCGTCGGCTAAGTTGCGCTCGTACGAGTGGGGCCAAAAGGGCAAGAGGAGAAAGACTACTGGCACTGGGCGTATGCGCTACCTAAAGCATGTCTCGCGAAGGTTCAAGAACGGGTTCCGGTGCGCCCTTATTCCTTCATAAACTGAACCGTAAATAACAGATAAACAGGGAGAACACTGCCGCGGTTAAGAAGGTCAAGAAGACTGCCGAGGCATAAATTTATTCGCCTTTTCATTCATCTCTTGCGCCTCCATTGTATCACTGGTGTGTCAAAACCTTACATGTATGCCGTCTATGTCATTTGTGCGGAAAGATTTGCTATGACATTATGCTCTCATCATCTTTACTCTCTGAGGGTATTGATGTATTGCAAAACAGTACACGCGTACATTCATATATATCCTAAACAATCATCAAGCCGTGAAACCGTTCAAAGCTTGCATCCCTGCCACGACTCGTCTATAATCAGCTAAAAGTTCGGCTACCTCTGATAACTTGAGGTCATCCACCGCGCACTCTAGGAACCGTGTATTAGGAGGAGGGATCTGAAGACGCGGGGCTGTAAGGGCAGTGGTGACAGGCGATGATGTTTGAGCTTCGGGTGCCGTGGATGTGGGGGGCGCGAACGGGTTGGCAACAAGCAAGCTAGTTCTTTTGGTCGGCGGCGGCGATGGCTTGCGCAAGCCGCCTCCTGGAGGGCTCTTCGAGTACCTGCTGAGCGTTGACATGTTCGCCAATCGATCTTGTAGGCTTGGCCTGTCTTTGCGCTCATCCTTTGATCCACGACTAAGCATCGAACTAAAACTGCGAATACTGCGTGTGTCGCCACCTCTTGTCCCCTCGTCCTCGGAAGCTTGCTGCTCATCACCTGACTCTTCGTCACTCGATTCATTCGTCGAGCCAGTCTCATCGCTGCTCTCATCACTATCACCCCGTAGCGATCCTGGACGGCTAGATACGTCGATCAGTTGTTGGCCGTCCTGTGGTATTTCATCGGGGGCAGAGCGTGGCGTTCCTCGACCAACAGCAGGCAAGCTCGCTGCGACGCTAGCAATCGAGAATCCGGAACCTCGCCGAAGAAGCCCAAAGCCTTGACGCTGGTTTGCACCCTCGGGATTGGCTTCCGCGCCGGATAAAAGTCCCTTGAGAGCGAGCATAGATGTGTCCATGACGCCAAGTAGAACCTTGCCTGCCGCAGAACCCGCCATCTCGCCTACTTGGTTCACTTTACCACGTAGTTTGATAGAGGCGGCAATGATGTCAAGAGGATGGTGAGATGCTGAAGCGGCAGACTCGACAGCTTCGGCCAAGGGGATGGGCGTAAGGTCCGCAACGCTGGATAATAGACCAATTAACAGCCGCCAAATTAAACATGGAATACATACCTAAGTACTTTCTCGGACGACGCGAGTCCTAAAACCGCCAAATCCACGTTTTCTAAGAACTCCACCACAGCCATCAAATTGATCAGACAAAAGCTCTCCTCTCCTCCAACTGAGCGTGAACGGAATCGTTGTACATATAACAGGTGCGAGACCAACTGGCTCGGGTTCGTCTTGACAACCGTATAGATCATGACAGGTAGGAGGATATCTGACGATACGGCTGTGGGTTGAACCACGATAGAAGGTGCAGGGGATGAGGAAGCTGCCTCAACATCCGCCGGGAGTATAGTACCAGGGGCAGCTGAAGGCGATGTGTTCTTGGATTGGTGTCCGGGTAGTAGCTGGCGCGCTGACTGTGCAGGGGAACCGGGAGCGCTCAGTGGATCCAGCAACGGTGCATAAGGCTCGGGTGGAAGCACTGATGGGTCAGAATCTGGCGACATAACTATCTCAGGTGCCGGCTGAGGTGATGTGGTAGGAGCAGGTTCTTTGAATGTTGAAGCAGTAGGCGTTTTTTCTTCTGCCATCTCATTTTCAGATTTAAGCCTGAGTGGAGGTAGGCGGGATAAGCCCTCTGAGTAGTATGCGTCAGTTATATCTGTATCAGAGTTTTATTATAGTATTTACTCACCCGCGATAATTCGGTTCGAATTTACAAAAACTGCAGCTTTCTCGGCGGGAGAACGGCAGTCGATACTACCAAGGCGTTGAAGCTCTGATTATAGTGAGTTATGTTTCGTACCAAACTTTCGAGGCCCCATACCTTTTCCGCATTGCTTAATCACGTCCTCGACTCCTTTCTCCGCTGCAGGAGGGACATCTAAACCAAGGTGGCCCATGCGAAGATCAAGCATGTTAAGAGAAGCAATCTGGCTAGACAAGGCATCGTCGTGCGACGCGTCATCCGAAGTGGACGGACGGAAGAATCTGTCAAGGATTAGGATTACCCATGATCACTCGGTATTAGGTGACATACCTCTCGTAAAATAATGTGCAAACCACTCGCTCCACCTTTTCCATCACTTCTCGCATCCTCCTATCCTTTTCTTCGTTGTCCTCCCGCTTGGCATCAGCTGCGGTCTTTTCGTCAACGCTCGGATCCTCTTTACGTCTTCCACCCGCCCCAAAGTATGCAAAAAGTTCCTCTTCCATCGAACTGAAAAAATGCTGCACCGAATCCGACGCAGCCTGGGGCGAGCTCATATCCGGCCGTGGTGTTTGATTGGCACCACCCGACAGACGACGACTTGCCTTTGGCACGGGCAGCAGTGGGTTCACGAATGAAGTAACACGATCCTTGACCCAGCTCGGGATACCGCTTGTGCTCAAGACAGCCTTTATTTCACCCTTTATGGCTCTCGTGGCTTCCTTTGCGATGGTGGCACGGGATATCCGCCGGTCGATAGCATAGGCAGCTACAACCGGGCCTTCAGATGTGGATAAATCAATCGAAGATCGAGCCGAACCCGCGTCATTGGGTAGTACAAGAGGCGCTGGTGTGACGTTTGCAAGTGGAGGAGGGGTAGGCGCAGGGGTGTTCCGTGACGATCCGAATAAGGACGCGAAAGGATTCAAACGACTAGTAGCAGAAGGTACTGGCGGATTTGGAGCTCGCGTTTGTTGTGGCGATCCGGCAGTACCAGGACGTGCTGGCAGAGGGGGAGGCTGCAAGGGGCGTGGGAGTAGCGATAGAGATGAAGTTTGGCTCAGAACTTGAACTGAAGGGTAAGCCGGGTTGGGTGAAGGGGCCAACGGGATGGGAAGCGGTGGGAGAGATGCCAATGCATTTGCACGAGTTGCAATAGAAAGCAAAGGTTTGAAGCTGACCGAGGCGACGTTCATTAAACTTCGGAAAGTAAGGGTCGAGCTGCAAACGGGCTATCAGAACACATGCCTGCGAAGGGACAAGAAATAAATAGAACCTCTCAAGAACCCCGCGTATACCAGAGGCGGTAACCACCGGTGTGGTAGTCTGGCACGGTGGGTGGCACAGTCCAAGGTGATCTCGCATGAACTCAGGGTCAATGACAAGATTGCCCGGAGCAGTCTCTGCTGGAAGCAGTAGTGTAGCCTAAGGAACGATATTAGAATGGGCGAGCACTGCGAAGTACGCGACCAACCTGGCCTTTGATAATCAAGTTCCATATTTCGTCCCATTCTGCTCGCTCAGTGTCAGGGATTGGCGCACTGGAACCCAGCTTTTCAAGTATAGCCCATCCAACAGAATCATTGCCAATGCCAATCGTCTGGGCTTCGGCCTTGAGGTTCTGCAGCTGTAGGCGACCGGTGACCCCTGCCGAACTGGCAGAAGCCTGAAACGACGGGTTGGACGTTGAATTCGAGATGGATATGGTAGGTTGAGGCGATGTACTCGTTGCTGGCGTAGGAACGGATGCACTTGGCTGTGCTCGATGACGTGGCGTGTATGGAACATATCGGGAAGCGGGCTGGGGATCTTGCTCGAGTTGTGTGGCGGGAGGTGAGAGAAGGGGATGAGTGGTCAGGCTTTCGTGAGATGGAGTTCTCTGCATTTGTAGACTTGCTGCTCTTCCAAGAGAGCCGGTCGGAAGAGGAGAGTTGTTTTTCCCAGACATGGCAGCTTCAGGTGAGTACGAGGGTTGATATAGCTCTTATGGCATAAGTCCCAAAGCCACGAGGGAGAGCGGTGTACCAAGTCTAGATCCGCCGAGTCACTCGGTGCAACAGTCGATTGAGCTTCTAATGGCCAACAGGTGTCGTCAACGAGGCGTTATCATCGGTCGTTGCATTGAGCAGGTGTCTGCATACCAAATGACGTTCATGCCGTTTAGCGCCGAGCTGTTACTCCCAAGGTTCCATCCACAGCGCCCCACCACCAACTTCCCATTCTACCGCAACGCCTGGAATGCACCCTCCACCAGGAGGTTCAGCTCATCATCCCGGAGCAACTCCCAACTATATGACCCCCAGAACTCCTAGGACACCAAAAACTCCCGATGAATATGGCAGTCTAGCCAAGAAGGCTGGATTCTCTCATCGTCAACCAAGGACACGCGAAGAACGAATGAAGGACTTGATGGAACGAGTTCGAAGGCATGGCGCCAAAAAGAGAAACGGGAACGCCTTTGACTTGCCCCCTCTTTCCGACGGTAAGGCTAATTCTCGCAAATAGCCCAGCGTTTCACCAACCGCTCTTTTGTCTAGACATATCTCGGGCAAACGAGTTGGTCAGACTTCGAGAGACTTACGGAACCTACCCAATGGACAAGTTAGCTCGAGCAATACTGCTTTTTACGTCATACTAATGCCATGGACTCAGCCTGGAGAGTCTCAGAGCTCTAGGTCGATTACAGGAAGCTGAAACAACGCCTCCCGACTATCCTAAGATAGCACAAGAGCGCCAAACCATTTATAAGGAAGGTGTCCGCCGTATGGCTGAACAAACAAGGCGAGAACGCATTCAGGACGCCTACGTCGATGTCCTTGTTGGTTACGAAGAGGAAGAGTGGCATAAACGGCCCATTCCCGTTGGTAGCAGTCGATCAAGTAAGCTGGGACAAAACCCGAACCAGCAAACGGCTGTAGTGACGCCAATGGTGCGCTCGCTCGATCAATAAACTAACTACACTAACCGTAGCACTCAGGTGGTACTGGAACACGAGCTTAAAGTTTTGAAGACCCGTCATGACGATATTCGAGAGCGCCTCGACTATGCCAACTCTAAAACAATTATAGCCATCAGAGGAACAGGCAAAAACCAAAACAAGCTCGCCGAACAAGAAGCTCGCCGCAGGGCTGAGGTCCTCGACAAAGTCCCGACTTCTTTCCAGGCTTGGAAAGCACTCGATGAAAGTCGCCAAGTGCGCATTGGCCGGTTTCTTCAACTTCCTGACGACCAGAAGGATGCGGAAGTAGAAAAGAGGCAATGGAGCCGTGAAGATGCTATGGCTCTTTACCAAGCATTTAGGAGTGAGGTATGTGCTGTGATCCCAGTGCTGGTGCTATGATTTACAAGTGGTCCGTACATAGCCTGAATTCCAAGCGGAATTGAATAGCTTGCTGGCTAAACGTATGACGACTGATCCACGGAGGCGACCTACTTCGAATCCACCAGGCACTACACCTGGTCAGCCCTGAAATTGAAACTCGCAATTTCTACTTGTATAGCTGCTATTTACCGCCGTATTTGGCTATCATTATTGTATTATATAGTTGCAATCCATTAGGTTTGTTGGTACACTTCACATCGAACAAGAGATTCTGTGCTCTTTGCCAACCTTCCGCTTGCAGCCGTTCGCGACCCAAACACCGCACAGGTCGATACCAAGCTCCCAACTCCACACGGCCCTTATCTCCTTCCCTCTCGACTGCTCCTCTAATCCTTCGGTGACCAACCTTGCGGGCAACGTACCCATAGTATAATGCAGGACCCAAAAATCTTCGACTCGGAATATCAGCTTCCGAAGCTGGCGTACTGTTTTTATTGCGACCACTCCGAGTTGGATAAGCGTCCTAAAATCTATCAACTCTGTTATTTCAAAAACGACCGTATGCAGTCCCGAACATTTGCTCAAACTAAATTCCAGAGTGTCTACAGCCAAGAGCGAGTTGACTAGGTGGAGAGTCCGGACGGCAGGCATCCAATGCGTCAGCACTGGGAGGTTTGACACGGTAAGATGGGCGCACGAAAGACCGCCCCAATGAATGGATGTGCTATGTCCACTTATTGCGAACCGTCGAAGGTTGGGGATAAATGGAACCACAAGCCTTCCATGAGTTACTACATGGCTGCTGATATTTGGGAGTTTCAGCTCGGTATTACCGATCCAGAGATTCACCACGCGTGCGGCCAAGCAAGAGTTGTTGGTTATTGTGTATATAAAACGGGAGACTTGGCAAGCGGAGGAGAGAATAACCGTATGATAAAGATGGTTGACCGTCAGACAATACGAGTCTCGGTTGAGTGCACAGAGCGTGGCAAGTAGCTGTGATCGACCAGGTTGAGCCTTGTAAGGATGGAGAGGTACTGCTGCTAGGTCTAAGATGATTGCCAGTATCTCAGGTGGAATCATCGCGCGAGGCTTCTTGGGGCATGGCAAACGCTTTAAGACAATTTTGCTGGGCATCTTATCAACAGTCAAATGTATAAAAGTCGTCTGTACATAAACCGTTATTTTGGCCAGGTGAAGGACATATCGAACATACCATCGGCGCTGAAGAAACTGAAGAACAGGGACGGACCAAGGTTGCGAAAACTGTGTACGTCACAACGGGTTCGCCCAGGTCTGCCGCGTGTCTTTAGTCTGTCCGCCTGTCACGCGATTAGTCGTTTTGTATGTATGGTGTTTAATGTGATCTCAGTGCGTGCTGAGATCCGACCGCGCTCCAATGCTAACACATGGCGTGAAGCGTGGCCACCCCCTCGCACTGACTCGCACCACTCCTCTAAGGTGTTACTCTAGCATCGTAGTGAAATAAATGTCAATGATTGAGTACAAGACAGCACCCAATATTGAAGTGCAAACAAATTGTCGCTCACCAATAATCATTACCATGAGCTTCAGCCACTGATTATAAAGTAGTTCTTCGTATGGCTCCCATATTTTTTCGCGAATCACTATCTTGGGATTCTCTCCCAACGTCTTCTTCATTCCAGTTTTCATCATTTCCCCTACGGGTTGATTTACGATCATCTCTAGTCTTGTCAAATTATTGAGTCGCTGTTGTAATGACATGATCGTTCGAGCACAGATCACAGACACAGCTGCATCCGCACCAGACGCCGGGGGTATGTTCATAAATACTTGACGAACGTTGCTGAATCGGGAGAGTATGGCGTTTACACAGTGATGGCTGGGAAGGCCATAAATATGAACTGCTTCGAGAGAAGGGAGGAACGGTGCAATAGGCGGGATGATGTCACTATCCGTACTGAGGTATGTTACACCTGGCAAACCTGCTACGAGATGCAGATACGCATACGGCAGAGCCACTCGCCTCAAGTTTCGTGCCGCTCGAAGGACATTCGTAACTTTGGTGTCCACGAATCTAAAGGGGTATTCAGAGGAGTCGAACGGCTGCAATTGAGCAGTTGCGATCCAAATGTTCTGAGCGTAATTGGCTAGCCGTGGGGAAAGTTCTAGTGTATCACAAAATAAGCAAGTCGCATGAATAGAACTAAGGACGACCGTAGAATACGCTAATTTGACAAGGTGGTCATAAGTGGCGCGGCTTATCAGCAGAACTTGATTTAACGAAGAGGCCCTCGAGTTCCACGTCTCCGATATCATAGAATGCTCCAGTATAGTAAAAACTGTCTCCATGGGGAGATTTATTGTTGGGCCAGACATGGGACGGGTGTGATGAACGCGAGATCAATGATGAGATACTAAGGCGCCTAAATTGGTTACTGCCAGCTCCAACAACTACAATCCAAACACAACCAATCGACTGAAATGCTGGGCGAGAAATAATGCCTGAATACATGGAACCCTTGTCACTCTAATTACACGTGAAATGATATAAAGGATTCTATAACCAAAAAACACGTCTATCATTAAGTCCCCAGATGTATACTCTTTCACTCTGATAGCCAACTCCCGTAAGTGGCCCTCTCCTCGTCAAGCGACGTGTCAATCGTGCCAATCGCTACCAAAACTTTGTTTATCCTTATTTGGCCTATACAAGCCTCGTTACTTGGGTGAGCTGGCACTTTGATAACGAGTTCGGTAATGTGTATTGGCTGGCTTCCAATAATAGCGATCAGTGCCATAACCCAAAGACCAGCTGATATTTCCGTGTCTGCTTCCTCTTTCTCTGCAGGAACGTGTACGAACAAACGTTGGAGGTTCTCTAATTGCTGTGGAATACCACGAAGGAAGAACTCTCGCTTGGGCATACTTTGAACGCAAAGTGTGTGCAAACGGGGCAAGAAGGGGTTTTTCTCCTGGCCAACAACCCCCATGCTACTAGGGAGCCTTGGCAACGATAAACGTCGTAGATTCGGGGTATAGATCGATAATAGCTTGGGCGACAAGCCAGATTCGTGCGCCAAAATATCGGAAGTAGACGCGCTGACCCAAAGATTGGATACTAGTTTTCCTAGATATGGAGACAAGCGGATTGTGTGGAGGAAAAGGACAGCTTGATTATGCGTCTTCAGGAAGACTGTTCGGTAAAACACGTGTACAAACCGACGATACGTTTCGCGATTAATGAGAAGAAGTTGAGGTTGTTTCGATAGGACTGAATCCCAGTCATCAGTTGCAAAAAGTACTTCCAAGATGTTGAGAAGTATCTCTAGGGGTAGAGTTCCAGTCTCGGAGTGTGAAGTTAAAGTCATCGTTGCTCGGTTCAGGTCTGAAAACACTTAGGTAAAATTGACTTAAACAGCATTGCGAGCGCTAGATTGCACATCTCAGACCTGATTGTGAGCCAAGCGGACAGCGCAGCCTGAAATCTAGGTCATAGCAAGATCAAACCGCGTAAACTATGTGCATGTAGTATACAGAATTCGTTCAAAGTGAAGCATACATCATAAAACCCTCCACCTCCTCGCCCACTCTTCAGCGGGGCTTTCGTCCAGGACCTCCACCTTTGTCCGCACCGTCACACCTGAGCATATACCCTGTACTGAAACCAATTCCTCGTCCAGCCAGGTCTCTAGTCCCGGTCCAACTACCAATTCCAGCTGCAGGTTGACCTTTCCACATCCCGACAGTTCACCAATGAGACGTGCGATAGCGCCAGGCGCGCACGGTCTCTTTATTTCGCATATAACGCGCCCCAGGTCTTTCTCGACCGAGCGTCGCAAGACTTCGGTTTGGGCTAGCCCATATATGTGCAAAGTGCTCGGCTTTCCCAACAATCCTGCAAATCCACCCCCGTTTACCGTGAGATGGTCAAGTGAAACCTCGTTTAACCCTATCGGATAAAACGCGGCTGGTAACGCGAGTCTCTTGATGTGCCTCGCCCTCTCGAGTATCCTCTTTATCGCGCACGGGACCCAACCGACTTGATGAGCAAATGCTTCAAGCCGGGATGTGCCGACCCATAGGTTTCGAACGAGGTTCGCGACGTTAGGACAGCTAGTCAGGAAATAAAGAAATTTGGAAACGGCGCGAGATGAGGAAAGTATAATTGTCTGGTAGACCATTTTTAGAACCAATGTATGTATGACCCGGTTTAGGGTGATGAGGTGAATGGGTATAACGATGTTAATATCTTTTCCCCGCGCGTTGTGCGAGAGTTGGAGTAAGGTTTGCTCGACAATCGCCCAGATGAGCTCAAATGGGAGATGCGATAGCCTTGTGGTTGAGATTGGCGAGGATGGCCTATGGGACAAGATAACTGTTGGCATGACGTATGGTGGTACAACGGAGGACTGGCTTTACAATATTATGACGGTTACTGAGAGACACCAGTGGCGTTTTCTGGGTACAGGGGTAGATAACGATTCTCGATGGGTAAGATGGCCGATATTAGTGCAAAATGGTGCCGCCCTTCAGGGCTATGTGACGTATTGCCTCTATCTAAGAATTAGTTTGGTAGCGCTGGGCGTGAACACTGCATAGAAGCACCACGAGAGGTTTCTTCTCAAGCCTCATAGTTGGATTCTTGGAACCATTTTTCGCAGGGTGAATCCTCTTCAAGCGACAGGTACCTTGTAGATATTCGATCTCTGTACTTCTTGTCATTCATATAGCCTAGCAAGAATTGCTTCAGAGAGAGAATAACTCGTTTCGATGATGCAAATTCAATTGAGACGAGAGAGGGTAGTCGCATAAGTAAGGTTTCGGCACACTGTGCCGCAGGAGTTACATAGGTTTGAGAGCTATATGGAATCGTGCATTCGATGAATCGAAGATGAGGACAGTGAGATATGATTGTCTCTACTCGGGTCGGCCAGAGCGGGCCGTAAATGTGGATAGTTTGTAACGTCAGGAGATCCGGAGTCGACGACGGGAAAACGTCTTCAGAGACTGTGAGGTGCGTTATGGAGAGAAGGACGCCTGGGGTTGTAAATCGAGGGAAATACTGAGATGGCAACGCTAAGCGTCGGAGGTTGGGAACAAGTGCCAAAATGCGCATGATGGCATTCGGTGACGATCCCAACTGGTAAGAGAAGGCCTCGAAACCAGACGTAGCCACCCATAGACTTGTGACTAGGTTAGCCAAGTGGGCAGAGGTACTTAGCGCCTCTACGAATTTATTTGTCATGCGGGAAGATCGCAAGACAATTGTCCGATACAGCCGCATAGACACTATCGCATAGGTCGCTCGGTTGGTTGTCAGGAGTCCATATAGCATCGATCTATCTTCCAACGTAGCATCTGTCAGTGCATAGCTGGCCACGATGAAGATTATTTCTGGAGGAATTTCGGACCGATTCATTTATGCAGGACGCTTGGCTGTGTTCGTGGGACATTATTGCATCTCAAAAGGTAGGTATACAGTCACATGCACAGGGACACGCGGTCACGTGTCATGTGTCAACCCGCGACAAGCGCCACCATCATGGCGACAACACGCGTAGGTGACTTGTAGCCTGTTTCCTGAACATCGCCTTAGCAGCTTTGCAGTCCCGCCTCCCTCGCGCAGTTGCATCTTCGCCACCGCGGACTCTTATTCCTAGCATGACTCTCAAGCGCAAAGCTAGTTCAGAGGCGATTGGACAGCCTGCCGCAAAAGC